>CM038670.1:173598408-174798408 GCA_021605145.1 Aegilops bicornis | reverse complement strand
TTTCCTCACCATAGTATCTATTACTCATTGCGCACGTACACCATGGTACGTACTGCTACGCCAGGGGCTTCATTACACCCCGCATCACGACAATAAAAGTCCAAACACTTTTACAGTATGGTTCGACACCCCGAACTTATAACATTATATGCATCGGCTCCGAATCATGTCTTTGGTCAATAGTTGGGTTGCCCGGCTCCTGTGCTTACTACCTTACGCCCGCTACATCGGCTAGGGTAGTAAAGGGAGAACTACTGCGATTGTGTCCCGGTTCTTCCGGACGAGCACCTCAGTAGAGAAAGCCGAAAACTGACTGTCATGATGCGGTGAGAGCCGGTCAGCTATTCGAGAGGTTCCAAATCATTGGAGATTTTTTCCGGTTCTTGCGAAGAATCGGTTCTTACGATTAGGCGTGTATAACGCCCCTAATTCGGCCTTCCGAACACCAGGGCCTTCACCAACTTTCTTAATTGTCAAACTCCTATGGCTAAGTGAGGGCGGTAAAGGCTGCATAGTCCGATTACCTTGTTTGCTGCGCTAAACACCTCCTTTAAGGACCAGAATATGGAGTAAAGAGTTTTTAGATTTATCCCGAGCACCCTCGTACTATCTACGTGGGGGCAGAAGCCGACGACTGGTCAACGCTCAGATTTAATAAATGGCCGCACAGGAGGTAAAATTTAAATCATAAGCGTTATACTGCATAACATCTTTGTCCAATATTACAGGGCAAGGTAATATACATGTTCTCGTGGGAATATAACATCCTTCGAACATTGCTCCACCACAAGGCGGGACCCCTCCAGAACACCCTATAAATAGTGCTCGGGTCGACGATGCTCCTTGCCCTCTGGTGGTCCCTCGGTCATCAGCTTCTTGGCATCCAGCTTCGCCCAATGCGTCTTGACGCGGGCAAAGGCCATACGCGCACCTTCAATACAGACCGACCGCTTCACGGCTTTGAGCCGCAGACAGGCACTCACAAGCCGCTGCAAAAGTCCGAAATAGCTGCTAGGTATAGGATCGGCAGGCCACAACCGGACTATCAGGTCCTTCATGGCTAGCTCTGCCAACCTGTGCAGCTCGACCAACTGCTTTAGCTGGTCATTTGAAAGGGCACCGGATGTTCGGATCCCAGTGTTGGGACCGTAATAGCTTCTCCAGAGACATCCTTCTTCAGCTCTATAATGCTCGGCAAGATCTCGATACATCTTGGCCAGATCCATAAACGCCCCTAGAAAATCCAAATTCAGGATAAGTACAAGGAACGTTTCTTCTACATACTTGCTATGCATGGTGAAAGACTTACCCGCTGTAATCTTCTTGGCCGCCTGAATTTCCTGGAGGGCGTTCTGGGCTTCGGCTCGTGCATCCTGCGTGCTCTGGTGGGCCATCGCCAATTCGGACTCTTGCGCCTTACAATCGCGCTCCAGGGAGTCAAATCTCTCTATCGCGCCCTGGAGCTGTTGCTACGCCTCACCAACCCGGGCCTTGTGCTTCTCGCGCAAGGCGCGTTCCTTGGCTGCTTTGTCCTCGGCCTCGGCTAGCGCCTTCTTAAGGGTTGCCACCTCGGTCGTGGCCCCTAATAAAGTTTATGACACTTTAGTCCGGTCGGACTATCCATTTTTTCGAAATATACCAAGAGGTTACTGCATACCTTGGCTATCCTCCAGCTGCTTCTTCACGAGGCCGAGCTCCTCCTCGGCCCGCTCCAGTTTCTGCTTCAGTCCGGAGACCTCCGCATCATGAGCAGTGGCAGCCTGCAGCGATACCTGCTTATTCATATAGACAACTCATGTTAGACTCCTGCGATATTTATTCTTGATCCTCTGTTCATCTTTTCTTCCCGAACACCAAACAGAGCATCAGGGGCTACTGTCTACACTGTGATATTTTTTCTACAATCACATAACTTACCTCAAAGCCCGTTAGAAGGCTAGTGCAGGCTTCGGTCAGTCTGCTTTAACGAACTGAACCTTCTCTATCACCATGTCCATAAGGACACGATGTTCATCCACAATAGAGGCGCCTCGTAGCGCCTCCAGCAGATTATCCGGTGCCTCTGGATGGACAGAGGTCACCGGTGGAGTAGGCACATTCCCTCCTTGTGGGGAATGCTGTTCGCTGGACCCTGGAGCCGCGTAGATCTCCGGAATGGTATCCGGCTGGGGACCTAAGGGAACTCGGGTCCCGTCATCAGTCCCCATGGGGACTTCTTCCCCCGTATGTCCGGCGGCTGAAGAGTCATCCCGGGGCGTCACCCCAATGATCTCCGAAATCTCCCCCCGGCCTGGGAAAGTCTTTTTGGACACCACCTCATCATCACCCTTGGGTGATACGGAATGAGCAGGTGGCGGAGACATGCTAGCCATCTCCTTCGAGTCCAGCGAATCCTCTGTCGAGGATCGTGGGGAGCCATCGCGTGCCGGATTGTAGTGACAAAACTTAAATATGTCAATATCACAAACCAGGAAGGCCATACGTTTGCGGATTCTGGTACTTACGAGGCGGCCCAAGGCTTGGTCCGGCGAGGTCGCTCCGGACTGCTGTCAACATCCCACGCGGAGTTATCCGCGAGGGAGCCTTTAACCCTCTTAGGCGCTTTCGCCTCCGGACTTGTGGGGGCCGTCCTCTTCTTCCTCCCCACTTTGGGTGGGGATTCGTTTTCTTCTTCCTCTTCATCATCTTCATCAGCAGACGAAGAGGAAGTCTCGCTTCCGGGCGTCACGTCAGGAGTGCCCTTACGGCGAAGGCTCCTTTTGGCCCCTTGGGCTGCCTTCTTAGCCGTCTTCACCGGCACCTCATAAGGTGCAGGGAACAACATTTTCTCCAGTAATGGAAATCCTTGGTCTTCGGGCAGCGGAGTCGGACAGTTAATCTCCTCAGCCACCTTGATCCAGGCCTGAAAACATGGATGGGAAAGCTTAGGCTTTACCTCGAAATATACCAGTAAAAAGTATGCTATGAAGACATGGAATAACTTACTGAATTAGCTTGGCGCTTTAAGCTAAGCCCGCGATCCTCGGTCATAGGCGGTGGCGTCTCGCCGGCCTTAAAAAGCACTCTCCAGATGTCTTCGTGCATCGTGCCGAAGAGCTCTTGCAGCGTCTGGTGCTTGGCCGGATCATACTCCCACAGATAGCAAGTCCGGCGTTGGCACGGAAGGACCCGACGAATGAGCATGACCTGGACCACGTTGACAAGCTTGATTTTCCTATCTATCATGTTCTGGACGCACGTCTGGAGCCCAGTCAGCTCGTCCGAAGGACCCCAGGTTAGGCCCCTCTCTTGCCAGGAGGTGAGCCGCATCAGGATTCTAGGTTGGAATTCGGGGGCCGCCGCCCAGTTGGCGTCGCGCGGCTCGGTGATGTAGAACCACCCCGATTGCCACGCCTTCACCGTCTCCACAAATGAGCCTTCAGGCCAGGTGACGTTGGGCATCTTGCCCACCATAGCGCCTTCGCACTCTGCTTGTTGACCACTCACTACTTTCGGCTTGACATTAAAGGTCTTCAACCACAGGCCGAAGTGAGGTGGGATGCGGAGAAAAGCCTCACAAACGACGATAAATGCCGAAATGTTGAGGATAAAGTTGGTGTCGGTGTACCAAAAGAGGGATGCACTTTTTGTACCCCTATACCTGTGCACGGGCAGTCAGAGCCGCGCCCACGGTCGCACCACGCAGAGCAAGGGAGGTGAGCCAAGGTAAAACCAAAAACCACAAGAAGCGGAGGGACGAAGCAGGCTACCCCCGGCAGGACCCTTGCCGGGGACAACTTTGGCCGCCCCGGCAAGACCCTTGCCAGGGCAGCTCGCCCCACACAAACAGAGCGGGTCACCCTTGAGCCCACAACTTCTAGCGTAATCTACTACATTGAGGCAAGGGTTCGGGAGACACCTCCTTGGTGGCATGCAGATCTTCGTCAAGACAAATAAAGCAACAACAAGGACCAACGCCACAAGGATCGGATGGGCGAAGCAGGTTTTCCCGACAAGGACCCTTGCCGGGGCAGCTCGCCCACGCCAGCCGAGCGAGCCACCGTTGAGCCCACCAAAGGCTCAAGCAGACGATTGGGACAGGGCTCGGGAGGCACCTCCGTGGTGGCATGCAGATCTTTGTGAAGACAAAGAATAATCAAGATCAAGTGAGGATAGGAAGGCAATCATCCTCACCGAAGAAACCCACAAGACCCCGGCAAGATCCTTGCCGGACGCTTACGCCATTGGCCGTAAGACCCTTGCCGGGCCACCCGGCAAGGCCCTCCCTCGCCAGCGCTGGCCAAAGAGTGTTGCCGCCAGCAAGACCAACCAAGTTTTCACCGCCATTCGCATGTAGCTACCGACCCAACCAGCTGGGCAGGCACCTGCGTGGCAACACGCAACCCTTCCTGGAGGCTCCACCACCGTGCCACCTCAGCTGCCTGCCTACCTACATGGCACCGCATGCATCGCTGGCCAGGGCGCGTGTCGAAGCAAGGAGGAGCGGCGACGAATGGGACGGGCCTCGCTCCCGTCCCCGATAAAGCAAGAGGACACCTAAGCAATGCATTAAATGCATCTTGTCCTGTAATACGAGGGATAACCTCACAGCACTGTACCCTTTCCACCTCCTGCTTGCCACTGTGGCGACCCCTTTCCCTATAAAAGGAGGCCCGAGGCGAGCAGGAAGAGGATTCAGGTTTTTGGAGCTCGTTACACCCCGTAGCTAGCTCAAGAACTCAGAATACATCCACCAAAGCAGGATTAGGGTTTTACGCATCCTCGCGGCCCGAACCTGGATAAACGAACCGTGTACTCGCTGTCAGATCCGCTCTTCTCTCAACCTCGCGCCCTGCAACCGTAGTAGGGATCCTTGTGGTCCCATAGGTGTCGTTCCCACCGACATCTTTGGCGCGCCAGGTAGGGGGCGCAGTTGTGAGAATCGGCTTTAACAGTTAGTCCGGTGTTTTCTTCATCGCCATGGCACCCGGGAAGAAGATGACGGTGGCGGTCAGCTCGTCGGGAACCGAACGGCCTGTCCCGATGCGGGCGAGCAGCGGAGCGGTCGCAGAGAGGACCAGGGGCGCGGCTCGCGAGCACCAACACCACCCCAGTAGCCGCAGCTTGGAAGGCGGCGACGTTAAATGTGCTCGGCAACGGGCCGCACGTCGCCAACTCCAAAGATGGAGCCAGGCCCTCCGCAGGCGGCGCGGGGCCCTCCAAAGGTGTCGTCGCACCGCCCGAAGGCGATGCGGTGGCCTCGAAGACACCCACGCCGGCGCCCACGGCACGCTCTTCTCAGGCCGCGCGCGACAAACGGCGTCATCATGCCGAAGATCCTGGGCGCCGCTGCGGGAAGAGTCCCGAACGTCACTCACGGGACGCAGGAGACCCGCTCGTTCGCCGAGGCACTGGCGAAAATGGCATGCGACCGCGGGACCATGATAGAGCTCCTTCTAACGTGGTTAGGAGTCGAAGCGCATCGCGGTCCGTGCAGGTTTCGCCACTGCCGACACCGGCAGAGGCCCTAGCGCGCGCAGTTGCTCCTCGACTTCCCTCCCGCTGCGGGGAAGCTCAACGAATGGAGAGCCACCATCCAGAGCCTCATTGCCGTCGCCAACAAAGGCGAACCAAGGCCGACAGGCCCTTCGGGCCAACGCTCCAGAGGAACACCACACGCTGGTGGCGGGAGGACTGGTGGCGCTGCGGCCACAGTACACTCTCCTCCCCGCCAATTGCCACGGACGTTGACCCGTCGCGATGACGCGTGTGACGACATCTCCGTAGCGTCGTCCGACCCACGGACACGCTACGACCAACGCCAAGTTCTTCAGGAGCGAGCCCATGAAGACGCTCGAACCACCATTGAGCGCCGCCGCAAAACACGTCACTGGGCCGACAAAGTAGCGGGCTCTGCTGTGAACCACCCGGCTCCGGTAAGCCCTGGAGGTTTGCCTTACGAGGTAGGCTGCCCGGCTTTTACCCATGAGCTGCGGCAGTTCCAGTGGCCCACTCACCGCACCTTCAAGCCTGACATTGGCGAGAAGTACAATGGCAAGACCCACCGTCGTGGTTCCTCAAAGATCTACACCATCGCGATGCAAGCTGCCGTAGCCCGCGACGATAAGGTGCTTGCGAATTACTTCCCATTGGCCCTTAAGCCCAACACCATGTCATGGTTGATGCACTTGCCAGTAGATTCTATTTCTTCTTGGTCGAATTTGTGCCATGAGTTTGTTGGCGCCTTTACGGGAGGTCACCAAGCTCATGGCCAAGCAAGCGACTTGCATGTCATTCCCTAGAAGGAAGGTGAGAGTCTGCGCAAGTACATACAAAGATTCAGCCGGGTACAATACAATATCCCAGATGTTCATCCTGCCGCCATCATCAGCGTGTTCCATCAGAACATGCGCAACCGCAAAATGCGCGAGGAGCTGGCGATGAACAAGGTGAAAGATGTGGCGGAACTCTACGTTCTTGCCGACAGATGTGCCCGGGCTGAAGAGGGAAGGATGTACCCCGGCGAAGATGCCGGCATGGAAACCGACTCTTCAGACGAGGATGTTGCCGCCCCGGTGAGGAAAAGCCGGCGCCATAACAGGAAGCGTAAGGGTAAAGCTGTGCTTGCCGACGAGGGATCTGATGACGCTGGCACCGCCAAGAAAACCAAGGCAGACGACCCCGGCAAGGAGATTGACGGGTGCGTCGCCTGCCGGGCCTTGGCGGCTGCCGAGAAGCCAGGGAACTTCGACAAACAATACTGCAAGATCCATCGCACCAAGGGCCATGACCTCCATAACTGCCGACAATTTGAGCTGCTCGCCGAGAAGCAAAAGGCTGAATATGAAAGGCGGGACAAGGAGAAGGGCCAGGATGGTGCCGAGGAATCCAGCAAGAAGCGTGACGGCCAAGCAAGCCGCCGCGGTAAAGATAAAAAACAAGAGAGGCCCGCTCGGGGCCGCGACAAGAAGCAGGAAGACGATGATCATGACGAGGATGACGAGTCCGGCGACCACGAGTTTCAGAAAGCCACAGAGGCCATGTGCGTCGATGGTGGCGCCTCGCTGCATTCATCCCACCGCCAACTCAAGCAGTGGGTGCGGGAGATTACAGCGGTCGAGCCATCGTTCGACGCACGGAAGCTGCTGAAATTTGGTCTAGCACGCCCATCATCTTTGACACCGAGGATCACCCTGACTGCACCACTGCAGTCGGGTGCTTGCCGTTGTTGGTTTCACCAACAATCCACAACCTCAAGGTGACAAAGATGTTGGTCGACGGCGGGGCTGGATTGAACTTGATCTCGCCTGTTGTGGTCAAAAGGCTGCAGATCCCCGATGGGGACCTCGAGGAGACGAGTACGTTCCAAGGGGTTAACCTGGGGAGGAGCCAGCCAAAGGGAAAGATTACGCTGCCCGTGACATTCAGAGGCGAGCTGAACCACATGACGGAGAGGATTGTTTTTTATGTAGCCGAGATCCCCTTGCCTTACAACGGGATCCTCGGCCGCCCGGCACTGGCCAAGTTCATTGTGGCTTCACACTACGCCTACAACATGCTGAAGATGCCTAGTCCGATGAACATCATCACCGTCCCCTCCGACAAGAAAGATGCGTTGATCTGCGCTGACCAACTCTACCGGGAAGCAGTTGTAGCAGCTGCCGCTAAGGTACCTGCTCCTGCCGACGGTGCACCGGGGGAGAAGACCGCGAGACTCCTAGCACCCACTCCGCAAGCGCACCTCTTGAGGTGTTGCGCTCCCGTTGAGGACGTGCGGAGAGCTCCGCCGGCAAGAGCAAGAAGTCCAGAGCCACGCCACCAGAGACCAAGAAGGTGCCCGTCAGGAGGGCCCGATGCAGGGGAGTTTTACCATAAGCTCCCCCCTCGCCGACACAGAGGACAGCGAGCTCGTCGCCTTCCTGCGGGCGAATGTCGATGTGTTTGCATGGCAAGCCTTCGACATCCCGGCGCTCCCAGGGAGGTGATTGAGCACCACCTTGCTGTCTGTCCTCATGCGCGGCCCGTCAAGGAGAAGGTCAGGAAGCAAGCTCTGAGAGGCAGGAGTTCATCATGGAGGAAACCAGAAAGCTAGAGGCAGCGGGCTTGGTGAGAGGAGTACTCCATCCAATGTGGTTGGCCAATCCGGTAGTGGTGCGCAAGGCAAATGGGAAATGGAGGCTGTGTATTGATTACACAGACATCAATAAGGCCTGCCCAAAGGATCCTTTCCCATTGCCGCGCATTGACCAGATTGTTGACTCCACGGTGGGTGTGACCTCTTATCGTTCACGGACGCCTACTCAGGATACCACCGGATCTTCATGACAAAGGAAGACGAGGAAAAGACAAGATTCATCACCCCATGTGGTACGTATTGCTTTTTACGGATGCCTTTCGGGTTGAAGAGTGCTGGCTCGACCTTTGCAAGAGCAGTCCAAATTGGTTTTGAGCCCCAGCTACATAGAAATATGGAAGCTTACATGGATGACATAGTGGTCAAAACCAAGGACAAAGCAACGCTCGTGCAAGATCTGGAGGAAACATTTGGTTACCTGCGCAAGATCAACCTCAAATTGAACCCTGAGAAGTGTGTATTCGGTGTCCCGTCCGGCAAGCTTCTCATGTTCTTTGTGTCCCAGCGCGGGATTGAAGCAAACCCAGATAAGATCAAGGCTATCAAGCAGATTGGGGCACCCAAACGGATCAAGGACGTGGTCGGCTCACTGGCTGCGTTGCTGCCATGAGCCAGTTCATCTCCAAGTCCGCGGAGCATGCCCTTCCTTTTTTCAAGATCTTAAAGAAAGCAGGGCCGATGGAGTGGACCCCAGAGGCCGAGGCAGCGCTGCAAGATTTGAAGAAATACCTCTCCTCTACCCCAGTGTTGGTTGCGCCCAGACCACAAGAACCGTTGCTGCTTTATCTAGTGGCAACGAATCAGGTGGTTAGCCCCGCACTGGTGGCGCAGAGAGAGGTTGATGAGGGGACAGCAGCAGCAGCAGAGTCGACGGTTGGCGGTCCAGAACCCTTCCTGGCAGGGCTCAGTCCCGGCAAGGCTGAGCCCCCGGCAGGGTTCGGCCCCGGCAAGACTGGCGCCCGTGCGACGGGACCCCCACGCGACCAGGTGAAGAAGCGCAGAAGAAGAAAATGGTGCAGCACCCAGTTTACTTCGTCAGCTCCCTTTTGCAGGGGGCTAGGTCGAGGTACTCAGGTGTGCAAAAGATGCTCTTCGACCTCCTTATGGCTTCGAGGAAGCTGCGCCATTACTTCCAAGCGCATGAGATCACAGTGGTCACCCGCCTCCCATTGCAACGGATACTGCATAACCCAGATGCAACGGGGAGGATCTTGGAATGGGCCACGATCTTTGTCAAGCTTGGTTTAAAGTTCGAAAGTACCTCGGCGATTGAGCGAGTCTTGGCGGAGTTTGTTGCAGAATGGACCTCGGCGCTCGATGAAGAGGAACGAGAGACCACTCTCCCGGCAAGGAAGCAGTCGCAATCTGGATCATGTACTTTGATGGTGCCTTCTCGCTGCAAGGCGCCGGCGCTAGTGTGCTGCTTGTCGCACCCACCTGAGAGCACCTCAAGTACGTCGTCCAGATGCACTTCCCCCGGGAGATGTCAACCAACAACACCGCCGAGTACGAGGGTTTGCTTGCTGGTCTCAGGATCGCGGCGGACCTCGGGGTTGAAAAGCTCATCGTCAGGGGCGACTCACAGCTCGTCGTCAGGCAGGTCAACAAAGATTATCAAAGCCCGTTGATGGAAGCTTACGTAGATGAGGTGAGGAAACTGGAGGAACGCTTTGATGGTATACAAGCGGAGCACGTCCCTCGGGCGGAGAACGACATCGCCGACTACCTGTCAAAACGCGCTGCCCTCAAGCTACCTGTGGAACCAGGTACTTTTGTGCTTCAGTTGACCCAGCCATCCGTTGAGCCGCCGACTGGGCAGAACAAGCGGAGGAAGCTAGGCCCCGGCAAGTACTTCCCCACCGAGCTCCCCGGAGCCGCCAGCGAAGATGTTGCTGTGGATGCCGATCCTGCCGCGGGGCGACCGACTCCGGCAGGACCTCATGTCATGGCCGTGGAGGCGACCGCCCCCGTAGCAGAAGAAATGCCTTTGGTCCTTGTCGTCGAGCCACAGGCTCCGGCATGGGCACAAAGACACCGTCCGATTCCTTCAGAAAGGAGAGCTTCACGAGGAAGCGTGAAGAGGCGGAAAGAGTAGCCCGCCCGGTCTGCCCTGCACCGATTTGTTGATAACGAGCTATCTGAGAAGAAGACCGAATGGGGTGAAATTGAAGTGCATCTCCCGGGAGGAAGGACTAAAGCTGTTGGCAGAGATACATGGAGGCATATGTGGCTCCCACATAGGGTAGAGGGCCCTTGCGAGCAAGGCTTTCCGGCAAGGTTTCTTCTCGCCCACCACCCTCCAGGATGCGACGGCACTAGTAACCAAGTGTGAAGCGTGCCAGTTCCATTTGAAGAAGCTCCATAAACCAGCTCAAGCCCTTCAAACCATCCCTCTCTCCTGGCCCTTCTCGGTCTGGGGGCTCGACATATTGGGCCCTTTCCTCCATGCTGTCGGGGGCTTTGAGTACTTGTACGTTGCAATCGACAAGTTCACAAAGTGGCCATAAGTGGAAGCAGTAAGGAAGGTAACAGCGTAGTCAGCCATCAAGTTCTTTAAGGGACTAGTGTGCCATTTTGGGGTGCCCAACAGGATCATTACCGACAACGGCACGCAGTTCACAAGCCATGCCTTCATGCAATACATTGAGGATCTCGGCGGCGGCAAGGTGCATTTTGCTTCCGTGGCACATCCACGGAGCAACGCTGCCGGAGAGAGCAAATGCTGAAGTCCTGCGAGGCTTAAGAACTAAGACTTTCGACAGGTTGCGCAAGAGTGGAAAGGCGCTGGATTGACGAGTTGCGGCGGTTCTTTGGTCGATCGAGCGACACTAAATCGAGCCACCGCCGGACACCCTTTGCCCCTGGTTTACGGGCGTAAGCGATTCTCCCCACGGAACTCATATACGGGTCACGTCGAGTGCTTGCTTATGATGAGTTTGAGCAAGAGCGATTGCGGCAAGATGACGCGACGCTCCTTGAGGAAGATCGTCTCCGGCTGGCTGTGAGAGCAGCACACTACCAGCAAGCCTTGTGCCGCTACCATAGCCGCAAGGTTCATGCCCGGAGCTTTGAGGAAGGTGACCTTGTTCTTCGGCACGTTCAATCGGTCAAGAATTCCAACAAGTTGACGCCAAAGTGGGAAGGCCCTTATTGGGTAACACGAGTCACCAGGCCCGGCGCAGTCCGGCTGGAGACTGAAGATGCCATTCCAGTGAGCAACTCCTGGAACATTGAGCATCTCCGCAAGTTTTACCCATAAGGCGCGGCTTGCCGGGCCTCCCGTCAAGCTACCCTTTTGTACAAGCCTTGCTGGAAAGGCATGTAACCCTTTGTACAAAGCCAGGCACAGACCCTGAGCATAAATAAACGAAGCACTGGCGCCCTAAGTTATAACATGCATGCTAGGTTGAGTCTCATCCTTGGTTAGGGTCGATAGTGCTTAGTGGCGGTTAACCCCTAGCCTAGAGGTCGAGTGCGCATCTCTCTGTTCTTCTTTATCTTCTTTGGTTCGCAGGACACATGAGTATCCTTGTCGAGCTGCTTTGGAAGAAAGGGGACGGGCCGGCATACGGATCCCGGCAAGCCAATACTGTCGGGAGGCTACAAGGGCAAAGATCCACCCACGACAAGCCAAAGTTGCCGGGGGCTGCAGATTCAGATAAGTTCTCTATCCCCTATCATGCATTTCGTTATGGACTGAGGGATGTGAAACCTCGTTTTATACTTAGGCGACCGTTCTCTCCTCATTCCGGACCCTAGGACTCGTTTCCTAGGACCGGATTTGATTGTAGTCGCGGCAGCAAGGAAATAAAACAAGGAGCCTAAGCCCACCTCATCCCTGCCTCTGCCAAGGGCGTGAGAAAGGTCGAGCGAAGTGGGGGGACATCAAGGTCTGTTGCCGGAAAAAAAACGTTTATCTTAAGGATAATGAGGATTCATTCCTTGTCGTGGGTTCCACCCACGAACGAAAATCCCGGCAAACATCCCTTTTTCATTAAAAAAACATCCCGTCTGAGTGCAGTTCATACGAAATGAAAAACATGAGCAATGGGATTACAAGCTTTAAATTCTACTAAGGCCGGAGGCTTACAAACTAAAAGAGATAAGGTGCAGTAATCCCTTTCTTGTCCCTCTCCTCAGGAAATGGAACAAGAAAAGCAGGAGGGCAAAAGGGGCGCCTAGGCGAGCTACGGGTGGTAGAAGACACCAAGAGAACATCTTGGTGGCCATCCAAGGTCTGGATGGTGATGGCGGCGCCGGAGGCAGAGCTCGAAGACGAGGCGGCAGGACGTCAGTACGCGAGAAGGTGTCAGTGCCCGCGTACTCCGACTTGACGGCCTTGCCGCCCGCCCTCTTCCTCTTCCGCAGCCTCCCAACGCCAGCCGCCCAAGGAGACGACCCTGAGAAGTTCAAGGAGCCGGCGACACGGATGATGGGGTCGCCGGTGCCGCCCGGAGCGGCGCCCGACGCCTAGTCGGACCCGTCATCCTGCCGCCCGCTGGCCTTGCCGTCACTGCCGTTGTCCTCCTCGTCACACTCGCTCGAGGAGGAATCTTCGTCATCAGAAGAGCTCTCCACGCAGCACCTTACGCGAGTCTTGAAGTGCCCGAAAATCTTGACAGAAAGGAGGCCACCCTCCATTAGTTTGAAATGGAGAGTGAGCGCATCCATCAAGCTGTGGAGGCGAGCGAAGGTCTTCCACCCTCGATGAAGATACATGACATGAGGAGCGGGGAACTCGACGTAGGCCCATGTGCTGCTGTTCCCGCAACCCCTCATATGCAGCCGCAACACCTGCGGTGGATCCAGCTCCATCTCCCGCGCGAATGGGGTCGGGAGGCGAAGGTGACGGCGCGGTGGCCGGCACAGCCTGATGAACAATTTGCAAGGGTTGTCCCCGACGTGGCCCTCCATCGGAGGAGGGGTTGCTGGCGGAGGCGAAGCTGATCTGACGCCCCGTCCTCCTCTCCCTCGAGCACCACGACGGCCTCGACCTCACCCCCTCCCCCTTCCTTTAGCGACCGGCTCCGCCGCTACGAGCTCTTGGGGAGGAGCGATGCGTTGTCTGGCCGAAACCCTCGCCGCCACCGATAAAGCGTCGCCACGCCCCCTCGCCATGGCAGAAGGAAGGAAGGAACAAGAATGGGGAGAAGCAGATGGCGGAGGGTTGAGAGGCACCGTTCCTCCCGCTCCCCTCCTTATAAAGGAGTAGGGGCGAGACTCGGCCGCCCCCTCTCGGCCAATCCAACCCGCTGAATCAACAGCGAGCGGGGCCGCCGACCGCCCTCCCCGCTCCACTGAAGGCGCGTGGGAATCGACTCACGCGCGCACACGACTTCCCACGTCTCGCACGCCTGTCATTTGCTCTGCACTATGCATGCACGAACGTGGCGCAAGGGGCAGGCGTAGTGGGACGCGTGGAGCAACGGTTCCCAAGCAGGGACAGTAAATGGGAGGCGGCCCTGCAGTCTCAAAGAGACACGCAAGCCGCCTCTTTACTATCCACCGCGAGGTGACACCAACATGCTTCCGTCACGCGCGCGCGCACGACCTCCACGTCGCGTGTTCAACACAGGTCATGGAGAAGCGCAGCGGACGGACCAGTTACCGCAGTAAAAACCGCCCTGCCTGCCCGTGCACCGTTCTGGGCCTAGCCCAACAATGTGTCACGCTTATGTGTGGCCCAGGCCCGGGGGCTCCTGTCGGTGTACCAAAAGAGGGTTGCACTTTTTGTACCCCTATACCTGTGCACGGGCAGTCAGAGCCGCGCCCACGGTCGCACCACATAGAGCAAGTGAGGCGAGCCATGGTAAAACCAAAAACCACAAGAAGCGGAAGGACGAAGCAGCCCCCCCCCCCCCCGGCAGGACCCTTGCCGGGGACAGCTTTGGCCGCCCCGGCAAGACCCTTGCCAGGGCAGCTCGCCCCACACCAACAGAGCGGGTCACCCTTGAGCCCACAACTTCTGGCGTAATCTACTACGTTGAGGCAAGGGTTCGGGAGACACCTCCTTGATGGCATGCAGATCTTCGTCAAGACAAATAAAGCAACAACAAGGACCAAGGCCACAAGGAACGGATGTGCGAAGCAGGTTTTCTCGACAAGGACCCTTGTCGGGGCAGCCTCAGCAGCCCCGGCAAGACCCTTGCCGGGGCAGCTCGCCCACGCGAGCCGAGCAAGCCACCCTTGAGCCCACCAGTGCTCAAACAGACGCATTGGGACAGGGCTCGGGAGGCCCTCTATGGTGGCATGCAGATCTTTGTGAAGACAAAGAATAATCAAGATCAAGTGAGGATAGGAAGGCAATCATCCTCACCGAAGAAACCGACAAGACCCCCGGCAAGATCCTTGTCGGGGAAGCCTACGTGTCGCGGCAAGACCCTTGCCGGGCCACCCGGCAAGGCCCTCACCGGCGCCCAGCCAGGCTGCCAGCCCGCACCAACCAAGTTTTCACACGTTCGCATGCATTGCCGACCCAACCAGTGGCAAGGTGCACTGCGTGGCAACACACAACACCGTGGAGGCTCCACCATCACGCCACCTCATTGCACTGCCTACCTACATGGCACCGCATGCATCGCTGGCCGTATGCGCGTGTCGAAGCAAGGAGGAGAAGCTGACGGATGGGGACGGGCCTCGCTCCCGTCCCGATAAAGCAAGAGGACACCTAAGCGATGCATTAAATGCATCTTGTCCATGTCTGAGGATAACCTCATGATCAGCATACCCTTTCCACCTCCTCCTTGCCACTGTGGCGACCCCTTTCCCTATAAAAGGAGGCCCAAGGCGACCAGGAAGAGGATTCAGCTTTTTGGAGCTCGTTACACCCCGTAGCTAGCTCAAGAACTCGGAATACATCCACCAAAGCAGGATTAGGGTTTTACGCATCCTCGCGGCCCGAACCTGGATAAATGAACCGCGTACTCGCTGTCAGATCCGCTCTTCTCTCAACCCTGCGCTTCGCAACCATAGTAGGGATCCTTTTGGTCCCATAGGTGTCGTTCCCACCGACAGTTGGGGGCTAGGTCATGAAAATCCAGCCCTTAGTAAAACATCAACCCACGGACGAATGGGTGAAGAGGGAACCCCAGACCGTGGAAGAAATGTGTAAGAAACACAACCCTCTCATTGGGCTCAGGAGTAGGGATGATCTGTCCCTTAGCCGGGAGTCGATGAGTGATCTCTTTGGCCAGATATCCGGCCTCCCGGAGCTCCTTGATATCCTTCTTCTTGACGGAAGAGGCCATCCACTTACCTCCAGCTCCGGATCCGGACATCTTTGGAGTGCTTTCTCGAACAAGGGAAAAGCTAAAGCTTGGGCACTGGAGCTCAGGGACAGAAGGGCTGAGGAGGAACTGAGGCGTGGGTAAAGAAAGGGAATCCTTATCCCCTTATAAAGGCCGTGAATGTCAAGCGCCTCCCCACTCGCCTTAAACTTGCCTATTCCCAAGGGCTATGCAAATGGCATGGTTGGGTCGCCCACGCCCGCATTGATGAGAATCCCGTAATAAGGGGACACGATCTCTGCTTCGACAAGACATGCTGATAGCAACCGCATCTCGAAACATGGGACGACAGATGAAAAACGGTTTGAAATAATGACCGGACGGACGTGATGTTGTGTTGTAAAAAAGCTGTCAATAGATTAGATTAGTGCAAATATTATATTCTCTCTGCGGTTGTGCAGGGTGTGTGTAACAGGTCCGGATACAATCATCACATCCGAAGACTAACTTGGAGTTCGGAAAAAGGGGAACCCGCCTTGCAATGCCGGAGACAATCTGCGCGCCGGACTCCTCGTCATTGAAGCCAGGTTCAGGGGCTACTGAGGGAGTCCTGGACTAAGGGGTCCTCGGGCGTCCGTCATGTTATTCATTGGGCCGGATTGATGGGCCATGAAGATGTGAAGGCTGAAGACTATACCCGTGTCCGGATTGGACTCTCCTTGGCGTGGAAGGCAAGCTAGGCGACCAACTATGAAGATTCCTTCTTATGTAACCAACCCCATGTAACCCTAGATCTCTCCGGTGTCTATATAAACAGGAGAGTGTAGTCCGGATGAGGGGAGACTCATTACCATATTCACATAGGCTAGACTTCTAGGGTTTAGCTATTACGATCTCGTGGTAGATCAACTCTTGTAATACTCATATTCATCAAGATCAATCAAGCAGGAAGTAGGGTATTACCTCCATAGAGAGGGCCCGAACCTGGGTAAACATCATGTCCCCCGTCTCTTGTTACCATCGATCCTAGACGCACAGTTCGGGACCCCCTACCCGAGATCCGCCGGTTTTGACACCGACACCGGCCACTGCGGCCATTGTGGCTCGGTGGCAGGCGGTGGCTGCAGTGGCCATTGGTGATGTAGAGGCCCTGCAAGCGCCGCGGGTGCCGAGTACCACAGCAGGGAGGCCGGCCCGGTCGCGGCGCCCGGCGGCAAGGGCGGCGGCGGCCCGTAAGGGCTAGCCAGGTATGGCCGTATCCCCTGGACGGCGGTGACGAGATCGTTGAGGACCCCGGTAATCTCCGTCGGGGAGTAGATGGCGGCGGGCGGCACAGTGGAGGGCGGTGTCTAGCCGGTGGAGGCACCCGCGATGGAACCGAGCGACGCGATGGGGAGGGCGAGCGGCGCGGTGGAGAAGGCGAGCGGTGCGGTGGAGAGGGTTGGTGATGCGGTGGTGATGGGCAGCGGTGGGGTGGGCGGTGGTGTAGACATGATCGGACCCAATCTACCTGATACCAAATTTGTAGGAGCTAGGACCCTACCCGGTCTAGGGAAGGTTGTACGGTAAGGAGGAGGGTTGAGGAGGCTTGAGCGCGGCTGCCGGTGGTGGGGCGCTGTGCGCGCTAGAGGCGAGGTGGTGGCGGGCAAGGCGCGGTTAGGGTTTAGGGTTCCAGCTCCTCTGGGAGCCGAGCAATAGGATTTGTCTTATTGCTTAATTCTCAAAAGAGTCTTACAACTTGTATATATAACCATGATGCAAATAAAAATAAGATAACTTGTGGGCTAAGCCCCTAACTAAACCTGCCCGGTGGGCCTCCTACGGGCATAAGTCTTCCCGATCATAACAGTCTCTCCTTCGCAGGCTTGTGAGGCTTACGGGGTTGCTTTGCTTGCACACACGCATGGCACTTAAAGCCTCTGGCTAAATCAAAATTTGGGATTAGATTTATCTTAGCTAGCCGCGTCATACAACCGAAATTTATGTGACAAAGACGTGAATGCCAAACCTCACATTCGTTTATATTGGAATGAATTTGGTTCACGACTTTATTACAGAAATCTTCCAGGGAAAGGCGAAACAAACCACCACACTCATATCCTTTTCCAACAAATAGTCCATAACGAGATACGGCTACTTTGCTAGACTCAAATACTAACTTAAACCCTTCTTTATATAAAAGGGAACCACTAACGAGATTCTTCTTGATGGCGGGGACATGCTGCACGTTCTTCAGTTGCACAATCTTTCCCGAAGTAAACTTCAGATCTACCGTGCCAACACCATGAAAAGAAGCATGCGACCCGTTCCCCATCAGGACAGAACAATCTCGTGTGACCTGGTAAGAAGAAAACAAAGACACATCAGCACACACATGAATATTGGCCCCAATGTCAACCCACCAATCGGTAGACTGACAAACTGAAAGTACGGTAAATAGATTACCATACCCAGATGCCCCATCATTGTTTCTTAGAGTGACATTGATAGACTTGACGTCCTGTCCTGACTTCTTATACTTGTTTGGGCACTTATTTGCCCAATGTTCCTCTGAACCACAAGTGAAGCAGCCACCTCTCTTCTTATCTTTCTTCTGACCCTTCTTCTTGAAGGTAGTATTCTGCTGAACAGAGTTCTTTCCCTTGAACTTGTGGAAGTTCTTCTGCACCACATTGGCGCTAGAAGAACCCTCTGCCCCTTTCATGTGTGAGTCCTTTGCTCTCGAGTTCTGCTCAACACTTAGATGACCGATGACATCCTGATCAACAGAGAATTCACGTCTCAAGTGCTTGAGAGAAGTAGCAAAGTTCCTCCATCCAGGAGGGAGTTTTGAAATAATGCAACCCGTGACAAACTTATCCAGGCGGTGGCTGCAGTTAGCGATGCATTGTATCTCATGGGCCTGGTCCAATACAGAACGGTTATCAACCATTTTGTAATCATGGAACTACTTCATAGCATACAAATCGCTTCCATCATCGGTTGCGTCGAACTTAGCTTCGAGCGCATCCAACAAATTCTTGTCAACGCGCATATGGAGATATACGTCGACTAGCTTGTCTCCGATCACAGTACGAACGGCTCCCACAAAGATGGTGGTTTCCTCCCTAAATGCATTCTCCTATTCAGGAGCAATCGTTACCGTGGGAGACACACCACCAACCCAGAACACGTTCATTGCTGTGAGCCACAAGGTAGTCCTCGTCTGCCAATGCTTAAAATGCGTTCCAATAAACTTTTCCGGTTTTAGAGTAGCATCGAAGCCATGGGTCGAAAAGTGCCTAAAATAAGGTTTTTGGATTGCTGGAAATATTAGCACTTTCTCAATTAATCTAATCCACAAGTAGACAGTAACATGGCAAATATGGTATGCATCTCATACCGATACCTAAGCATGTGATCACGTACAGTACATAGAACCGAAACACCTATGAACAACATATATACGGCTAGCACATGAACGAGTAAATAGGGGATGAACGAGTCATACCCTCCGGTTGGCCAGGCCAACGCGTCGGCGGCAGCAGCAGCCTCGGCATTGGCCGAGGCCTTCTTCTTGGCGGCTTCGTCATCAGCCATGGAGTCGATGCAGGGGAAGTAGTGGAAGTAGAGGCGGTCGGTGAAGGGGACTCGAAAGCAGTCGCGTCGAGACGCTCCCCAAAAACCCTTGACGGCTAGGGTTGTACGAGACAGTGGCACTTCCGCAAGTGACTCGTTAATTAATCTGAGATTAATTAACCATTCCTGACCGACAAAAATAAGCTTCGGCTCGGCTCATTCCCCACAACCACAAGGCTGCCAAGGCCGTGATTTGTGGCGAGGCGAGGTCGGCAGTGAGGAGGAGGAGCGTACAGCACAACTCCTATTCCCAAGCTCCCAATAGCAGGTGATGGAGCAGCCCTTATAAGGAGGTCTCACTCTTCTTACTATAGCAATATGGTACTAAACTTTCCACACTTCCCACCACTTGCCGTACACATGCATGCATGGGCCTTAGAGATTAACCAGGGATTATTGTCTTATATGGGCCTAAGCCCATCCATAATCCAACCGTATCTCTGGTCTATTGTACGTTTTTTGTTGATTTGGTACCAATTTAATTAGGGTTTAGGAGGAATTGTGAGGTTTTATTACAACTGAATTGAACATGTTGTTTCCTCTGAATTTTAGTCAGTACAACACACCGATCATTTCACTTGGAGTTTGTTCATGGGGAGGGGGGGGGGGTTCATAGGACACAAATGCAATAAGTCATTCTGACCGGGGAGAAGGTTTACTATGATTTCTGTGAATGCAGTACAACATGTATGAAAATGTTGGATGATATCATTGATGATTTGGGATATGAGCACAAAGGGAAAATAAAGACATATCTGCTACTGCTTGGTAGTCAAGCAAATGAAGATGAGCTTTGGTTGATCTCAAAGAACAGTGACACAAACTGCATTTGCGCAATGGTTAGAGAGGGACATAGCTATCACATGTTCTATCTAGAACGCATAGATAATGTCAATGCATAATGGGATGATGTTTTTTAAAAACCCTGCTACACACTTGCCTGCTATTATCAGTCCTATGAAGTGCAGAAGAGAGGAGAAGCAGGACAGTGGTGCAGATATTAGGAGCATTGGGCCCGATCAGAGCATTGGGGCATGCTGTTTTGAAAATGGCCCAGCAGAGGCACAAGTAGAAGCAGAGCAAGTGTAGAGGTTGTTCAAGATGATTTAGAGGAGGGGAGTGATGATGACTCCTCTGACTCTGACTATGAGCCAGAGATAGTGGATAGTGACTATGACTTGGAGGAAGGTGATGATGATTTGGTCAACGACAACTATCAAACCGTTGAAGAGAAGAAAAGGAAAGGAAAATGAAAGCAACTTAAGAAAGATGACAATTACAGAGTTGATGGACTTGAGCTTCCACATTCAGATGACGAAGATATGGAATTAAATTTTAGATAGTTCACAGATGCAGATATGAATAAACCCATACTCCATGTGGGCCAGGTCTTCTCATCTATTGACCCGTAGACAAAAGCAATGAGGGCGTACAGTAGGAGAGGTTAAACATCACATTTCCGAAGAACAATCGTCACAACCCTAGTTAATGGTAATGTAATAGAGTAGTTAAGCATAGCAGGCATCATATTTACATTTTTGGAAATTTGAAATCAAGGGAATTTCAAGCCCCGTGTTAATTAAAAAGGCTAAAACCCTAATTTTATTTATAACAAATCCAAATGCCCTTCTTACACCCTAAGGTTTAGGCCTGAGCTCATATGTGACCATGTGGGCCCCATCCTAATCTTTTGGGATTTTTAAGGGAATTATTTTTGGGCTTTGAAATCAATCCATATTGTATTTGAATTGGGTTTATATTCGTATAAAATAGAAATATAAGCTCAAAATTCCTGTTTTTTTATGCGCACTTGGAAGGGTCCATGGATGCCACATACAAATATCCAGAAGATTTGGTGCTAATTTGGATTTTTAATTAAATTAAAAAATTTAGAAAATAAATGAAAACAAAGAATAAAAAGTTAAAGACCGGTGTAAGCTCATCCCAACACAGCCCAAAAGGGCACATCTGTCTTCCACCTCCAGCTAATGCGGCAGACTTCTACGTGGCGACCGCCCCGAGCTACCCTAGCCTCCCTAGCCTCTCCCGAGCCTATCTCTTTGCCCAAGAGATGTGCATGACCTCCTCTCTCCCTCCCTGCTGCTGACACTAACTTTTTCCTCTCTTGCTCCGTTCTTAGTGCATGAACCGAACACACCGTCATGCGCCGCACCATAAAACTCGCACCCAACGCTCGATCCGCGGATCGTTGTTGTGTCAAAGAGCATTGCCAGCCCACGCTCTACGTCACAGGCGAAGGAGTTAGTTTACAGTCGTCATATTCACCGAGAGCGCATGTTTAAATTAAGAATCGTCTTTTGAGATCCAGGAACATTTTCAAAATTTAGGAAAAATATCATGGACAATAAAAAATCCACATGTTTTTTCCATTTTATGTGTTTTGAAATTCATGAACTTTTTTAATAAAATTTGGAAGTATTTTAATAGAACAACCACCGAAAGAATAAAACTGGCAAAAGCTTAAAGAGACGAGAATATGTACCTACAAGGATAGCCTCGCTATGCTTACTGGGTTGGTCCACTTTTTTTTTCAGAAACCTGCGTTGGCCTAGTTAGTGCCAGGACGGGGAACCAGGGGCTCACTTTTTTTTTCAGAAACCTGTATTTTAATAGTACAGAGAAGTCTTGCGTCGAGGAGAAACCGTGTTGGGCCGGCCTATATTTGCGCGAGGAGGTTAAAAAAATGGTAAATGTTTGCGACCGGCACACCGGCGGAAGTTTCGGCCGGCCGAGTGCGCGTCGTGGGATTTTTTCCGATTCGATTAGCCATGTCATCACACCTAAGCACTAAACGCGTGGTTGTTGGGGGACCCAGGCACCGCCCGTGACTCTTGTCTTCCTCTTCTTATCCATTCGGTGCCCATCCGTATTCTTATCCAGCCGGCCGTGTCTTCTTTCCATCCACCCGCACCCAAGAGGCAAGCTCGCCGCCATGGCCGCCGGCAAATCGATGCGCCTCATCTGATTCGTATGTGGATTGCTGGCGCGAGACGCACCCATCTCCATGGCCGCTCGCAGCGACGGGCGCACTCGTCGCCTTGTCCCCTCCACCAGCAGCTGGATGCATGCCCTGTCCATGGCCGCCGCAGCCAGGGTGCGCCCGTCGCCATGGCCAAGCTGCAACCGGCCATGGTGGCGGCGAGTTCATGCTGGAACCAGGTATTTATTTTTGCTGGATCCACCTTTTTGTTTTGTTACAACCCCTTTCTTTTTTGCTACCATCCCCATTCGATTTTGAGGAACATCTTCGTTGTTTGCTCGAACCCGTTGGTGTATGTGCTACAAGGTCGATTCCTCGTCGGAGGAAGCTACATCCAGCGGTGAAGAGTGCTACATCCAATGTCGTTCGATGTCGGGAGCTGCAACCGGCTACTGGGGGAGCTGCAAGAGGGATGGCCATTTTTGCGGATGCATTTTCCTTTTGCCGAACCAAAATTTTGTTTTTGCTGGAATGATGTAATTTTTTTGCTGGAACCGATATAATTTTGTGCTTCAACGATTGCAGAGCTCTCAAATTCTCATGTCGTTTTTGCTGGAAGCGTTTTTTTATTTTGCTTCAACCGACCACCGGATTTTGACCCGTGGCGAAGATTTTTGCTGCTTCTGATTTTTGTTGATAGGCACTCTGACCCGCGGCCAGCCGCTCCAATTTTTGCTTCCATCATGTTCTGTTTTCGTTGGATCCAACTATATTTTTTGCTTCCACCATGACGAGGACCGGTAGCGACACAGCGACTGGTGGCCGGCGGCAACGACGGCAACCGGCGGCGAGGGCAGCGCCAGGCGAGTGCGTCGAGCAGTGCTTCGAGGCTGGGCACATAGCTCATCCATGGCGGCGCGATGGAAGTTTTTTTCTAAAAGAAGAATACGTCTAATGAAAGAAGAAGATATAATCGTGCGACTAAGCCTTATTTTATCGGACAATGCTGATAGGACCGGCCCAAAGTTGGGCCGGTGCGCCGGCGCATAGTAGTTCCCTAAAAAATCATGAATAAAAGGAGCATAACAGGTGTCTAACACTGGTCTCCAGGGTTATAACCTACGCCAGTAACCAGTATACCCGTAGGTAGTTACGGGTGTGAATAAGGATCACGGTCTACTAGATGCAACCGGAGGCCTTCGCTGTGGTGGCAGCCATGGGAGACAGGCGTGCGGAGAAGAGGCCGATGGATCCTCCGATCCCCGACGAGGAGCGGCGGCGTGAGAAAGCGCTGCGGGAGCAGGCGAAGCATGGCCAGCGGGCCATGACAGCGGGGCGTGAAGATGGTGGTGGTGGTTTCGATCAAGGACAAGGTGGTGGCTTCGGTCAGGGCTATGGGGGTACTCATGGCCAAAGCTATGGCTCTAGATCTCACGGGCGCGAGGGGGATTGGGGTCCTCCTCCCCCTTGGTGGGGTCAGCAGGAGCGGAAGAAGAAGCGCAAGCATGGGTCGCGGCGGCGCGAGCTGGAGCGCAAGCCTCAGGAGCACCCACTCTATGGTGGGGGCCATGGGGATCCGTTGGCCAAGAAGCCACGGTCGTCGGCCATTCCACTGACGGTTGTGCTGCCGGACGTGCCGCGGGGGTCGGCGACCGCGCCCATCCCGGTCGAAGAAGAGGGGGGCGCATGATTCAAGTGCGGCCGGACCGAGCATTTCCAGGCCAATTGCACCTTCCCTCCCCTCTACGTGATTTGTAAGCAGGAAGGACACGCCTCGGCCTTCTGCCCGTCGCGGGGCAAGCATCTACACCTCCAGATCATGGGCAGTGCTATTCCGGGTGAAGGTTTTTTCTGCTTGGAGTTCGAGGAAGAAGAGGAGGTGGAGGGCAATGATCTCCAGGCTGCCAATGGTGCTTTCTTGTCGGTGGAGCCAGGGAGGCTCTCGCTGCACGTGCTCAAGCAGGAGCTGAAGCACATGGTGGCGGGGGATTGGGATTGGCAGATTTCTCAAGTGGGTGATGATGATTTTGCGGTTATTTTTTCCTCTGCGGATCTGCTACACATGGCCAAATCTAGTGGTAAACTGTTTCTCTCCATCAATGACATTACGGTGCGGGTGTGTGACACTACCCAGGAAACCATTGTGCCCCTCTCCATGCCGGAGGTGTGGCTTCGTCTCCATAGCATCCCTAAGAAGCACCGCCGTGTCGATCGCCTGATGGAAGGACTTAAGATGTTGGGCAGGCCCATTGTGGTGGACGAGCTCTCTCTCATCCGGATGGGACCGGTGAGGATGAAGTTTGGCTGCAAAGCCCCGGACAAGTTGAACGGTTTCGTGCAAGTATGGTTCAACCATGAGGGCTATGACATCAAGGTGGAGGTGGAAAGACTCCCGAAGTGCACTGGTGAGGGGCCTGTTGCGCCAGGTTCTGACAAGGCTCCTCCCCGCCCTAGCGACAAACATGCGGGCCAGCCTGGTTCAGGGACCGGGGGTGTGGCAGGCCAGCCACAGGCTGCTACCGGGGCTCAGGGAGGGCCGGGCATCGCCAATGGCAGCCTCCAGAAGGATGTGGAGATGGCCTGCCGCGAAGAGGAGCATGAGGACAGCATGCCGGATACGTCGATTGATACGGAGACTTGGAATCAGCTGGGCCTCAAAGATCTCACTCTCGATGAGGACAAAGAAGTCGTGGAGCCGGGGGCGCTTACGATTGCGGACACAGCTAGGAGTAGTCTGACACCGTCGCGTGCGCTGATGGGGGCATTTAACCAGGTTGGTCCTAAGGCATTGGCTGGAGCTAGCTCTATGCTTTTGGGCGCCCCGGCCTCTCCCAACCTACTAGCCTTGTATTTTGGTTGGGGCTCTACTTCGGGCGCAAGGAAGCTTATATCCAGAAAAAAATCGTGTTATACAATCGGGGTTATGGATCTCTGGGAATATAAGAAACGGTTTTAGGCCAGATCTAGGGAATGCGAAACAGAAGAGAACAGAGAGGGAGATCCAGTCTCGGAGTGTCACTCCCTAGTTCTGGTGTTGCCTAGTGCTTGCATCTTGTTTAAATTCTATTTAAATTGAAATGGGGATTGATCAAACCCTAGCATCAGAAAGAATTCAACTATGTTCAAATAAAAATATTTTCAATGAACCCAAAATGCCTTCCCAAAAATGTTCATTGTCTTTGGATTGGTCTTGAACCTCTGCCAAAATATTGCTCATTTTTCTAGGTCAATTGGGGGTCACTGAATTAAATCATATAGTATTTGCATTTGGGCATTTAAATCCTATAAAAGATATTAAATGCCCAAATAAACCTCGCGCCCCGGAGCTCTTCCGCTCGCTCTAGTAGCTCCCGCGTGCTCTCCAGGTCCCCAGGGTCCCGACGCGCTCCTCTGCTCTCTGGCTAACACGCTGCAGCCCACTGCGCCCATCTTGGCCCGAGCTCGGCCGCCAAAGCCGCCGTGGTCGCTGCTTCGGCCACCCCACCGCCTCCCGAGGCCTCCTAGTCGCGCCGAGCGTGAGCTCTCCATCGGTACTCGGCGCATCGAACCGCTACCGGAGCAGCGATTCCGACATGCCTCCGCCGTCGGATGAGGTCGCCGGCGGCAAAACCCTGTTTAGCTGACGTGGCAACAATTAGTTTAGGCTCTAATTAACACCCACAGCCACTGACTAGTGGGACTTGCCCCTCTAACGATTTTGGTTAGGTTTAACTAAAATCACTAATTATAACTATGACATGTGGGCCCCACGTGTCAGGTTAGACCCTGTCACCCCGGTTGACCTGCTGACGTCATGTTGTTGTCATGCTGACGCAGTAAAGGAATTTCTGTATTAAAACAAATTCAGAAAATTCCAGAAAATAGTATAAACTTCTAAAAATCATAGAAATTCAACCGTAGCTCCAAATGAAATAAATTATATATGAAAAATGATCAGAAAAAATCCAATCTATCCATATGTACCATTTTCATAGATGATAGAACAACTTAGGGCTGCTGTTTAGGCCAAACCTTATAATGGCATTTAAACCTTCACATATGGAGTTTGAATTTGAACCTAGGGTTCAAACCAACTTCATTTAACCTACTGCTAGTTGCATTAGCTCAAACCACAACATATTGCCATGTCATGATCATGCATCATATTGTGCATTGCATTGATGGTGTTTCATACGTATTCTTGCCGTGTTGTCCCCTCTCGATGAGCGACGTCATCGACGATGAGTTCGATGACATCGATGAAGAACTATATTATCTTCGTGGCGCTGTGCAAGCAAAACCCCTTGTTCATTCCGATACAATCCTACTCTCTCGCTCCTCGTTCTCTTTTATCGCATTATTACAACAACGATTCAATTTGTTACATGTCATGCGGTAGTTGAACCCCTTTCCTCTGCATGACCTGTCATTGCCACAAGTAAATAGATGAAACCCGCTAGCATGAGTAGGAGTTGTTTGAGCCTGATGTGCCTACTCATTCATGCTTGTTTGTCATGCCTGCTATTGCTTAGAGTTGTGTCAGTCCGATTCATCGTGGATGAATTGGAGGTGTGTGAACATGTCCCATCGTGTGTGAGCTAAGTGTGTGAACACGATTTGGTAAAGGTAGCGGTGAGAGGCCATGTAGGAGTACATGATGGGTTGTCTCATTGCGGCCGTCCTCGTGAACCGAGTTACGTGTTTATGATCCATGAAGCAGTTACTACCACGCATTGGAATGCTTAAGTGCCCTCTCGACTTATTAATCAACCCGATCTCATCCGTGAGTTGCAACTAGTTTCTGGCGTTTGTAGGTAGTGTTAGTAGTCTACCAAGTGGCACTCGATACAGGCGGGCTTGGGACAGACTAGGCACCATAGCACGGTGTACCAAGCATAGAACCACCCGTCGAGGTGGGCTTGGGAACCCTGCTCACATCGTTTGGGGCCGTGAGCGACACCCCACGGATCTCCTTGCGGATGGAACCCGAATAGGCGATAAACACAGACGAGACTTGTGTGGTTAGTCAGTCATGGCCGACTCCTCGCCAGGATTACCTTGAAGGTTGCCAAGATACACGACATGTACATGGTGGTAAGTGGCGAGAGCGTGTGAAGAAGTACACCCTGCAGGTTAATATGATCTATTCGAATAGCCGTGTCCGTGGTAAAGGACTTACGGGTTGCTGTGCAGTTCATAGACAAGTTAAAGTTGATACTCTAATATGCGCAAGATAAGCGTGAGTTCTATGGATGGCATTCTCGTAGTGAGACGGGAGCGGATCCATAGTAGTGTATTGATATGGTGAATATGTGGACTCACGTGCGCCACCTCAAAGGAGTTACTTGCGAATGTAGTTCGGGATAGCCACCGAGTCAAAGGCTGGCTTGCTGCAGTCAAACTCCACCACCCCTTTGTTGATAATGATGCATGTGTAGTTAGTTACGATGTAAGTCTTTCTTGAGTACAATTGTACTTACGTTTGCCTATTTTATGTTTTTGCGAGAGACTTGGTCTACGCTAGTAGTTCCGCGTGGACTTCGACGTTTAGCTTGTTACCTCAGCTACGATCTTGTGCCCTCGGAAGGATCTGGTAGATAGTCAGACTTCTAAGCCTTTTCATTTGTAGATGTCTGTACTCAGACATGTTAATCTTCCGCTTGTGTTTTGACTTGTATGATCTGAATGTTGGGTCATGAGACCCATGTTTGTAATATCTCGCTCCTCGGAGCCTAATGAATAAATACTTGAGTCGTAGAGTTATGTTGTGATGCCATGTTGTATTTACACATATCGAGCATATTGTGTGTATGTTTGAAATGCTTGGTATGTGTGGGATCCGACAATCTAGTTGTTTATCCTTGGCAGCCTCTCTTATGGGGAAATGTAGTCTAGTGCTTCCTTGAGCCATAGTAGTCCGCCATGTTCTTGCTCACTGAGTCCTCGCTAGCCCAAAGACTACCGCTTTCGTGACACTTGACTGGACGGCATGTGTTTCACTTTGTTCCTGTGTCTGTCCCTTCGGGGAAATGTCACGCGGTGATATCCGGAGTCCTTCCTAGCCTGCTACAACCCGGGTTACCAGAGTCCTGTTAGCCCAGTGCTACAGCCCGGATTCACACGCTGTTGACCGACATGCTCGAAGTTGATTCATGTATGCCTTTCCTCATGGGTTAGCGCCACTTTGGGTTCACGACTAGCCATGTCGGCCCGGGTTCTCTGTCATATGGAGTCTAGCGACACTATCATATACGTGAGCCAAAAGGCGCAAACGGTCTCGGGCCATGGTAAGGCGACACCCGTGGGAATACCGTGCGTGAGGCCGCAAAGTGATATGAGGTGTTACCGGCTAGATCGATGTGACATGGAATCGGGTCCCGACTTTTGGTATCGAGCTGATCATCAGAGGATTACCAAGCCAAACTGGTCGAAGTTGTGTCTAGAAATGCTTTAGTTATATAAGGGAATTGATTGTGGAAGGGAACGTAAGGCTCTTTTTTACTCCTTTACCCTATGGCCTTCTGATCTGAGTCATCCTCTTCTCTTCTACGGGGATTAACAACTAGGCTTCTCATCTTTCTATCAGGATCGCGTGTTACTAATCCATAGACTTATTTGATTGTTGGTTTCAAGCTTCATTTCAGTTCCTACTAGTTCCGTATGATAATTGTTGATCTCGAACCCTTGATATGATGTTGTTGAGTGGTTATGCCACCATTTTGCATGATGTCTCAAATCTTTTTGAGCATTTACAGCCGTTATGCTGTCCGAGTCATCCCATGTTTCTAAACTATTTGATGCATTTGCAAATTCTTCCTTCCTGTTCACGGTGTCCTTTTGGTCAGAATAAGCACACTAATCGTCTGTTGAGGTAATCCTTGCCTTGACATATATGTTGGAACTAGTATTATGACCCTAGGCATCTTAGAGGATCACCTGGTAATATGGCCATGTTTTTGTGTTCCTAGTGTGATGATTCTGGCCGTCATTCTCGAAAGCGTCCCGTGATGCCATTTAGTAGTAGGTATTCTATTCCTGGGTTCTTGAACCCGAGATTCACCCTACTTACCTCATGTTGATAGTGTTGCTAGTTCCTTTAGGATATTAGTAACCTTTGCGATAGTGCTCGAGGTTCGTGGTACATCCTTCTTCCAATTACCATGAACCATTCTTGGCAGGAGTTCTTTTGAACCAAAAGGTCATGACCAGAGTGCTCGTGATGAGTTCTCCATTCTATGTTGTGACTCTGCCAATCCTACCTTTCTGCATGGGTTATCCGGAAGAAATATGTTGAACCTATTCGACATACAAACCTATGCATCCACAGCTCAGAATAATCGTATGTTCCTTGAGTTGACCCTCCTCAGCTGTATTCCGACCCTAGTCTATCAATTGATAGACAGGAATAGTTGTGCATTCGTGTTCATCGATGCCTATTATTCTTGTGGTCCGTCAAGCCATTCTGTTCCGGAATGACTAGGAGAAACAAACTCTAGTACCTCATCCATTTCTAGGATTGGGTCAAAGCAGTTGTATTCCGCAGATCAAATGCAATTAAGCTTTTGTTCTGTTCTACCCTGAAGTATTACCCACTTTATGTCAGGAATGTCATGAGAATTGCACCTTTCCTTATGAATTCTTGACGTAGTGATACTTCTCGCCATCATCATTCGCTCCTCGGTTCCGTGTTGTTGCAACCGGAATACCGACAAGTGAACCGTGATGTGCGAAATCAATACTCCTAGCAACTAGCTGCTTGGTAGTAAATGGACAATATTCTCATTCTTAGTGTGTTGGTTATTGAATCATCATTTCTAAGATAGATTGTGCTACCTAGTCCATTTTTCCTGGTGCACCCTTCGATCAAGAGTTAGGATTGCATCAATCCCTCTCTTGTTTGGTCACATCGTGTTGCCCTGAAAAGCAAGATTGTTCTCGAGCTTAGTAACATATCGGTGGTTCGTGATGTTCGAATATCTTCTCGGAAGTATGACCAGGTTTCACCTGACCGCTATGTTGAGTTCGTGATCATGTTGGTTTTCTTCCAAACCACCCATTTTCCAAGATTCTGTGTTGGATACCCCCGAGCTAGTTGGTTAAGCTAAACAACAACTTGGAGAGTTGGAAGATGAAAGCTTGTCTGACTTAGTTCATCACTAAGGGATATCCTTGAGTGTGTGTGTGTGTGTGTGTGTGTGTGTGTGTGTGTTGAAGAGAGATGATATCTTCATCGATTGTTCCTCGTGATCGGTTGTTGAATCTATTGTCTTGTCCAAACCTTGATTTGAGTGTGGGCTATCGTCAAATCAAGTTAGAACCAACGATATTCGTAATGTTGTCTTACTCATGGTTGATCCCTCAAGCATACACCATTACATCTTTTGGTCTGACCAATACTATCACCGTGTTCACATGATGGCGGAAGTCGATATGGAAATTCCGATGAGTTGTCATTGAGCCCATCGCCAGCATTTTGTCTCCCCATGACTCATGTTGAACATCAACCTAGTGTTGGAAACTTTTATAAGCATTATCTTCATGTCCCATTCGTGAAGAATATGTTGGATGAAAAAAGTGACTTTCTCTGATTCACGTGCATTTGGTGCAAGTTGCCGCCGTGAGTTTGAGAAAGATTGTTTTTGCTTCCTCTGAAATCGTCCCAAGTTGGTCATGCACATGTGCGAAGTACTCTATGGTTGATAGGTTGGCCGCCTTCAATCCATATGTGTTCCCTAGCACACCAAGCCACTGATTGATTTGTTCAAGGAGAACTTAAGAGCTAACCCGGGCTTATAAAAGGACTTCGATATCCTCGTTGATGGTTCCCACCTGAACTCGGTAGTGTTTTATTGTAAGACTACTATGTGGTCATGCTTGTCTGGGACAACATGTTCACATGTATGTAGTAGAACCAGCTAATGTTTTGGAGCTTGCTATCGTAGTTCATTTCCCGAGAATCTTGCAACGTTATCTCGTCGATTTGTGTTGCAATTCTTCTTCTCAGACATGTTGAGTCTCAAGTATCCTGTTACTAACCAGATCTGCATCTCAGGCAGATATGATGGTTGGAACATTCCAACATTTGCATTTTGTCCCTAGCTTGCACCACCATTGTGCCATTTTCCCATGGGCTGCCCTCCTCAGTAATTGCTGTTTAGGATCATCTTCAAAAATGGTCCTACCATGGGTCCCATCCATTCCCGATGATAGGAAAAAATCATCCATTATGTTGTCTTCAACAAGGTAGTCCACAACTTTCGTTCTAGTCCAAGTATGCCATTCTTCCGAACTCCTTCAAATGATCATTATGATTTTCCTTAGGCTGGTATAGAGAGTTTCAATGATCTCTGTATCAAAAGTAATTCTTTTTGCCACTTAAGGGAATAATTCAACGAGCCACCTACTCTAAGGTGCCCCGTTATGGAATCATGGCAATTATTCCTCGCTACTCCGAAACCTTGCACCATCTTACCTAAGCGTTGTGCTTACCAAATTGAACCTTCATCATCTGTTTCACTCCATCCCTCTGGATGTATGTTTCGTGTCTTCGCTCGAGAGATGTTCAACATCTCATTCCGTGAGTTGATCGTGAGTTGCTCGATCTTTAAGAAGATCGGTTCGTATAGAGTTTCTTCTGTCGTCATCGTGTTGGATGAAGATCCCGAAAGCAAAGACGACAAGATCAATTTGAAGCAATGAATCAACATCTTCGATGAGGGCAATTGGGTCGAGAAGATTGTGTTACCTTTTGTGTCCCCTCTTCCTCTTACCCTACGCTTGAATCTCGGGACGAGATTCTTGTTTAGTGGGGGCGAGTTGTCACATCCCTAGTTCTGATGTTGCCTAGTGTTTGCATCTTGTTGCATCATGTTTAAATTCTATTTAAATTGAAATGGGGATTGATCAAACCCTAGCATCAGAAATAATTCAACTATGTTCAAATAAAAATATTTTCAATGAACCCAAAATGCCTTCCCAAAAATGTTCATTATCTTTGGATTGGTCTTGAACCTCTGCAAAAATATTGCTCATTTTTATAGGTCAATTGGGGGTCACTGAATTAAATCATATAGTATTTGCATTTGGGCATTTAAATCCTATAAAAGATATTAAATGCCCAATAATCACAAAATGAAATGGTTACTGTTGGAAATATTCCAAACAGTGGCCTGACCCGATTGCATGATTTTTAGAAATGCTGGCATTTTTAATAAAGCCAACCACAGTTGCAGGTAATAGAAAACAGAAAGAAAATGCAAATAGGAAAGGACTTACCTGGCGCTTACCTGTCCAGCCTGGCCGGCCTGCTACTGTGCGGTCCAACCCACAACGTAGTGCCAGTCATCTCCCTCGTCTCGCCAGGAGGACGAGAGGCGTATGCTCGACGCGCGCGACCACACGCCAGGCCACCTCCTGCTTGACGCCGACCACCTGGAGCTAGCTAAGGACGCTACGCACTCTCCCGCGCCTCCCTCGACCGCTTGCTCGTCCCCATCCCCTCTCTGACTCTCTCTCCTGTGACCGTCCGAAGGCGCCGGGAGGCGCCATTGCCACGCCGCCAGTAGCCACCACGCACCCTAGGCCGCGCGCCATGTCAAGCCATGGAGAGATGCTCGTCCTCGTCTGAACTCTGAAGATCAGAACGGGCGCACTGCATCGCCGTCAGCATCATCGTCTTCCTCGTCGACAATTCGTGGATCGCCGCCGTCGATTCGCGCCGAAGAGGGCCTCCCCGAGCCGTCTGAGCTGCTAAACGACTTCGCTGTGAGGACTCCTTCGTTTTCCCCCTCCTCCCCTGCTCGTTCTCGTGCCGTGATTCTTGCCCCCGCAAGCACCAAGCTCGGCCATCGCCATGGCCGGCGAACCTCGCGCCCCGGAGCTCTTCCGCTCGCTCCAGTAGCTCCCGCGTGCTCTCCAGGTCCCCAGGGTCCCGACGCGCTCCTCTTCTCTCTGGCTAACATGCAGCAGCCACCGCGCCGTGCTGGCCCGAGCTCCGGCCGCCGCCAAAGCCGCCGTGGTCGTCGTTCCCGGCCACCCCACCGCCTCCCGAGGCCTCCCCTAGTCGCGCACGAGCGTGAGCTCTCCACTGGTACCCTCGGTGCATCGAACCGCCTACGAAAGCGATTCCGACATGCCTCCGCCGTCGAATGAGGTCGCCGGCGGCGAAACCCTGTTTAGCTGACGTGGCAACAATTAGTTTAGGGTCTAATTAACACCCACAGCTATTGACTAGTCGGCCTAGCCCCTCTAACGATTTTGGTTAGGTTTAACTAAAATCACTAATTATAACTATGACTTGTTGGCCCCACGTGTCAGGTTAGACCTTGGTCACCCCGGTTGACCTGCTGACGTCGTGTTGTTGTCATGCTGACGTAGTAAGGGAATTTCTGTATTAAAACAAATTCAGAAAATTCCAGAAAATAGTATAAACTTCTAAAAATCATAGAAATTCAACCGTAGCTCCAAATGAAATAAACTATATATGAAAAATGATCAGAAAAATCCAATCTATCCATCTGTACCATTTTCATGCATGATAGAACAACTTAGGGCTGCTGTTTAGGCCAAACCTTATAATGGCATTTAAACCTTCACATATGGAGTTTGAATTTGAACCTAGGGTTCAAACCAACTTCATTTAACCTGCAGCTAGTTGCATTAGCTCAAATCACAGCATATTGCCATTTCATGATCATGCATCATATTGTGCATTGCATTGATGGTGTTTCCTTCTGTGTTGCCGGTGTTGTCCCCTCTCGATGACGCACGTCATCGGCGATGAGTTCGATGACATCGATGAAGAACTATATTATCTTCGAAGTGCCGAGCAAGCAAAACCCCTTGTTCATTCCGATACAATCCTACTCTCTCGCTCCTGCTCTCTTTTCTGCATTGGGACAACAATGATTCAAGCTGTTACATGTTGCGGTAGTTGAACCCCTTTCCTCTGCATGACTTTGTCATTGCCACAAAGAATAGATGAAACCCACTAGCATGAGTAGGAGTTGTTTGAGCCACTGAAGTGCCTACTCACTCATGCTTGTTTGTCATGCCTGCTATTGCTTAGAGTTGTGTCAGTCCGATTCATCGGGGATGAATTGGAGGTGTGTGAACATGTCCCATCGTGTGTGAGCTAAGCGTGTGAATATGATTTGGTAAAGGTAGCGGTGAGAGGCCATGTAGGAGTACATGGTGGGTTGTCTCATTGCAGCCGTCCTCGGGAACCGAGTTACGTGTTTGTGATCCATGAGCAGTTACTACCACGCATTGGAATGCTTAAGTGCCCTCTCGACTTATTAATCAACCCGATCTCTGTCCAGGAGTTGCAACTAGTTTACGGCGTTTGTAGGTAGTGTTAGTAGTCTACCAAGTGGCACCCTGCATGTGTGGGCTTGGGATGACTAGGCACCGTGGCACGGTGTCCCAAGCATAGAACCACCCGTCAAGGTGGGCTTGGGAACCCTGCTCACATCGTTTGGGGCCGTGAGCGACACCCCGGCCGGATCTCCTTGCGGATGGAACCCGAATAGGCGATAAACCTAGACGAGCTACTTCTGTGGTTAGTAGGGTCGTGGCCGACTCCCTTGCCAGGCTTTCGCTTGAAGGTTGCCGAGATACACGACGTGTACATGGTGGTAAGTGGCTATAGCGACCCGACCCGAATGGATCAAGTCTCTGTGCTTAAGTGTCATCCCTGGATCGGTATGCTGACACACACAATACTCGAGGATTTATAACAGAGGTAAATCACATGTAAAAAGTAGCGTAAATACTATTACCTCAATCCAAATAGCGGTAGTAACAAGGTTGTGGATTCCCATCAACACCAACGGCAAAGTTGAGTGTAGAAATCATAACCCTAACGTATCACTTACTCGTCGTAAGATCCTGCAACATGAAACGTTGCAGCCCGAAAACGGGTTAGCACATGGAATATGCTGGCAATGTAACACATAGAGAGTAATGAAAGAAGAAGCCTATACTACATGCATATATGGCTGGTGGAAAGCTCTATGGTTACAGGTTTTCTGAAAAGCCAATTTTCCCTCTTGCAAAGGAATAAATTTATTAAACTATCATGGTGGTTGTGAAACATCGAGAATGGTTGACAAAGATCCTCAATCCCAATTAAAAGTACTCATTAACAACCCAACAATATTAATTAGAGTAACATGATGAGATCAACAGGATAATCCAAGAACTAGATACTCAAGATGTCCATAACCGGGAACGCGGCTAACCATGATTAGTTTATACACTCTGCAGAGGTTTGCGCACTTTTCCCCACAAGACTCGATCGCCTCCGTTGGATTTCTCGCACTACATGATGTTTGAGAAACGGATGACCGAGACATAGTCTTTCTGAAGCTCTAGCACCTTACATAGGGTAGACCGGTACACCTACTTTCCCCTACATACGCTAGTCTACCCGTAAGAGTTCGCACAACTTAATCAACTATGCGAGCCCATAATGGCTTGTGGATGCACACATAAGTTTCTAGTTTGAATAATCTCATGATCCCTTTGAGCACAGGTGGCGGTCCGAAGAAATACAGCAAGTCCTGATGGAAACCAGTACCTCAATCCACCCGGATGTGTGTTTAAGTTGCCACCTTAAATAAACCATTAATTTAACAATCTCACATACATCATGGAATACACTCACCCAATTCACGTCTACTGGCATAGCATGGCATAATAAGCAAACGTAGAAGTAACTCCCAAGGGTTTGAAAATAAACATGTAATAGGTACTACCTCAACTACTTCCCAAAACCCACAATTTAATTAGATCCTAATCATGCAATGTTTGAGGATAGATCTAATGCATAAAACTGGGTAGTAGAAAAGGTATGATCAAAGTGTTACTTGCCTGCAATGTTGACGAAGATGGTTTGCACACAAAACTCTTGATAGATCTACTCGTCACACTCCGGTCAATCTATCGTAAGCAAGCAATAGTAACCACACATAAGCAATCACTCAAAAAAAATCAGAAAGAACGAAGAAGACGATTCGGAAAACATCAAAACCAAGCAAATAACTCTTGCAACATAAAACAATTTCTAACAGTACCAAAATTATGTGAATTTGGCCTTATCAGAAAGTTTAGGTCAAGAGCTTGATTTGCAAAAAGAATCAACTAAATCGGAGTTATTGAAACTCAAGTTATGATCAAACGAAGTTCAAATTCAAATCTGGTCTAATTCAAAATTTTAAAATTTCAAAAACATGTTTGAGTTGGATTACTGGATAGAGGGGATCATAACGAAGAAGTGGGCGTTGGTTTCGTTGAATTCCAACTAACGAGCAAAAAGTTATGGTCGTTTGAAAAACAGGGACTAATCTGTAAAAGAAATATTCACGGATGGGTCCCTGGCCGAAATTAAAAGAAAAAGAAAAATCCTATCGAACGAATCGTTAAGCTCACAGACAAAACCGACGAAAACCGTTCGGTCCAGAAGCTTAACTAGTGAACGCTCACTACATAACTAAACATAAAAAAAAAATCAGATCTAGGTTTTCTGTAGAAAACCGATCTAGGGTTCGGTTTTTATACCGGTCCTTGGTGGTTCGGCGGTCTTCGGCGGAAAACCGGCAGCTCTCCGGCGAGGCTGCGGACTCCGAGTCCCGTGAGCTCGGCTTCATGGCGGCTTGACGAGGCGAAATGGCGAGGTGGCGGTGGCGCGGTCGGAGGCGGGCGGTGGTGGTGCAGAGCGGCGGCGGCGCGGTTGACAACGGCGGCTCAATGAGATGCGGCTCTGGCGGTAGTCGAGGAGAGAGAGAGAGGATCGGGGCCGGGGCTTTATAGGAGGAGGGAGGCGCGTGGGGAAGAGGCGGCCGGAGATGGCCGGCCTTCGGACTCCGGCGAGTCCGGTCACAGACGGAGGAGGAGGCGGCGACGGCTGACAGGGCCGGTGGGCCTTCGCCCAGCCGGTCGAGGAGGGAGTTTTTTTAAGTAGACAACAAAAATAAATAAACCAATAATATGAAAATTTACTATAGGCATATTATATATCAAAATTTTCAGAAAAACATTTCCTACAAGATGAACATTTTTCTAGCATTAAATAAGATACACACAAATTCCAATAAAACAAAGAGTGCTTCTGCTCTAGAAAAATCCAATGAAAATCTTTTTAAAAATACCAAAATGAATTCAAATTTATTTCTCTCCATTTTTCTGATGTAGGGAATCATGTTTCCCTATTTTCCATATATTTTATTTTTGGAGAAAAATAATTTGAATAAAACTCAATAACTCCAAATTGAAAATAAATTCAAAAGAACTTTGAATTTAATTCTTTGAAAACTCCCAACTCATATTTCATATAATTTGAAGAAGTCATTTTATCTTCTCTCATGAAAATCATTGAGTTGCATGAAGTTTATGAATCGAAATATTTCCAAATGAAATTCAAATATTTTCAAATACCCTTTCATTTAATTAAATGGAAGAAGTCATATCATCTTCGCTCAAGGGTTTTGTATTTGAAAAGAATTTGAATTCATGAAGATCAGAAAATAAAATGGAAGTTTGGGAAAGTCCTTTTATTCCCTCTGATTTAACTTTCAAAAAGTTTCGAATTTCACTCAATCAATCAAACAATCAATCAAAACTATCTATGTGTTTATAACATTCCAAAATTTAGAATTTTGGGATGTTACAAAACTAGCACCCTTAAGATGAATCTCGTCCTCAAGATTCGGAGAGGCTAGAAAGAAAATAGGTTAGGGTTTGGGGTCTTCTCAAAATCCATCGATCATCTCCGGGATCTCGGGTGCTACCACCCTTAGAAGCATGGTTACGGTTCCATCAAAACTCATATACTCCATCCTTATTGTTGACAATGTCGGTTTTCTCAGATCTTAAGGATAATTCCTTCTCTGGGCTCTTCCGGTAGTGGCATAACCTTTTCCTCAATTCTTTTGTCCTTTCATCTTGGTAAGGTTATCCCGAAACTGGGTCCTCTTAGCTGACGGGTCTGGCGCCAATTCTAAACAACTATTGATATCTCATGGTGGTCAACAATTTATGGTTTCTCCTGCAGAAAATGGGTCTGGGTTGAATCTCACCGTATAACCTATGGTTGGCAACAGCTGCCGTGTACAAGGGAAAAAAACCTGTACCATTCTAAGGTTTAAACAAGGTTTTGATCGTCGTCTCTCTACTACAGGTAAGTCACTCAGATTTACCATCCCATATAGCAACGCGAATAATAAGAGTAAGTCGGTATGGTGATCAATCCATCCCTTTTAAATCATTACCTTGTACATGGTTTAGCGAATCTCGCATTCTCACACTCGGTCATCCTCACAAGCATTGCAGAATTTCTCTTGTCGACGAACCAAGTTCGGATATATCCATAGATTCTGCAAGCCAAACAAACATCTATCGTTCCTTAACACTCTTAGGTTTTGCGTAAACTCCTATAAGATCGTCTGTTGATAAAAGCATATCCTCTTCCAGGGTTTTCCTTCAGCAAGAAATGTGCTTGCTTCTTGGCGAGTCTGGGGCACATGGGTTATAGCCCATCTCATCACTTGCAAACCTTGAACACATCCTCGGGGCAACTGCTCATTATTCCAACTCCCAACTTCCTAGTATTCTTAAATCCATCCAATTGTACTGTCTTCCTTCCTTCTATTGGCACCGGACTAGGACATGATTACTCAGACTCATCATGGAATTTCCATTGATCCATATTTCCACAATCATACCTCCTTTATATCCAATAGTAAATTCATCTCTTCATCCTCATGGGATATCCCACATACTGAGATAAAAACTTATACTTATGAAGTCCATACTCCACTTCATGGAACATCATTATCCTTTCCAGGGGCAAGCGTCCTTTCAAGAGAATATTGGCCATCTCTGCATGGCATTTCTTCAACGGGGAAACGTGAAACACCTCATGAACTCCTGACAGTCCTTAGGGTGACTCCAACTTGTTGTCCAATTATCCCATACGCTCCAAAACTCGGTATGTTCCTACAAGTCTCGGGGCTAACTTTCCCTTAACTCCAAATCGTTTAAATCCTCGCAGAGGGGACACACGAAGACATGCTCTGTCTCCAATTTCATAGACTACCTCCTTGCATTTTTGAGTCTGCATAACTCTTACACTTTGGTGAGCTACCTTCAGTCTATCTCGAATCAACTTAACATTCTCTTCTGACTCCTTGATCACATTTGGTCCAAACAACTGACAGTCTCCAACTTCATCCCACTTCAACGGTGTCTGGCTTCTTCTCCCATACAAAGCTTAAAAGGGGCCATCTTCAAACTGGCTTGGTAACTGTTGTTGTATGAGGACTCAACGTAAGGTAGATTATCATCCCTACTAGATCCATAATCTAGCGCACACGCTCTCAACATGTCCTCCACAATCTGATTGACTCTCTCGATTTATCCATCTGTCTGCGGATGAAAGGCTGTACTGAACTCTAGCCTAGTACCCCAAGTCCGTGCGGTGATTCCAAAACTTTGAGGTAAACTGTGTTCCTCTATCTGATACGATGGTCCTCGGAACTCCATGCAGACATACGATCCTGGTCAAATATATCTTGGCCAACTTCGCACTTGTATAGGTGTTTTTTACCGGGATAAAGTGAGCCACTTTGGTCAAGCGAGTCAACTACTACCCAGATAGAATCATATCTCGATCGGGTTTTGAGAAATCCGGTAAAGAAATCCATGCCAAGCTTATCCCACTTCCATTCGGGTATCGGCATAGGCTGTAGTAATCTTGCTGGCTTCTGATGCTCTGCTTTTACACTCTCTGGCACACATCACCTACGACTACATACTCCGCGATATCCTTCTTCATATCAGTTCACCAGAAATGCTCCTTCAATATCCAAATACATCTTGGTGTTTCCAGGGAGAATCGAGTATGGTGAGTCATGAGCCTCCTGAAGTATTAACTTCCTGATCTTTGCATTATTGGGCACATATACACAATCCTTGAACCATAAGGTGTCATGCTTATCCTTATGAAAACCTTTGGCCTTTCCTTTGCTCATCCTCTCTTTTACCTCAGCAATAACTTTTTCATCCTTCTGAGCTTCACGGATCTTTCTCAACAATGTAGACTGAACTTCCATTGCTGCAACAAAACCTTTGGGAACAATCTCCAATCGAAGCTCCCTGAGATCTTCGGCCAACTCATTTGGTAATTCTCCGCTTATGAGGGTATTCGTCCTTGTTATCTTTATGGTTGTGTCCTATTTCTCCACAAAGCTTGCATGCACTTTCTCCACATCATTTCCATAAGGCTTCATTCTCTGGGACACAAACCGAGACTTTGGCAAGGTCAACTTAAATTCCTTCCAAGTGGTTACTCCTTGCCATCCATTGATGGTTTGGTACAACCTCCACCAAGTAGCAGCACCTCTTTCAAAGCATTGAAGAGCATGTTGGGCCATATCCTTTCTGGCTATAGGGTTATTCTCCATGTGATCCTCCATGTTCTAAATCCATCGGTCTGTCTCCAATTGACTCATCGGTCCAGATAATACGAGCTCATCTCCATTCATCCTCTATTGGGTCCATGGGTTTTGGGGTGGGATAAGTGAGATAGAGAGGGATGCACACAATACAAACAATTTTTTTGAAAAGGTAGATTTTATAGTGGCTGTCGAAAAAACAACAAACAAATGACAGCTCACAATCGTCGCATCTAACGTAAGCGTAAAACATGGGTTTTGGTCTACTAATGGTCAATAAATATTCAACGTCACAAAACTCTTCAAGTCTTGTTCATGTCTCCGATGGCTTCTTCTGATCATGCTTGTCCTTCTCAAGTTCCTATGCCAGATCTCTGTTGACGCGAAGTCTCTAGTGACATCCTTTAATATTTCTGGAGTTGCGTTCCAAACTTCTGGGTTTCAACATCCTTCGTATAAACCATGTCCTTCTATCCTTCAGTTCCTGACGAATGTCCGGTATCTCGAGGTTTTGCTCCTCCAGCTTGGCTACTTTTAGCTTCTGGGTCCTGAGTTGTTCACGGACTGCTTCCTTTCAAATACGACTTCCTGAAGGTCCATCTAAAATTCCTGATGTAGTACTCCAAATCCTGGTGATACACCGGCCAAGGTTAAAACTTCATCTTGCTGATAGGTGCTCCATCAGACTTCTACTATCCAATCCTTCCATGCATATGCATGCTTAACCTAGCACGGTGACAATAGCATAAGCGGGCGATGACATCATGAATAGCTGTGCTTCTGCTCTTGCCCTTTTCATGAGCTATCATTCCATAGTTGATATCTCCTGCATTGGGGTTTCCGTGACAAAACTTTGAGTTCTGATGCTCCATGTTCCGGTCTTTCTTCGATACGCCTTCATCTCGGGTATTGACAGCTTCCATAGTCCACCAAGTTCCATAAGGGGTGCCTTCCTAGGCCATACAAATCCGGAAATTCTACAGAGTCTTCAACCGTTGTAGTTTCCAACATTATAATGCTTGGAAAAATCCTCTTCATTCCGTAGGGGTCGTGATTGTCCGATATCTTGTACTCCTTGGAGCGGTCTCATCAGTCGAATCTTTGAGTGGTCAAAAGGGAAAAGGGGTATGGTCTCTCTAAAAGGGAATATTTGAATAAGCTCAGAAGAGAAGAGAGGTAAAAGATCTTTTTGAAAAAGAAATTGTAGAGAAAAATATTTCCTATGGGCTTGTTAGTTTCTAGGGTCACGTCCTACAGTCAACATGTGCTCTGATACCATCTTGTAGCGACCCGACCCGAATGGATCAAGTCTCTGTGCTTAAGTGTCATCCACAGGTCGGTATCTTTGACACACAGTACTCGAGGATTTATAACAGAGGTAAATCACATGTAAAAAGTAGCTTAAATACTATTACCTCAATCCAAGTAGCGGAAGTAACAAGGTTGTGGATTCCCATCAACACCAACGGCAAAGTTGAGTGTAGAAATCATAACCCTAATGTATCACTTACTTGTCGTAAGATCCTGCAACATGAAATGTTGCAGCCCGAAAATGGGTCAGCACATGGAATATGCTGGCAATGTAACACATAGAGAGTAATGAAAGAAGAAGCCTATACTACATGCATATATGGCTGGTGGAAAGCTCTATGGTTATAGTTTTTGCGAAAAGCCAATTTTTCCCTACTGCAAAGGAATAAATTTATTTAACTATCATGGTGGTTGTGAAACATTGAGAATGGTTGACAGCATCCTCAATCCCAATTAAAAGTACTCATTAACAACCCAACAATATTAACTAGAGTAACATGATGAGATCAACAGGATAATCCAAGAACTAGATACTCAAGATGTCCATAACCGGGGACACGGCTAATCATGATTAGTTTATACACTCTGCAGAGGTTTGCGCACTTTTCCCCACAGGACTCGATCGCCTCCGTTGGATTTCTCGCACTACATGATGTTTGAGAAACGGATGACCGAAACATAGTCTTTTGGAAGCGCTAGCACCTTACATAGGGTAGACCAGTACACCTACTTTCCCCTACATCTGCTAGTCTACCCGTAAGAGTTCGCACAACTTAATCAACTATGCCAGAGCCTATAATGGCTTGTGGCTGCACACGTAAGTTTCTAGTGTGAATAATCTCATGATCCCTTTGAGCCTGGGTGGCGGTCTGAAGAAATACAGGGAAGTCCTGATGGAAACCAAGTGCCTCAATCCACCCAGATGTGTGTTTAAGTTGCCACCTTAAATAAACCATTAATTTAACAATCTCACATCTATCATGGAATACACTCACCCAATCCACGTCTACTGGCATAGCATGGCATAATAAGCAAATGTAGAAGTAACTCCCAAGGGTTTGAAAATAAATAGGTAATAGGTACTACCTCAACTACTTCCCAAAACCCACAATTTAATTAGATCCTAATCATGCAATGTTTGAGGATATATCTAATGCATAAAACTGGGTAGTAGAAAAGGTATGATCAAAGTGTTACTTGCCTGCAATGTTGACGAAGATGGTTTGCACACAAAACTCTTGATAGATCTACTCGTCACACTCCGGTCAATCTATCGTAAGCAAGCAATAGTAACCACACATAAGCAATCACTCAAAAAAATCAGAAAGAACGAAGAAGACGATTCGGAAAACATCAAAACCAAGCAAATAACTCTTGCAACATAAAACAATTTCTAACAGTACCAAAATTATGTGAATTTGGCCTTATCAGAAAGTTTAGGTCAAGAGCTTCGATTTGCAAAAAGAATCAACTAAATCGGAGTTACGAAACTCAAGTTATGATCAAACGAAGTTCAAATTCAAATCTGGTCTAATTCAAAATTTCAAAAACATGTTTGAGGTGGATTACTGGATAGAGGGGATCGTAACGAAGAAGTGGGCGTTGGTTTCGTTGAATTCTGACTAACGAGCAAAAGTTTATGGTCGTTGAAAAATAGGGACTAATCTGTAAAATAAATATTCACGGATGGGTCCCTGGCCGAAAATAAAAGAAAAAGAAAAATCCTATCGAATCGAATCGCTCACAGAGACAAAACCGGCGAAAACCATTCGCTCGAAGCCTAACTAGTGAACGCTCACTACATAACTAAACATAAAAAATCAGATCTAGGTTTTTCATGAAAACCGATCTAGCTCGGTTTTATACCGGTCCTTGGCGGTTCGGCGGTCTTCGGCGGAAAACCGCAGCTCTCCCATGAGGTCATGGACTCCGAAGTCCGCGAGCCTGTCAAGCGGCTTCGACGAGGGGCGAGGGCGGCGAGGTGGCGTGGTGGCGCGGTCGAGTCTGGCGGCGGTGGTGCAGAGCAACAAGGCGCGGGCGGTTGACAACACGGGCGGCGAGATGCGAATCAAGGGCGGAGTCGAGGGGAGAGAGAGAGAGAGGGATCGGGGCCCGGGGCTTTATAGGAGGAGGGGAGGTGCTGGCGTGGGGAAGGGGGCGGCTGGAGGCGGGCAGCGCTCGGACTCCGGCGAGTCCGGGTCACGCACGGGAGGAGGAAGCGGCGGCGCTGACCGGCCGGCTAGGCCTTCGGCCCAGTTCGTCCGGGGAGGGAGTTTTTTTTAAAGCAGACAACAAAAATAAAATAAACCAATAATACGAAAAATTACTATAGGCATATTATATATCAAAATTTTCAGAAAAACAGTTCCTACAAGATGAACATTTTTATAGCATTAAATAAAATACACACAAATTCCAATAAAACAAAGAGTGCTTCTGCTCTAGTAAAATCCAATGAAAATCTTTTTAAAAATACCAAAATGAATTCAAATTTATTTCTCTCCATTTTTCTGATGTAGGGAATCATGTTACCCTATTTTCCATATATTTTATTTTTGGATAAAAATAATTTGAATAAAACTCAATAACTCCAAATTGAAAATAAATTCAAAAGAACTTTGAATTTAATTCTTTGAAAACTCCCAACTCATATTTCATATAATTTGAAGAAGTCATTTTATCTTCTCTCATGAAAATCATTGAGTTGCATGAAGTTTATGAATCGAAATATTTCCGAATGAAATTCAAATATTTTCAAATACCTTTCATTTAATTAAATGGAAGAAGTCATATCATCTTCGCTCAAGGGTTTTGTATTTGAAAAGAATTTGAATTCATGAAGATCAGAAAAGAAAATGAAAGTTTGGGAAAGTCCTTTTATTCCCTCTCATTTAACTTTCAAAAAGTTTCGAATTTCACTCAATCAATCAAACAATCAATCAAAACTATCTATGTGTTTATAACATTCCAAAATTTAGAATTTTGGGATGTTACAGTGGCGAGAGCGTGTGTGAAGAAGTACACCCCTGCAGGGTTAATATGATCTATTCGAATAGCCGTGTCCGCGGTAAAGGACTTATGGGTTGCATGTACAGTTCATAGACAAGTGAAAGTGGATACTCTAAAATGCGCAAGATAAGCGTGAGTGCTGTGGATGGCGTTCTCGTAGGGAGACGGGAGCGGATCCATAGTGGTGTATTGATATGGTGAATATGTGGACTCGTGTGCGCCACCTCAAAGGAGTTACTTGCAGTCGTAGTTCAGGATAGCCACCGAGTCAAAGCTGGCTTGCTGCAGTCAAACTCCACCACCTCCTTTGTTGATTATGATGCATGTGTAGTTAGTTACGATGTAAGTCTTCTTTGAGTACAATTGTACTCACGTTTGCCTATTTTATGTTTTTGCGTAGAGACTTCGATCTCGCTAGTAGTTCAGCGTGGACATCGACGTTTAGCTTGTAACCTCAGCTACGATCTTGTGCCTCGGCGAGATCTGGTAGATAGTCAGCTTCTAAGCCTTTTCATTTGTAGATGTCTGTACTCAGACATGTTAAGCTTCCGCTTGTGTTTTGACTTGTATGCTCTGAATGTTGGGTCATGAGACCCATGTTTGTAATATCTCGCTCCTCGGAGCCTAATAAATAAATACTTGAGTCGTAGGGTTATGTTGTTATGCCATGTTATATTTACACATATCGAGCATATTGTGTGTATGTTTGAAATGCTTGGTATGTGTGGGATCCGACAATCTAGTTGTTTATCCTTGGCAGCCTCTCTTATGGGGAAATGTAGTCTAGTGCTTCCTTGAGCCATAGTAGTCCGCTTCTGCCCGGTTCACGGAGTCCCGCTAGCCCAAAGACTACCGCTCGGGACACTTGATCGGCCGGGCATGTGTTTCACTTCGTTCCTGTGTCTGTCCCTTCGGGGAAATGTCACGCGGTGACATCCGGAGTCCTGCCTAGCCTGCTACAGCCCGAGTTACTGGAGTCCTGTTAGCCCAGTGCTACAGCCCGGATTCACACGCTGTTGAACGACATGCTCGAAGTTGATTCATGTATGCCTTTCCTCATGGGTTAGCGCCGCTTTGGGTTCACGACTAGCCATGTCGGCCCGGGTTCTCTGTCATATGGATGCTAGCGACACTATCATATACGTGAGCCAAAAGGCACAAACGCTCCCGGGCCATGGTAAGGCGACACCCGTGGGAATACCGTGCGTGAGGCCGCAAAGTGATATGAGGTGTTACCGGCTAGATCGATGTGACATGGAATCGGGGTCCTGACACGGAGGGTGCTACGTCTTGAGCTTGCGTTGGTTTTCCTCGAAGAGGAGAGGGTGATGCAGCAAAGTGTAGCGTAAGTATTTCCCTCAGTTTTGAGAACCAAGATATCAATCCAGTAGGAGGCTCCTCAAAAGTCCCACGCAACAACACAAACAAACTGAGAACTCGCAACCAACGCAATAAAGGGGTTGTCAATCCCTTCACAGCCACTTCATGGAAGTGAGATCTAATAAAGATAGTATGATAAGATAAATATATTTTTGGTATTTTACAATATAGATGCAAAAAGTAAAGATGCAAATAAAAGTAGATTGGAAGCAAATATGATAAGAGATAGACCCGGGGGCCATAGGTTTCACAAGTGGGTTCTCTCAAGATAGCATAAGAATTACGGTGGGTGAACAAATTACTGTCGAGCAATTGATAGAAAAGCGCATACTTATGAGATTATCTAGGCATGATCATGTATATAGGCATCACGTCCATAACAAGTAGACCGACTCCTGCATGCATCTACTACTATTACTCCACACATCGACCGCTATCCAGCATGCATCTAGAGTATTAAGTTCATAAGAACAGAGTAACACATTAAGCAAGATGACATGATGTAGAGGGATAAACTCATGCAATATGATATAAACCCCATCTTGTTATCCTCGATGGCAACAATACAATACGTGCCTTGCAACCCTTTTTGTCACTAGGTAAGGACACCGCAAGATTGAACCCAAAGCTAAGCACTTCTCCCATGGCAAGAAAGATCAATCTAGTAGGCCAAACCAAACTGATAATTCAAAGAGACTTGCAAAGATAACTTAATCATACATAAAAGAATTCAGAGAAGATTCAAATATTATTCATAGATAAACTTGATCATAAACCCACAATTCATCGGATCTCGACAAACACACCGCGAAAAGATATTACATCGAATAGATCTCCACAAGAGAGGGGGAGAACATTGTATTGAGATCCAAAAAGAGAGAAGAAGCCATCTAGCTAATAACTATGGACCCATAGGTCTGTGGTAAACTACTCACAACTTATCGGAGGGGCAAGGATGTTGATGTAGAGGCCCTCCGTGCTTGATTCCCCCTCCGGCAGAGTGCCGGCGAAGGCACCAAGATGGGATCTCGCGGATATAGAAGGTTACGGTGGTGGAAATTATGTTTCGTGGTGTCCCTGGATGTTTTCGGGGTACGTAGGTATATATAGGAAGAAGAAGTACGTCGGTGGCCGCCCGAGGGGCCCACGAGAGAGGGGGCGTACCCTATAGTGGGGGGGGGGGCCCTCCTATCTCGTGGAGGCTCCGGTTGCTTCTTGACTTGCACTCCAAGTTCTCTGGATCACGTTCGGTGAGAAAATCACGTTCCCGAAGGTTTCATTCTGTTTGGACTCCATTTGATATTCCTTTTCTTTGGAATACTGAAATAGGCAAAAAAACAACAATATGGGCTGGGCCTCCGGTTAATAGGTTAGTCCCAAAAATGATATAAAAGTGGAAAATAAAGCCCAATGAAGCCTAAAACAATAGATAAAGTAGCATGGAGCAATCAAAAATTATAGATACGTTGGAGACTTATCAGGCATTCCCAAGCTTAATTCCTGCTCGTCCTCGAGTAGGTAAATGATAAAAAGAGAATTTTTGATGCGGAGTGATACTTTGGCATAATTTCAATGTAAATCTTCTTAATTGTGGTATGGATATTCAGATCCGAAAGATTCAAGACAAAAGTTCATATTGACATAAAAATAATAATACTTCAAGTGTACTAACTAAGCAATTATGTCTTCTCAAAATAACATGGCCAAAGAAAGTTATCCCTACAAAATCATATAGTCTGGCTATGCTCCATCTTCCCCACACAAAATATTTAAATCATGCACAACCCCGATGACAAGCCAAGCAATTGTTTCATACTTTAACATTTTCAAAACTTTTTCAATCTTCACGCAATACATGAGCGTGAGCCATGGATATAGCACTATATGTGGAATAGAATGGTGGTTGTGGAGAAGAAAAAAAGGGAGAAGATATTCTCACATCAACTAGGCATATCAATGGGCTATGGAGATGCCCATCAATAGATATCAATGTGAGTGAGTAAGGATTGCCATGCAACGGATGCACTAGAGCTATAAGTGTATGAAAGCTCAACAAAAGAAACTAAGTGGGTGTACATCCAACTTGCTTGCTCACGAAGACCTAGGGCATTTGAGGAAGCCCATCATTGGAAGCCAAGTTCTATAATGTAAAATTCCCACTAGTATATGAAAGTGACAAAATGAGAGACTCTCTATCATGAAGATCTTGGTGCTACTTTGAAGCACAAGTGTGGTAAAAGGATAGTAACATTGTCCCTTCTCTCTTTTTCTCTCATTTTTTCTTTTTTTTCTTTGGGCCTTTTCTCTTTTTTTATGGCCTATTTTTTTTCTTTCTCCTTTTTTTTTCGTCCGGAGTCTCATCCCGACTTGTGGGGGAATCATAGCCTCCATCATCCTTTCCTCACTGGGACAATGCTCTAATAATGATGATCATCACATTTTTATTTACTTACAACTCAAGAATTACAACTCGATACTTAGAACAAAATATGACTCTATATGAATGCCTCCGTGATGTGCGGGATATGCAATGATTCAAGAGTGACATGTATGAAAGAATTATGAACGGTGGCTTTGCCACAAATACGATGTCAACTACATGATCATGCTAGCAATATGACAATGATGGAGCGTGTCATAATAAACGGAACTGTGGAAAGTTGCATGGCAATATATCTCGGAATGGCTATGGAAATGGCATAATAGGTAGGTATGATGGCTGTTTTGAGGAAGATATATGGTGGGTGTATGATACCGGCGAAAAGTGCGCGGTAATAGAGAGGCTAGCAATGGTGGAAGGATGGGAAAAAGTGCGTATAATCCATGGACTCAACATTAGTCATAAAGAACTCATATACTTATTGCAAAAATCTAGAAGTTATCAAAGCAAAGTATTACGCGCATGCTCCTAGGGGATAGATTGGTAGGAAAATACCATCGCTCGTCCCCGACCTCCACTCATAAGGAAGACAATCAATAAATAAATCATGCTCCGAGTTCATCACATAACGGTTCACCATACGTGCATGCTACGGAATCACAAACTTCAACACAAGTATTCTTTAAATTCACAACTACTCAACTAGCATGACTCTAATATCACCATCTTCATATCTCAAAACAATTATCAAGAATCAAACTTTTCTTAGTATTCAACACACTCAAAAGAAAGTTTCACAAATCTTGAATACCAAGTATATTAATATTTAAGCAAATTACCATGCTATTAACGACTCTCAAAATAATCTAAGTGAAGCATGAGAGATCAATAGTTTCTTTAAAACAAATATACCACCGTGATCTAAAAGATCTAAGTGAAGCACTAGATCAAAAATTATCACGCTCAAAAGATATAAGTGAAGCACTATGAGCAAAACTATCAAGCTCAAAAGATATAAGTGAAGCACATAGAGTATTCTATCAAATTCCAATTTATGTATGGCTCTCTCAAAAGGTGTGTACAGCAAGGATGATTGTGGTAAACTAAAAGCAAGAACTAATATAACACATGACGCTCCAAGCAAAACACTTATCATGTGGTGAATAAAAATATAGCCCCAAGTAAAGTTACCAATGAACGAAGATTTAAAGAGGGGATGCCTTCCCGGGGCATCCCCAAGCTTAGGCTTTTGGCTATTCTTGAATATCTTGGGGTGCCATGGGCATCCCCAAGCTTAGGCTCTTGGCACCCTTTATTCCATAGTCCATAAAAGCTTTACCCAAAACTTGAAAACTTCACAACAGAAAACTCAATAGAAATCTCGTGAGCTCCATTAGAGAAACAGAACAAAAGACTACTTTAAGGTACTGTAATGAATTCATTCTTTATTTATATTGGTGTTAAACCTACTGTATTCCAACTTCTCTATTGATTATAAACTATTTTACTAGCCATAGATTCATCAAAGTAAGCAAACAACACACGAAAAACAGAATCAGTCAAAAACAGAACAGTCTGAAGTAATCTGTAACTAACGAAAACTTATGGAGCTTAAAAACATCTACCAAAATTAGACGACCTAGCCAATTTGTTTATTGATCACAAGCAATTGGAATCACTATTTTATCACGTTCTGGTGATTTTTAACAATTCGGGCACTGAGCGCAAAGTTTCTGGAAATTACAGCAAGATCAAATAACTATCATCCAAGAAGATCCAATAGGTTTAACTTGGCACAAACACTAATTAAAAGATAAAACCACATCTAAACAGAAGGTATATGGATTATTTATTCCTAAACAGAAACAAAAACAAAAAGAACATAAAGAAAATTGGGTTGCCTCCGAACTAGCGCTATCGTTTAACGCCCCTAGCTAGGCATAAAAGCGAGGATAGATCTAACTAGTGCCATCTTTGGCAGGCAATTATTCAATGAGGCATCTACCTTCTTTAGAATTTTCTTTCTTTCTATTAATTATCAAATTTTTAGGAAAAAGATCGAAAAATTCATTCATAGCAAATGGTTCCTTAATGATGGCAAAAAGATTGGGATGAACACTTAGAGATTTAAGATCCGCAGCTTCCTTACTAGATGATTCACCTTTATTCTTAGGAACATAAATAAGCTTATTATTTTTAGTAGACGAACTTGGAGTGTTTTTTACGATAGAAAAAGCGGTTCCCAAGTTGGTAATGATACCCTCAAGTTTATCGATTCTAGTGGAATCTAGATTTATTTTCTCATTAAGTATGGGTTCCTTTTCTTTAATATTTTTCAAAGTTATTCCTACCTTAGATCCATATTGGGTAATTTGATTGTGGATCTTTTTATCAAGATTTTCAATTGATTCAATGGTAGCAACTTTATTCTCAATAATTTCAAGTCTTTGCATAACATGCTCCAAGGTTAACATAGTTCCATTAACCAAAAGAGGTGGTGAGCCAAATAAATCTATTAAAGCATTATAAGAATCAAAAGTATGACTTCCCAAGAAATTCCCTCCGGTAATGGTATCAAGGATATATCTATACCAAGGATTAACACCTACGTAAAAATTACGAAGAAGAACTGAAGTAGATTGCTTCTGGTAGATCTATTTTGAGCATTGCAAATTCTATACCAAGCGTCTTTTAGATTTTCTCCCTCCCTTTGCTTAAAATTTAGAACTTCATTCTCGGGAGATAACAGAGAAGATATGAGACTAGTCATGACGACAAGCAAGCAAACTAACACACGAGCAAACAAGCGGACGAGGAGAAGGCAAACGGAAAAAGAGGAGAGATTGGGAAAGAGAGGGCGAATAAAACGGCAAGGGTGAAGTGGGGGAGAGGAAAACGAGAGGCAAATGGCAAATAATGTAAATGCGAGGGAGATAGGTTTGTGATGGGTACTTGGTATGTCTTGACTTGAGCGAAGACCTCCCCGGCAACGGCACCAGAAATCCTTCTTGCTACGTCTTGAGCTTGCGTTGTGTTTCCTCGAAGAGGAGAGGGTGATGCAGCAAAGTGTAGCGAAAGTATTTCCCTCAGTTTTGAGAACCAAGGTATCAATCCAGTAGGAGGCTCCTCAAAAGTCCCACGCACCTACACAAACAAACTGAGAACTCGCAACCAACGCAAAAAAGGGGTTGTCAATCCCTTCACGGCCACTTCATGAAAGTGAGATATAATAAAGATAGTATGATAAGATAAATATATTTTTGGTACTTTATAATATAGATGCAAAAAGTAAAGATGCAAATAAAAGTAGATTGGAAGCAAATATGATAAGAGATAGACCCGGGGGCCATAGGTTTCACTAGTGGCTTCTCTTAAGATAGCATAAGAATTACGGTGGGTGAACAAATTACTGTCGAGCAATTGATAGAAAAGCGCATAGTTATGAGATTATCTAGGCATGATCATGCATATAGGCATCACGTCCATAACAAGTAGACCGACTCCTGTCTGCATCTACTACTATTACTCCACACATCGACCGCTATCCAACAAGCATCTAGAGTATTAAGTTCATAAGAACAGAGTAACGCATTAAGCAAGATGACATGATGTAGAGGGATAAACTCATGCAATATGATATAAACCCCATCTTGTTATCCTCGATGGCAACAATACAATACGTGCCTTGCAACCCTTTACATCCTTTGGGTAAGGACACCATAAGATTGAACCCAATGCTAAGCACTTCTACCATGTCAAGTAAGATCAATCTATTAGGCCAAACAAAACTGATAATTCTCATATACTTGCAAAGATAAATTAATAATACATAAAAGAATACAGTGAAGATTCAAATATTATTCATAGATAAACTTGATCATAAACCCACAATTCATCGGATCTCGACAAACACACCGCAAAAAGATATTACATCGAATAGATCTCCACAAGAGAGGGGAGAACATTGTATTGAGATCCAAAAGAGAGAAGAAGCCATCTAGCTAATAACTATGGGCCCGTGAGGTGCAGCTGGTAAACTACTCACAACTCATCGGAGGGCAAGGATGTTGATGTAGAGGCCCTCCGTGCTTGATTCTCCCTCCGGCAGAGTGTCGTGAAGGCTCCAAGATGGGATCTCATGGATACTGAAGGTTCTGGTGGTGGAAATTGTGTTTCGTGGTGCCCTGGATGTTTTCGGGTGCGTGGGTATATATAGGAAGAAGAAGTACGTCGGTGGTCACCGAGAGGCCCACTCGCATGGGCACGCCCTATAGGGGGGGGGCACCCTCCTATCTCGTGGAGGCTCCGGTTGCTTCTTGACTTGCACTCCAAGTTCTCTGGATCACATTCGGTGTGAAAATCACGTTCCCGAAGGTTTCATTCCGTTTGGACTCCGTTTGATATTCCTTTTCTTCGAAATACTGAAATAGGCAAAAAAACAGCAATATGGGCTGGGCCTCTGGTTAATAGGTTAGTCCCAAAAATGATATAAAAGTGGAAAATAAAGCCCAATGAAGCCTAAAACAGTAGATAAAGTAGCATGGAGCAATCAAAAATTATAGATACGTTGGAGACGTATCAGAGGCGCTCCTGCCCCTCCGCCGCCATGGAGGCCATGGACCAGAGGGGGAACTCTCCTCCCATCTAGGGGGAGGCCAAGGAAGAAGAAGAAGGAGGGGGGCTCTCGCCCTCTCTCCCGGTGGCGCCGGAGTGCCGCCGGGACAAGGATTGTGACAGCGATCTACAACAACAATCTTGCTACCGTCTGTCGTGGGAGTTAGTCTGACAGTAAGAATATGGGGTACGTAGGAGGAGGCAAGGCCCTAGCTACAACAAGGTTGTACATGCGAGTTTACGAGTTCAGGCCCCTCTCGGAGGAGGTAACAACCCTACGTCTTGGCGCCCAGAGGATTGTCGACTGGAATATGCGTGTGAGTTACAGGGGGTGCGAACCCTTGTGCCAGAGGAGGGGGGGTGTGGCTTATATAGAGTGCGCCAGACCCCTCCAGCCCTCAGTTACACAGGGTTCAATGTAAGTTAAAATAGGGGCGTTACTAGTAACGCCCGCTATAATGACTATTAATGACCTTTAAGACTACGGAGTGAACGCCGGACCGTTGCCATCATGGCGTGGCTTTAGATCTTCTGTACTCCGAGTGATTCTTCGTATGGTCGAGTGAGACTATCTTGGTCAATTGGAATTGGGGTATCCGATTGGGATAGTTGGTCGAGTGGGTTGCACTCCAAGGTGATTTCAGTCGGTATCTTCTGTTGTACTTTGAATGTCCTTGACTCTAGGGCAGTGTCTTAGGTAGAGCATCTAGGTCAGGCCTATGACCCTACCCTAGGTACATGTCATCGTCATTAGCCCCCGAATGGATTGAGGTTTGACTGAAGAAGGGTTGAAGTTGGTCCCGACTCGATTCCATGCTTCGAAGGCATTTCACTAGAGTATGGAAATCATGCTGAAGTTTCAACTTCGTCTTAGTCGCCTTGATTAATTCACAGGTCGTCGAGTGAATTATGCTGGTTATCTTCGAGTGAATCAGAGTGCGAAATCTTCTGTGCGATTGATTGCTCTGTGGTTCCCGGATCTCACGGGATTCAAAAATTTGGAGAAGCGCACAGGACGGGGCATGCCGCAGTAAACAGAGTGAAAAGAGAGGGACGCCTCGATCTCCATGCCGCCTTTTTCGCCGCGTATCGGGCAAGCGCCTGTTGCAGGATGTGATAAGATCACTCGTGCCCACAGGTCAGCCACTCGGAAGCAGCCCCATAAAGAGCGCTCAGGCCTATGCAATGCACAGTGCTCCTCATTCGGCCCTCTTCTCCTCTGCTTCTCCGCCGCGCATCCCTCTGCTCTCGACGCTTCCGCCTGCCCCGCTTGCATTCCACCATCATGGGGAAGGAGAAGACCGCGGCTATGGAGCACACGAAGAAGGCGGTTGCGAAGGGCAAGAAGACAGCTCGGCGGTCGTCGTCGCAATCCGGTCTGCCCCCTGGTTGGATCCAGGGGGACTGGATCCGCTCCACGGTCGAGAAGGAGGATCCGGAGAGGCTCACCGCAGACGCCATGATCATTGATGGATCTTGGAGGCTGCCGGAGGGGGAATCTGAGCCTCAACCTCATGAGGGTGAGCGTGTCCTCCTCGCCACCCACGTCGATCGAGGTTTTTCCCTTCCCCCGCATTCGTTCTTTAGTGGTTTCTTGAACTTTTTTGGTGCTCAAATTCACCATTCCCCCCCCCCCCCAAACACAATCACATATCTTGTTGCACACATCTCATTGTGCGAAAACATCTTGGGTTGCCAACCGCACTGGGGTATCTTCAAACACATCTTCACTTGTCATTCTCAAACAGTGAAGAAAGCAAATCCGACTGACGAAAAGATGCACATGATCCAAATGTGCAGGGGTTTGGTGATTCAAACTAGGGGTAGAAGAACTTTTCCTTCCATGACCCTTCCTGAGTCAGTCAGAGGATGGCAGTCGACCTGGTTCTATTGCAAAGACATCCCGACTCTTGGTCAGTCAACCGGTCTCCCCCCTTTCACTATGGAGCGACTCCGCCAACCTTCTTCACTGATTGTGACCCCAGAGGAGAAAGGCGAGGTATCTCTTTAAGTCGACTAGGTCGTTAACTTAGTCCGGGAGGGTGTGACTGGCATGGACCTGTTGGAGGTGTTCCTCAGTCAACGCATCCAGCCTCTCCAAGCCCGCGACCATTCAATGTGGATGTACTCGGGCACTGATGACACCGCTCGGGTCCACCCAGAGGAGGTCGCCGAGGAGACGTGGCTCAATGGCTGCGAAGCATCACTGGGAACAAGGATAACCCCAGGGGGGTCCAGGAGGATTTTGCCATTCGATGCTGACCACGAGCCAGAAGAGGTCAGGCTCAAAATACCGAGTGTTTTCTTCCTTCGATTTGCAATTGCTCTTGAATCTGACTGATTTTGACTTTCACCTTGCAGATTTATACCAAGATGTACTCGATGCTAAATGGGGAACAACTCCAGGAGGGAGAGGAGAGCGAAGGTGGAAGCGCAGCCTGGCAATCTGGAGACGATAGTGAGGGTGGCAGGGAGGATTCTGGTAGCAGCGAAGAAGTCGACTCGCCGCCTCACTCTGAGCGGCGTTCCAAACAGTCGCAGGATCCTACGGGTTGGCGTGGCAGAGCAGTTCCGCCAAGCATGCAAGTTCTAAAGCATACTCAGACCTTGACTCCAGATCCGTTGAAGAAGGCCACGAAGCAGCCCAAGGTTGTCCCCTCGAAGCCCCGGAAGGCCCTGCCCAAGATCAAGGTGGATGTTCCTGTTGCTCGTAAGTGTTATGTTTCTTCTCTTTTTCTTCTATGTTATTGTCGAATCGTTCGCTTGCTTGACCGAGTGAATTTTGGAGATTTCAGTGCTGCTACTTCTAGGACGTCCATTGACATTGACAAGGAGCAGGACGATGCAGAAACAGCAGACGTGGGCACTTCTCGGGCAGGTACAACTCCATAGTCATGCTTACTTCGCCAACTGTTCTGATGGTCGACTGAACTCTTACGGTCGAGTATTTTGCAGCGCCAACAAATGTTATTCAACTTCCAGATGATGACGATGATGAAGAAGTGCCACAAAGGAACACAGGGAGAAGGGGCAGGACTCTGAGCAAGGAGGTGCCTGCCAGCAAAGTGTCCCACTCGACATCAGCATCAGAGCCAGTCGTTCAGCAACTTGGTGATCCAGCTTGGACTTCTGTTTCTCTTACCAGCCTTTGGCGTCGACTGCTCAAGCCCCTGTTCTGATTGTGCAACTTCAAGCTTCAGCTCCTCCGGCTACCTCATCTGTTCCACCGACCCCTATTTTTGTTACTCATCACGTCCTGGAGGACCAGGTAGGTGCTGCCAAGGAAGCCATGATCCAAGCAGGTTTAATGACGGACCGAATAAAGGTGGTGTACGAAACCAACAAGGCTGCCTATGATGACAGCTCTGCCCTTCAAACCAACATCCGAATAAGTGGGATTGTAAGTTGATTTCTGACTGGCTTTCAGCTTGAACTTTGCTCTGTTAGGATATGCTACTTGAAGACTGCTGCTTTATTATTCGTAAGATGTCCGTGGATGAGCGTTTTGGAACCTTATGTGCATCTGTCATGAGTTTGCACCTTGAATTTGTTTACCCACTGGGTGTTTCTGTTTTGCTTTGTAGCTCTTTCACTTGAGTCAACCAGGTCATGTCAAGTGAACTCTTGAACCAGTGGGGGCACGCTGAGTGCACCCACTGGGTGTAGTCCCTGAGACCGCCGTTGAATGTTTGATTTGGCAGGGGTCTTTGTGAAATGATTGTCTGTAGTACCTCCACTCGGTCTAGACAGGTCGTGCTGAGTGGGAACTGAACCAGTGGGGGCACACTAAGTGCACCTATCGGATTTCGGGTTCCGGCAAATCCCTTAAGGTTCAAACACTGGGGTGCGCGCGAAGATCTCTCTCCCCCTAGCTCACGCTCTCTCCATGATCTCAAAGCCTAGCTCGCCGAACCCGAGGAACAAGGGACACAAGAGTTTATACTAGTTCGCGCTACCGATGTGGTGTAATACCCTACTCCAGTGTGGTGTGGTGGATTGCCTTGTAGGTTGAGGATGAACAACTACAAGGGAAGAACAACCTCCTGAGGAGAGGCGTTCTCGAGCTCGCTGAGCTTGTGTGGTTGGGGATGGTCTGAATGATCCTCCCTTCCTATGGTGGTGGCTAGTACTATTTATAGAGGCCCGGGTCCTCTTCCCAAATATTAGGCGGGAAGGGATCCCACAACGGCCAATTCGAAGGGGACAACTAGTACAAGCTATCCTGACAAAAGGTGGTCTTCGCCTGCCAAAGGCTCTGGTGGTGACGCCGTCGTGGGCTCCGTCCTGCTGTTCTGCTGGTCTTGGTCTTGTTGCACCGATATACAAACCTTTGTGTGATGCCTCAGGACTCGTCGCCTGCGCTTGCCCCTTTAGCACCAAAGACGCAACAAGTACTCTGTGCGCGCTAGCGCCCACCTGGCGCCTGCCTGGCCTTGGTCGTCATGGCTCACGTCATGCGAACCTCGTGAGGTGCCCCTTGCATAGATCTCTCCGCTCCTTGGGAGCCAACCTAGGGAGGCCGCCCCTGAGGAGGTCTTGTGTCGTCCGCCTCGCGAGGCTTGGCCCCTCGCGAGGGTCTTGAGTGGTTGCTGATGAAGATGGGCCGTACCAGGCCGCTGGATGAGCCATGCCCTAGGCCGCAGGCAGGCAATTCTGGGTACCCCCGTTCCCAGGACGCCGACAGTAGCCCCCGGGCCCAAGGCGCGCTCGGACTTGTCTTTGAGGTGAAGCCAAGGGTCAAGTGAGGAGTGCCGCGGGCCCCAACCGCCTGCGGCCTTGATTGACGTGTGGTGATTGACGGGACGTGGGCGTCTCTGCTTCCCCACGCTGCCTCGGCAACTTCCCGACTTGACGAGTCCCTGCTGCATGCAGAAGAAAAGCCATCATTACCTTCGATCGTGGAGTCCTGCGGCTGGCCTCCTCCTGGCCATAAATGAGGGGGGGGGGGGGGCGGAGCCCCCGTCGCTCATCTCTTCCTCCATTCTGTCTGCTTCTTCTTCTTCCCCCTGCTGTGGCACACATGGCGCCGATACAGAGGTTCTCTGCTGCTGAAAAGGGGAAAGCTCCCCGCGAAGAGCCAGGGCCACTCCCGCCGAAGAAGAGGCTGGCTCGATCCCGTGACGTCATCTTGAGGCCAGAGCTGACGAGGCCTTTGGTACGAGCGACCTCCCCCCGGGTATCCGCTGCCCTTATACGCCCAGGCAGAGGGCTCCGGAGGAGGAGGCAGCAATCGGCGCCGATCGCGTCGTGGCCGCGGTGGCCATGCTGCGGTGGTGCACGCCGCCGCCCCAGGTACCCACGTCGAGGGCTCCTCGCGTGAACTTGTGGTGTGGGCGGTGATGCCACCGCGCTCTTGGATTCGCTTCCCGTAGTTCTTCACCAAAGAGATGCCGTCGAGGGGGCCACCTAAGCTGTGGCTGCAGCACACCGGGTGCGACGCCCCGGTGACGGGAGCGGAGGTCGAGGTCGTGTCCCCGGGCAAAGATCTTCATGACCCACGGATGTGGCGAGGTTGCCCGCGTTTGCCGCGCGGAGGGCACCCTCGCCATCCACTTCTAATACGATGGCGCTTCCATGATGTCCTTCAAGGTCTTCGACGAGGAAGGCCGCCGCCTGGAGTGTTGCCCCGGAGGGGGCCGTCGTGACGACGCAGCGGCAAGAGCCGGGCCTGCCACTGGCCTCGCCGGCAGTTCCTCCGATAGCAGCGATGACGCTTGGGAGTCCAGCGACTCTCTCGAGCCCTACGAGACTCCGGAGACGAGCGAGGACATCTACGTGCCCCCGAGCTCTCGCCGTGCCCGGAGCGCAGCAGGAGTGTCCGCCCGTCGCCGCCGTTGATCTGGATGGGGCTGGCGTCGGCTTCCCGTGGCCCACTGTTGATGATGGCGTCGGCGGGGACACTCGTCGATAGGGCTCCTAGAAACCTTCTCCTTTTGTTCCCTGCGAGGAATCAAGATGAACCCCATGGGGGCGTGTAAAGGATCTGTAGTGCCTATATTATCCTTATTATGAAGATCCACGGCTCCGTGTCTTGCTTCGGCTCAGTCCCTCCTTGTCGGATGTGGGGTTCCGGCAAAACCCTTAAGGTTCGAACTCTGGGGTGCGCGCGAAGTTCTTTCCCCCTACCGATCTACGCCCTAGCTCGCTATGATCTCGCGGATGAACTCAACGAACTCGCAACACAGAAATACACGAGATTTATACTGGTTCGGGCCACCATTGTGGTGTAATACCCTACTCCAGTGTGGTGGTGGTGGATTGCCTCTTGGGCTGATGATGAAGAGTACAACGGGAATAAGAGCCTCCTCAGGTTGAGGCGTTCTTGTGTTTGTCTAACTTGTGTGGAGAGGACTCGATGCACTAACTGATGCCCTCTACTGTGGTGGCTAGCTCTACTTATATAGGCCCTGGTACTCTCCCCAAATATTGAGCGGGAAGGGAGCCAACAACGGTGGGCAAATCTGAAAGGGGACAACTAGTACAAGCTATCCTGACAAAAGTGGTCTTCGCTTGCAAAAGGCTCTGGCGGTGACGCCGTCTTGGGCTCCACGGTGACCTCCGTCCTGCTGGCCGGCGGGTCTTTGTCTCGTTGCACCGATATGTAAACCATTGCCTGATGCCTCGGTACTCCGTGCCTGAGCTTGCTTCCTTAGCACCAAAGAGGAAACAAGGATGCTGCGCGCGCTGGCGCCCGCCTGGTGTCGATCGTCATGGCTCTCGTCACAAGAGCCTCTTGAGGCCTGCCCCGCCTTGATATCTCCGCTCCTCGCGAGGAAGCCTGGTGAGGCAGCTCCCGAGGAGGTCTTGCGTCGTCCGCCTCACGAGGCTTGGCCCCTCGTGAGGGTCTTGAATGCCTTGTCGATGAAGATGGGCCGTACAGGCCTGCTCGCATAGCCATGCCGTGGGGCGCATGCAAGCAAGTCTGGGGACCCCCGTTCCCAGAACGCTGACAGTAGCCCCCGGGCCCAAGGTGTGCTCGGGCTTGGATTCGCGGCGAAGCCAAGGGTCAAGTACAGAGCGCCGCGGGCACCAAAAGCCTGCGACCTTGGTCGATGCATGGCGGTTGATTGGACGTGGGCGTCTCCACTTCCCCGCGCTGCCTCGGCAACCGCCCGTCCTAACAAAAGGCTGGCGCAGACAGCGCTTGCCTTCATTGCTTCTTCCTCGCCTTGCTCCAGATCCCCTTTCTCGCTCCTCGCTGCCGAAACCTCCAGATCTGCTCCAATCTTGCTCCGCATATGTGACCCATGGCGCCACGCAAGACCAAGCCCTCCTTGGTGCCGGCTTGGTACGAGCCAGCTCTGGAAGCACCCACTGTCACAGAAAAGAGCCTTGCCTCCGTGCGCCTGCTGACGGCGGGGGATAGCAATGAAGGGGGCAAGACGGAGCACCGACTTGCCTCCGACGTGCCAGAGCCTGAGGGAAGCACCTTCTTCCCCTTCTTCTCGAGCAGAATCGTCGTCGGGTTGGTTCCCCCCTTTTCCGATTTCTTTTATGAGGTCCTTGACCACTAAGGGTTGCAGGCGTTGCACCTCCACCCCAACTCTATCCTCCTCCTGTCCATCTTCGCTTACTACTGTGAGGCGTACCTGGGTGTGATGCTGTAAGTGCATCTAGTGCCACCCCTAGTTGGTTTTGGAGTATTGACGACAAACGTGGTTGAGGGACTAATGCGTTTGTGAGAATTGCAGGATAATGCAGGTAGTGTCCCTCATTGATTCGGTTTACCTACCGGAGACGACCCCTAAAAATGTATGAAGACATTGAAGACAATGGTGGTATGTGAAGATATTCACATTGAAGACTATGACATGAGAAGACATTAAGTGAAGACTATGGAGCGCGAAGACTGTGTTGTTTCGTTGTTTCCTTTTCTTCTTTGATGAGTCGTAGGAACCACCGTACTGTTAAGTGGGGTCCAAGTGATCATAGTCGTAATGATCAAGTGATGCTCAACCCAAATCCTATGTCTTCGAGCGAAGACAATGAGAGCAAAACTTATCCAGAGCTGGATGAGTCGCCTTTGCTTGTAGCCCAAGTAAAGTTGCCGTGAGTGTTTGAAATCGACCGTTGGAACATGTGTCGGTTCCTTAGTGACCGAGGTCATTTCGGACATAACAGGTCGGGTTGCCTAGTGGCTATAAATAGCCCACCCCTACACCATAAATTGGTGGCTGCTCAGAGTTAGTGCACGGCTTTTGTCGTTTGAGAGCAACCCACCTCGAAGCCTTTGAGAGAGAGAAATCCTTGCGAGGACAAAGCCCAAAACACCCAGAGCCAAAGAGTGTTAGGCATCACCAAGTTTTCCTGCATGTGACACGAAGACTTATTACACTTGAGGACTGTGAATCCTCCAGCCGGTTAGGCCTCGCGTTCTGAGCATCCAAGAGTCATTGTGGATTGCCGGTGAACGTCGTCTGTGAAGGTTCGGAAGTCTACCTTGAAGACTTACCAGAGTGATTGGGCGAGGACTGTGTGTCCTTAGCTCAAGGGGAATAAGGTGAAGACGCGGTCTTCTCGAGTTGAATCTCAGCCTCCCTAACTGATGTACAGCTTGTCACAAAGAATCGAACTGGTGCAACAAATCCTGTGTCTTCAACTAGTGACTGGTTCTATCCCTTCCCTTCTTTACCCTAAGTTTGTCTTCATGAAGTCATTTCTTATATGTCTTATCTGTTTGACTTCACTGCTTGACTTCTATTGTTGATTTGGCTTCATACTATCTTCCATCCTGATCCTTACTACATAGATGCTATTAGTCTTGTCCGTTCACATTATTGCATACTTGACTATTGCTTGTTATCTTCCGCTGCATATCAACTAGGTCATTTCTGTTGTTTGTCTTTGAAACATCCGTGTTTTGAAGACTTTCATAAAAATCGCCTATTCACCCCCCTCTAGTCGATAACTAGCACTTTCAATTGGTATCAGAGCAAGGTACTCCCTTGTTCTGTGTGATTCAGTTTAACCACCGGAGTTTTAGCTATGTTGACCGCAGGGATAATCAAGGTCTCCGCTGCTTGCCCCGTGTTCGATGGAACTGACTATCCCTACTGGAAGAATAAGATGCGCATGCATCTTGAAGCCATTGATGTCGACCTCTGGTATGTCGTCAAGAATGGCGTTCCTAAATCTGGTGAAGGTGTCACCCCTGCTGATGTCAAGAAGTTCATTCAACTGGACTCCACTGCAAAGAACATCATCTGTGGTCATCTGACCAAAGGACAGTATGGCCGTGTGAGTGCTCTGGAAACGTCGAAGCTAGTCTGGGACTGGCTATCCAAGGTCAACGAAGGCGTCTCAACCCAGAGAGATCAAAGAATCAGTGTTCTTCGCAACCTCTTCAACCGCTTCAAGAGAAACGACAATGAAAATGCCCAGCTCACGTTTGATCGCCTCACTGACATCACAAATGAGCTTCATGCTCTCGGCGCCACTAAGGTCACCAAGCACGAAATCGTCAAGACACTACTAAGATCACTTGACAGCTCTTTTGACACCCTTGCCCTCACGATACAAGAACGTCCTGACTTCAAGACACTCGATCCGTCTGATATACTTGAGAGGCTCAACACACATGAGTTCCGGCTATCTGAGAAAAGAGATATCTATGGTCCAAACTATGGCCGGACTCGCGCTTTGAAGGCAAAAGTTGTTTCCTCATTTGAAGAAGAACCTGACTGCGGTTCTGATGATCCTGAAGACATTGGAAAGGAACTTGCTATGCTTGTGAAGAAGTTCCAGAAGTTCACTAGGAAGAAAGGCTTCAAAGTCTTCACGATCCAGCTCAAGAAATGATGAAGCTTCCACTCAAGACTACAAGAAGAGAACTGTCACAAGTGCAAGAAAACTGGACACTATATCTCTCGAGTGTCCACAAAGGGACAATGAGAAGAAGAAGAAGAAGAGCAAGGAATATGATTACGATGATAAGAAAAGAAGAAATCTTCAAAGTCTTCTTCCAAGTCTTCATCAAAGTCTTCATCGCATAAGAAGAGCTCATCCGCAAGGCTCGTGCTTTTGTTGGCAAGGAAATGGATTCAGAGGAGGAGTCTGCTTCTGAGGAAGTGGAGGTGGAATCTGAAGATGAGTCCGACCCGGGCGTTGCAAGTCTGGCTTTAGCCACAGCCTATGTTGCCAAGTCCATCTTCAACATTGAAGACAATGACTTCTACACCAACGCTGAAGCTGATGACAAGGACGACCCTGCTCCCACCTACTGCTTCATGGCACGCGGTGCCAAGGTAAAATCACGTGATGCTTACTTTAAAACATCAAGTGAAGATGACTCTGATTGTGAATCCAAACCCAGCTACAAAACACTTGCTAAAATTGCAACTGAACAACAAAGAGCTATGGAACATACTCAAAAACTGTTAGACAAAAGCGATGACCTATTGGACGCGGATATGACACGTTCACAGTCCTTAGTTGAAGACATTAAAAACCTTCATGCTAAGTACCAAGAACTTGAAAGTCGTCATGAAACGCTCTCAACTACTCATGAAAGGCTCTCCTATGATTATCTTCAAAGGAAGCAAGAGCTTGAGAAATTGAGAGCGGCTCATGAAGATCTTCAAAAGAGAATGGGTCACTTCGCTCAATGCATCGATTCCGCTCAGGAAGGATTTGAACCACCATGTCTAAAATGTCTTGAGCGTGATATCACTACCTCTGTTGCTAAATGTTCAACTGCTGCTACTGTTGCATTGTCTTCAACCACCAATGTGGTAACTAACCCCTCTGTGGAGGATACCACTGCCATTGCTGATGAAAATGCTAGGTTGAAGACATTGCTTGAAACAGGGATGTATAAAAGTCTGAAAGGGCATCAGACACTTTGTGATGTCCTCAAAAAGCAGATTCTGAACCAAAACCCTAGGAAAGAGGGTGTTGGGTTCGAGAGGAAAATGAATGTTGATGATTCGTACTGGAAGCCCGGCGGTATCCCAAAACCACATGGGTTGTCGCAAAGGGACCTTCAAGGATCCATCCACCTTATCTGGCTTTACCTGCTAACCCTATTATCATTGATGAATCCTTTGATGCAAACTATAAGCTGTTCAAGAATCAGAATGGTGAAGTGTTTGCCAGGTATATTTGTACTAACTGCAGGAATGGACCGCCTATGAAGAAGATCTGGGTTCCCAAAAGCTGTCTTGAGAATCTTCCAGTGAATGTCATCATGACACCACCTGGGAAGAAGACAAACCCCAGACCAAAGGCGTCATATGGTCTAAAGGCTTCATACAGACAGAGGACTCATTTGAGTCACCCTAATGCCAATGTTTTGCAGGGAAACAATACTCAAATTTATGGATATGAGCGTGTGTCCTCAAACCGCTATGTTCATAGAACTAAGAACTTTTCTGCTTATTCATATGAGTATCACTCATCTCCTGCAAGGCTATTTGCTAGGGCTCCAAAGCCAAAATTCTCAGATGCTGCACTTAGACTCATTGCTTCTAAGCCACCCCTGAAGATGTGGGTGGTTAAGAAGAATTAACTCTCTTTTGCAGGAAAGGGTCTCCAGCCAAAAATCAAAGGCGTCGGATGCTATTGCTGGGGACCTAAAACATCTTGTAGGGCACAAGATCAAATGCCCAAATGGTCTCACTATGTATTATTATCCTGAATCGTTTGCCATTCATCCCATCAGTCCTAATCTTGATTTAAGCTTCAATAATCCACTTGCCCGTCAAATTTTTATGCTTCACAATGCTCTTGGTGAAGCCTATCGCCCTAACTGTACTGTAGGGTATGACACCTCATGCTTCAGAATGGATTATGGACAGTGGATGCACTAATCATATGACTGGTGATCGAAGTCTTCTCATGGACTCAACCTTACGTCCATCAGACAAGAGTCACATCACGTTCTTGACCTTTGGTAAAAGCAAGGTATTGGGTCTAGGTAGAGTTGCAATATCAAAGGATCAACACATGGACAAAGAGATGCTTGTTGAGTCCCTTGGTTTCAACTTAATGTCTGACTAAATGCTATGAGACTTGAAAATGATTGTGATATTCGTAAAATATCGTTGCCTTGTATTAATGGAATCGACAAGTCTCTAGTCTTTGAAGGGTATAGGAAAGATGATCTATACATGGTAGATTTCTCGGCAGGTCCACAGCTTGCCGTATGTCTTCTTGCAAAAGCTTCGAATCTGGCTCGCATCGGAGGTCGGGCATGCCGGAATGAGGAACTTACACACACTCTCCAAGAAGAAGCATGTCATAGGCATCGAAGGTGTCAAGTTCAAGAAGGATCATTTGTGTGGTGCTGCGAAAATTTGGAAAGATGACTAGGGCAAAGCACCCTCGAAGACAATCATGACGACATCTCAACCCTTCGAGCTGCTTCACATGGATTTGTTTGGCCCTACTCATTACTCTACCCTCACAACAACTGCTTGTCTCTATGGCTTCGTCATTGTTGATGACTACTCAAGATACACATGGGTGCACATAATTCTCTACAAGACTGAAGTGCAAGATGTCTTCGCATTTATCTTCGCCAATCGAGCAATGAACAATTATGGTGTCAAGATCAAGCATATCAGAAGTGATACAAGAACACCGGACTTGATCTTTATCTGGATACCATGGGAATCACTCATGAGTTCTCTGCTCCATACACACCCCAGCAAAATGGCATCGTGGAGCGCAAGAACAGAACCCTCATTGAGATGGCTCGAACAATGCTCGACGAGTACAAGACACCAAGAAAGTTCTGGCCTGAAGCCATTGATACAGCTTGTCACGTCATCAACCGTGTTTATATCCATAAGCTTCTGAACAAAACATCCTATGAGCTCCTTACTGGCAAGAAGCCAAATGTCAGTTACTTCAGAGTATTTGGGGCTAAGTGCTGGATCAACGATCCTCATCACAAGTCAAAATTTGAACCCAAAGCTCACGAAGGCTTCATGCTTGGTTACGGAAAGGACTCACACTCTTACAGAGTCTTCAATCTCTATCTCTACAAAATCGTTGAAACTGTAGATGTGCGATTTGATGAAACCAATGGTTCACAAAGAGAGTTCCTGCCAAGCACACTAGACGAAGCTCCACCCAAATGAATCTATCAAGCTAATGGGAACCGGTGAAATTATGCCTTCAAGCACAGCACGAAGAGGAACTCATCATTTCTGCACCTAACCAACCTGAAGACAATGCTCAGCCCTGAAGACAATCCTCCCAATGATGACAATGATCAGCATGAGCAAAATCTTCGTCCAGTTCATCCTCGTGTTGCAAATGAAGTACAGATTGAGAAGATAATCGATAGCATCAACGCACCTGGTCCGCTTACTCGCACAAGAGCAACACAACTAGCAAATTTCTATGGGCACTTTTCATTTGTATCAATATCAGAACCCAAGAAAGTTGCTGAAGCTTTTATGGAACCAGACTGGATTCAAGATATGCAAGAAGAACTCCAACAGTTCAAGCTGAATAATGGTTGGGAACTAGTCAAGCGTCCGACCTCGCAAGCATAACATTATTGGCACCAAATGGATATATCAAAACAAGCAAGATGAGCATGGTCAAGTAAATGAAACAAAGCAAGGCTTGTGGCTCAAGGATATACTCAAGTTGAAGGAATTGACTTCGATGAAACATTTGCTCCTGTAGCTAGGCTTGAAGCTATTCGCGTACTACTAGCCTATGCTAACCACCACAACATCTTGCTCTATCAAATGGATGTGAAGAGTGCATTTCTCAACGGCAAGATTGAAGAAGAAGTATATGTCGCTCAACCACCTGGCTTTGAAGATCCAAAACATCCCCGATATGGTGCACAAGCTAAATAAAGCAATCATATGGCCTCAAACAAGCTCCTCGCTACCGGTATGATACAATCAAAGACTTCACGAAGAGCAAAGGCTTCAAACCTGGATCCCTTGATCCCACACTTTTCACGAAGACATATGACGGTGAACTGTTTGTATGCCAAATATATGTGGATGACATTATCTTCGGCTGCACCAACCAGAAGTATAGTGATGAGTTTGGATACATGATGCAAGAGCAATATCAGATGTCCATGATGGGAGAGCTCAAGTTCTTCCTTGGTCTTCAAATTCGTCAGCAAAGAAATGGCATCTTTATATCTCAAGAAAAATACCTCCAAGATTGTCTGAAGAAGTTTGGAATGCAAGAATGCAAAGAATACACGACGCCAATGCCAGCCAAACACCACTTGGGTCCCGACGACAATGGTAAAGAGTTCGATCAAAAGGTATACCGCTCCATGATTGGTTCCTTACTTTACCTATGTGCATCTAGGCCAGATATTATGCTTAGTGTTTGCATGTGTGCTCGATTCCAAGCGACACCAAAGGAATCGCATCACTTAGCTGTGAAGCGAATTCTTCGATATTTGGCTCACACCCCAACACTCAGATTATGGTATCCAAAGGGCTCAAAATTTGAATTAGTTGGATTTTTGGATGATGATTATGCTGGTGACAAGGTGGATCGCAAGTCTACATCAGGCACATGTCACTTTCTGGGACGATCACTCGTCTGTTGGTCTTCAAAGAAGCGAGCGTGTGTCACTCTCAACTGCTGAATCTGAATATATTGCTGCTGGATCTTGTTGTGCTCAGCTTCTATGGATGAAGCAAACTCTCAAGGACTATGGCATCAATCTGACACAAGTACCTCTTTTCTGCGACAACGAAAGCGCCATCAAGATTGCCAACAATCCAGTCCAGCACTCGAAGACAAAGCACATTGAAATTCGTCATCATTTTCTCATGGATCATGTCATGAAGAAAGATATTGACATCATTCACGTCAACACTGAAGAGCAACTGGCAGATATCTTCACAAAACCCTTGGATGAGAAAAGGTTTTGGAAGTTACGGTGTGAGCTAAATATCTTGGAATCCTCAAATGTCCTGTGATCAAGCACACATCCTAACACTTATGCATGTTGATGACTTGGATGTGCAACACACAAAGTAACGTATGCCTTCAATCTAATCAAGACTTACACTCTGAGTGTGAATACATTAACGTGGAATTTGACTTCGGAGCGCCACGATAATTGTGCGCCGTGTCTGGGTCTAATACTTCCTATACGGTGGGTAACGCCACCACCAAATTTATTTGTTTGAAGTGTTTCACTCATGGCGTTATTTCTTGAAGCTATTCGCATTTGATTTGACTTCAACTTCAACCTATTTTCATGATTTTCTTCACTATGATGATTTGGTTGCTGTCTGATATATATATATATTTCTGTCCTCTACAGCATTCACTTATAGCTATGTCTTCAAGTTGAATCTTTTGAACTAAGTGAATGTGATCGGACCCCAAATCTCTCTATGCTTTCTATCTCAAACTATATCTGTCCAAATCATATGCATTCTATTGAAACTGTCGAATGTCTTCTCTGCGTCCTTGTCAGCAGAAGACACAGAGACAAACTTTAAGTCTATTTTATATGATTCATCAATACTGTTGAACTCCGGAGAAGCCGGAACGACCATCCGACAAACCGGGCGGGCGTGGGAACGTGGGACATCTCATTGTATGTTGCATGCGTGCCACATGCCCCTCAGATGTGAACCGCCAGGCACTGAGTAATTGCGCCATACCGCACACCTCGTTATAAATACATGTCCCTGCGGTAAAGAAAATCTTCTTCCACCTCTCCACCTCGTCAAAACCCTAGCGCCACCGCTAGCTCTCGACGACGCCGGCGACGAAGCGCTTAGCTGCCGCGACTTCTACGACGCCGTCCTCACGCCGGCTGCGAACATCTTCATCTCCGCCGCCGCCATAGGTGTCCTCCGTCGCCAAGTTAGGGCACGGTGGACTGAACTGCTCGGCCTCCTTTCCTTCCGTCTAGCAGTTCTTCGAAGCGGTAAATATATCTCTATTTTTACCATCTTTTTGATCGTCAAGATTCATCCTACTTGCCAAAAATGGTTTCTGCCCATACAAAGTTAGATCTATTATGTCTGCATCTCGTACTGCTTAGTATATTCACTTAAGCTTCACAACTAGTTAGATTCCTCACTTGTACTTATTCACGGATTCGTACAAATCTGGAACCAACTCTCGCCAGATAAGTGAATGTCTTCGCATCATGAGTTCAATGTCTTCAAACCGATTTATCTTCAAAATCTTCCGAGAATGCATATGACCTCTTCCCTTCCTCGCATCTCTAATGCTGTCACAGTACATGTCCGTGGGAGAATCCCTTGGTTCTCATAGTCTGCATTCGCTTGCAGAATTCTTACAAAGATCAAACTAACTCTCCCGGCCAGTTCACATGCGTCAAGCAAACGCAAGCCTTTGAAGCCTTTGAATGTGAAGCCATTCAGTTTGAAGCTCATGGCTACAGATAAATCAGTCAGGAAGGGCGGCAGACAGTGCCGTGAGGGAACCTCAAAAGATCTACCTGATGACCTCGCAGAGCTGTACAAGACAGATCCTGAAGAGACTTATAATCAACGCAAGACACGAATCCAATGGATTCGATGCTATTGGGCTGAACAGTGGTTCAAGTACAATTTCGTCACACAGGAATATGCCGAGAAGAATGCCATCAGAAGCCCTTGGGGTGATATTCTTTTTCGAGGCCTTCCTCCCAAGAGCATGGCTGAAGCTATTGCACAAGGTTTCTATCCTTGCATGGTCCGTGGACCTCAGCCTGAAAATGCCGACCCGACGTCTTTGCTCTGGTGTCGCGATGACAATCTCTTCAAGCGCAACTTCCAGCACGCAAAGGCTTCTGCAAAGGAAAACAAGAAGTCATTGGGATTAGACTTCAACCCTGGTCCCTCTGCTCCCCGTGCTGACGGCTCACGTGACGCTGAACCCAATGTCATCGGTCCGTTTTCAAACCTTGAAGGCCTCATCACTTATATTTTGGTCCAAGGTGCCAAAGTGGATCACTCTGATGACAATGATGACTCTGATGAAGCCCCATCTCCAGCTCCTGCTCCTGCTCCAAAGCCGCAGAAGCTTAAGAAAGTCAAGGCTCCAAAGTCAGCTGTTCCTCCAAAAGCTTCACGTGTGAAGCCATCGCCATGCTGCACCTCCACGAAGCGATTACGCAGTCGAGGATCAATCCCGCATCTCCAAGAAGACGGAGAAGAGAAAGAAAAGTGTCATGAACACTGAACTGACACTGACCCCTGCTGCTATTCTGCGTGAAGAGCACATTGATCTGTCAAGTGATGACGATCTTGCAGATGATGCTCTTGAGCAGCTTATCAAGAGCAAAGAAGAAGCAGAAATCTTCAACAACTTGCCAATCATCCATCACTTCATTGATGAGTGGTTTGACACACCAAACATCAGCTTTGAAGATCTGCAACTTCCTATTGGCCTCAGCGTCTCTTTCAACGGCGCCATTGCTTCTGAGCTAGCTCTAGCTCAGCGAATTGTTGAACTGAAGCACAAGATTGACTATGAAAAGGCTCAGTTCAAGAAGCATATGGCTGCACTCAGCGTGCAAGACGTGAAAAACTTCAAGGTCATGCTGCACGACCTCAAAGAAAATTTTCTCAAGAAGCATGAAGAAGCCAGAGGCTCTCGCGAGCGCATGAAGGCTCTGGCTGACAAGTGTGTGCTTGCCTACATTGAGGCTGAGAAGCGCAAGGCACTTGGCCGTCCTGGCATCGACCCCAGGATGGCTGCAAAGAAAAAGAAGTCTTCAGCTGACCAAGCTGCACCTTCAAGGCAGGAAGAGCCCCGCATAGTCTTCCCAAGCAGAATGAATGGCTCGATGCCAAAGGTACGGTCAACTGCTTATGAATGTAAAAGACGAGGGCTGCCGAGGCTGAAGCGAGAAAAAGGAAAAATCCTGGCGCCTCGATGCTGCTCCCTCCAAGAAGAAGCTAAAGACCAAGAAGAATCGGGCTGCTCCGCAGAGCCCTTGGTTGTTGAACCCATTTCGTGGTTCGCCCTGCGTCGCAACCCAAGAACTTCGCATGACTGTTCATGAGCACTGCTTCCACAGAGGCTCCTGAAGGTGAAGATATTCCAGCATTTGATCCCCTCATCTTTGAAGACATCGGTCACCATGACAATGTTGAAGATGATGAAGTTCTTCCTCAAATCGAGTACAATGTGGTATCATCACCTGTTCGTACGAACAACGAACTCATCAGCATTGGTCGTCCTCTGACACCAATTGCTCAGGATGCTTCATGGGCTGATCGCCCACAACAACAAGACTCCCCCAGTACTCCCCAACAACAAGTCACTCCCCAACAACAAGTCACTCCCCAACAGCAACACCAAGAAGAAGAGGAAGACTTTGAGGCCCAGGCAACCCCATCTCCAAAGGCGCCACCAAAGATTTCGCAGCTTCGCAAAGGTCAAAGGCCTCAAGTGCCTCTTCCGAAGGCGTTCGAGAAGGAGAAGTGCACCACCAACCTGTTGCACGTCAAGTGTTTTCGAAGCCACTCCAAGCGTGAACGTCTCGAAGTCTGGGCTAAAGCCATTGAAGACAATCCGCTGCATCACCACGACACCCAAGAAGAAGAAGAAGAACGTGTCCCTACACCTCCCAGAATCAAGAAGTCATACACGATATCAACGTGCGATTACGACCCTCCAGCTCCTCAAGTGGAGGTTGAAAACAATGAGGCAGCCACCTCCAACACCAATGAAGCCAATGACGTGGTCATGGCGGAAGCCAATGTGGAGCCTGTCCCAACTGCTCCTGAAGCCAATGAAGGAACTGTGCCCGAAGCCAATGAGGCAACTGCTCCCGAAGCATCTGCTGAGCAGCTCAAGCCTCGATTGTGCCATCGCTCGATTCCGCCACCAAGGCCCTACACAATCGAGCAAGCATACAACTATGGCGAGCTAGTCACAGTAAGATGGCCCGTTCTGGTCCCTCCGCCTCATGCCTCTGGTCCTCAATTTGACTATCATATTACGCATAGGCCTCCGGTCCGTGCGAAGCCAAGACTGCCAAGGTTTCCAGGCACTGCCACCTCAACTGGTTCTTTCAATGCAAATGGCTTCAAAGCCCACAACACTTTCTTTGACAGTGCAAAGAACCCTTACAAAAGGCCAAGGATCTCATCTGACCGGTTCTGGAGCTATCAAAGCAAGAAGCTATTACTCCTGTGTTCGTATGACCAAGGCCGCATTTTCCCTCATATGCGCCTCGACATCGAAGCCATTGCTTGGGACTGCCGTGCTTAGAAGAAGCACTTGATTGCTTTCATGATGAAGGTCTGCTTGGCTTCGTAACAGATAAAGAGCACTAGAATGAAGAATTAGTGCTTCAATTCTATGCCACACTCCACATCCGCGGCTACAACAGAGATACGAAGACATGGGTTCTCGAGTGGATGACTGGAAATATCCATCATGAAGCCAAAGCTCTTGACATCATTGAGCTCACAGGCCTGCCCACCCCCAGAGAGCTGTTTGAACCTGGATGTCAACTCCACCGCGATGCCTTGGAAAGCATATTTCATAAGCCAGAACCCGACATGAGTCGATCGAGCATGATGAAGCCCACGCCACATGACGCTGAATACCCTCAACACTTCTTTGTTGATGACCTTGAGTATCTGCCTCGTACCATATATCACATCATCAGGTGAACTCTATGGCCAATCAAAGGGCATTCATCGTCTGCAAAGCTTGAAGGAGCAATGAAGACATTGGTCTTCTACATTCTCAATGGCATCAGCTTCAACACGCAAGATTTCTTCATCAGGCAATTGGCTGCATCTGGATCTGATCTGTTTGGTCTGAAGTTCTATGCTCCATGGGTCATGCGCCTCATCAAGATGCACTCGCTATCAACTATCAACCCTCTCGCCGCAATCATCCGATCTTTCTACCAGAGGTTGATATGTCCGCTAGCCATATACCCGAGCCTGCCAAAACGCCACTAAGTCTTCGTAACGCAGATCACCACAGCTTCTCTCAACCTATGGAAGGCATCCAAGCGGTATCTCGTGTCTATCCCTGGCAGGAACACACGCTGCCTCATCGTGCATGGACCGAAGCCATCGAGAGCACAATTGGCCAAAGGCCTCTAAGCGCTCTCGAGTCCTCAATGATCGAGAACTTCTTGTGGCGCTGCATCAAAAGTAAGATAAGCATCACTCCTGGCTAAAGCGTCAAATGCAAAGCCTCTTGGTGGACGTCAATCGCATTCGCAATCTTGCCACCAAGAATGCCTTTGTCACTCACGAGACTTGTCGGCGGTCATGGAAGAGTTTGACCGCTTTCGATCTTTGAAGCTGATCTTCAAGACGATGGCTTCACTGAACATTTGAAGTTTGACTCCACTCCTCCACGGAATGCAGTCCTACGGCGAACTCCATCTCTTGAAGACTCTGACTATTCTTCCTCCGCGGCAACGGTCAATTCCAGAGTGATCGATGATGAAGCCGATGCTACTTCACCGCCCCCTACTTCTGCACGAATCGACACTGCACCAAGCTCGTCTGCACCGCCAACCAACAACGACAACCCTGCTGCATCATCTTCTTCAGAAGAGGACGAGTAGATGCTCTATGTCTTCAAACCTTTTTGGTCCTTACTGACAAAAGGGGGAGAAGCATATGAGTTTGATAGTCTTCAAGCGGGTTCATAAGGGTGGTTGCACTATATTTTGCCTAGTGTTTACAACTCTCTTTTTGAAACATTTGGTTCTTATGAGTTGTAACACTTAAACTCGATGGTCGTCTGCTACTTATTTGCTTTACCCTGGTGCGATGATAAATTCCGCATGTGCGACGATAACTTCCGCACTTAGATCATTCTGCAGACGTCCATTTTTCATTATGCATGTCATTCTCTTAGCTATATCATTTCATGCATGATGAATTATCTTCATAAGTTGAAGAGGATCTCCACAAGTACAACCTGCCATGTGCATTTGCATTCCAAAAGCAAACTACTTATATGCACATCTTCAGGGGGAGCCTTTGCCACTTATGAAGACAATTCCCTATCCTTTAAAATTTCACATATTTTATCCCCGTTGAAAACTTCAACCAGTTTGTCATCAATCACCAAAAAGGGGGAGATTCTAAGTGCATCTAGTGCCACCCCTAGTTGGTTTTGGAGTATTGACGACAAACGTGGTTGAGGGACTAATGCGTTTGTGAGAATTGCAGGATAACGCATGTAGTGTCCCTCATTGATTCGGTTTACCTACCGGAGATGACCCCTAAAAATGTATGAAGACATTGAAGACAATGGTGGTATGTGAAGATATTCACATTGAACACTATGACATGAGAAGACATTAAGTGAAGACTATGGAGCGCGAAGACTGTGTTGTTTCGCTGTTTCCTTTTCTTCTTTGTTGAGTCGTAGGAACCACCATACTGTTAAGTGGGGTCCAAGTGATCATAGTCAGAATGACTGAAGTGATGCTCAACCCAAATCCTATGTCTTCGAGCGAAGACAATGAGAGCAAAACTTATCCAGAGCTGGATGAGTCAGCTTTGCTTGTAGCCCAAGTAAAGTTGTTGTGACTGTTTGAAATCTGACCGTTGGAACACGTGTCAGTTCCTTAGTGACCCAGGGTCATTTCAGACATAACAGGTCGGGTTGCCTAGTGGCTATAAATATCCCACCCCCTACACCATAAATTGGTGGCTGCTCAGAGTTAGTGCACGGCTTTTGTCGTTTGAGAGCAACCCACCTTGAAGCCTTTGAGAGAGAGAAATCCTTGCGAGGACAAAGCCCAAAATACCCAGAGCCAAAGAGTGTTAGGCATCACTGAATTTTTCCTGTCTGTGTGACCTGAAGACTTATTACACTTGAGGACTGTGAATCCTCCAGCCGGTTAGGCGTCGCGTTCTGAGCATCCAAGAGTCATTGTGGATTGCCGGTGAACGTCGTCTGTGAAGGTTCGGAAGTCTACCTTGAAGACTTACCAGAGTGATTGGGCGAGGACTGTGTGTCCTTAGCTCAAGGGGAATAAGGTGAAGACGCGGTCTTCTGAGTTGAATCTCAGCCTCCCTAACCAGATGTACAGTTCTCACAGCAACTGGAACTGGTCCAACAAATCATGTGTCTTCAATTAGTGACTGGTTCTATCCCTTCCCTTCTTTACCCTAAGTTTGTCTTCGTGAAGTCATTTCTTATATGTCTTATCTGTTTGACTTCACTGCTTGACTTCTATTGTTGATTTGGCTTCATACTATCTTCCATCCTAATCCTTACTACATAGCTGCTATTAGTCTTGTCCGTTCACATTATTGCATACTTGACTATGGCTTGCTTGTTGTAGTTATCTTCCGCTGCATATCAACTAGGTCATTTCTATTGTTTGTCTTTGAAACATCTATGTTTTGAAGACTTTCATAAAGATCACCTATTCACCCCCCGTCTAGTCGATAACTAGCACTTTCAGATGCCATCTGTGGCGCTCCTACGCCACTTCTTCTTCCTTTGCGTCAGTGATGGACACATCTAAGGGTGCGCCAATTTCATTGCATCTGGCAAGGCCAACTCAATCTCGAGCACCGGGACGAGGGCCGACAATATCCGAGCCAAATGGGTCATGGCGGACGCCAAGCGCGCCCACCCGTGTTTCGCCTTGCCAACGGAGGCGCCCCAGTTCAACAAAGGGTGGCCCTGCATGGAGCTCGCTGATGAGTGGGCGTCGTCTGTGTTGGGCCAAATGCAGACCGACCTGAAGCCAGGCAACGCGAAGGCGGCGAAGGTCACAGGGGCCATGCTCCTGAGGGATTTCTTGACGCTGCACGTCGCCCCGCTCCAGACGTGATCGCGCCCCTTGTGGAAGCTTGGAGATGGAGAAGACAAGATCCGCCTGAGGCCGGGGCCCCGCTGGCATTTAATCGGGCTGCTGTCCTACGCCTCCTGGTTGGGGATAACCAGGAGTACTCGCCGAGCGCCTTCACTCCTTTGTTCTTCCGCAAGGACTGGGAGCCACTTGTGCTTTCCAGGCCGACCTTCGACGCGCGCGGGCTGGTGCCGCCGGTGCCCACAGGAGCCCCTGCAGCACCGAAGCCGGTGGAGGTATCCTCCGACAAGTCCGGCGGGGGGAAGGAAGAGGAGGGGGACTCGGAGGCGACCCTCGAAGAGATGGGGGAAAACTCCCCCTTGAGCAAAGCTGAAATCCTCCACGCCCTTCCCGACGACGCCGAAGTCGAGGCCCGCCAAGAGGAGGGAGAACCGCCCGCCGTCCCGATGAGGAGTAGGTCGTCACTGCTCCCTCGGAATGCTGCCTCCGCCTTGGCGCCGCCTGGGGCTGTCTCCGGCTCTCCTCCTGTGCCGCCTTCTGCCGCCAGGGCCCGCACGCCCACTTACCAGGCCCCGGTGCTTTCAGGCTTCAAGCTCCCCAAGCGGAAGGTGGAATACGTCGCGGTGGATCGGTAAGTGGCTTGAGCTTCGTCTTGTCCCTACCTATACTTGTTATTTCCTGACGTTCACCCTTGATCAGGCCGACACCTTCGGCGAAGAAAAGGAAGGGGGATACGGCGGCCGCGCCTCCCTCCGCAGGGAAAGGAGGCAGCAGCACCCGCACCTCCCCAGCCTGGTCGCCCTCGCGAGGCCAGGAAGAGCATTGCCGGGAGGAGTCAGCCCCCATGGCCCCTCTGGCTCCTGAAGTGCCGGCGTCTGGCTCGGCTGAAGAGGTCCCGACTGCTCCAGAACCCGCAGTCTCCCAAGCCCTGGTGATGGCGTCGCCTCCTCCCACTGTTGCACCTCCACTCCCAGGTTCTTCTGCTCCTGCTATTGTCCTGGAGTGTGCTCTTTCGGAGATGATCCAGCTGTAGGCAGATCTCCTGAGCGCAGACCTGCGCCTGGGGATCGGTCCCATGGCAGAGGCAGAAGCTCGCGTCCTGTCTTCAGCTGCATTGACTCGTGTCTTCAGCCACCTGCACCTTCGCGACCCCAGCGCTTGTCTTGACGAGCTGCTGGAGCCTGTGGCTGAAGATCACTGCGAAGCCGCCGCCGCAGCCGTGCAAGGTCAGGTGGAGGCCCTGCTGAAGAGGTTCCGCAGCTTTGCCTCCGCACCCTTGTTCGGCGATGCCACCGATCCTGCGACCGGTGGTGCAGGTGAAGACGTCGCTAACCGGGGAGGAGCACCTTCTGCAGGTGATGGCGGTGTCCAGGGGTGACCTACAGCTGATCTCCAGTTTCGTTCCAGCAACATGCATCAGGCCTCGTGGAGGCGTTAAACTTTCATTTGATATTGTGAGGACAATATGTTTTGTAATATTTGCTTCGAGATTTTGTGATTTTCTTCCTATCCGCTTTGTGTTCTGTGTCGGCATAGCCCGGCCCCGCGCATACGTGACCGCCGTTGGGCCGATCGGAGACTAGGACAGACCAAGGAGTGAGGTGCTACGTGACCAGTTAGGCTCCTGAGTCGCGATGCTTAGGAGTCCCCCTTGACGTTCAAACAACTTACAGGAAGAGTGCGCGAGGATAGATTAATGTTCTACGTCGGTAGAGCTCGGCCACGCGCATACCTCAACCGCCGTTGGGCCAACAGGAGACTAGGACGGACCAAGGAGTGAGGGGCTACGTGACCAGTTAGGCTCCTGAGTCGCGATGCTCAGGAGTCCCCCTTGACGTGCAAAAAATTTCCATACCTGCCCTCGCCGAGGCCTCGGGAGGGGCGGGCGACGACCAGGTCCGGGAGACCTGTTTGAGCGGCATGCGCTTGGGCGTGACCCAAGCGCAGCCCCCAGGCCCGGGAGACCTGGTTGGGTGGCGTACGCTTGGGCATGACCCGAGCACAGCCCCCGTGTCCATCCTCCTCGTGCGGCTCTCCCGAGGGGAGGCGTTGCGGTGAGGCCGGACGGTGAGCTCTGGAGCTCCCTGAGGTTGGTACGACCGTGGAGCCGCCCTTAGTTGTTTATCACCAGCGTGAAGCATAGTGCTTCCGCTTGTGCACGGGCATAGCCGCTCCTCGGCAGTGTCGACGGCCAGTGCGGAGCATGGTGCTTCCACTTGTGCGTGGGAGGGGGGCCCCCCTCCGGGAGGAGCCCCCGGGGTGTGTACAGCCCTGCCCTGACATGTGGCTTGCACGGCAGGGTTGCGAGGTGTATTTGGGCACTCGTGAGCCAGCGCGGGACTCACGAGGCCCTACCTGAAGGCAGGTTGCGCCTGGTCTTGAGTCTTTGATAGCTGTGCGTTCCTGCGAGACGATTAGGTGCAAGCACTCTACGTCCTCAGGTTCCGGCCCTCAAGCGAGCTCAGCCGCCGCTGGTATGCCAGGTCGCGATGCCGTGGTCAAGGCCAGGGGGTGAGGGCTAGAGAGCCAGTAAGAGCTCCTGAGTCACAATGCTTAGGAGCCCCCCTTTTAACACGCAAGCGAATTGCATGATGAAGGGATGTACCCGTGGCGGGTGGCAATCGAACAGGTGATAATCATAGGCAGATTAAGCATGGGAGGTAAATCAGCTTGGGTAAACGCAGATAGATGCATGCCACAGGGTCAGGCTCGAGCGGCTTGGGGATGATGCAGCCCGAGGGGCGCCCCCAACAAGGTAGGATAAAGACATAAGCAATAGGGATACATGCCACAGGGACGGACTCACGCGGTCTGGGAATAATGCAGCCCGAGGGGCGCTCCCAGCTAAACAAACTTGGAAAATGTCACCTGGTTCTGTTGACGGAGTATAGTTGGGGCAGCTGAAGGTACGCGGCGAAGGAATGGCTCCTCATGGGCCACCGGGGCCCTGAGCCTCGGGAGGCTCTGGGGCTCAGGTGGTTCCTTGAAGACCGTCTCCATCTCTGCCAGGATGGTGTGGTACCTGGCCTCTTGAGCCACTAGGACACGCTGCATGTTGCGCTGATAGGCTGACGCCATGCTCTGCAAGTCGAAGGGCATGCGAACATAGCTGTGTGGTGGATCCTCGCAACGACCCGCACACGAGGGCCAGAAAAGCTCCTGAGATGCGGCCCTGTTGAGCCCTGGGACGTCGATGCAGACGCACAGCCTGACATCCTCGCCTGGATGGGGAACTGCGCCTGGTGAGTGGCGGTCGCCGCGCATGGCCCTTGCGTCTTGCAGTTCCTGAGTGGTCTTGGTGATGAACTCCTGAGTGGTGGGCACTCCTTGCCCTGTGTTCTCCTGAGAGAAACGTGCCGCGAAGCACGCCTCCAAGTGGTGCCCAAGCGCCTCCCTCGTGAGGTTGACAAGGTCTGAGGCCCTCCAGAAGAGAGACCCCGAGCCCAACCCGAGGAGGGCACCGGGCGCGCCTTCCTATGTGATGGAGGGAGGCGCCCCTGAAGCGGGCGCTGATCTTGATGAGGCTCTAGCTGCGTCGCCACCCTCCTGAGATCTTGCATGGCGCAAATGCTTCTTCTTCTTGGGGAGGGCCTCAGGAGGGCCCTTGCCTTTGCTGTCGGGGTCGTCGATTGCTGCAGCTTGGAAGGTGCGCTCCAGGGAGCACACTGCATCTCTCTCTTCACATGGGACCGTGATGATTCCGCCGCTTCCCGGCATCTTGAGGACATTGTAGCCGTGGTGGGTGACCACCATGAACTTGGCCAGGGCCGCATACCCGAGGATGGCGTTGTATGGCAGGCGGATGTGGGCGACATCGAAGTTGATGAGCTCGGTGCGGTAGTTCTTGCGTTCCCCGAAGGTGACAGGCATGCGAACCTGCCCTATCGGTGTGGTGGAACCGTCGGTCACTCCTGAGAAAGGCTTGGTAGGCTGAAGCTGCTCATACGGGACTTGGAGGTTGTCGAACGTGTCGACGGACAGGATGTTGAGCCCTGCGCCGCCGTCGATGAGGGTCTTGGTAACTTGTACATTGCTGATGACTGGTGAACAAAGCATCGGGAGGGCCCCAGCGGTGGCTACACACTTAAGCTGATCTGCCGAGTTGAAGGTGATGGCGCACTGGGACCACCTGAGCGGGCGCGTGGCCTCGAGCTTGGGAAGAACTGCATTCACCTCACGAGCGAACTGTTTGAAGATTCGCTGAGAGGCTGGGGCCTAAGTGCCGCCCAAGATGCAGGCGATAGCACGCGGCTCCTGGATGCCCCCTGCCCCCTCGTCTTGATGGTGATCATCTTTCCTTCTTGGTGGCGGTGGCAGCGGGGGAAGACCGGCGTTGCCCTGAGGACGATCCTCACGAGGCTGGTCCCTCCAGGCACCCTCGCGAGGATGGTCCTGCCAGCGGTCCTCACGAGGCCTGTCGCGCCACTCCTGGCGCGGGCCACGGTCGTCCCAGCATCCGCCTCCACGTCCTCCTCCTCGGCCGTAGCCCTGGTCGCCGCGCTCGGGGCATCGACCGAGGCGTCCTTCGCGAATGGCTCTCAGCTCTTGGCAGTCGCTGGTGTTGTGGGTGTTCAGGTTGTGGAAGGCGCAAAACGGCCGTCTGTTCTTGGATGACTAGGGTTGATCTCTGCCTCGCTTGGTGTCGGGCTCCGCTGCGAGCACAACTGCTTCCTTGCGCTTCACATCCTTGGCCTTGGTCTTCTTCTCCTCTGCGCCCGTGGCTGGCTGCTCGAGGAGGGAGAGGCGGCCCTCCTCAGCTCTTGCGCACTTGGTTGCCAGGTTGAACAGCTCCTGAGATGTGCACAACTCCTCATGGATAGCGAGTTCTTCCTTCATCTTGACGTCACGGACGCCGTCGGAGAACGCGGAGATGATGGCCTTGTCCGTGACATTGGGGATCTTGAGACGGGTGTTGTTAAAGCGCTGGATGTACTTCTGGAGGGTCTCTCCTCAGCTCTTGCGCACTTGCAATCTGTTTTTGAATGTCTCAAATCTGTTTTTGAGCATTTACAGCTGTTATGTTGTCCGATTTTCCCTAGAAATTCTAATGACTTTGCATTGTGGCTATGCTTTCAGATGGCCACCCGTGCTCAAAACCAAGTGGTTCGACTGACCAGGTGCATCGATGTGCCCGGTCATACGGCTATGTTAGTCCGGGTTATGATTGAGACGGGTTACGATTGGTATCCCGAATACACCGTCGAAGAGCAATTCCGAGACTTTAATCAAAGCCAATACCTCTGCACTGTCAGGATATTTCCTTCTTATCCTGGATCGACTGAGCCCCTTCACCACTCCTATGGACTCGGGGTCACTATCGAGATGGATGTGCAGGATGCTGCATACTCTATGATGACCATCATGCGAGTCAGGACTGGCCTGCTTCGGAACACCAACTTCCGTTATATGCCAGCTTCACTCACGGGGGCGCAAGGGTATCTTCAGGCCATCTATGCTGATTCCACTCAGGAGGACTCACTAACCCGCACCACTGCTGAGATGCTCGAGGATAAGGACCGAGAGAATCGGGCCTTGAGAATGGAGCTTTTCAACACCCGTGCCGATCATTGGGCCACTTTGACTCGGTTTGCACCGGCTGTGCAAGCTGGATGTATGGATATGAGGGATCTGTATCCTGTGAGATCTGCTCTGCCAGACATGATGGATTGGCGTGATGTGGGAGGCATCACCCCACCCCGTGTGCCCCGCAGGCCACCGTTTGTTGGTCCAAGACCTCATCCTAGCCCCTATGGTCCACAAGCTCCTCGGGACCGTCTGCTTCCTGGATAATCATGTTGAGCTTCCGGGCTATGGAGGTGACTTCTATGAGGACTACTACGAGCTATGCAGGTTAGTAGTAGTATCTCTAGTATTGTAATAGTTGTAGTTCCACCGTCCTGCGTGACCTGTGGAATATGACTTAGTGTGTATCAATTCCGGAAGTGTAGAAAAATAATGTATAGGAGTTTGGAATGCTTCCGATGAGATGTAACGCCTTTCACCGTAGTTGTACTTTAGCCGGGCTTGTACTAAACTATGAATGGTGTGTATGACCGCTGGTATATTTATGGCAGTTTCTATATTACCATGTCATACAGATGAACATCTCTGCATTCCGTGTTATCCATTATATTCCGCACTTCCTTGCCAATTTTTGCCATCCTTGTCTAAACCGTTGTCTTGTTTCCTAGGATGGTCAACACCCGCAACAACCCTGCTGCTCCGGAGCAGGGTGAAGCCAGCGCAGCTAGGAATGATAATCTGCCTCAACCACCTTCTTTGGCCGAAGTTATGATGGAGGCAGAACGCAACAAGCATGAGACCAATTGCTTGCTGGAGCGGATTGAGCAGAATACCGCACGCCAGCCAAGGAATGACCTGGTGTCAATCAATGACTTTGTCAAGATGTATCCACCGAAGTTTAAACACTCCGTTGAGCCTCTCGATGCGGATGACTGGCTTCGCAGCATCACCCACAAGCTACGTTCTGCCAACGTGGCTGAAGCTCATAAGGTTACCTTTGCTGCCTATCACCTCGAAGGCCCTGCTAGCCTTTGGTGGGAGAATTTCGAGGCTATGCGCCCGGTTGGCCAAATCACTACCTGGACTGAGTTCAGTGCGGCTTTCCGTGAGCATCACATTCCGGAAGGTCTCATGGATCGCAAGCGGGAAGAGTTCTGCAACTTCACCCAGGGTAGACTGACTATGGATGCATACAGTCGCGAGTTTGGAAATCTAGCACGATATGCTCCTGAAGAGGTATCCACCGACGCCAAGAAGCGAGCAAGGTTCCGCAAGGGACTTAGCCCCGAAGCCATGTGATCTTCGTCTGCACGAAAGTGCACCTCCTTCCGTGGTTAGTCAACAAGGCTATCGGTCTTTGGCCCGACACCGACTTTGAAGCTTCACGCAAGCACTCCCGTGACTTTGGATCTTCATCCGGCTCTGGATCTCAGAAGCGCCGGGTCTGGATTCCAAGCACCGCTCTGCCACCCAGATTCACTCCGAGGCCATCCTTTGAGGCGCCTCGCCCCAACCAGCAGTTCGCACCGCCCAAGGCCTATGGTGGCCCTACTGCTAATGCTGATCCACGCCCCAATGTGATAACTTGTTTCAAGTGTGGAGAGACGGGTCACTACATCCGTGAGTGTCCCCAGAACAACCCCAGTCAGATCGGAAAGTCTGTTGGCCGTGGTAAGCCAGCAGGAAAGGTGCTCTACGCCAAACCAGCCGCCCATCGCCGTGGCCACGTCAACTACGTTTCAGCTGAGGAAACCCATGAGGATCCCAACGTCGTTCTCGGTACGCTCCTTGTTAATAGCCATCCGACAACTGTTCTCTTTGATACTGGAGCATCTTATTCATTTATTTCTGAGAGCTATGCTTGATTGCACAACACCACATTTAGTGACATGCCCACCTCCATGGAAATTCAAACTCCCGGTTCTAGATGGCAAACCTCTAGAATCAGCCATGGAAATGAAATCCTTGTCGACAGATTAGTCTTCCTTGCATCACTAATAGCTCTCAAGTCCTCGGACATAAACATCATCTTGGGTATGGACTGGATGTCAGCCCATTACGCTAAGATTGATTGCTCTTCTCGAACTGTTCAACTCACCCACCCTTCGGGCAAGACAGTCAATGTTTTGACCCGAGTGTCTAAGCGTCAGCTCTACTCCTTAAATACCAACCCCCTTCCAGACCTTGAAGATATTCCGGTAGTCCATGATTTCCCGGATGTTTTTCCAGAGGAACTGCCAGGTGTTCCACCTGACAGGGATGTCAAGTTCGTAATAGACCTTGTTCCAGGAACCGTTCCAATCTCTAGGAGACCTTATAAGATGGCACCCCTAGAACTAGCCGAGCTTAAGAAACAACTCGATGAGTCCTTGCAAAAGGGTTTCATCCGTCCTAGTTCTTCTCCATGGGCTTGCCCCGTCCTCTTCGTCAAGAAGAAGGATGGAACGAATTAGGATGGTTGTAGATTATCGACTTTGTCAATTTGGTCACTATCAAGAACAAGTATCCGCTTCCCAGGATCAACGATCTGTATGATCAGCTCGCTGGATCCTCAGTCTTTTCCAAGATGGATTTGAGGTTGGGCTACCATCAAATCAAAATCAAGAATGGGCACATTCCCAAGACGGCCTTTGTTACTTGATATGGCCAATACGTGTACACCGTCATGTCCTTCGGTCTAACCAATGCCCCAGCCACCTTCTCTCGGTTAATGAACTCGATCTTCATGGAGTACTTGGATAAATTTATCGTGGTATACCTCGATGATATACTCATCTACTCCAAGAATGAGGAGGAACATGCCGAACATCTAAGGCTAGTATTGATGAAACTTCGAGAGCATCGCCTTTATGCCAAATTCTCTAAGTGTGAATTTTGGTTGCCAGAGGTGACCTATCTAGGCCATGTAATCTCTGGTAAGGGCATTGCTGTCAATCCCGAGCGAGTTCAAGCCGTCCTTGACTGGACTCCACCTGAAACGGTCAAGCAAGTACAGAGTTTCCTCGGTTTAGCGAGCTATTGCCGCCGCTTTGTCGAGAATTTCTCCAAGGTTGCTAAGCCTCTAACCGAACTCCTCAAGAAAGATAAAAAGTTCGAGTGGACCCCACAGTGCGAGTTCAGCTTTCAGGAACTGAAAAGACGCCTGACATCTGCACCCGTACTTGTACCACCAGATTTTTCTAAGGACTTTGTTATCTATTGCGACGCCCCGCGACAAGGACTAGGTTGCATACTAATGCAAGATCGTCATGTGATTGCCTACGCTTCTCGACAGTTGCGTCCACATGAGGATAACTATCCCACACACGATCTAGAGCTTGCAACAGTGGTCCATGCACTCAAAACTTGGCGACATTACCTCCTCGGTAATCGTTGCGAAATTTACACCGATCATCAAAGTCTGAAATACATCTTCACCCAACCGGATTTGAATCTCAGGCAAAGACGTTGGGTCGAGTTGATTACAGATTACGACTTAGGAATATCTTACACCCCAGGTAAAGCCAATGTCATGGCTGATGCACTAAGTCGTAAATCTTATTGTAACAACCTGATGTTACAACAAAGTCAACCACTTTTCCATGAGGAATTTAGTAAGCTTAACCTTCACATTGTTCCTCGAGGATTTCTTTCCACCCTGGTGGCGAAACCTAACCTTACTGATCAAATTATAGCTGCCCAGAAGCGCGATAAGGGCATATCTCGGATTATGGAGAACATCACTAGCGGAGTTGCTAAATGTTTTTCCATGGACGAACGAGGTGTGGTCTTCTTCGAGAACCGCTTGGTGGTTCCCAAGAAACAACATCTACGGCAATTGATCCTTATGGAAGCTCATGAATCCCCTCTCACCATTCATCCCGGTAGTACTAAAATGTATCAAGACCTACGCTAGAGGTTTTGGTGGACTAGGATAAAGAGAGAAATCGCTCAATTCATTGCTAATTGCGACGTATGTCGTTGTGTTAAAGCAGAGCATCAACGGCCTGCTGGCACCCTTCAACCTTTGGCTATTCCTGAATGGAAATGGGATAAAATCGGTATGGATTTCATTACCGGGTGTCGGTGTCAAAACCGGCGGATCTCGGGTAGGGGGTCCCGAACTGTGCGTCTAGGCGGATGGTAACAGGATACAAGGGACACGATGTTTTTACCCAGGTTCAGGCCCCCCTACCCGAGATCCGCCGGTTTTGACACCGACATTGGTGCTTTCATTGAAAGTTCCTCTGTGTCGTCATCGATAGGCCTGATGGCTCCTTCGATCATCAACAACGACGCGGTCCAGGGTGAGACTTTTCTCCCCGGACAGATCTTCGTGTTCGGCGGCTTTGCTGCTGCGGGCCAATTAAGCAGCCATCTGGAGCAGATCAAAAGCTACGCCCCTGGCCATCAGGTCAGATTTGGAAGTTTGAACTATACGGCCGATATCCGCGGAGACTTGTTCTTTGATGGATTCGAGCCGCAGCCAAGCGTGCCGCACTGTCTCGATGGGCATGATCTAACTCTGCAGCCGAACAGTGCCCTGGAGGCTGCACCAGTATCCTCTCCGACCCTTAATCCGGAGCCGGATTCCCCGATCGAGGACGAGTGGTTGGACACCGCCTCAGGGGCTACAATCTCTACGGCGATCGAGCCGAACTCCATCCCTGTCCTTTGCAAAGACTTGAATCCGGTGCGGACTCCTCTCCGGACTCCGAACCCTCCAGCCCCGCTAATCGAATCCGATTAGGCGCCGGTCATGGAGTTCACTGCCGCGGACATCTTTCAGCACTCGCCCTTTGGCGACATCCTGAATTCACTAAAGTCTCTCTCTTTATCCGGAGAGCCCTGGCCGGACTACGGACAGGAAGGTTGGGATGCGTATGACGAAGAAATTCAACGCCCACCCACCACCCACTTGGTAGCCACTGTCGATGATTTAACCGACATGCTCGACTTCGACTCCGAAGACATCGACAAGATGGACGCATTTATGCCGGAGATTTACCAAGACCCAAATACCACAGACACTGGAAGGCAACCTCGTCATATGACATGTACATGGTGGACATCCCAAAAGACAGGAACGGGCGATGGAACAACGGAGGATGACCCTCCAAGAAACAGCGAGCGCCCGGCGTCGTGGCGCCGCTCTAAATCCCGCCAAAAGAAAAAGGTGATTCCGGCACGGGAGATAATAACACCCCGGACAGTGCCGAAGAGAACCCCCTCCAGCAGGACTCAGCGCAGGAGGAGGGAGAAGCAAGTCCGCATGATAGTGCGACAGAAAGAGAGGTCGAGGACGATAATTATGCGCCTCCCTCCGAAAATGAGGCAAGCCTCGACGACGACGAGTTTGTCGTGCCTGAGGATCCCGCCGAACAGGAGCGATTCAAACGCAGGCTTATAGCCACGGCAAGCAGCCTCAAGAAAAAGCAGCAACATCTAAGATTTGACCAGGATCTGCTAGCTGACTGATGGACCGAAGTCCTTGCAGCCGAAGAGTATGAACTCGAACGCCCCTCCAAAAGCTACCCCAAACACAGGCCGTTGCCTCGACTAGAGGAGGAAGCACCCAAGTCACCAGTGCATGACATGGCAGACCGGCCACCCCGTGGCCGCGACAGAGAAGCCTCTCGGCCCTCCGCTCAAGCCACACCCCGACGCCGCTCAAAAAGTAGCAAGGCACGGGAAAACGCGCCAGACTTGCGAGATATATTGGAGGATAAGGCAAAACATACAAGATCGATCTACGGATCGCGTGGGCGCCCAACGGCACGGGATGATTACCGTCACGCCGGATACAACAAAAACGGCCGGGCCGAAGATAGCAGACAAAGCTCATATGAGCTACGTCGTGATATAGCCCAATACAGAGGCGCCGCACACCCACTATGCTTCACAGATGAAGTAATGGATCATCAAATCCCCGAGGGCTTCAAGGCCGTAAACATAAAATCATACGATGGTACCACAGATCCTACGGTCTGGATCGAGGATTATCTCCTCCATATCCACATGGCCCGCGGTGATGATCTACATGCCATCAAATACCTCCCACTCAAGCTTAAAGGACCAGCTCAACATTGGCTCAATAGCTTGCCAGCAGAATCAATTGGTTGTTGGGAGGACCTGGAAGCCGCATTCCTTGATAACTTCCAGGGCACATATGTGCGACCACCAGACGCCGATGACCTTAGCCACATAATTCAGCAGCGGAAGAATCGGCCGCATAATTACGGACTCGGTTCCTAACAAAGAAAAATCAAATCGTTGATCGTCCGGATGCAAGAGGCCCTTGCAGCCTTCAAACATAACATCCATGACGAGTGGCTTGCCCGGCACCTAGAACAGGAAAAGCCGAAATCTATGGCATCCCTCACAACCCTCATGACTCGCTTTTGTGCGGGAGAGGACAGCTGGCTAGCCCGAAGCAACAACATGGCCAAACATCCTGATAGTCCGGATACCAAGGACAGCAATGGCGTGTCGGCGTCGCAATAAGAACAAGCGCCGCGTTAACGGTGATAATATCAAGATACGACCGTCAATGTCGGATTCAGAGGCTCTAAACCCGGTCAGCGGAAGAAGCCATTCAAAAGAAATACCGTGGCCCGTCCAACTTGGACCGAATACCGATCGCTTGTGCGGATACATGGCACTTCGAAAACCAGCCAATCACACCAACAGGGATTGTTGGGTGTTCAAGCAGGCAGGCAAGTTAAGTGCCGAACTCAATGACAAGGGGCTGCATAGCGATGACGATGAAGAACCCCGACCGCCGAGCAATAGAGGACAGAAGGGTTTTCCTACACAAGTGCGGACGGTGAACATGATATATGCGATGGAGCCAGTTGCCCCAAAGTTCAACCCATGGTCTTCCTGCCCGATCACCTTCGATCGGAGGGACCACCCCACTAGCATCCGTCACGGCGGCTTTGCCGCATTAGTTCTTGACCCAATTATCGACGGATTTCACCTCACCAGAGTCCTAATGGACGGCGGTAGCAGCCTGAACCTGCTTTATCGTGATACAAGGTCGCAAAATGGGCATAGACCCCTCAAGGATTAAACCTACAAAGACGACCTTCAAAGGCATCATACCGGGTGTAGAGGCCAATTGTACAGGCTCAGTCACACTCGAAGTGGTCTTCGGATCTCCGGATAACTTCCGAAGCGAAGAGTTAATCTTTGACACCGTCCCATTCCGTAGCGGCTATCATGCACTGCTCGGACGAACCGCATTTGCAAAGTTCAATGCGGGGCCGCACTACGCATACCTCAAGCTCAAGATGCCAGGCCCTCGAGGAGTAATCACGGTCAATGGAAACACCGAACGCTCTCTCCGAACGGAGGAGCATACGGGCGTCTTCGCGGCGGAGGTGCAAAGCAGCCTCTCACGACAATTCTCGAGTCCGGCCACTAAGCGTCCGGACACCGCCAAGCGCCGCCCGAGTAACCTACAACAAGACCACAGCACGATTCAAGCACGAGTAGCAATCCGCCCCAACCCCAGCCCTCGTGAAATTGCGAAGCTAGTATTACGCCAGACATAATTACGCCTGGAGATACCATGGGCATATGGGGAGGGCAAGACAACGGGACGCCAAGAATGCGGCTCGACCGCACTGTGAGGCTCCGTTTGTGTCATTTCTTTTTTCTTTTTCCTTTTTCTTCCGTTTTTTACTTTCAGGACTCCGTCTTCGAGAAGTCCTGTCCGGCACTTGAATCGCCGAATTCACGATGCAACAGCCAGGGAAGCGGAAAGCCACGTCGAATGTTCAGGTGGTCTCTATTGCGAGCATTATACCTGTTTTACATATCATCCAGCAGCTTACCCCTGGAGGGGGACATGTTAGATACTCCCATCCCTTGCATATCGCACTATTTGTATCGTTCTGCTACCATTGCAGTACCTTTTTGAATAAACAATACATAGCTTTTGCTTATTATTGCTCTACTTCCTTTATATATACATATGTTCATTTCACGACATGTTGCAACCGTACACTTTGGTACGACCAATACACCAGGGGCTTAAGTATCCCAAAATTATGGTGTGATAAGTCCGAACACTTTCACAAGTGCGTCACCCCGAACTTATAGCATTATATGAATTGGCTCCGAATCATGTCTTGGGTCAATAGTTGGGTTTGCCCGGCTCCGGTGTTTTGGTACCTTACGTTTCGCTATATCGGCTAAGGTAGCACCGGGAGAACCACTGCGATTGTGCCCCAGTTATGCTGGGTCGAGCACCTCGATGGAGAAATCTAAAACTGACCGTCATGATAAGGCGAGAGCCGGTCGCTGTTCGAGAGGTTTTTTCGGGTCCCTAAAGACTTATGCCGCTTAGAGCGAGGAACAGGAATTATCCGGCCAAGGCGTGGATAGCGCCCGAACTCGGTCTTCCGAATACTAGGGGCTTCGCCGAAATTTAAAATTATAGAATTCTATGGCTAAGTGAGAGTGTTCAAGCATTATAAGTCCGGTTGCGTTGTTCGTTGTGTTGAGCGCCTCCCTAGATGGACCCAAGAATGGGAACAAGAGTGCTCAAGTTTATCCCGAACACCCCCGCAATCGTGGCATGGGGGCTGAAGCCAACGACTTGCCATCTCTCAAATTTGATAAACGGCCGCACAGAAGGTAATATTTTAAATTAATAAGCGTTGCTTAGCGCATATGAACAAGTTCTCAGCGTACAAGATAACAAATGTGAGTTTATTCAAAAATTACATCCTTGGAGCACTCATCCGCTATTCGGCGGGCACCCTTCAGGAGGCCCTCATAGTACATTTCGGGCGTGCGATGCTCATGGCCCTTCGGTGGCCCATCCGTCACCAGCCTCTCCGCATCCAGCTTGCCCCAGTGCACTTTAGCACGGGCAAGGACCCGGCGGACACCTTCAATGCAGACGAAGCGCTTGATGACCTCAAGCCGCGGACATGCATCCACTAGCCGCTGCACCAAGCCGAAGTAGCTCCCGGGCATGGCCTCCAATGGCCACAGCCGTGCTATAAGGCCCTTCATGGCTTGTTCGGCGACCTTATGGAGCTCGACCAGCTGCTTCAGCTGGTCGCTCAGAACACCGGATGGTCGGCCTCAGCATACTGAGACCAGAACACCTTCTCCGTGGAGCTCCCCTCCTGGGCGCAGTAGAATGCGGCAGCATCAGACGCACTACGGGGCAAATCTGCGAATGCTCCTGGAGAGCTCCGAATCCGGGTAAGTAACAGGTAATTGACTTTTACATTCTTGCTTTGCATAAAGAATGCCTTACCCGCCGCTATCTTCTTTAGTGCTTCAATTTCTTGGAGGGCTTTTTGGGCCTCCGCCTTAGCAGCTTTGGCACTCTCAAGAGTCGAGGCAAGCTCGGACTCTCGGGTCTTCGAGTCACGCTCCAAACCCTCGTGTTTTTTCACAAGAATCTGGAGCTCTTGCCGCACCTCCGCTAGCTGCGCCTCCCCTTTCTCTCACTCGGTGCGTTCCGCAGCCGCTTTGTTTTCGGCCATGGACACCGCTTCCCTCAGGGTCGCCACCTCGTTCGTGGCCCCTGTAGTACCCATGTTATTCTTGTTATTTTTCGCAACCAAAACTTCTTCTATAAGGTATTTCTTTAATAAGGTATTACTTACCTTCCTTGTCCTCGCGCTCCTTCTTGGCTTGTCCGAGCTCGTTCTCGGACCGCTCGAGGTTCTGCTTCAATGCGTTGACCTCCGCAGTCAGTGCGGCAGAGGTCAGCAGCGCAGCCTGCATTCCCATATTGACATACTTATGTTAGACTCCTGCGTATATCTTTTTAGATCCTTAGTCCGGCTTTTCTTTCCGAACACCGAACTAAGCATCGAGAACTACTGTCTATGCGGTTATATTTTTACATATTCTAAAAACTTACCTCAAAGCCTGTTAGAAGGCTGAGTACAGGCTTAGTCAGTCCGCTCTTGGCGGATCGAATCGTCCGGATCACCGCACTCATAACGATGCGGTGCTCCTCCTTGATGGAAGCGCCGTTAAAGCGCTTCCGATAAGCTATCCGTGCCTCGGTTGGATGGAGGACACCGGCGTCTTACCCTTCTTCCGAAGGGTCCGCTTGCCGGACTCCGGAACCACTAAAGGTTCCGGCATGGAGGCCGGACAAGGGTCGGGCCTAGAGCCCTTGGGGGTCTTGCCCCCCGCGCGCCTGGACTCCGGGAGGTTGCCTTGTGGCACCCCCTGTGCTACCTCCTCTTGACAAAGACCCTCTTGGGGCCCCGCCGCGGCGTCGCCCGCAGCGTGAGGCGAGGAGGCGGTCGGAAGCGAGGTACTCTCCATTTCCGACGAGCCCAGGGACCCGCTCGATTAATCGGCGAACTCGCCCTTGGGCGGGCTGCACGGTTGTTTGACATTAGAGAACACTCTGCAATAATAAAAAGCCATTGGTATCCGGACACTTACGATCTCGCCAGGGGCTTGGCCCTCGTAGGACAATCCTCCTCGTCAAGCCGACGGCGTTGGTGGATAAGTCCGGAGGAAGGGTTCTTCCCTTCTTGGACCCTCCGGCCTCCCCAGTCGGGGCGGTCTTCCTTTTCTTCTCCTCCCCCGCTGGGGGAGGAGCTTCTTCTTCTTCCTCCTCGTCTTCAGGAGAAGATTCCGCTTTGGAATCTGACAGCACCTGGCGTCGGGAGCTCCTTCGAGTTCCCGTGGCCTCCTTCTTGGCCTTCTTCTCCGGCACCACATGGGGTGCCGGAGCCAGCAACCTGTCAATCGGGCGTCCACTGGGTCTTCTGGCACAGGAGCCGGACAGTTAATCTGTCCGGACGTCTTCAGCCAGTCCTGTCAAAAAATAGGGAGTTTTTAGATCCCACATAGAGTCAATCTATGAAAAAAGAGTCCCGTGAAGGGTAAAATAACTTACCTCGCCGGCTTGACGCTGCGAGCTGTATCCGCGATCTTTGGTAGCGGATGCTGGGGCTTCGGCGCCCTTGAACAGCACCTTCCAGGCGTCTTCGTATGTAGTGTCGAAGAGCCGGCTCAAGGTTTGGTGCTGTGCCGGATCGAACTCCCACAAGTTAAAGGCCCGTTGTTGGCATGGGAGAATCCGGTGGATGAGCATCACCTGGATTACGTCGACAAGCCTAAGATTCTTGGCCACCAGGTTTCGGACGCATGTTTGAAGTCCGGATGTCTCGTCCGAATTCCCCCATGCCAGGCCCGTCTCTTTCCATGACGAGAGCCGTGTGGGGAAGCCAGATCTGAATTCGGGGGTCGCCACCCATTTGGTGTTGCGGGGCTCGGTGATGTAGAACCACCCCGATTGCCACCCCTTTATTGTCTCCACGAAGGCGCCTTGAGCCATGGGACTTTGGCCATCTTGCCAACCATGGCGCCCAAGACTCCGGCAGCGGCCGCCCACTACCTTCGGCCGGACGTTGAAGATCTTCAGCCATAAGCCGAAGTGGGGCTGGATGCAGAGGAAAGCCTCGCAGACGACGATAAACGCCGAGATGTTGATGATGAAATTCGGGGCCAGATCATGGAAGTCCAGGCCGTAATAGAACATGAGCCCCCGGACAAATGGGTGAAGTGGAAAACCTAGTCCGCGGAGGAAGTGGGGGAGAAACACTACCCTCGCTTATTTCCCAAGCGCCGTATATGGACGGACGACGCTATGTGTCCCCCACCAGCCTGGTAAAACTCGCTTATTTCCCAAGCGCCGTAATCAATGGCGCGGATGGGTTACCCACGTCCGTATTGATGAGAATCCCGGAATAAGGGGGCACGATCTATGCTTTGATAAGACGTGCCAAGGAAACTGCCTCGCTAAACACGCTGAGGTGGAACAGTAAAAAACGATTCATATAAAGGCCTGGCCATGGTGTGATGTCACGCCGCGGAGTACGTCAGCAGATCTGTGCAAAAATTATTCTCTCTATGGTGTTATGCGGAACTTGTTTTGCAGAGCCGGACACTATCCTTGTGTTCATGACCTTCTATGAAGTATACGGAGGAGGAACCCGCCTCGCAATGCCGAAGACAATCAACGCGCCGGACTCATCGTCATTGAAGCCTGGTTCAGGGGCTACTGATGGAGTCCCGGACTAGGGGGTGTCCGGATAGCCGAACTATCGTCACGGCCGGACTGCAAGACTATGAAGATACAAGATTGAAGACTTCGTCCCGTGTCCGGATGGGACTTTCCTTGGTGTGGAAGGCAAGCTTGGTGATACGGATATGTAGATCTCCTACCATTGTAACCGACTCTGTGTAACCCTAACCTATCCGGTGTCTATATAAACCGGAGGGTTTTAGTCCGTAGGACGAACAACAATCATACCTTAGGCTAGCTTCTAGGGTTTAGCCTCCTTGATCTCGTGGTAGATCTACTCTTGTACTACCCATATCATCAATATTAATCAAGCAGGAGTAGGGTATTACCTCCATCGAGAGGGCCCGAACCTGGGTAAAAACATCGTGTCCCTTGTCTCCTGTTACCATCCGCCTAGACGCACAGTTCGGAACCCCCTACCCGAGATCCGCCAGTTTTGACACTGACACCGGGTTTCCCAGGACCAAGAGAGGGAATAATGCCATCTTCGTCGTTGTCGATCGTCTTTCCAAAGTAGCCCACTTCCTACCCGTTCGTGAGAGTATAACCGCTAGCCAGCTAGCTAATTTATACATCTCCCGAATAGTGTCCCTTCATGGTGTTCCATTGGAGGTTAACTCAAACCGTGGAAGTCTCTTCACCTCTCGATTTTGGGAAAATTTCCAAAATGCTATGGGAACTCGTCTCTCCTTTAGCACCGCCTTCCATCCTCAATCAAGTGGTCAAGTAGAACGAGTCAACCAAATTCTAGAGGATATGCTTCGAGCTTCTGTCATTGCTTTTGGTATGAATTGGGAGAAGTGCCTCCCATTCGCCGAGTTAAGCTTATAACAATAGTTATCAAGCTAGCTTGGGCAAAGCTCCTTTCGAAGTTCTCTATGGACGAAAATGTCGAACGCCTCTTAACTGGTCAGAAACCGGGGAAAGACAACTCTTTGGCCCGGATATAATCCAGGAAGCAGAAGAGCAGGTTCGCGTTATTCGTGAGAAATTGAAAACGGTCCAATCTCGCCAAAAGAGCCATTATGACCGCAAACATAAGCCTATGACTTATGAAGTTGGCGAGAAGGCTTACCTTCGGGTTACACCTTTAAAAGGAACCCATCGATTCGGTATCAAAGGCAAGTTGGCTCCTCGTTACATTGGAACCTTTCACATTCTTGCCAAACAAGGGGAAGTTGCCTACCAGTTGGAGCTACCTCCACATATTTCCAGAGTTCATGATGTCTTCCACGTCTCTCAATTTAGGCGTTGCTTCTCGGGTCCTATCCGTGGAGTAGACCACGAAACGCTTGATCTCCAAGATAATCTCACTTATCGAGAATATCCCGTTCGTATCCTTGATCAAGCCGAGCGTACCACTCGACGCCAGAATATCAAGTTTCTCAAAGTTCAATGGTCACACCACTCCGAGCAAGAAGCAACTTGGGAAAGGGAGGATCGTCTTCGACTTGAGTATCCCACCTTCTTCCCGACGGACCCTAAATCTCGGGACGAGATTCTTTTGAGTGGGGGTGAGTTGTCACATCCTAGCTAGTCCATGCATTAGAGTGTGCATCATGTCTACTTTTCATCAGAAATTTGAATTGGGGAAGACAGAAACCCCAGAACCCCTTTGAATTCAACTAGGCTTTACTAAAAATATTTTCAATGAACCTGAAATGCCCTCTAAAAATGTTCATCACCTCTGCCTTGGTCCTAAACCACTATCAGAAGTGATGCACAAATTTCTAGGTCACTCTAAGGTCACCGGATTAAATCTTTAGCTATTTGAGTTTGGGCATTTAAATTATATGAAATATTTCAAATGCTCAAATAACCCCAAACTAAAATGTTCCATGCTGGATATATTCCAACTAGGGACCATGTGCAGTTTGGTGATTTTTGGAGTTGCCTAGCTATTTTTAGAAATGCAACAAACCTACAGAAATAATTAAAAACCAGAAGCAAATGGAAAAACCCCTTACCTGGCCGAACCCAAGCCACGACCCACCTGGCGGCCCAACACTATGCTGGCCCATGCCAGCCAGCTGCTTCGTCTTTGCCACGCAGTAACACCAGGCGAGCCCGGCCTTGAGCTCATACGATGCCAAGACTTGCCGCTTCGCTGGGCGCTGGTCGGGCTCCACGTCGCCACCCGACCCGTGGACACCTCACTCGCCCCCGCCTCTCTCCCTCGCTCTCCGCACCATGGCCGACGACTGCCGCGCGCCGACGTAGTCGCGCCCTCCGTCGTCCCCGTGCTACACCACCGTGCCCGTTCGCTCTGCCGTCGTCGACTACATCGAGCAGGTCGAGCCCCGAGCGCTCGCACGCCCTGCAACACCTTCACCGACCCCGTCTCCGTCGATCACCGCCGGAGATCCCCATCGCCGTCGCCACCGCATCACCTCGTCCCCGACCTCGCTGACTGCTTAGCCGTACTCGCCGTGAGCCCAGCTACCTCCCCATCCTCTCCGTTTGCCTTCCCGTGCACCATAGCTGTCGCATGAAGCATCACCGCACGCGCCACCGCTGAGCTCGTCGCCGACGTGACTCCGGCCACCCTCTGGCCACGCCACCTTGTCCACTAGCTTCACCACATCCCCAGGAACCCGTAGCACCACTCCACGCACCTCGCCGTGTCCTGAAGCCTCGGGTTCACTTTCACCCGACTCCGGCGACCGCCTAGCTCGTCGCCGGCGATGTTTTCGGCCACCCCAAGTTCAACCACTGCCACCAAACGCCGCGGCTTGTCCCCGGCTACACGTAGATGGTCTCCGCCGTCCATTTGGTCGCCGGAACGCACAAACACACTCTCGCCGCCGCGTCTGGCTTCGCCGGCGGCTAAACATCGGCGGGTTTGACCCCGTTGACGGAGTTGACTAAGTGGGGCCCCCTCTGCTAATTAACCCAGTTTAGTTTAACTAAAATTAGTTAGTTAAATTAACTACTGACATGCGGGACCCACTGGCCAGGTTGACCTGGACGCCCCCGTTGACCACTGACGTCACCCTGACGCACTGCTGACGCAATAACTAATTTCTGGATTTATTTGTATTCAGGAAATTCCAGAAATTGTTGCAAACTTCAAAAAATCATAGAAATTAATCTGTAACTCCAAATGCAAAGATTTATATATGAATTTTGATCAGAAAAATTCAATCTATCCATTGGTAATGGTTTCATGCATGACAGAACAAGTTAACCTTGCTGTTTAAGCAGAATGAGATAATGCACTATTATGGCTATGTTAAATGAGATAACATTTGAATCTTTGATTCAAATGAGTTCATTCCTTTCTGTTCTAGCTTGCATTAGGCCAACACACATTCATATTTCCATGTCATAGCATGCATCATATTGTTGCATATCGTCATGTGTTTTTTATGTTCGTTGTGTCTTTCGTGATAGGTTCTGCCTCCGAGGATAACCCCGAATATCCGTCTGAAGGGCAGTATCCTACTACCACTACATCAGGCAAACAACCCATTGATCATTCCGATACAAACCCATGTTCCCGCTTCTGCTCTTGTTTACTGCATTAAGACAACGCGATTCAAACTGTTGTGTGTTGCGGTAGTTGATCCCACTTCCTTTGCATGACCTGTCATTGCCACAGTAACTAGATGAAACCCACTAGCATGTGTAGGAGTTGATTGAGCCATATTTGTGTTTCCTACCATGCTATGCTTGCTATGCTTAGATTTGTGTCGTGTCCGCTCATCGGGATGATGAACTAGAGTGAAAGGTTGTGTCGGTTTTAGAGTGAAAGTGTTGAATATGATTTGGTAAAGGAATTGATGAGAGGCCATGTAGGAGTACATGGTGGGTTGTTTCATTGAGGTCGTCCCTAAGAACTGAGATCTGTATGTGTGATTTAAGATCAGCTACTACCACACGTTGGGACCTGAAATATGACCCCGCTCGACTTATCAATTCTCTCTCGTCCTCTGTCCAGAGTTGCATGTAGTTTCGTGTTTGTAGTATCTTTGGGGCCGCCTGGCGCTGACCATAGGGGTGGGCTGTGTTGCGGTAGGCACGTGGCCCAGTGTACCGATTCATTGTTTGGTGTCTCGGGAACCCTGCACACATCGTTCGGGGCCGTTAGTGGAAACCTCGGCCGGACTCCCTGCGGATGGAACCCGAATAGGCGATAAACCTGGACTAGAGACTTGTGTGGCTGGTCAGGTCGTGGTCTACACCCACGTCGGCTTTCGCTTGAAGTCTCCCGAGCACATATCGTGTGCAGATGCTAAGTGGTGGAAACATGTGTGATGAAGTACACCCCTGCAGGGTATAAAACTATTTGAATAGCCGCGTCCGCGGTAAAGGACTACTTGGTCGCCTATGCAGTTCATAGACAAGTAAATGGATACTACTAAAAGCCTCAAGATAAGTGTGAGTATCATGGATGGCCCTCTCGTAGGTTGTCGAGAGAGGATCCACGGTGGAGTATTGTGATGGTGATTAGTGGACTCGTGTGCGATAAATGCTTTTCAAATGGTGTCACGTAGGATAGCTTAGCCAAGAGTCAAAGCTGGCTTGCTGCAATAACTCCACTAACTTCTTGAGAATGTGCATGTATAGTAGGATTCTGTTGTAAGACTTGCTGAGTACCCCCGTACTCATGTTTGCTTAATTAATGTTTTCAGACGACAACACCGCCCCCTCCGATGGGTTCTATGTAGACCTTGACATCGACGAGTGACTAGCCACCCAGGTGGTGATCCAAGGCTTGTGAAGGGCCACTATAGATAGAAGGGCTTCGTCGAGCCTTCTTTCTTTTTAGTGTCTGTACTCAGACTAGTTTGCTTCCGCATGTGCTTGTATGCTTGTATGACTTGAGTGTCGGGTCATGTGACCCCTATCTGTATGAACATGTTATGTATGGCTCCTCGGAGCCTCTTAAATAAAGTACTTTGAGTTGTAGAGTTTTGTTGTGATGCCATGTTGTATGTACTCATATCGGGCATATTGTGTGTATGATTGAAATGCTTGGTATGAGTGGGATCCGACAATCTAGTTGTTTATCCTTGGCAGCCTCTCATATGGGGAATTGTAGTCTAGTGCTTCCTGAGCGATAGTAGTCCGCTACAGCCTGGTTCACCGGAGTCCTGCTAGCCCAGCACTACTGCTCTGGACACTTGACTGGCCGACATGTGTTTCACTTTGTTCCTGTGTCTGTCCCTTCGGGGAAATGTCACGCGGTGACATCCGGAGTCCTGCCTAGCCTGCTACAGCCCGAGTTACCGGAGTCCTGTTAGCCCAGTGCTACAGCCCAGATTCATACGTTGATGACCGACATGCTCGATGTGATTCATGTATGCCTGTCTCCATGGGTTAGCGCCGCTTTGGGTTCACGACTAGCCATGTCGGCCCGGGTTCTCTGTCATGTGGATACTAGCGACACTATCATATACGTGAGCCAAAAGGCGCAAACGGTCCCGGGCCATGGTAAGGCGACAACCGTGGGAATACCGTGCGTGAGGCCGCAAAGTGATATGAAGTGTTACCGGCTAGGTCAATGTGACTTGGAATCGGGGTCCTGACACACCATCCTTGAGAGCCATGGGAAACCAGTTCGCCATGACTTTCTCGTCGCCGTTGGCCGCTTCGATGCTCAGCTCATAGAGTTGCAGGAACTCCACGGGGTCGGCGGTGCCATCGTAGCGAGGAGGCAGATCTGGCTTGAACTTGCCCGGCCATGCGATGCTACGCAACTCGGGAGTGAAGGCGCGGCAACCGGCCGTGGTCGCCGGGGCCCGTCTCAGAGGTGGAGCTTGGTCTTGATGAGGTCAACGCGCCGCCACCGCAGGTAGCACACAGTCTTGGCGAGGTGGCGCGGGGAGTGCAGGTGCAGCTTCTCGCGGCCGAGGAATCTCTTGGCAGCTTCTCTCTTCGTGCGTGGGCGCCGGGCATGGTGGATCACGCCGTGGGGCCGCGCGCCTTGGCGCCAAGGCACAGTCTTGGGGCAGAGGTGGTGGAGGCGCTCCATGAGCCACATCGCCCGTGGCTGGCGGAGGGTGAGGCAGAGAGAGGGACGGCGCCGGGGAGCCCCCTGCGGCGTGAACGAGCTCGGTGACGCGGTCGAGCCAGTCCTCGTAGAGGTCGTCGACCGGGCGATAGCACATGAGCTCGTTCGCCATGAGGAGCGCGACCTGCGCGTCCATGGGAGCTAGTCGCGTGTGGGACGAAGTACCGGCCGGGGTCAGCGATGGAGTGGCGGTGCGGCCGTCCTGCCACATCAATGGGTGCAGCAAGGACGCTTGCTGCTTGTTCCCCGTCGGGCCGGTGGCGGCATTGGCGAAAGGAGACGGAGAACGACGAGGTGGCCCACCGACGGGAGCCGTCTGAGCAACGCGGGCGGTGAGGGCAGCCCGACGCTCAGCTCGAGCACGCGAGTGTCCGCCATGGAAACGACGGAGCGACGGAGCGATGGATCAACGGAAGGGAAGCTACGGCGCACCCCTACCTGGCGCGCCAAATGTCGGATGTGGGGTTTCGGCAAAACCCTTAGGTTCGAACTCTGGGGTGCGCGCGAAGTTCTTTCCCCCCTACCGATCTACGCCCTAGCTTGCTATGATATCGCGGACGAACTCGACGAACTCGCAACACAGAAAGACACGAGATTAAACTGGTTCGGGCCACCGTTGTGTTGTAATACCCTACTCTAGTGTGGTGGTGGTGGATTGCCTCTTGGGCTGATGATGAACAGTACAAGGGGAAGAACAGCCTCCTGAGGTTGAGGTGTTCTTGTGCTTGTCTAACTTGTGTGGAGAGGACTCGATGCACTAACTGATGCCCTCTACTGTGGTGGCTAGCTCTACTTATATAGGCCCTGGTCCTTTCCCCAAATATTGAGCGGGAAGGGATCCAACAACGGCGGGCAAATTTGAAAGGGGACAGCTAGTACAAGCTATCCTGACAAAAGTGGACTTCGCCTGCAAAAGGCTCTGGCGGTGACGCCGTCTTGGGCTCCACGGTGACCTCCGTTCTGCTGGCCGCCGGGTCTTGGTCTCGTTGCACTGATATGGAAACCTTTGCCTGATGCCTCGGTACTCCGCGCCTGCGCTTGCTTCCTTAGCACCAAAGAGAAAACAAGGACGCAGCGCTCTGGTGCCCGCCTGGCGCCCGCCTGGTGTCGATCGTCATGGCTCTCGTCACAAGAGCCTCGTGAGGTTTGCCCCGCCTTTAAATCTCCGCTCCTCGAGAGGCAGCCTGGTGAGGCCGCTCCCGAGGAGGTCTTGCATTGTCCACCTCGCGAGGCTTGGCCCCTCGCGAGGGTCTTGAATGCCTTGTCGATGAAGATGGGCCGTACAGGCCTGCTCGCATAGCCACGCCATGGGCCGCAGGCAGGCAAGTCTGGGGACCCCCATTCCCAGAACACCGACCCTCCTTTCCCAACCTCGCGGTAGCTTGGTGCTCTACAGCGACAGGTCCCGGTCCCCAGGCAGGCTACAGCCATCGCTGGTATGCCAGGTCGCGATGCCGTGGTCAAGGCGAGGAGGTAAGCGGCCCGAGGTCCAGTAAGAGCTCCTGAGGCGCGATGCTCAAGAGGTCCCCTTTAGCATGCAAGCGACTACCTGAGGGCAGGAAAGGAAGGTGGTGTCGCCGTAGAAAGGATGCAAGTGATGGGAATCATGTGCTTTGGTGCCGAGCTGATTCGAATGCATGACTTATCTTTTGCGGTCTCGGATTGATCCCTTAGGCTGCGCCCGACCTGTGCATCGGCGGTCGTGGTACTGTCAGTTCAGGCCCGCATCAGATCCTTCCCCCCCTTAGTGCTCTCCTAAGTGCTCTGCGTTCTCGGGTCCCGACCCTCGAGCAAGGCTCAGCCGCCGCTAGTATGCCAGGTCGTGATGCAGTGGTCAAAGCCAGGGGGTGAGGTCTGGAGAGTCAGTAAGGATTCCTGAGGCGCGATGCTTAGGAGCCCCCCTTTCACGCGCAAGCGAATCGCACGAGAGAAGAAATGAGCTAATGGGGCCTCCCGTAGCTTGTGCTCCGGAAGTTCCTGCAAGTTAGCTGAAGAGAGAGCATAGCCCACAATCGCATGGCCACCCAGAGGTGGACCGTCCCGTAAGGAGACGAGGGCACTGAGGACCTGGTGAGATGACGTGCACGGAGCAGGCCACGAGCCAGAGCTCGATCTCTCAGATTTTCAGCGTTCCAGGGACAGACCCCGGCACAAGCGCCGTGCCGACGTGCGGAGCTCTCGCCATGGGGCAGACATGGAATTGGTTAGTAGTGCAGGATGCCGTGAGGTGCAATCAGGCAAGTGATAAGCGTAGGGAAACCACACAAGGAGATAAGATATTTTAAATAGATGCAAGGACGATACATACCGCCGGGACGGACCCGAGCAGCCTCGGGATGATGCAGCCCGAGGGGCACCCCCGACAGAGTAAGCTAAAGATGCAAAAAGATACATGCCGCAGGGACAGGCCCTTGCGACCTGGGAATGATGGAGCCCGAGGGGGGCTCCCAGCTGAGTAAAGCGGAAAATGTCACCTGGTTCCGTCGTCGAAGGGGTGTTGAAGTAGCTGAAGGTGCGTGCTGAAGGAGTCGCTCCTCACGAGCCACAAGGGCTCTGAGCCTCAGGAGGCTCTGGGGGCTCGAGTTATTCCTCGAGGACCGTCACCATCTCCGCCAGGACTGCGTGATGCCTGGCCTCCTGAGCCGCCAGGATGCTCCGTAGATGGCGCTGGTAGGTGATAGTCGCGTTCGGCAAGCCAAATTGCATGCGAACGTAGCTGTGAGGTGGACCCTCGCACCGGCCAACGTGCGAAGCCCAGAAGCGTTCCTGAGATGCGGCCCTGTTGAGCCTTGGAATGTTGATGCGGATGCGTAGCACGCCATCCTCGCCAGGATGGGGAGCTACGCTGGGTGGTGGGCGGCGGTCGCCGCGTATGGTCCTTGCCTCTTGAAGCTCTTGGGTCGCCTTGGCGATGAACTCCTGAGCACCGGGCGCTCCTCGCCCAGTGCCCTCCTGAGGGAAACGTGCTGCGAAGCACGCCTCCACATGGTGCCCGAGTGCCTCCCTCATGATGTTGGCTAGGTCTGAGGCCCTCCAGAAGAGAGCCCCCTAGCCTTGCCCGAGGAGGGCGCTGAGCACGCCTTCCTATGCGAGGGAGGGAGGCGCCCCAGCTGCGGGCACAGATCCTGAGGTGGTGCCGCTGGAGACGCCGCTCTCCTGAGGCCCTGGGTGGTGTAGCCGCTTCTTCTTGGGGATGGCCTCAGGAGGGTATGGGGTGCCTGTGTTGTCGGGGTCTTCGATCGCAGCGGCTTGGAAGGCGGGCTCAAGGGAGCACACCGCATCCCTTTCTTCGCAGGGGACCGTGATGACTCTGCCACTCCCTGGCATCTTGAGGATGTTGTAACCGTGGTGGGTCACTGCCATAAATTTGGCCAATGTTGGATACCCAAGGATGGCGTTGTACGGCAGACGGATGTGGGCGACGTCAAAGTCAATGAGCTCGGTGCGGTAGTTGTTACGCTGGCCGAAGGTGACAGGGAGGCGTACCTGCCCTATCGGGGTGGTGGAGCCGTCGGCCACTCCTGAGAAAGGCTTGGTAGGCTGTAGCTGGTCGTATGGCACTTGGAGGCTCTCGAACGTCTCGACGGACAGGACATTGAGCCCTACGCCGCCGTCGATGAGGGTGTCACATCCCTAGTTCTGGTATGACCTAGACTAGCTAGTCATGTGTGCATCATGTTTAAATTTCAATGAATTTGAAATGGGGACATGTGAAAGCCTCAGAAATCATCTCTGAAAAAGACCAAGATAAAAATTGCTTCAAATAGATCCAAGAAAATGTTCATGTTACTCTTTGAAAATATTGGCCAGAGCTAAAACTAAAACCAATATTTTCAGGAGCTCATAAATATTTATTTTGGGCATTTGGAATTAATTCAATAATTATTTGCATTAGTTTATATTTGATATATTTCAAATATGATCCGATAATTCTGGAAATTGTCGTGGGGCTTTATATTAATGTCACTAGTCCATACAACAATTTACAGAAGCTCAGAAAATGATTTGGGTTAAAAATCAAATCAAAACAGAGTTAAAGAAAATAGGAAACAAAAAAATAGAGAGAGGGAATCATACCTGGCCTCACCTGACGCCCACCAACCGGCCCAGCACTGTAGCTGGCCGGCCCAGCCCACCAGGGGCTCCTCCCCTGTCGTCTTCCTCCTGCCAGGAGGATGGAGGCGCGTGGCCGCCCCACGCCGGCCACCTCCTCCCTCCCTGCCTGCCTGGCTCCTCCCCGGTGCGCCTAGACGACACCACACAACCGCCTGACCCCTCTCACTCTTCCGCATGACCCCTCTCCCCTCAGCCCCTCTCTCTCACCCGTGCCGAGCGCAGCCGTCGCCGCCGACGAGCACCGCCGTGGCCACAACCACTCCCTCGCCTCGTCGTTGCACTCAGAGGCTCCGCCTCGACCCACTCTTCCTCTCCATCGAGCCACGAGGTCCCAGACGCGCTGCAACGCCGCCACCGCTGTCGTTTCCCTCGTCAGCCACCGGAGATCGTCGCCGTCGATTTGCCGCCTCCCGAGCTTCCCCGAGCTCGCTTCGACGCCTGCTGCAACCGCTATGAGCTTCTGCTCCTCCTCCCCCTCTCCGTTTTCTTGTTTGCACGCCGTAGCTGCCGCTTCGCTGATGACCGATACCCACCGCCGCCCGGCTTTGTCGCCGCCGTGGCCTGAGCTCGAACCACCCACGCCGTTGCACCGTATCACGCTCCTGGTGCATCAAGGAGGCCGCCTAGCCCCTCTACGCGCTCGCCTGCTTGCTCTAGCGCCACATCCGCATGAAGCCGAGCTCCGGCCGCCGCCTCACTCGCCGCCGTTGCCGTTTCCGGCCGCCCTAGCACCACGCACCACCACCGATCGACGCGCCTCGTCGCACTTCGCCCGCAGGACCCAGCCGCGCGAGCTCTCGTCGCCGGAATTGGCCGGACGGGCAACCCCGCCGTGTTCCGTTTAGCGCCGGCGGCTAACCGCCGTTCTGGATGATGTGGACACCTCATTAGGGGCTAATGGACCACTAATTAAGCCCCACAGTCACTGACACTTGGGCCCCACATTTTAGTTAACCGCAGTTTATTTCTCTGTTTAGCTTAAACTAATCACAGTGGCCCCACGCGTCAGTGTTGACTTGCTGACGTGGCCGTTGACCAGGCCCCACACGTTAGTGACCCAATCAGAAGTATGTCACTGACCAGTGGGCCCCACTGGTCAGGTTTGACTTGGACCCCCGTCTGTTGACCCGCTGATGTCACCTAGATGCAATGCTGATGCAATAAGCGTTTTCTGGAATTTTAAATAATCAGAAATGATTTATTAATTTCAGAAAATGTCTAAAACTTCTACAAATCTTAGAAATTAATATGTAACTCAGAATGAAATAATTTATATATGAAAAATTATCAAAATATTCAAGGAATCCATCCGTACCATTTTCATGCATGTTTGAACAATGATTGTCCTCTGTTTTGGACAAAACAAATAAAGGGCATTTAAATAATCATATATGGAGTTGGAATTTGAATCATGTAGTCAAACCAACTTCATTTAAATCATAGCTAGATGCATTAGCCCAAATCACAGCATATTGCCATGTCATGATCATGCATGATATTGTGGCATTGCATTGATTGTGTTTCTTTCTCTGTTGCTGGTTTTTATCCCCTCTCGATAGACGTGGTTTCGACGATGAGATCGATGACACCGATGAAGAACTATATTATCTTCAGAAGTGCTAGGCAAGCAAAGCCTCCTTGTTCATTCTGATACAATCCCACTCTCTCGCTCCTGCTCTCTATTACTGCATTAGGACAACAACGATTCAACTGTTACATGCTGCGGTACTTGAACCCCTTTCCTCTGCATGACCTGTCATTGCCACAGTAAATAGATGAAACCCACTAGCATGAGTAGGAGTTGTTTGAGCCCTGATGTGCCTATTCATTCATGCTTGTTTTTCATGCACTCTTGCTTAGAGTTGGAGTGCAGTCTGATTCATCGGGGATGAATTGGAATGGTGATGAACATGTCCTACTGTGTGTGAGCTAAGTGTGTGAACATGAACATGTCCTACATGGTGGGTTATCTCATTGAAACCGTCCTCAGGAACTGAGTTCTGTGTTTGTGATCCATGAATAGCTACTACCACACATTGGGATCCTTAATTGACTCTCTCGGCTTCTTAACCACCCTTGTCCTCTGTCCGGGGAGTTGCAAGTAGTTTACGGTGTTTGTAGTATCTTTGGAGGCCGTGTGATCTTGACCCACGGGGTGGGCTGTGATGCGGTAGGCACGTGGCACGGTGTACCGGGCGCCCGTTTGGTGTCTCGGGAACCCTGCTCACATCGTTCGGGGCCGTATGTGGAAACCTCGGCCGGACTCCCTGCGGATGGAACCTGAATAGGCGATAAACCTGGACTAGAGACTTGAGTGTTTAGGTAGGCCGTGGCCGACACCCTCGTTGGGCTTCCGCTTGAAGGTTGCCGAGTACATGTCGTGTAAACGGCGGTAAGTGGTGAGAGCGTGTGTGAAGAAGTACACCCCTGCAGGTTAACATCATCTATTCGAATAGCCGTGTCCGCGGTAAAGGACTTCCTTGCCTATATCAGTTCATAGACAAGTGAAAGTGGATACTCTAAAATGCACAAGATAAGCGTGAGTGCTATGGATGGCGTTCTCGTGAGGGAGGCGGAGGCGGATCCATAGTGGTGTATTGATATGGTGAATATATGGACTCGTGTGCGCCACCTCAAAAGAGTTACTTGCGTTAAATGTAGTTTAGGATAGCCACCGAGTCAAAGCTGGCTTGCTGCAGTTAAACTCCACCACCCCCTTTGTTGATACCGATGCATATGTAGTTAGTTCTGATGTAAGTCTTTTTGGGTACATTTGTACTCACGTTTGCTTAATTTATGTTTTGCAGAGAGACTTCAGTCTCGCTAGTAGTTCCGCGTGGACTTCGACATTTAGCTTTTTACCTCAGCTACGATCTTGTGCCCTCGGCAGGGTCTTGTAGATAGTCAGGCTTCTCAAGCCTTTTTCATTTGTAGATGTATGTACTCAGACATGTTAAGCTTCCGCATGTGCTTGTTGCTTGTATGCTCTGAATGTTGGGTCATGAGACCCATGTTTGTAATATCTCGCTCCTCGGAGCCTAATGAATAAATACTTGAGTCGTAGAGTTATGTTGTGATGCCATGTTGTATTTACACATATCGAGCATAATGTGTGTATGTTTGAAATGCTTGGTATGTGTGGGATCCGACAATCTAGTAGTTTATCCTTGGCTGCCTCTCTTATGGGGCAGCGTAGTCTAGTGCTTCCTTGAGCCATAGTAGTCCGCTACAGCCCGGTTCACCGGAGTCCTGCTAGCCCAGCACTACTGCTCAGGACGCTTGACTGGACGGCATGTGTTTCACTTCCTTCCTGTGTCTGTTGCTTCGGGGAAATGTCACGCGGTGACATCCGGAGTCCTGCCTAGCCTACTACAGCCCGGGTTCCCGAAGTCCTGTTAGCCCAGTGCTACAGCCCGGATTCACACGCTGCTGACCGACATGCTCGAAGTTGATTCATGTATGCCTGTCCCCATAGGTTAGTGCCGCTTTGGGTTCACGACTAGCCATGTCGGCCCAGGTTCTCTGTCATATGGACACTAGCGACACTATCATATACGTGAGGCAAAAGGCGCAAACGGTCCCGGGCCATGGTAAGGCGACACCCGTGGGAATACCGTGCGTGAGGCCGCAAAGTGATATGAGGTGGTACCGGCTAAATCGATGTGACTTGGAATCGGGGTCCTAACAGCTTTGGTATCAGAGCCTGACTGCCTGTAGGATTGCCAAGCCAAACTGGTCGAAGTTGAGTCTAGAAATTCTTTACTTATATAAGGGAATTGATTGTTGAAGGGAACATAAGGCTCTTTTTACTCCTTTACCCTATGCCCTTCTGATCTGAGTCATCCTCTTCCTTTCTACGGGGATTAAGAACTAGATCTTCTCATCTATCTATTAGGATGACGAGTTACTATGATAGAGACTTATAGGAATGATGGATTCAAGTATCAGTTCAGTTTCTACTACTTTTAGTATGTTCTCAGTTGTACCAGAACCTTGATATGATGTTGTTATGTGACTATGCAAATCCTTGTGAATGTCTCAAATCTTTTTCTGAGCATTTATAGCCGTTATGCTGTCCGAGTCATCCTAGGTTTCTAAATAGTCTGATGCATTTGCAAATTCCTTCTTTCCTTTCTTGATGTTCCTTTGGGCCAGATTAACCACACTAATCGTCGAGTTAAGGTACACCGTTGCCTCGACGTATATGTTGGACCTATTATTATGACCCGAGGTGTTTTAGGGATTCACCTAGTAATCTAGCCATGTTTTGTGTTCCGAGTGTGATGAATCTGGCCATCATTTCCGAGAGCATCCCGTGATGCTACTTAGGAGTAGGTATTCTATTCCTGGTTTCTGAACCCGAGATTCACCCTACTTACCTCATGTTGATAGTGTTTGCTAGTTCCTTTAGGATATTAGTAACTTTGCGATAGTCCTCGAGGTCCGTGGTATTTCCTTCTTCCAAATACCATGAACCATTAAGGAAGAAGTTCTTTGAACCAAAATACCACAATCGTAGTACTCTTGAGGAGTTCTCCATTCATAATTGTGATTCTGCCAGTTCTACCTTTCTGCATGGGTTATCTGGAAGAAACCTGTTGAACTTGGTTCGACATATTAATCTATGCATCCACAACTCAGAAAGTTATATGCTCCTTTGAGTTGTCCCTCTTTAGTTGTATTCCAACCCTCGTCTATCAATTGATAGTCAAGAGTATGTGTGCACTCGTTCATCGATACCTATTACTCTTGTGGTCCGTCAAGCCATTCTATTCCAGAATGACTAGGAGAAACAAACTCCAGTATCTCATCCATATCCAAGATTGGGTCAAAGTAGTTGTATTCCGCAGATCAAATGCCAAACCAGCTCTTGTTCTGTTCTACCTTGGAGTATTACCCTATTTATGTCAAGAATATCATAGGAATTGCACCATCTCTTATGAATTTTTGACGCAGTGATACTTCTTGCCATCATTGTTTATTCCTCGGCTCCCGTGTTATTGTAACCGGAATGCTGGCAAGTGAATTGTGATGTGTGAAATCAATACTCCGAGCAACTCGTTGCTTGGTAGTAAATGGACAATATTCTCATTCTTAGCGTGTTGGTTATTAAATCATCATCCTAAGATTGATCGTGCTATCTAGTCCTTATTTCTGGTGCACTCCTCGATCAATGAGTTAGGGTTGTGTCAATCCCCCACTCTTTTGATCATATCATCTTGCCCTGAAAAGCAAGGTTGTTCTCGAGCTTAGTAACATATCGGTGGTTCGTGAGTTTCTGAAGATCTTCTCGGAAGTATTACCTGGTTGTCACCTGACCGCTATGTTGAGTTCGTGATCAAGTTGGTTTTCTTATAAATCACCCCTTCTCCAAGAATCTGTGTTGGATATCTCTGAGCTAGTTGGTTGAGCTAGACAACAACTTGGAGAGTTGGAAGGTAGAAGCTTTGCTTAACTTAGTTCATCTCTAAGGGATATCTTCGGTGTATGTGTGCTGAAGAAAGATGATATCTCCATTGATTGGTCCTCGTGATCAGTTGTTGGATCTATTGCCTTGTCAAAACTTTGACTTGAGTGTGGGCTATCGTCAAGTCAAATCAGAACCAACGATGTTCATAATGTTGTCTTACTCGTGGTTGATCCCTCGAGCATACACTATTACATATTTTGGTCTGACCAATGCTATCATCGTGTTCACATGATGGTGGAAGTCCAGTTATATGGAAATTCCGATGAGTTGCTGTTGAGCCTATCAGCAGCATCTTGTCTTCCCCATGATTCATGTGGAACATTAAAACTAGCATTGGAAACTTTGTAAGCATTGCCTTCATGTTTCGCTCATGAGGTATATGTTTGGATGAAATAAGTGACTTCCTCTAACTCACGTGCATTTGATGTAAGCTGCCGATGTGAGTTCGAAAAAGATTGTTTTTGCCTCCTCTGGAATCATCCCAAGTTAGTAATGCACGTGCGAAATGCACTACGGTTTGATAGGTTGGCCGCCTCCACTCCATATGTGTTCCTAGCACACCAAGCCACTGATTGATTTGTTCGAGGAAAAGGAGTTGCTGTGCGAATACTAGTTCATGCACAAGATTCCAATATCCTCGATGATGGTTCCCCACCTGAACTCGGTAGTGTTTTATTATAAGACTACCACGTGATCATGCTTATGCAGGACAAAGTGTGATCTCATGTATGTAGCAGAACCAGCTCATGTTTTGGAGCTTGCTATCGTAGTTCATCTCTCGAGAATCTCGCAACGTCATCTCGTCGGTTTGTGTTGCAAACTTTCTTTTCCAGACATGTTGTCTGAAATATTCCGTTACCAACAAGGTCTGAATCTCACGCAGATATGATGGTTGGGTCATTCCCAGTATTTGCATTTTGTTCCCATCTTGCACCCGTCATTGTGTCAGTCTACCATGGGTCCCATTCATTTCCGATGATAAGCAAAAATCATCCATCGCGTTGTCTTCAACAAGGTAGTCCACATCATCCATTCGAACTCCGCCAAACTATCGATTGTGATTGCCTTAGGCTGGTATAAAGGGTTTCAATGATCTATGTACCAAAAGTAATTCTTTTTGCCACTTAGGGGAATAATTCCACGAGTCACCTTTCCTGAGGTGCCCCGTTATGGAATCATGGCAATTTTCCCTCGCTACTTTGAAACCCTCGTCAAATTGTTTCTTCCGTCCCTCCTAATACATGTTTTTCCTATCAGCTTTAGAGATGTTTCTACGTCTCACTCCGAGAGTTGATCTTGTGATCATTAAGATGATCCTAAGTTGCTCGAACCTCAGGAAGATCGATTCTTCTTAAATTCTCCCATTCTACTCGTTGTCATGTTGGATGTAGTTCTGAAAGCAAGATGTCGACATCAAGGTGATGCAATGAATCAACATTCTCGAGAAAGACATCTGGATCGTGAAGATTGTGTTAGCTTGTGCCCCTTTGTTTTCTTACCTCACGACTTGAATCTCGGGACGGGATTCTTGTTTAGTAGGGGTGAGTTGTCACGTCCCTAGTTCTGGTATGACCTAGACTAGCTAGTCATGTGTGCATCATGTTTAAATTTCAATGAATTTGAAATGGGGACATGTGAAAGCCTCAGAAATCATCTCTGAAAAAGACCAAGATAAAAATTGCTTCAAATAGATCCAAGAAAATGTTCATGTTACTCTTTGAAAATATTGGCCGAGCTAAAACTAAAACCAATATTTTCAGGAGCTCATAAATATTTATTTTGGGCATTTGGAATTAATTCAATAATTATTTGCATTAGTTTATATTTGATATATTTCAAATATGATCCGATAATTCTGGAAATTGTCGTGGGGCTTTTATTAATGTCACTAGTCCATACAACAATTCTGAAGCTCGAGAAAATGATTTGGGTTAAAAATCAAATCAAAACAGAGTTAAAGAAAATAGGAAACAAAAAAATAGAGAGGGAATCATACCTGGCCTCACTGGCGCCCACCAACGGCCCAGCCTTTGTAGCTGGCCGGCCCGGCTCCAGGGGCTCCTCCCTGTCGTCTTCCTCCTGCCGGGGAGGGCCGGAGGCGCGTGGCACGCCCACGCCGGCCACCTCCTCCCTCCCTGCCTGCCTGGCTCCTCCCCGGTGCGCCTAGACGACGCCACGCAACCACCTGACCCCTCTCACTCTTTCGCGTGACCCCTCTCCCCTCAGCCCCTCTCTCTCACCTGCGCCGAGCGCAGCCGTCACCGCCGACGAGCACCGCCATGGCCACAACCACTCCATCGCCTCGTCGTTGCGGTCAGAGGCTCCACCTCGACCCCCTCTTCCTCTCCACCGAGCCACGAGGTCCTAGACGCACTGCAACACCGCCACCGCTGTCGTTTCCCTCGTCGGCCACCGAAGATCGTCGCCGTCGATTCACCGCCTCCCGAGCTTCCCCGAGCTCGCTTTGACGCCTGCTGCAACCGCTGTGAGCTTCTGCTCCTCCTCCCCCTCTCCCTTTTTTCGTTTGCACGCCATAGCTGCCGCTTCGCCGATGACCGATACCCACCGCCGCCCGGCTTTGTCGCCGCCGTGGCCTGAGCTCGAACCGCCCATGCCCTTGCACCGCATCACGCTCCTGGTGCCTCCAGGAGGCCGCCTAGCCCCTCTACGCGCTCGCCTGCTTGCTCTAGCACCACGCCCGCATGAAGCCGAGCTCCGGCCGCCGCCTCACTCGCCGCCATTGCCGTTTCCGGCCGCCCTATCACCACCCACCACCACCGATCGACGCGCCTCATCGCATTGCGTCCGGAGGACCCAGCCGCGCGAGCTCTCGTCGCCGGAATCGGCCGGACGGGCAACCTCGCCGTGTCGTTTAGCGCCGGCGGCTAACCGCTGTTCTGGATGACGTGGACACGTCATTAGGGGCTAATGGACCACTAATTAAGCCCCACAGTCACTGACACCTGGGCCCCATGTTTTAGTTAACCGCAGTTTATTTCTTTGTTTAGCTTAGACTAATCACAGTGGCCCCACGCGTCAGCGTTGACTTGCTGATGTGGCCGTTGACCAGGCCCCACACGTCAGTGACCCAATCAACAGTGTGTCACTGACCAGTGGGCCCCACTGGTCAGGTTTGACTTGGACCCCCGTCTGTTGACCCGTTGACGTCACCTAGATGGAATGCTGATGCAATAAGCGTTTTCAGGAATTTTAAATAATCAGAAATGATTTATTAATTTCAGAAAATGTCTAAAACTTCGAAAAATCTTAGAAATTAATCTATAACTCAGAATGAAATAATTTATATATGAAAAATTATCAAAAAAATTCAAGGAATCCATCTGTACAATTTTCATGCATGTTTGAACAATGATTGTCCTCTGTTTTGGACAAAACAAATCAAGGGCATTTAAATAATCATATATGGAGTTGGAATTTGAATCATGTAGTCAAACCAGCTTCATTTATATCATAGCTAGATGCATTAGCCCAAATCACAACATATTGCCATGTCATGATCATGCATCATATTGTGGCATTGCATTGATCGTGTTTCTTTCTCAGTTGCTGGTTTTTGTCCCCTCTCGATAGACGTGGTTTCGACGATGAGATCGATGACACCGATGAAGAACTATATTATCTTCAGAAGTGCCAGGCAAGAAAAACCTCCTTGTTCATTCCGATACAATCCGACTCTCTCACTCCTGCTCTCTTTTACTGCATTAGGACAACAACGATTCAACTGTTACATGCTGCGGTACTTGAACCCCTTTTCTCTGCATGACCTGTCATTGCCACAGTAAATAGATGAAACCCACTAGCATGAGTAGGAGTTGTTTGAGCCCTGATGTGCCTACTCATTCATGCTTGTTTTTCATGCCTGCTACTGCTTAGAGTTGGGTCTGGTCTGATTCATCAGGGATGAACTGGAATGGTGATGAACATGTCCTACTTTGTGTGAGCTAAGTGTGTGAACATGATTTGGTAAAGGTAGCGGTGAGAGGCCATGTAGGAGTACATGGTGGGTTGTCTCATTGAAATCGTCCTCAGGAACTGAGTTCTGTGTTTGTGATCCATGAACAGCTACTACCACACATTGGGATCCTTAGTTGACTCTCGGCTTCTTAACCACCCTTGTCCTCTGTCCGGGGAGTTGCAAGTAGTTTCTGTGTTTGTAGTATCTTTGGAGGCCGTCGCAGCCTGACCATGAGGTGGGCTGTGATGCGGTAGGCACATGGCACGGTGTACCGGGCGCCCGTTTGGTGTCTCAGGAACCCTACTCACATTGTTCGGGGCCGTATTTGGAAACCTCGCCGGACTCCCTGCGGATGGAAACTGAATAGGCGATAAACCTGGACTAGAGACTTGAGTGTTTAGGTAGGTCGTGGCCGACACCCTCGTTGGGCTTCCGCTTGAAGGTTGCCGAGTACATGTCGTGTAAACGGCGGTAAGTGGTGAGAGCGTGTGTGAAGAAGTACACCCCTGCAGGGTTAACATCATCTATTCGAATAGCCGTGTCCGCGGTAAAGGACTTCTGGCTTGCCTATATCAGTTCATAGACAAGTGAAAGTGGATACTCTAAAATGCACAAGATAAGCGTGAGTGCTATGGATGGCGTTCTCGTAGGGAGACGGGAGCGGATCCATAGTGGTGTATTGATATGGTGAATATGTGGACTCGTGTACGCCACCTCAAAAGAGTTACTTGCAGTCGTAGTTTAGGATAGCCACCGAGTCAAAGCTGGCTTGCTGGAGTTAAACTCCACCACCCCCTTTGTCGATACCGATGCATATGTAGTTAGTTCTGATGTAAGTCTTGTTGGGTATATTTGTACTCACGTTTGCTTAATTTATGATTTGCAGAGAGACTTCAGTCTTGCGAGTAGTTCCGCGTGGACTTCGACGTTTAGCTTGTTACCTCAGCTACGATCTTGTGCCCTCGGTAGGGTCTTGTAGATAGTCAGGCTGCTCAAGCCTTTTTCATTTGTAGATGTCTGTACTCAGACATGTTAAGCTTCCGCATGTGCTTGTTGCTTGTATGCTCTGAATGTTGGGTCATGAGACCCATGTTTGTAATATCTCGCTCCTCGAGCCTAATGAATAAATACTTGAGTCGTAGAGTTATGTTGTGATGCCATGTTGTATTTACACATATCGAGCATAATGTGTGTATGTTTGAAATGCTTGGTATGTGTGGGATCCGACAATCTAGTTGTTTATCCTTGGCAGCCTCTCTTATGGGGAAATGTAGTCTAGTGCTTCCTTGAGCCATAGTAGTCCGCTACAGCCCGGTTCACCGCAGTCCTGCTAGCCCAGCACTACTGCTCAATACGCTTGACTGGCCGGCATGTGTTTCACTTCCGTCGTGGTTCATCCCTTTGGGGAAATGTTACGCGGTGACATCCGAAGTCCTGCCTAGCCTGCTACAGCCCGGGTTCCCGGAGTCCTGTTAGCCCAGTGCTACAACCCGGATTCACACACTGCTGACCGACATGCTCAAAGTTGATTCATGTATGCCTGTCCCCATGGGTTAGTGCCGCTTTGGGTTCACGACTAGCCATGTCGGCCCGGTTCTCGTCAGATGGATACTAGCGACACTATCATATACGTGAGCCAAAAGGCGCAAACGGTCCCGGGCCATGGTAAGGCGACACCCGTGGGAATACCGTGCGTGAGGCCGCAAAGTGATATGAGGTGTTACCGGCTAGATCGATGTGACTGGGAATCGCGGTCCTGACAGAGGGTCTTGGTGACTTGGACGTTGCTGATGACGGGTGAGCAAAGCATCGGGAGGGCGCCATCAGCAGCCGTGCATTTGAGCTGGTCCGACGAGCTGATGGTGATGGCGCACTTGGACCACCTGAGCGGGCGCGTGGCCTCGAGCCTGGGAAGGGCCATGTTCACCTCACGAGCAAACTACTTGAAGATGCGCTGGGAGGCTGGGGCCTGAGCACCGCCCTAGATGCAGGCGATAGCGCGCGGCTCCTGGAAACCCCCAGCCCCCTCCTCCTGATGGTGGTCGTCGTTCCTTCTTGGCGGTGGCGGCAACGGAGGGAGCCCGGGATTGCCATGAGGACAGTCCTCACGAGGCTGGCCCCTCCAGGCGCCCTCACGAGGCTGGTCCTGCCAGTGGTCCTCGCGAGGCCGGTCGCGCTACTCCTGATGGAGGTCGCGGTCATCCCAGCGTCCTCCACTTCGTCCTCCTCCTCGGTCGTAGCCCCAGTCGCTGTGCTCGGGGCGTCGACCGAAGCGTCCATCTCAAATGGCCCTGAGCTCTTGGCAGCCATTAGTGTTGTGGCTGTGTACGTTGTGGAAGGCGCAGAACGGACGACTTCTCTTAGACGTCTCGGGGTGGTCCCAGCCGCGCTTCATGTCCAGCTCCGCCGCGAGCACGACTAATCCCTTGCGCTTCACGTCCTTGGCCTTTGCTTTCTTCTCTTCTGGGTCGGGCGCAGGGAGCTCGAGGAGGGAGAGGCGCCCCTCCTCAGCTCTTGCGCACTTGGTCGCCATGTTGAACATCTCCAGAGCCATGCATAGCTCCTCGTGGATGGCGAGATCCTCCTTCATCTTGACATCGTGTACACCATCACAGAACGCTGAAATGATGGCCTCGTCCGTCACCTTGGGAATCTTGAGGCGAACGCTATTGAAGCGCTGGATGTACTTCTACAGGGTCTCTCCGGGCTGCTGCTTGATGCGGCGCAGGTCACCCACGGCCGGCGGGTGGTCGCGAGTGCCCTGGAAGTTGGCGACGAAGCGGTCACGCATCTCACCCCAGGGGGAGATTGACCCCGTGGGCAAATTCAGGAGCCATGAGTGAGCACCATCTTTGAGAGCCATGGGAAACCAGTTCGCCATGACTTTCCCATCACCGTTGGCCACCTCGATGCTCTGCTCGTAGTGCTACAAGAACTTCGCAGGGTCGGGGGTTCCTTCATAGCGCGGAGGCAGGTCTGGCTCGAACTTGCCTGGCCAAACGACACTACGCAGCTCTGGAGTGAAGGCACGACAGCCTGTTGTGGCCATCGGGGCCCGCTGAGGGAGTCTTGGATTAAGGGGTCCTCGGACGTCCGGGCTGTGTGACGTGGGATGGACTGATGGGCCATGAAGATACAAGACAGAAGACTTCCTCCCGTGCCCGGATGGGACTCTCCTTTGCGTGGAAGGCAAGCTTGGCGTTCAGATATGAAGATTCCTTCCTCTGTAAACCGACTTTGTACAACCCTAGGCCCCTCTGGTGTCTATATAAACCGGAGGGTTTAGTCCGTAGGGGCAATCACAATCATACAGGCTAGACATCTAGGGTTTAGCCATTACGATCTCGTGGTAGATCAACTCTTGTAATCCTCAGATTCATCAAGATCAATCAAGCAGGAAGTAGGGTATTACCTCCATCAAGAGGGCCCGAACCTGGGTAAACATCGTATCCCCCGTCTCCTGTTACCATCGACCTTAGACGCATAGTTCGGGACCCCTACCCGAGATCCGCCGGTTTTGACACCGACATTGGTGCTTTCATTGAGAGTTCTGATGTGTCGTCATCAGAAGGTTCGATGGCTGCATCAGTCATCTACAACAATGCCACCCTGGGGGAGGTTTTTCTCCCCGGCCAGATCTTTGTATTCGGCGGCTTCGCACCGCGGACCAACTCGCTTGGCCATCTAGAGCAGATCGACAGCTACACCCCAGGTCACCAGATTAGTTTTGGAAATCTCGACTATGTCGCTGATATCCGAGGAGACTTGATATTCCAAGGTTTCATGACCCCAACCTCCGCTCTGGCCTTAGATCCGGAGCGCATCGCCAGGTCCGAAGACGGGATTCTTGAGCCCACCGGACTATCTGCAGCCACTAAGCCCAGTACGGGAGAGCCGAAGGAAGTAGTGTCGCTGGCAACCATCGTCGGTGTCAAAACCGGCGGATCTCGGGTAGGGGTTCCTGAACTGTGTGTCTAAGGTCGTTGGTAACAGGAGACAGGGGACATGATGTTTACCCAGGTTCGGGCCCTCTCTATGGAGGTAATACCCTACTTCCTGCTTGATTGATCTTTATGGATATGAGTATTACAAGAGTTGATCTACCACGAGATCGTAATGGCTAAACCCTAGAAGTCTAGCCTGTATGACTATGGTAATGAGTCTCTCCCTTTTCGGACTAAGTCCTCCGGTTTATATAGACACCAGGAGGGTCTAGGGTTACATAAGGTCGGTTACAAAGAAAGGAATCTACATATTCGGCCGCCCAGCTTGCCTTCCACGCCAAGGAGAGTCCCATCCGGACACAGGTGCAATCTTCGGTCTTCGCATCTTCACAGCCCATCAGTCCGGCCCATGGCTAACAGGCCGGACGCCCGAGGACCCCTTAGTCCAGGACTCCCTCTGTAGCCCCTGAACCTGGCTTCAATGACGAGGAGTCCGGCGCGGAAATTTGTCTTCGGCATTGCAAGGTGGGTTCCCCTTTCCGAACTCCAGGATTGTCTTCGGACGCATCGACGTGTCCGGACCTGTAACACACACACACACACACACACGCACCGCACACAACCGCAGAGAGAAGATAATTTTACACGAGTCCAATCCGCCGACAACTTTTTGTAACATGACATCATGTCTTTCCGGTCATAATTTTGAACCGTTTTTCATCTGCCGCTCCATGTTCCAAAACGTGGTTGTCATTGACACGTTTTATACCAGCCGAGATCGTGTCCCCTTATTAAGGGATTCTTTTATCAACACAGACGTGGGTAACCCAACCGTCCTTAGGGTACAACTCCTTGGGAATAGGCGAATTTTATGGCCCGGGAGGAGGCGTTCGATATTCTCGACCTTTATAAAGGGGCATGGACCCGCCTTTCCTCTCCACGCTTGCTTCTTCCTCAACTCTTACTACCTCGAGTTCCAGCACCCAGGTTTCACCCTCTGCAAGCCTCCATCATGTCCGGATCCAGCTGAGGGAGTTCCGGATTAGGGGGTGTCTGGATAGCCGAACTATCATCATCGGCCGGACTCCAAGACTATGAAGATACAAGATTGAAGACTTCGTCCCGTGTCCGGATGGGACTTTCCTTGGTGTGGAAGGCAAGCTTGGTGATACGGATATGTAGATCTCCTACCATTGTAACCGACTCTGTGTAACCCTAACCCTATCCGGTGTCTATATAAACCGGAGGGTTTTAGTCCAGAGATCGAACAACAATCATACCATAGGCTAGCTTCTAGGGTCTAGCCTCTTTGATCTCATGGTAGATCCACTCTTGTAACACACATCATCAATATTTATCTAGCAGGACGTAGGGTTTTACCTCCATCAAGAGGGCCCGAACCTGGGTAAAACATCGTGTCCCTTGTCTCCTGTTACCATCCGCCAAGACGCACAGTTCGGGACCCCCTACCCGAGATCCGCCGGTTTTGACACCGACATTGGTGCTTTCATTGAGAGTTCCTGCGTAGCCGTCAGCCGATAGGCCGATGGCTCCTCCGATCATCAACAACGACACGCCTGTGGTGAGACTTTTCTCCCGGACAGATCTTTGTGTTCGGCGGCTTTGCACTGCGGGCCAATTAAGCAGCCATCTGGAGCAGATCGAAGCTTCGCCCGCCATCGTGTCAGATTTGGAAGTTTAAACTATATGGCCGATATCCGCGGAGACTTGATCTTCGACGGATTCGAGCCGCAGCCAAGCGTGCCTTGTCTCGATGGGCATGATCTAGCTCTGCAGCGAACAAAGGCTGCCGAGGCCGCACCGATGTCTGCTCCGCCCTTAATCCGAGCCGGATTCCCGACCGAGGACGAGTGGTTGGACACCGCCTCGGGGCTACAATCTCTCTGGCGATCGAGCCGAACTCCATCCCTGTCCTTTGCAAAGACTCCGACTCCAGGGCGCCGGACTCCTATCCGGACTCCGAACCCTCCGCGCCCTTGCCGATCGAATCCTATTGGGCGCCCGTTATGGAGTTCACGACCGCGGACATCTTTCAGCACTCGCCTTTTGGCGACATCCTGAATTCACTAAAGTCTCTCTCTTTATCCGGAGAGCCCTGGCCGGACTACGGGCAGGAAGGTTGGGATATGGTCGACGAAGAAATTCGACGCCCACCCACCACCCACTTGGTAGCCGCTGTCGACGGCCTAACCGACATGCTAGACTACGACTCCGAAGACATCGACGGTATGGACGACGATGCCGAGAGCGACCAAGACCCAAAGCACCTACAATCGAAGGCCACCTCGTCATACGACATATACATGGTGGACATCCCAAAAGATGGGAACGGCGATGGAACAACGGAGGATGACCCTCCAAGAAGCAGCCCAAGCGCCCGGCGTCGGTGGCGCCGCTCTAAATCCTGCCACGGCAAGAATGAAGATTCCGCACCGAGATAACAATACACCGGACAAGGTCAAGACAATCCACTCCAGCAAGATCCAGCGCAGGAAGATGGAGACGCCAGCCCTCACGAGAGAGCGGCAGAAGAAGAGGTAGAGGATTATATGCCTCCCTCCGAAGATGAAGCAAGGCTCGATGACAATGAATTCGTCGTGCCCGAGAATCCCGTCGAACAAGAGCGTTTTAGACGCAGGCTTGTGGCCACAGCGAACAGCCTCAAGAAAAAGCAGCAATAGCTTAGAGCTGATCAGGACCTGCTAGCCGACAGATGGACTGAAGTCCTCGCGGCCGAAGAGCATGAGCTCGAACGCCCCTACAAAAGCTACCCTAAACGCAAGCTGCTCCAACGATTAGAGGAGGAGGCTTACGAACCCACATCACCAGGAGACAATACGGCTGACCGACCACCCCGTGGTCGCGACAGAGAGGCCTCTAGGCCCTTCACTAGAACCGTACCCCGGCATCACTCAAAAAGCACACGGCCAAAGGGGAACGCTCCGGACCTGCGAGATATATTGGAGGACAAGTCAAGACAATCAAGATCGATCTATGGATCGCGTGGGCGCCCCAAGGTACGTGACGACAACCGTCGCGCCCGACACAGTAAGTCCGGTCGGGCCGAACAAAACAGACCAAGCTCTTTTGAGCTCCGTCGTGATATCGCCCAAAGACAGAGGCGCCAAGACACCCACTATGCTTCACGTATCGAAGTAATGGATCATCAAATCCTCAAGGGTTTAAACCCGTCAATATTAAATCCTATGATGGCACAACAGACCCCGCGGTTTGGATCAAGACTATCTCCTTCACATCCACATGGCCCTTGGTGACGATCTTCACGCCATCAAATACCTACCCCTCAAGCTTAAAGGACCAGCCCGGCATTGGCTCAACAGCTTGCCAGCAGAGTCAATTGGGAGCTGGGAGGACCTGGAAGCCGCATTCCTCGATAACTTCCAGGGCACTTATGTGCGACCACCAGACACCGATGACCTAAGCCACATAATTCAGCAGCCAGACGAATCGGCCAGACAATTCTGGACACGGTTCTTAACCAAGAAAAACCAAATCGTCGACTGTCCGGATGCGGAGGCCCTCGCGGCCTTCAAGCATAACATCCGTGACGAGTGGCTTGCCCGGCACCTAGGACAGGAGAAGCCGAAATCCATGGCAGCCCTCACATTACTCATGACCCGCTTTTGCGCGGGTGAGGATAGCTGGCTAGCACGCAGCAACAACCTCAGCAAAAATTCTGGCAGTCCGGACTTCCAGGACCGAAATGGCAGGCCGCGTCGTAACAAAAACAAACGCTGCGTTAACAGCGACAATATTGAGGATACGACAGTCAATGCCGGATTCAGAGGCTCTAAACCCGGTCAGCGGAAAAAGCCATTCAAAAGAACTACTCCGGGTCCGTCCAATTTGGACCGAATACTCGACCATTGTGCCAGATACACGGCACCCCCGAAAAGCCGCCTAACCACACTAACGGGGACTGTTGGGTATTCAAGCAGGCAAGTTAATTTCAAAACAATGACAAGGGGCTGCATAGCGATGACGAGGACGAGACCCAACCGCCGAACAATAGAGGATGTATGGTTTCCCCCACAAAAGTGCGGACGGTGAACATGATATACACAACGCACATACCCAAAAGGGAGCGGAAGCGTGCACTCGAGGATGTCTCGCTGATGGAGCCAGCTGTTGCCCCGAAGTTCAATCCATGGTCCTCCTGCCCGATCACTTTTGACCAAAGGGACCACCCCACCAGCATCCGCTATGGGGGATTCGCCACACTGGTCTTAGACCCAATCGTCGATGGATTTCACCTAACCATAGTCCTGATGGACGGCGGCAGCAACCTGAACCTGCTTTACCAGGATACAGTGCGCAAGATGGGCATAGACCCCTCAAGGATTAAACCTACCAAAACGACCTTTAAAGGCATCATACCAGGTGTAGAAGCCAATTGTACAGGCTCAATTACACTGGAAGTGGTCTTCGGATCCCCGGATAACTTCCGAAGCGAGGAGTTAATCTTTGACATAGTCCCGTTCCGCAGCGGCTATCATGCCTTGCTCGGACGTACCGCGTTTGAAAATTTCAATGCGGTGCCGCACTACGCATACCTCAAGCTCAAGATGCCAGGCCCTCGAGGAGTCATTATGGTCAACAGAAACACTGAACGTTCTCTCCGCACGGAGGAACATACAATGACTCTCATGGCAGAAGTGCAATGCAGCCTCTTAAGGCAATTCTCGAGTCCGGCCGTTAAGCGGCCGGACACAGCTAAGCGCGCCCGGAGTAACTTACAACAAGACCACCTGGCACGTTCAGAGAACGCATAGCAGTGCGGCCCCAACCCCAGCCCCTGTGAAACGTCAAAGCAGGTCCTTCGCGCACACCATTACGCTCTGAAGATACCATGGGCATGGGGAGAGGGGCACGACCACGATAAACCCAGGCTGCGGCTCAACCACACCAGGGGCTCTCAAGTGTGTCCTTCCTTTTTCTTTTCTTTTTACCTTTTACTTTTTACCCACAGGACTCCGTTTGTCAGAAGCCCTGTCCCACAGCAGACCTGCCGAACTCACGATGCAACAGCCAGGGAAGGATAAAGGCTACAACGAATATACAGTGTGGTCTCCATTACGAGCATTTTCATACACCAATCTGCAGCCTACCCACCGGAGGGGGACATGTTTAACAGTCTCATACCTTGCTTATCGCACTATTTGTGTCATTCTGCATTTGTAGCAACACTTGTTGAATAAAACAATGCAGCACCTTTTTGTTTATAATTGCATTTCTTTTTCATACATATGTTCATTTATTTACATGTTGCATCCAGACACTTTGGTACGGCTAATATACACCAGGGCTTATGTTTCCAGCGTTATGGTGTGATGAGTCCGAACACTTTCACAAGTGCGGCACCCGAACTTATAGCACTATATGCATCGGCTCCGAATCATGTCTTGGGTCAATAGTTGGGTTTGCCCGGCTCCGTGTTTTGGTACCTTACGTTCCATTATATCGGCTAAGGTAGCACCGGGAGAACCACTGCGATTCCGCCCCAGTTCGGCTGGGTTAACGCCTCAGTGGAGAAAGCTAAAACTGACCGTCATGATGAGGTGAGAGACTGGTCGCTGTTCGAGAGGTTTTTTGCGAGTCCTTAAAGACTTATGCCGCTTAGAGCGAGGAGTCGGATACTGTCCGGCCAAGGCGTGGATAGCGCCCCAAATTCGGCCTTCCGAAGACTAGGGGCTTCGCGAAATTTAAAATTATAGTATTCTATTGCTAAGTGAGAGTGTTCAAGCATTATAAGTCCGGTTGCACTGGTTCGCTGTGTTGAGCGCCTCCCTAGATGGACCCAAAAATGGGAACAAGAGCGCTCAAGTTTATCCCGAACACCCCAAAGACTCGTGGCATGGGGGTCAAGCCGACGACTTGCCATCTCTCGATTTGATAAACAGCCACCACGTAAGGTAATATTTTAAATTAACAAGCGTTGCTTAGCGATATGAACTAAGTTTTCAAGCATACAGATAACAAAATGCGGTCTACTCAAATATTACATCTTTGAAGCACTCACGAGCTATAGTGCGGGCGCCCTTCAGAACACTCTTATACTACATGTCGGGCGTGCGGTGCTCATGGCCCTCTGGTGGCGGGTCCTTCACGAGATTCTGGGCATCATTCTGGCCCCGGTGCACCTTTGCGCGGGCAAGGGCCCGACGGGCACCCTCGACACAAGCGGAATGCTTGATAACTTCAACCCACGGGCACACATCCACCAGCCGCCGCACCAGGCCGAAGTAGCTCCTAGGCATGGCCTCCTTAGGCCACAGCCGAACTATAAGGCCCTTCATGGCCTGTTCGCCGCCTTGTGGAGCTCGACCAATCGCTTCACCGGTCGCTATAAGGGCACGGATGGCTGGCCTCAAGATATCGAGACCAGAAGACCTTCTTCGCCGAAGCTCCCTCCTCGGGCGGTAGAATGCGGCAAGATCGGACACACTTCGAGGAAGATCTGCGAACGCCTCGAGAGCTCCGAATTCGGGTTGCAACAGGTAATTAACACTCACATGCTTACTCCGCATGAAAATGCCTTACCCGCTGCTATTTTCTTCACCGCCTCAATCTCCTGGAGGGCCTTGTAGGCTTCGGCCTTAGCGGCTTTGGCACTCTCAAGAGTCAAGCAAGCTCAGACTCTCGAGTCTTGAGTCATGCTCCAAGTTCTCATGTTTTTTCACGAGATCCCGGAGCTCTTGATGTACCTCCGCCACCCGCCTCCTACTTCTCTCGCTCGGTGCGTTCATGCGGCCGCATTACGTTGACGCGGCCACCGCCTCCTTGTGGTCGCCACCTTGTTAGTGGCCCCTACAATACCCATGTTATCCTTGTCATTTTTCTTGCAACCAAATCCTTTTCAGAAGGTACAATTTTTATAAGGTATTACTCACCTTCTTTTTCCTCGAGCTGCTTCTTGGCATGGCCGAGCTTCGTTCTCGGACCGCTCGAGGTTTTTCTTCAAAGTATTGACCTCCATGATAAGACGGGCAGAGGTCGTGCAAAGACTGCAATCCCATATTGACATATTTTTATGACTCCTGCGTTTATCTTTCTAAAGATCCTCAGTCCGTCTTTTCTTTCCGAACACCGAACCGAGCATCAGGGGCTACGGGCTATGCGGTACCAGTTTACATATATTGAAATGCTAACCTCAAAGACAGTTAGAAGGCTATTGAACGATTCGGTCAGCCCGCTCTTGGCGAGCTGAACCTTTCAATCACCGCACTCATAACAAGCGGTGTTCCTCTTCGATGGGCGCCATTGAGCACCTCCAAGAATTATCCGGCACCTCCGGTTGGACGGAGGCAGCGGCGTCTCGTCTTCCCCTTCTTACGGCGGGGTCGCCCACGGACTCCGGAGCCACTGCGGCCTCGAGGCTGAGTCCGGTGCAGTCCGAGAGGGTGTCCTGCGACACCTCCGGGCCTCCCCTCTGGTGGGTCCTTTCTGGGACCCCACCGGCGCCGTCTGCGGCACGGGGTGGAGGCAATGGAAGGGAATCCATATCCGACGCACCCAAGGACCCGCCGATTTAAACGGGAAGATCATCCTTGGGCGGACTGCAGGGTTGTATGCGGCATTAGAAAGACGTTATGTGGCGAAAACAAAAACCTTGAGGTTATTCGAGTCCGGATACTTACGATCTCGCCAGGCTTGGCCCTTGGATGCCGATCTTCGTCATCGTCCTTTGGCGCCCGGTGAGCAGTCCGGAGGAAGAGTTTTTCCCTTCTTGGACCCTTGGCCTCCCTTGTTGGGGAGGCCTTCCTTTGTTTCCTCCCACTGGGAGAGGCTTTCTTCTTCTCCCCTCACCTTGGTGGGAGGAGTCGGCCTCGGATTCATCATCTGATAGCACCTGAAAACGGGAACTCTTCCGAGTCCCCGTGGTCGTCTTCTTGGCCTTCTTCTCCGGCACCACGTGGGGTGCCGGAGCCAGCAGCCCCGTTAGGCGGGTGTCTGCTGGGTCCTCTGGCAATGGGGCCGGACAGGTAATCCATTCGGCCTTCGCCAGCCATTCCTATCAAAGGCAAGGGGAGTTTAGATCCCGCATAGAGCCAAACTATGGAAAACAAGTGGTGAAATCACTTACCTCGTCGGTGGACATGCGGCGAGAATCCGCGATCTTGATGGCGGATGCGGGAGATTCGGCGCCCTTGAACAAAGCACCTTCCGTGACATCTTCAGACGTTGTGTCAACGAGCCCGGCCAGGTGCAGTGCTGCGCACGGATCAAACTCCCACATATTAAAGCCCCGCTGTTTGCATCGGGAGAATCTCGCGGATGAGCATGACTGGACTACGTTGACAAGCTTGAGCTTCTTGTCCACCGGCTTACGGATACGTGCTTGGAGTCCGGTCAGCTCCTCTGAATCCCCCAAATTCGGCCACTCTCTTTCCGGAGGAGAGCCGTGGGAATACCAGATCTAAATTGGGGCCGCTGCCCAATCAGTGGTCCACGCTGCTCGGTGATGTAGAACCACCCCAATTGCCACCCCTTGATGGTTTCCACGAAAGTACCCTCCAGCCACGTAACGTGGCACATCCTGCCCACCATGGCGCCCCCGCACTCCGCTTGGCTGCCCTTCACAACCTTCGGCTTGACAATGAAGGTCTTGAGCCACAAGCCGAAGTGGGGCTGGATGCAGAGGAATGCCTCGCGCACGACGATAAACGCCGAGATGTTGAGGATGAAATTCGGGGCCAGATCATGGAAATCTAGGCCGTAGTAGAACATGAGCCCCCAGACAAAGGGATGAAGCAGGAAGCCCAGTCCGCGGAGGAAATGGGGAAGAAATACTACCCTCTCATGGGGCACAGGGTTGGGGACGAGCTCTCCCTCGTCGGGGAGCCGATCTGGCGATATTCTTTGGGACAGATATCCGGCGTCATGAAGCTTCTGGATCTGCCCCTCCGTGACGGAGGAGGCCATCCACTTGCCTCCCGCCTCCGCATGAGTTGGAGAAGGTTGAGGTGAGGAGTCGCGGACTTAGGCGCCGGAGCTCGAGTTCATGGAGATGGATAAGCCAAAGAGGAAGAAGGCGAGGTAAAGGGTGGATCCTTATCCCTTATATGGGCGGACAAAACATGTGTCCCCACCGCCCGGTAAAACTCGCTTATCTCCCAAGCGCCACAATCAATGGCGCGTTGGGTTACCCACGTCCGTATTAATGGGAATCCCGAATAAGGGGAACACGATCTCTGCCTCGACAAGACGTGCCAAGGAAACCGCCGCTAAACGCTACCGAGGTGGAACAGTAAAAACAATTTGAATAAAGGCTTGGTAGTGGTGCGGCGTCACGCCACAAAATATGTCGGCAGATTGATCTTGTGTAATATTATTCTCTCTACGGTGGTATGTGGAACTTATATTTGCAAGAGCCGGACACTATCCTGGTGTTCACAATCTTCTATAAATTATTCGAGGAAGAACCCGCCTTTGCAATGCGAAGACAATATGCGTCGGACCCATCGTCATTGAAGCGTGTTCAGGGGCTACCGAGGGAGTTCCGGATTAGGGGTGTACGGATAGCGAACTATCATCATCGGCGGACTCCAAGACTATGAAGATACAAGATTGAAGACTTCGTCCCGTGTCCGGATGGGACTTTCCTTGGCGTGGAAGGCAAGCTTGGCGATACGGATATGTAGATCTCCTACCATTGTAACCGACTACTGTGTAACCCTAACCCTATCCGATGTCTATATAAACCGGAGGGTTTTAGTCCGTGGGGCGAACAACAATCATACCATAGGCTAGCTTCTAGGGTCTAGCCTCTTTGATCTCGTGGTAGATCCACTCTTGTAACACACATCATCAATATTAATCTAGCAGGACGTGGGGTTTTACCTCCATCAAGAGGGCCGAACACAGGTAAAACATCGTGTCCCTTGTCTCCTGTTACCATCCGCCTAGACGCACAGTTCGGGACCCCCTACCCGAGATCCGCCGGTTTTGACACCGACACCAGCCGTCAAGGCCAGTGGGTGGCTTCTACTGTCATAGAGGAGGATATCGCGAAGCTTTGGGTGGCAAGATATCTGACCGCAGAAATCCTCCATCGGCTTCCCACGGAGGGCAGGTTATCCCTAGCCCCAGATCAGACGAGAGGGTCATGTTCGTCTCCCACTTCCTCCGAGGATTAGGGTTCGCCCTCAATCCCTTCGTCTGGGGGCTCATGTTCTATTATGGACTAGATTTTCATGATCTCGCCCCAAACTCTGTTCTTCTCATCTCGGCGTTTATCGTCACGTGCGAGGCCTTCCTCTGAACTCCTCCACACTTCGGTTTGGCTTAAGACCTTCAATGTGAAACCACAAAATGATAGAGGGGGAGCAGGCGGATTGTGGTGGTGCCTCAGTGAGCAAGCTTACCAGCGCTATCTGGCTAAAAGGATCTTTCAAGGAATCTTCCGACTTATGGCAGTAGAGTGGTTTTATATCACCGAGCCCCGTGGTTCCAAGTGGGCAGCTGCGCCTGCATTTCGATCCAGCCCCCCAATTCAGCTTGCATCATGGATTAATAAGGGTTTGGACTGGGGATCAGTTGACGAGGTGCGGACTCTGCAAAGTCGCATCCGAAGCCTCATTGAGAAGGATATCAATATTGTTAATGTTATTCAGGTAATGCTAGTCCGCTGAACCCTGCCATGTCAGGGACGGCCTCTCTGCTTGTGGGAGTTTAAACCAGAAGGGCCACGGACTCTTCAGCATTTCATTGGCGCTACGCACGAAGGAATGTGGAATTTATTCTTCGGGAAACGAAAACAATGTCCAGGCACCACCGAAGATACCAGCCTAGACTGCAACCATCCGGACACCCCGGTAAGTACTCGTCCGCCGAACACCTCATAATCAGGTATCCAGTGGCAAGGCACTGATCAAACCATCCTTTTTTAGGGCTGGATAAAGAAAGCGGAACGGATTAGGTGTCCGGCCCCTCTACCCGAAGACTCAGCTAACCCCGTGTTAACAAGGATGCTGGCGCCGGCACCGTACCAGGCGCCAGCAAAGGAGGGCAAAGAGGAGAGTGAGAAGACCCAGGATGACCTTCATTCCGGAGGTAAGTCGGATACTGAGTCCGGAGAAATCGACATTTCCTCGCCTGAGGACAAAGGTGACAGAGAAGCCAGTATCCCTTCTCCATTCAGGAGGAAAAAGGCCGCCTCAGAAAGTTAGGAGGGGCGGTCTCCTAAGAGGGGCAAGATGCCATCGTCGAGCGGCTTGGGATTGGAAGGCGACGCCGTTGAACAGCTCCGTCATGAGGACAAGCCCTCAACCAAACCGTAAGTGAATCCGGGGTGCTTTAATAGCGTCTCGCTCCTTTCCTATTTCCAAAGAGATACATAACGTGCCTGTGTATTTTTACAGTTCAACACAGAGTTTTTCTTGGCAATCCTATTCTTCGGGAGATCTCCTCCCAGAGATGATGGAAAGCGAGACGCCTCCCCCGACCTCCTCGCCCAATAAGGCGGACGACTCCAAAGTGTCATCTCGGAGGGTTTTTCTTGATCAACAAGTTTTGCAGGGGATGAAAGAGGCAGTACCCGAAGGTGGAACTCTGTCGTTCGAGATTCGGGGGCCAATAATGAAGGCCCCGGAATGTCCGGTTTTCAGCCAACGATGATTCTGGAGACAGGTGAACGGGTTCCTTCAAAGGATGGTCGTGCTCCTACAGCGGCTTCCGGAGACCCGGCAGCGCCGGATATATTGAGGGATATGCTACGAAAAGCATCTGTCTCGGGGGAACAGCGTACCTTGATGGGTACGGTGGTTAAGAAGATTCTATCCGCGAAAAGCGGATTGAATGAAGCCTTCATGAGCCTGCTAAAAGGCTTCGAGGTTTCTGATGTAATATTTTCAACTATATTTTATTTGCAAAGATGCACCTGAGTATAGGTAGCAGCCCCTGAAACTCGGGTTGGCTTCCCATGGGAGGCGAACGGAGGATCAAGAAGAAGTATTCAAGGACTATTCTGATTAACTTAACCACAGGTTGCTTCCCCCCTGGCTACTTCCCAGACTAGGATATTGCCGAGCTGCAGCATAAGCTTGATGTGGCCAGGGATGACATTGTGTTAATCAATATGCGTCTCGACGAGTCGCAAGGTATGTATTCGGGTCAGTCCCTTCACATACATTTTTGTGACATAAGCATGATGCTGAAAATTATATGCTGGAATGGCTGCAGATGGTGCTGCCGCCGTTGAAATTCTTCAGGCGGAGCAGGCCCGGGCCAAGGAGCAGGCCCGGTTTAGTAATGCGGCTACCGAAAAGGCATCGGCTGAGTTAAAAGCCAAACAAGCGGCTCGGTGCCAAGACGGGGAGGAGATATGCACGATGGCACTCAAGTTGAAAAATGGCTGAACTTGGTAAGGCCTTACGAGAGGCGAGAGAAGCGCGGTCTGAATCTAGAGCAGCCCGTGAGGAGATCCGACAAGCTGGGGAGATTGCGGCTGGTAAGCCCTTTTTGCTACAGAATAAGTTCGGGGATCCGAACTATGCTCAACTGAACCAAGTGTGGAGTTCTCCGGACGAGTTTTTAGAGTTGCCGAAGAGTTCTTCCGATGCGGCATAGTTTTACCAGGCGCGAGAGGGGTATGCAACGGAGAAGCTTTTCTGGTCACAATTTTGCGCGTTGAAGCGCCCTCTGTTGCTGAATGAAGAGATGTCCCAATGGGCCGAGCTTCATAGGATATCCGGCGCTGCCATGAAGAACGTCATAATCCGATTGTGGCCAACTGAGCCTGTTCCAAATAGCTACTTTGGCTTGGTGCAGCGCCTTGTTGATGTCGTGCCACGTATCGACGCTGTGAAGCGGTCGGTGTGCATTGAGGGTGCATGGATGGCCTTTGCCCGAATCAAGACATTCTGGGGGAAGATGAAGGCCATCGATGTTGCGGCGAAGAGTCCTCCCAAGGGCAAGGACAATTACGATCCAGAGCATTATTTTGAAGACTTCCTAGAGGCCGCCCGCTTGATAGAGGGTCAATGCTCGAAAGACATAATGTTCGAGTGAGGTGTATGAGAATTGTAAAAGACAATTTTATAGTTAATCTATTTTTATGTTTTGCTTTCGAGCTTGTGTTCCTCCTGTGTGGCCGTTTTTATATAATCTGAAAGTTTTCCAGTCGTCGGCTTCAGCCCCCTCATAGGAAGTACGAGGGTGTTCAGAAAAGCATTTGATCACTCTTGACCCAACGTCTTGGTCCATGAAGGAGGCAGCGAACTAGGCAATCAGACTATAGGGCGTTAACACTTTCACTTAGCCATAGGAGTTTTAGAGGGGGGACTACGACATAGCCCCTGGTATGTGTACGGCTTATTCCAATATGGTGTGTTACATATATGACCTGAAGAAAAAAGGTCCTTCGTGTGATACGGAGGGAATCGCGACAGATTCCGATAAGTCATCGAGTGGTTGACCAGCTCTCGCAGCATCATGACAGTCGGTTTTCGGCTTTCTCTACTGAGGTGCTTGACCAGATGAACCGGAAGCACAATCGCAGTAGTTCTCCCTTTACTACCCTAGCCGATAGAGCGGAACGTAAGGTAGCAAGCACAGGAGCCGGGCAACCCAACCATTGACCCAAGACATGAATCAGAGCGGATGCATATAATGCCAAACTTCATGACGTCAAATGCGCTTATAAAGCTGTTCGGACTTTGTTGGCAACTCATTTGTTCCCATACCGAGCCCCTGGCAGGTTGTGCCGAGGTATGGCTGTAAAACAGCTATAGGGGCCAAATTCATTTGTGAAAAAGAAACGAATGATTAACGTGGATTATATTTACTAGGACCTGGGCGGATATGCCAATGATTACTTTATATATATAAAGACCACAACCCCGCCTATTTGACATGCCCGGGGTCGAAGGCGGAGGAAAAAGGCATATTACAGGCTTGAAATAACGAGTGCGGTCTACAAAAAGTTATTTTGGACCTCCTGTCGCACGTCTGTGCCGCCTGTCATCAGCGAGGGGAATCCTTGACAGAAGTAACCCCTTAGGTGAGTGTACGGACACGAACTCCGATAGAGTCATATTTAGATGTTTGTCCTTTGCGTCACCTGTTTTTAAGAGATAATGAAGAAAGAAAAAGGAAATTAGATAAAAATATTACAAGTGTGGTTGCAGGCTTGTACGTATTGTGCTTCCGCAAATGCCCATGGTATCTTAAGTACGTAGTGATGTATGCGCGGTACAAATTTTGCCGGTATATGAGGTGGGCGGCGGGAGCCGAACTGCTATTTCCGCTCCGGGATTGGTCGAACCTCGGGGGGAAAGTGCTTCTAACCCCCGGTATTTGGTTGGCGAACCTCTCCATCGTCCCTGTCTCCTGGCGGCCTCCTCCCCTTGTGTTCGGCGTTGAGCTTGCTGGCCTGCTTGAAGACCCAACAACTTCTATTGGTATGGTTAGTTGGTTTATCGAGGTGGCCGTGAATCTGGCAGGGTCGGTCCAATATCCTGTCTAGGTTGGATGGTCCATCTCGGTTCGCCTTGAATGGTTTTTTTCATTGACCGGGTTTGCTGAATCCGGCGTTGACCGCTGTGTCGCATGATCTTTCATTATCATTGAGACTGTTGTGTTTGCTCTGTCGTGGCTTGCCATTGCCGTCTCTGATTTCGGAAGTGCCCGAGCCGCTGGAGCTGTTGCTTCTACGAGCGAGCCAGCTATCTTCTCCGCACAAAAGCGGGTCATTAGAGCGGTAAGGGCTATCATGGATTTAGGTCCTGCTTGACCAAGGTGGCATGCAAGCCATTCATCCCAAACGCTGTGTCTGATGGCCGCGAGGGCTTCCGTGTCCGGACAGTCGATGATTTGGTTCTTTATAACTAAGAACCTAGTCTAGAGCTTCCTGGCTGACTCTCCGGGCTGCTGGACAATGTGACTTAAGTCATCGGCATCCAGTGGCCGGACATATGTTCCCTGGAAGTTGTCGCGAAAGGCGTCTTCCAAATCTTCCCAACTGCCAATAGGATTTTCCGGCAGACTGTTTAACCAGTACCGAGCTGGTCCTTTGAGTTTTAGTGGTAGGTATTTGATGGTATGAAGGTCATCTCCGCGGGCCATGTGGATATGGAGGAGGAAGTCCTCGATCCATACCGCGGGATCCGTTGTTTCGTCGTATGATTCGATATTCATGGGTTTGAACCCATTTGGGAATTCATGCTCCATTACTTTGTCTGTGAAGCAAAGAGGGTGTGCGGCACCTCTATGTTGGGCCACACTGCGACGTACCTCCGATGGAGTCCATTTGCGGTTTTCGGCCCGGGCGTGGCTTTAGTTCCATCTCTACTGCAAAACTGGACATGAGAGTTTCTTCTCATCCAGCTCCTCGCGAATGGAATGAGAAAGCATGTAAATATATCTAATTCATAATATTCCAAAATATTACGGTACGGATAGATACACATTAATAGATAATAGAAAAAGTTCGGTTTTTTTTATATTGAATTTGTTAAAACAGAAAAATATAATATATAGTCAAAAAAGAAGATCTAGAATATATCCAGATGTGTGTGTATATTTATCTAAATTCTATATTTATAGATAATGTAATCGTCGTGTCTGAATAGGTAGCCGTCGTCGCGTGTCGAGGCACGTCCTCGCGATCCGTAGATCGATCCTGCGTGTCCTGCTGTACTGTCCCAGTCATGTTGAAGGTTGTATGTACAACCCCGAGCTGTTTTATTCTTGCCTTTATGGCGAGGTGGGGTGGACTGTGTTCGGCTTGAGTTGCCGCTTTTTCCGGACCAAGTTGTGGTCGGCCTGCCGCATTGTGTGATGATGGTATGGGCTCCAGCGCCTCGTCATCGAACTGAGGTAGCAATCTATGCTTCAGGTAGCTTTTGGCTGGGCCACTAAGGCCGTATTCTTTGGCGGCCAGGACTTCGGTCCATCTATCGTTGAGCAGATCTTGGTCCGCTTGAAGCTGCAGCTGTTTCTTTTTCAGGCTTCTTGCAGTGGCTATTAGCCGGCGTTTGAAGTGCTCCTGCTCTAGAGGTTCCTCAGGCACGATGAAATCCTCGTTGCCGAGGCTCTCCTCTTCCTTGGAGAGCGGAAGATAATTACTGTCCGGAATATTATTTTTCCGGTGCCGGTATTGCAGTCCTTAGAGCGGCGTCGAGGAAGCTGGTGCTTGGGCTGTCTCTCAGGAGGTTTATCCTCAACTGGATCCTCTTTGTCATCGTCGTTAGTTTTTTCAGGCGTGTCCACCATGTATACATCGTAGGAAGGAGTGGTCGTCCATCGTCCAGTGAATGGCGGGTTTTGGCCTTGCTCCTTGTTGGCATCATCATCTGTACTGACGATGTCTTTGGAGTCGTAGCCAAGCGTGTCGGTTGAGTCCTCGACAGTGGCTATGAAGTGGGTGGCGGGTGGGGAGCAAAATTCCCCATCCTCAGCCTCTAGTTCGAACCGTACATAGTTCGGCTGTGAGTCCCCCGCCAAGGACAAGTTCTTTAATGAGTTCAGCACATCGCCCAGGGGCGAGTGCTAGAAGATGTCTGTGGCGCTGAACTCGAAAATTGATAAGCGATCAAGTTCGGTATCCGCGGACATACATGGTTCGGAACTTATACACGGAGAAGAGTTCGAAGTTCCGGTGACACGAGTATTGCGTGAGGTTAAGTCCACGTGCAGATCCAACATCGGGGAATCTGTGGCTCCCGTGGTGGGGTTGAACCTCCAATCCTTGGATGCCGCAGTATGCTCTGGATCTAAGGCCGGAGTGGTCACAGGAGCTAACTCCTGGATGCGGTTTGACGACAGATTTAGGTCATTTTCGTCATGGTGACCGGGAGCGGTCGCCGCGGTCTCGGATCCGGTGAAGACCAAATCTCCACGGATGTCCACAACGTAGTTCAAACTCCCGAATCTGACCTGATGTCCAGGGGCATAGCTATCGATCTGCTCCAGGTGGCCAAACGAGTTGGCCCGCAGTGTGAAGCCGCCGAGCAGGAAGATCTGTCCGGGGAGGAACGTTTCTCTTTGGACAGCATCACTATCGACGATTGAAGGGGCCATCGAACCTTTCGTCGACGTCATAGTGGAACTCTCAATGAAAGCACCAATGTCGGTGTCAAACCGGCAGATCTCGGGTAGGGGGTCCCGAACTGTGTGTCTAAGGTCGATGGTAACAGGAGACAGGGGACATGATGTTTACCCAGGTTCGGGCCCTCGCTATGGAGGTAATACCCTACTTCCTGCTTGATTGATCTTGATGGATATGAGTATTACAAGAGTTGATCTACCACGAGATCGTAATGGCTAAACCCTAGAACTCTAGCCTGTATGACTATGGTAATGAGTCTCTCCCTTTCCGGACTAAGTCCTCCGGTTTATATAGACACCGGGAGGATCTAGGGTTACATAAGGTCGGTTACAAAGAAAGGAATCTACATATTCGGCCGCCCAGCTTGCCTTCCACGCCAAGGAGAGTCCCATCTGGACACGGGTGCAATCTTCAGTCTTCGCATCTTCACAGCCCATCAGTCCGACCCATGGCTAACAGGCCGGACGCCCGAGGACCCCTTAGTCCAGGACTCCCTCAACCATCATGAAGCCGGACTCTTCTCCGGACACAGGCTCCGAACCCTCGGAGTCAGCATCGTGTGATCTCGGCCAAGGAGTCTCCTTCCCGCTGTACTCCACGAACTCTCTTCTCCGTGGACAAACCTTGCATTTAAGCAACGCTCTGGACTTAATGCGATCCCTCGTCATTACAGAGGAGCAACATCCAAACTACGCCCAGCCCGGACTAAGGGCTGAGAGCGTGGAATTTTACGTCCCACCCACCACCCACTTCATAGCGACTGTCGAGGACTTAACTGACATGCTCGATTATGGCTCCGAAGACATCGACGGTATGGACGACGATGCCGGAGAAGAGCAGGCTCAAAACCCGCCGTTTACCAGACGCTGGACGGCCACCTCTCTGTATGACGTGTACATGGTGGATACACCCAAAGAGGGTAACGATGATAACGAGAAAGATTCAGTTCAGGATAAACCTCCTGATATACAGCCAAAGCACCGACGTCAGCGGCGCTGCTCTAAATCACGCCGTGGAAAAGACAGCAATACCGGCACGAGAGACAGCAATACTCCGGACGATGCCGAAGACCAAGAAGACCCGTCGAGCCAACTTCCGAACAGGACGATCGGGAAGATGGGCAAGTTAGCCCTGATGAACAGGCCGTAAACGAAGATTCGGAGGACAATAATTATCTTCCACACTCCGAGGATGAGGTGAGCCTCGGCGACGAAGACTTTATCATGCCTGATGTCAGGACCCCGATCCTAAGTCACACCGATCTAGCATGTAACACATCATATCACTTTGCGGCCTCACGCACGGTATTCCCACGGGTTCCACCTTACCTGGCCTCACGTATATGATAGTGTCGCTAGCATCCATATGACAAATAACCCGGGCCGACATGACTAGTCGCCCAAAGTGGCACTAACTTACACGGACAGGCATACATGACCCAACAACGAACGTGTCAGTCATCAGCGAGTGAATCCGGGTTGTAGCAGCTGGGCTAACAGGACTCCGGAGAATCCAGGCTGTAGCAGGCTAACAGGACTCTGATAGACACCGTGTGACATTTCCGCGAAGGGACAGACACAGGAACAAGGAAGGAGACATGGTGGCGGGGCGCGTGGTGGCTTAAATAAATCTAAATTATTTATTTGCTATCAAAAAATGCCCAAAACTTATAAAATCCATAGAAGATCAACCGTAACTCCAAATGAAATAATTTATAGATGAAAAATTATCAGAAAAATCCAATCTATCTGTCTGTACCATTTAAATGCAGGTTAGAACAACTTTTGGCTACTGTTTAGGACAAATCAAATGAATGGCATTTAAATAACCACATGTGGAGTTTGAATTTGAACCTTTGGTTCAAACCAACTTCATTTACTCTGGTTGGTAGTTGCATTAGCTCAAACCACAGCATATTGCCATGTCATGATCATGCATCATATTGTTGCATTGCATTGATTGTGTTTCCTCTTTGTTGCCGACAATTGTCCCCCCTTATAGACGTGGTACCGACGATGAGATCGATGACACCGATGAAGAGCTATACTATCTTCAGAAGTGCCAGGCAAACAAAAAACCCTTGTTCATTCCGATGCAGTCCCACTCTCTCGCTTCTGCTCTCTTTTACTGCATTAGGACAACAACGATTCAACTGTTACATGATGCGATAGTTGAACCCCTTTTCCTCTGCATGACCTATCATTGCCACAGTAAATAGATGAAACCCACTAGCATGAGTAGGAGTTGTTTGAGCCATGATGTGCCTACTCATTCATTCTTGTTTGTCATGCCTGCTACTACTTAGAGTTGAGTCAGGTCTGATTCATCAGGGATGAATTGGAATGTGGTGAACATGTCCTACTGTTGAGAGCTAAGTGAGTGAACACGATTTGGTAAAGGTAGCGGTGAGAGGCCGTGTAGGAGTACATGGTGGGTTGTCTCATTGAAACCGTCCTCGGGAACTGAGTTCTATGTTTGTGATCCATGAACAGCTACTACCACACATTAGGCTCCGGGCACTCCAAGCTCTCTCAACTTATTAATCAACCTGATCTCTGTCCAGGAGTTGCAACTAGTTTCTGGTGTTTGTAGGTAGTGTTAGTAGTCTACCAAGTGGCACCCGGTACAGGTGGGCTTGGGACAGACTAGGCACACTGGCATGGTGTACCAAGTGGCACCCGGATGGTGGGCTTGGGAACCCTGCTCACATTGTTTGGGGCCGTGAGCGACACCCCGGCCGGATCTCCTTGCGGATGAAACCCGAATAGGCAATAAACCTGGACTAGAGACTTGCGTGGTTAGTCAGGTCGTGGCCGACTCCCTCGCCAGGCTTCCGCTTGAAGGTTGCCGAGATACACAACGTGTACATGGTGGTAAGTGGCGAGAGCGTGTGTGAACAAGTACACCCCTGCAGGGTTATAAATGATCTATTCGAATAGCCGTGTCCGCGGTAAAGGACTTCTGGGTTGCCTGTACAGTTCAAAGATAACTTGAAGTGGATACTCTAAAACGCGCAAGATAAGGGTGAGTGCCATGGATGGTGTTCTCGTAGGGAGACGGGAGCGGATCCATAGTGGTGTATTGATTTGGTGAATATGTGGACTCGTGTGCGCCACCTCAAAAAAGTTACTTGCAGTCGTAGTTTAGGATAGCCACTGAGTCAAAGCTGGCTTGCTGCTGTTAAACTCCACCACCCCCTTTGTTGGAACCGATGCATATGTAGATAGTTCTGATGTAAGTCTTGCTGGGTACATTTGTACTCATGTTTGCTTAATTTATGTTTTTGCAGGGAGACTTCTGTCTCACTAGTAGTTCCGCGTGGACTTCGACGTTTAGCTTGTTACCTCAGCTACGATCTTGTGCCCTCGGCAGGGTCTTGTAGATAGTTAGGCTTCTCCGCCTTTTTCATTTGTAGTTGTCCGTACTCAGACAAGTTAAGCTTCCGCATGTGCCTGTTGCTTGTATGCTCTGTATGTTGGGTCATGAGACCCATGATTGTAATACTTGGCTCCTCGGAGCCTAATGAATAAATACTTTGAGTTGTAGAGTTTTGTTGTGATGCCATGTTGTATTTGCACATATCGAGCATATTTTGTGTATGATTTGACATGCTTGGTATGTGTGGGATCCGACAACCTAGTTGTTTATCCTTGGTAGCCTCTCTTACCGGGAAATGTCTCCTAGTGCTTCCATTGAGCCATGGTAGCTTGCTACTGCTCCGGAACACTTAGGCTGGCCGGCATGTGTCCTTCTTCGTTCCTGTGTCTGTCCTTCGGGAAAATGTCATGCGGTGTTTACCGGAGTCCTGTTAGCCTGCTACAGCCTGGATTTTCCGGAGTCCTGTTAGCCTAGCTGCTACAGCCCGGATTCACTCGCTGATGACCGACACGTTCGTTGCTGGGTCATGTATGCCTGTCCCTGTAAGTTAGTGCCACTTTGGGTTTACGACTAGTCATGTCGGCCCGGGTTCTTTATCATATGGATGCTAGCGACACTATCATATACGTGAGCCAAAAGGCGCAAACGGTCCCGGGCCAGTTAAGGTGGCACCCGTGGGAATACCGTGCATGAGGCCGCAAAGTGATATGATGTGTTACATGCTAGACCGGTGTGACTTAGGACGGGGTCCTGAGACCTGAGGAACCCCTCGAGCAGGAGCGCTTTAAGCGCCGGCTAATAGCCACTGCAAGGAGCCTAAAAAAGAAGCAGCATCAGCTTCAAGCTGAGCAAGATCTACTCAACGACAGGTGGACTAATGTCCGGGCAGCCGAGGAGTACGGCCTCGAGCGCCCAACCAAAATTTACCTGAAGCGTAAACTGCTAACTCAACTCGACGAAGAGGCACTTGAGCCCGTACCATCAGCGCGTAACACGACCGACCAACCACCACATGGCCGGGACAAAACGACAACTCAAACCGAACACCAGCCCATATTACCTCGCCATAAAGGTAGAGACACAACAGCTCGGGGATATACATATGACTTGCGGCTGGACCTAGAAAACAGAGAAGGTCAGACCAGATCAATCTACGGATCGCGGGGGCGTGCCTCGGCGCGCGACGACGACCATCTAGCCGGACGTGACAAGCATAACCACGTCTGGGCCGGAAACCGCAGACGGACTCCATCCGAGCTACGTCACGACTTGGCCCGATATAGAGGCGCCGCACACCCCCTCTGCTTCACTGATGAAGTAATGGAGCATGAATTCCCAGAAGAGTTTAAACCCGTGAATATTGAATCATATGATGAAACAACAGATCCCGCGGTATGGATTGAGGACTTCCTTCTCCATAGTCATATGGCCCGCGATGATGATCTTCATGCCATCGAATACCTCCCGCTAAAACTCAAGGGACCAGCTCGGCACTGGTTGAACAGCCTACCAGAAAACTCCATTGGCAGCTGGGAGGAATTGGAAGACGCCTTCCGCGAAAACTTCCGAGGTACATACATCTGACCTCCGGATGCTGACGACTTAAGTCACATAGTTCAACAGCCCGGAGAGTCAGCCAGGAAATTCTGGACTAGGTTCCTAACTAAAAAGAACCAGATCATCGACTGTCCGGATGCCGAAGCCCTAGCGGCCTTTAAGCATAGCATCCGCGACGAATGGCTCGCCCGACACCTCGGCCAAGAAAAGCCTAAGTCTATGGCAGCCCTCACGGCACTTATGACCCGCTTTTGCACGGGAGAAGATAGCTGGCTAGCCCGTAGCAATAATAATGCAAGCAAACCTGGCACCTTTGAAGCGAGAAATAGCAACGGCAAGCCCCGACGCAATAGGCACAAGCGTCGAAGCAACGGTGAAAATACCGATGACACGGCGGTCAACGCCGGATTCAGTGGCTCCAAGTCCTGCCAACGGAAGAAGCCATTTAAAAGAAACAATCCAGGCCCATCCAGCTTGGACCGCATACTCGATCGTCCATGTCAGATACACGGCACCCCCGATAAACCAGCCAATCATACCAACAGAAGCTGTTGGGTCTTTAAACAGGCCGGCAAGTTAAATACCGATAACAAGGAGAAGGGCTCGCAAAGTGAGGACAACGACGAGGAGCCCCGTCCGGCGAACACAGGGGGACAGAAGAAGTCCCCTCAGGTTAAAACGGCGAGCATGATATACGTTACCCATATCCCAAGAGGGAGCGCAAACGCCAGGCCTTCGGGGGACGCTTCACGCGATAGAGCCAGTCGCCCCAAAATTCAACCCATGGTCGTCCTGCCCAATCACCTTCGATCACAGGGACCATTTAACCAGTATCCGTCATGGCGGTTCAGCCACACTAGTCCTTGACCCAATCATTGATGGATTCCACCTCACGCGAGTGCTCATGAACGGTGGCAGCAGCCTCAACCTACACTATCAGGATACAGTCCGCAAGATGGGCATCGATCCATCTAGGATCAAGCCCACAAAAACTACCTTTAAAGGAGTAATACCAGGTGTAGAGGCCCGCTGCACGGGCTCAATCACATTGGAAGTCGTCTTAGAATCCCCGGACAACTTCCAAAGTGAAGACTTGATCTTCGATATCGTCCCCTTGCGCAGTGGCTATCACGCACTGCTCGGACGAACTGCATTTGCTCGATTCAATGCGGTGCCACACTATGCCTATCTCAAACTCAAGACGCCCAGACCACGCGGTGTCATAACAGTCAATGGAAACACGGAACGCTCCCTCCGTACGAGGAGCACACCACATCCCTCGCAGCGGAAGTACAGAGCGGCCTTATCAAGAATATTAATTCAACGACCAAGCTCCTGGACACCGTCAAACGAGTCCAGACTACTCCGCAGCATGACAGTCCAGCTCGTCAGGAGTTCGACTAACAATTCATCCTCTGTCTCAGTCCCGACCAAATGGTGGTGTACGTACCGCGTGTACATAACTACGCACTAAAAATACCATGGGCAAAGACGGAGGCTTAACTCGATTGTGGTCCATAATATGGCTCGACCTGGGCACACATACTTTACCTTTTCTTTTTATGCTTTTCAGGTTTCTTTTCCACAGGCCCCTGGTGACGGCCTCATAATCGATCCTTTCAAAGGATGGATATACCAAGGCCGCAAGCAGCATATACGTGTGGGGGAATATCTAGGTGGTCTTCTTGACGATCACTCTACCTGTTTTCAGGACCCGCACGCAGCTCCCCCTTGGTCTCGGCATGTTAAATGGCCCTGTTGCTTATCGCACCATTTGTACAAATACACTTTGATGTATTAATCAAATTATAATGGAAACAGCTTGCAGCCCAACTTATGCGGCACTGGCTTACTACTTCATTTTATTTCTCTATTCTTATCGATTGCACCCGTACACTTTGGTATGCTTTAATTCGCCAGGGGCTTCATTGCACTCCATACTACGGCAACAAGTTTGAACACTTTTCATAGTATAGTTTGGCACCCCGAATATAACATCATATGCATCGGCTCTGAATCATGTCTTTGGTCAATAGTTGGGTTGCCCGGCTCGTGTGCTTACTACCTTACGTTCCGTCCTATTGGCTAGGGTAGTAAAGGGAGAACTACTGCGATTGCGTTTTTGGTTCATACGGATAAACACCTCAGTAGAGAAAGCCGAAAACTGACTGTCATGGTGCGGCGAGAGCTGGTCAGCTGTTATGCGACGGATCGGCCTCCACCCGATCAGGTGTTTACAACACCCTAGTCCGGATTCACAAATACTGACTAGGGGCTGCACCTACATTCCTATTGTCAAATTACTATGGCTAAGTGAGGGTGATAAAGCCACATAGTCCGATTGCCTGGTTCATTACGCTAAACACCTCCTTCAAGGACCAAACTCTTGGATCAAGAGGGTTTAGGTTCCAAACCGAACACCCCCGTACTACCTACGTGGGGGCTGAAGCCGACGACTGGCCAACTCTCAGATTTAATAAAACGGCCGTACAGGAGGCAAAATTTTAAATAAATAACAAGCAATATATTACATATCGGCTTTGTTTCGTAATACAGGACAGGATACCATAAACGTATTCATTCAAAGATAATGTATTTTGCACACTGGCCCTCTACAATGCGGGAGCCCTCCAGGACATCACCAAAATACTGCTCGGGCGTGCAGTGCTCCTTGCCTGCGGGCGATCCCTCGTTCGCGAGCTTGACGATGTCCATCTTCGCCCACTGCACCTTGACATGGGCGAAGGCCATCCGTGCACCTTCGATGCAGACCGACCACTTCACGAGCCTGAAGTAGCTGCTGGGTATGGCTTCGACAAGCCATAAACAGATTATCAAATCCTTCATGGCCAGTTTGGCCACCCTATGCAGTTCGATCAGCTATTTCAGCTGATCACTAAAGGGCACCGGATGCTCTGGCGCAAGGTATTGCGACCGGAACAGCTTCTCTGTTGAGTTCCCCTCTTCGGCTCGGAAGAACTCCGCAGCGTCAGCAACACTGCGCGGCAGATCCACAAACGCTCCTGGAGAACTCCAAATCCAGGTCAGTAAGAGGTAACTTCTCTTCACATATTTTCTCTGCATAATAAAGGCCTTACCCGCCACGATTTTCCTGGCCTCCTGGATTTCTTGGGGGGCACCCTGGGTTTCAACTCGGGCCTCTTGTGCACTTTGGTGGGCCTTAGCAAGTTCGGACTCTTGGTCCGCAATCTTGCGCTCCAAGGATTCACATTTCTTTACGGCGTCCTGGAGCTCCTGCTGGACCTCCCCGACCCTTGCCTCATGTTTATCACAGGCGGCTTGTTCCTTCGCTGCTCTCTTCTGGGCCTCGACCAGAGCGTTCTTGAGGGACTCCACCTCGGTCGCAGCTCCTACGAAATATCATGATAACATGATCAACACAAACAATTCATATCTTTTTAGATCTGAATAGGCCATTGCATAACTTGCTTGTCCTCTAGCTGTTTTTTCACACGGCCGAGCTCTTCCTCGGCCCGCTCCAGACTCTGCTTTAGTTTGGAGACTTCGGCGGAATGGGAGGTCGCAGCCAGCATCGACGCCTGCTTAGTCACATAGACATGTATGGTTAGTCTCCCACGAAAATTATTTGATCCTATCTCTCGCTTTTCTTTTCGAATATCGGATAGAGTCTCAGGGGCTACTGTCTATACTATGACATTCTTTTTGCATAATTATGTCGCATACCTCAAAGCCTGTTAGAAGGCTGGTGCAGGCTTCGGTCAGTCCGCTTTTAATGGACTAAACCCTCTCAACCACCGTACCCATGAGGATACGGTGTTCCTCAACAATGGAAGCAGTTTGCAGTAGAGTATCCGGTGCCTCTAGATGGACAGAGGTCACCGGCAGAATAGGTGCACCTCCTTCTTTTGAAGGAGGCTGCTTGCCTGATTCTGGAGCCGTATGGGCCTCCAGAATAGTATTCGGTTGGGGGCCGAATTGGATATGGCCCCCATCGCCAGTCTCCAGGGGGATTTGCTCCCCCATGTGTCCGGCGGCCGAGGTTTCACCCTCTGGCGCCACCCTGGCGGCCTCCTATACCTCTGCCTGGCCTAGGAAGGTCCTTCGGGACAACACCTCGGCATCATTCATAGCCTTGGGAGAGGAGACCGCCGGAAGTAACCCGCTGTCCATCACATTTGGATCCAGCGAATTCTGCGAAGATGAGGATCGCTGGGGGCGGGCGTGGGCCGGACTGCAGCGCATGATTCGACATATTAAAACCAGGAAGTAAAGAAGCTGGATATATGTGTGTATAAATGCCTTTGAGTACTTACGATTCGGCCACGGGCTTCTCCCTGGGGCGCCACTCGGAGCTGCTATCGGCGTCCAACGCAGAGTTGTCCACGAGGGAGACCTTCCCCTTCTCGGACGGCTCGGCCTCCAGATCCACGGAGGCCGCCCTTTTCTTCCTTCCCCCCTCGGGGGGAGAGTTGCTTTCCTCCTCTTCCTCGTCGTCTTCGGCGGCAGGGGAGGAGTGGGTTTTGGCGTCTTCGGATGTCGCGTCCGAAGTGCCTTTACGGCGAAGCCGCCTCTTCCCGCCTGTCCCTTCTTCTTGGCGCCTGGTAGGGCACCGGAACCAGCATCTTCGTCAGAAGTGGGATAGCTGGGTTTTCGGGCAGCTGAGCCGGACACTGGATCCGCTCCGCCTTCTTTGTCCAGCCCTGAAAAGACAGATAGGGAAGCTTAGACATCTTCCTTGAATGTACAGGTGAAGGATACACCTTGAAATACGAAAAACTTACCGGACTGGCAGGATGGGTCAGGTTGTACCCACGGTCCTCGGTCGTCCTCGGCCACGTCTCATTGGCCCTAAAAAGCACCTTCCGGATGCCTTCGTGTGTAGCACCGAAGAACTGTTGCAAGGTCTGGTGCTTGGCCGGATCAAACTCCCCACAAATGGCAAGTCCGGCTTTGGCAAGGAAGGATCCGGCAAAAAAGCATCACCTGGATCACATTGACAAGCTTGATGTTCTTGTCCGCCATGCTCCTGATGCGCGTCTGCAGCGCTGTCAGCTCATCCGACGAAGCCCAGTCTAGGCCCTTCTCTAGCCAGGAGGTGAGCCGCATCGGGGGCCCGTACTTAAATTCGGAAGCCGTGGCCCAGGTGGTGTCATGAGGCTCTGTGACGTAGAACCACTGTTGTTTACACCCTTTGACGGTCTCCATGAAGGTACCTTTGGGCCATGAGACATTGGACAGCTTGCTCACCATAGCGCCTCCGCACTCTGCGTGTTGACCACCCACCACCTTCGGCTTCACATTGAAGGTCTTCAGCCACAATCCGAAGTGGGGTGGGTTGCGGAGGAAGGCCTCACACACGACAATGAATGCCGAGATGTTGAGAAAGGAGTTTGGGGCCAGATCATGGAAATCTAGCTCGTAGTAGAACATGAGTCCGCAGATGAATGGGTGGAGAGGAAACCCTAACCTGCGGACGAAGTGGGGGATGAATACTACCCTCTCATGGGGCTCCGGGGTGGGGATGATCTGCCCCTTTGCTGGAAGCCAGTGGGTGATTAAGTACCCAGCCTCTCGGAGCTTCGTGATATCCTTGTCCTTGACGGAGGAGGCCATCCACTTTCCCTGCTCTCCAGATCCGGACATGGTCGGAGTGCTTTTTTTAGGCGGAAAGGATGGAAGCTTGGGCGCTAGAGCTCGAGAATGGGTGGGCAAGAGAAAGAAGGCATGGGTGAAAGGGTTCATCCTTATTTCTTTATAAAGGCAGCGAATATCAGGCGCCTCCCCACTCGCCTTAAAACTCGCCTATTCCCCAAGGGCCGTGCAGACGGAGCAGTTGGATTACCCACGCCTGTATTGATGATAATCCCGCAATAAGGGGACACAATCTCTGCTTTGACAAGATGTGCCAATTAAAACCGCATCTCGAAGCATGGAGAGGGAGGCTAAAAAACGGTTCGAAATAATGACTGGGCGGAGACGTGGCGTCTCACTAGAGAAGATGTTAGTAGATGGGACTTGTTAAATATTGTACTCTTTGCGGAGCTTGTTTTGTAGAGCCGGACACGTTCTCTTTGTTTGAGGACTAATTTGAACTATTTGGAGAAGGACTCGCCTTGAAATGCCGAAGACAATCTACGCGCCAGACACATCATCATTGAAGCCTGGTTCAGGGGCTACTGGGGGAGTCCTGGATTAAGGGGTCCTCGGACGTCCGGGCTATGTGACGTGGGCCGGACTGATGGGCCATGACGATACAAGACAGAAGACTTCCTCCCGTGTTCGGATGGGACTGTCCTTTGCGTGGAAGGCAAGCTTGGCGTTCGGATATGAAGATTCCTTCCTCTGTAAACCGACTTTGTACAACCCTAGGCCCCTCTGGTGTCTATATAAACCGGAGGGTTTAGTCCGTATGGGCAATCACAATCATACAGGCTGGACATCTAGGGTTTAGCCATTACGATCTCGTGGTAGATCAACTCTTGTAATCCTCATATTCATCAAGATCAATCAAGCAGGAAGTAGGGTATTACCTCCATCAAGAGGGCCCAAACCTGGGTAAACATAGTGTCCCCCGTCTCCTGTTACCATCGACCTTAGATGCACAGTTCGGGACCCCCTACCCGAGATTCGTCGGTTTTGACACCGACACCCGCAGCGGGGGCGGAGCTTGATCTTGATTCCCACGCGTCGCCACCGCAGGCGGCACGTGGTCTTGACATGGTGGCGCTGGGAGCGCGGGAGCGTCTTCTCGCGGTCGGGTAACTTCTCGTCAGCTTCCTTCTTCGCGCGCGGGCGCCCAGCGCAGCGGGTCGCGCCGAGGGGCCGCGCGTCTTGGGGCCAGGAAGCTGTCTTGGTGCGGAGGTGGCGGAGGTGCTCCGTGAGCTACATCGCCCGCAGCTGGAGGAGGGTGAGGCAGCAAGAGAGATGGTATGGGGGAGGCCCCAACGGCGCTGACGGGCTCGGCGATGCGGTCCAGCCAGTCCTTGTAGAGGTCGTCGACCGGGTGGTAGCGCAGGAGCTCGCGTGCCATGAGCAACGCGGCCTGCACGTCCATGGGTGCACGACGAGCGTGGGACAATGAGCCGGCTGGAGTCAGCGACGGGGTGGCGGTGAGGCCGTCCCGCTGCACAAAGGGGTGTAGCGATGATGCTTGCTGCTCATTTCCCGCCGGGCCGGTGATGGAGAACAACGGGGAGGCCCGCTGACAGGAGTTGTCTGAGCGACACGGGCGGCAAGGGCGGCCCGACACTTGGCACGGGCTCGGTGTGCGTCCGCCATGGACGTGGTGGAGCAGCGGAGCGTGGATCGACGGAAGAAAATCTTAAGCGCACCCCTCCCTGGCGCGCCAAAGTTCAGATTTCGGGTTCCGGCAAAACCCTTGAGGTTCGAACACTAGGGTGCGCACGAAGATCTCTCTCCCCCTAGCTCACGCTATCGCCACGATCTCAAAGCCTAGCTCACCTAACCCGAGGAACAAGGGACACAAGAGTTTATACTGGTTCGGGCCACCGATGTGGTGTAATACCCTACTCCAGTGTGGTGTGGTGGATTGCCTTGTAGGCTGAGGATGAACAAGTACAAGGGAAGAACAACCTCCTGAGGAGAGGCGTTCTCGAGCTCGGTGAGCTTGTGTGGTTGGGGAGGGTTTGAATGATCCTCCCTTCCTATGGTGGTGGCTAGTCCTATTTATAGAGGCCCGGGTCCTCTTCCCAAATATTAGGCCGGAAGGGATCCCACAACGGCCAATTCGAAGGGGGACAACTAGTACAAGCTATCCTGACAAAAGGTTGTCTTAGCCTGCCAAAGGCTCTGGTGGTGACGCCGTCGTGGGCTCCACGATGACCTTCGTCCTGCCATCCTACTGGTCTTGGTCTCGTTGCACCGATATGGAAATCTTTGCTTGATGCCTCGGGACTCGTCGCCTGCGCTTGCCCCTTTAGTACCAAAGAGGCAACAAGTACTCTGTGCGCGCTGGCGCCCGCCTGGCCTTGGTCGTCATGGCTCACGTCATACGAACCTCGCGAGGTGCCCCTTGCATAGGTCTCTTTGCTCCTCGGGAGCCAACCTAGGGAGGCCGCCCCTGAGGAGGTCTTGTGTCGTCCGCCTCGCGAGGCTTTGCCCCTCGCGAGGGTCTTGAGTGGTTGTTGATAAAGATAGGCCGTACCAGGCAGCTAGATGAGCCACGCCCTGAGCCTCAGGCAGGCAAGTCTGGGTACCCCCGTTCCCAGGACACCGACAACACCCACTGGGTGTAGTTCCCGAGACCGCGGTCGACTATGGGTAGTCGGCGGTGGTCTAAGAACATATGTTGTTGTTGTTGTTTTTTTACTCCTTCTACTCATGCTGGGCGGACCGTGTTGAGTGGGCAATGAAACCAGTGGGGGTACGCCAAGTGCACCCACTAGGAATAGTCCCCGAGACTGCTCTTGAATGTTTGATTCAGTAGTAGTCTTAGAACTCTTTTCGTCATAATAATCTGACCTTGCATCTTATCACTCAGAAGTGACTGATCCTTGTCTCTGTCGACTGACATGTCTTGTTTATTGATTGCAGAAATCATGTGCGCTTGGGTTCAAATTTGCTGATTTGGAGAAAAAGAAAATTCAACTCAATCTCGACCTAGAGTTGGATAAAGAGAACCTGAAAAAAGCCCAAGATGAAGCATCTGTCGTGGGAGGTAACAATTTGTCGACTGCTCGCCTTGCCATCTTTTCCTTTCAACCTTTAAACCGAGTGATTCCACTCGAACAGATGTGCGTAGTGAAAATCGCCAACTCCAAGTGAAGAATTTTATTTCTTTAGACAAAATGAAGCAGGCTCTGGAGCAGAAGGATCTTGACCTTGCAGCGGCGCAGAAGACAGCGTGGGAGAGGACTGAACTTGCCGACAAGAAGCTGGCTTCATTCGGTAAGTTACAAGAAGAGAACGCCAAATTGAAAACCGCTGTTGATGAGGCGAAGAAAGAAGTCATGCAGCTGAAGGAGGAGAAGGTGGCCTTGGCAGACAGAGTCGATCTTCTCACTCGGAAGAGAGATGAACTGGAAACTTATCTGGGAGGTCTTGACAAGAAGATTTTCCTCATGCTTGAAGGTACTTTTCTTCATCCGACTGACTGCAGAGAACTTTTCCATTACGTTACTGTCAACTCCAGACCTTTCTATGCCTGCAGAATTCTGTCACAACTTCGAGGAATAAACTGGGCGGATCGAGACAAGTTTGGATCCTATCAATTCTCCCGTCAAGGAAGAAGCTGCCATGAACGTGCTGCGACTGCCGCCTCGCCAGTTTTTTGGACTACCTTGCCAGACTGAAAGTGGCAGTGCCACGGATCGACAAGGTGCTCTGGCCAGGTGAGACATTCCAAAATGATCTTGAGTCACTGATGACTCGACTCAATGGCATCCCTGATCGAGTGCTGGTGTGGAAGATGTCATCTGCTCGCTACGGTGCTGATGTGGCTCTACCTCTGGTTCGCGTTCATTGCAAGGAAGTCAAAGAAGAGAAGCCGGCGGCTCTTAAGGTTGCCAAAACCAAGAAACTTCAATTCCAAACCTTCATGGAGACCTTCATCGATGCAGCTACTCGCATTGCAGACGGCATCGACCTGGACAGTTTCGTCGAGCCAGCAAGTCCTCCTCCTGCCGAGTGAAAAAATTTGATAACTTAACTTTATTTGCCTCGGAATGCCGAGTGATTCTGTAATAGTTATACTCTTTCGGGCTTGACGCCCGAGTACTTCTGCTGGTGGTTCTGAACCTTCAGGGATTTATCCGAACTTGGTTGCTTTATCTGTATTGCCTTCGGTTTTTTTTGACTTGGGCGAATCTAGGATCGCAGCTGAGTCTCTGAGTGGGAGGATTGCTCTCCACTCGGAGTAGACGTTGTACTTGTGGCGCAGATCAGAGTGCAACCATACGTTGTACTTGCGGCGCAACTCAGAGTGCAACCATACACTGTACTTGTGATGCAGCTTAGAGTGCAACCGTGCGTTGTACTTGTGGCTCAGCTCAGAGTGCGCGGCCAAGCTTTCGAGTGAGAGGGTTGCTCTTCACTCGGAGTATGTTTTGAAACTTAGGCGAGTACGGAATCGCAGCTAAGCCCCTGACTGAGACGGGTGCTCTTCACTCGGAGTGTTTTTGAAACTTAGGTGAGTACGGGATCGCAGCTAAGACCCTGAGTGAGAGGGTTGCTCTTCATTTGGAGTGTTTTTGAAACTTAGGCGAGTACGGGATTGCAGCTAAGCCCCCGAGTGAGAGGGTTGCTCTTCAGTCGGAGTGTTTTTGAAACTTAGGCTAGTACGGGATTGCAGCTAAGCCCCCGAGTGAGAGCGTTGCTCTTCACTTGGAGGTCTTTTTGAAACTTAGGCGAGTATGGGATCGCAGCTAAGCCCCCGAGTGAGAGGGTTGCTGTTCAGTCAGAGTGTTTTTGAAACTTAGGCGAGTATGGGATCGCAGATAAGCCCCCGAGTGAGAGGGTTGCTCTTCACTCGGAGTGTTTTTGAAACTTAGGCGAGTACGGTATCGCAGCTAAGCCCCTCAGTGAGAGGGTTGCTCTTCACTCGGAGTGTTTTTGAAACTTAGGCGAATCGGGTTCGCGGCTAAGCCCCTGAGTGAGAGGGTTGCTCTTCACTCAGAGTGTTTTTGAAACTTAGGCGAATCGGGTTCGCGGCTAAGCCCCCAAGTGAGAGGGTTGCTCTCTCACTCGGGGGCTTAGCTGCGACCCCGTACCTCCTCCGAGAGGGGCGTGAACTCATAAACTCGCGTGTATAACCTTGTCGTAGCTAGGGCCTTGCCTCCTCCTACGTACCCCTTATTCTTACTATCAGACTTACTCCCATGACACCATCAACACCAACTTTGTCCCCCTCTATGTAGCGGTGTGACACCCCTTCTCTCCGTTGTAATCTCTACTTAAACATGGTGCTCAATTCCATATATTATTTCCCAATGATATTTGGCTATCCTATGATGTTTGAGTAGATCCGTTTTGTCCTATGGGTTAATCAAGAACGATGTTGGTATGATTGTATATTTTATTTATGGTGTTGTCCTACGGTACCCTCCGTCTCATGCAAACGCGAGGGCCCCCCGCTATAGGGTGTTGCAATATGTTCATGGTTTGCTTATTGTCAGTGTTGCGGGGGATGACAGCAGCCCAAACACGGATAAGTGGGTTATGGCGTATGGGAGTAAAGAGGACTTGATACTTAATGCTATGGTTGGGTTTCACGACCTTAACGATCTTTAGTAGTTGTAGATGCTTTCTAGGGGTTCAATCATAAGTGCATATGATCCAAGTAGAGAAAGTATGTTAGCTCATGCCTCTCTCTCATATAAAATTGCAAGAATGATTACCGGTACTTGTTATCGATTGCCTAGGGACAAATGACTTTCTTGTTGACAAAAGCTATCTACTTTTATTACTTTGCAATTTATTCTTAGTTATATTCTCGCAAAGTACTCATAGTTTTATTCTTGCAAAATAGTTTCATACTTGTTTTAGGTAAAGCAAACGTCAAGTGTGCGTAGAGTTGTATCGGTGGTCGATAGAACTTGAGGGAATATTTGTTCTACCTTTAGCTCCTCGTTGGGTTCGACACTCTTATTTATCGAAGAAGGCTACAAACGATCCCCTATACATGTGGGTTATCATCTATGCTCCATCTTCATCACACAAAGTATTTCATCATGCACAACCCCGATGACAAGCCAAGCAATTGTTTCATACTTTTAATGTTCTCAAGCCTTTTCAACTTTCACGCAATACATGAGTGTGAGCCATGGATATAACACTATAGGTGGAATAGAATATGGTGGTTGTGAGGAGAAGACAAAAAGGAGAAAGTCTCACATCAACTAGGAAAATTAGTGGTCTATGGAGATGCCCATCACTTGATATCGATGCAAGTGAGTAGGGATTGCCATGCAACAGATACACTAGAGCTATAAGTGTATGAAAGCTCACAAATGAAACTAAGTGGGTGTGCATCCAACTTGCTTGCTGATGAAGACCTCGGGTATTTGCGGAAGCCCATCATTGGAATATACAAGCCAAGTTCTATAATGAAAAATTCCCACTAGTATATGAAAGTGATAACGTAAGAGACTCTCTATATGAAAACCATGGTGCTACTCTGAAGCACAAGTGTGGTAAAAGGTGAAGGAAATATGACCTAGAGGCAATAATAAATTTGTTATTTTATACTTCCTTATATAATATAAATGTTTATTATTCATGCTAGAATTTTATTAACCGGAAAGTTGATACATGTGTGGATACATAGACAGAACACCGTGTCCCTAGTAAGCCTCTACTAGACTAGCTCGTTAATCAAAGATGGTTATGTTTTGTAACCATATACATGTGTTGTCATTTGATGAACGATATCACATCATTAGTAGAATGATGTGATGGGCAAGACCCATCCGTTAGCTTAGCATATTGATGGTTTAGTTTTATTGCTATTGCTTTCTTCATGTCAAATACATATTCCTTCGACTATGAGATTATGCAACTCCCGGATACCGGAGGAATGCCTTGTGTGCTAACAGACGTCACAACATAATTGGGTGATTATAAAGATGCTCTACAGGTATAGATCGAGATCAGGATTTGTCACTCCGAGTATCACAGAGGTATCTCTGGGCCCTCTCGGTAATGCATATCATAAGAAGCCTTGCAAGGAAAGTGACTAATGAGTTAGTTACAAGATGATGTATTACAGAACGAGTAAAGAGACTTTCCAGTAACAAGATTGAACTAGGTATGTGGATACCGACCATCGAATCTCGGGCAAGTAATATACCGATGACAAAGGGAATAATGTATGTTGTCATTACGGTTCGACCGATAAAGATCTTCGTAGAATATGTAGGATCCAATATGACCATGCAGGTTCTGCTATTGGTTATTGATCGGAGAGGTGTCTCGGTCATGTTTACATAGTTCTCGAACCCGTAGGGTCCGCACGCTTAACGTTCGATGACGATTTATTATTATATGAGTTATGTGATTTGGTGACCGAATGTTGTTCGGAGTCCCGGATGTGATCACGGACATGACGAGGAGTCTCGAAATGGTTGAGAGGTAAAGATTGATATATAGGATGATAGTGTTCGGACACCGGAAGTGTTCCAGAATGTATCGGGTATTTGTTGGAGTACGGGGGGGGGGGGGGGTTACCGGAACCCCCGGGGGAATTATATGGGCCATATGGGCCATTAGAGGGGAGCACACCAGCCCACAAGGGGTGGCGCACCCCCGCCTTAGGCAGGAGGCCGAATTGGAGAAGGAAGAGGGGGTTCGCCCCCCTTTCCTTCCTCCCTTCCCTCTTCCCTTTTCCCTCCGGCAAAAAAGGAAGGGGGGAGGCCGAATTGGAGGAGGCCCCCAAGTAGGATTCCTCCTACTTGGGGCGCACCCTTGCTGCTCCCCTCCCCCTCCCACCTATATATACATGGGGAGGGGGCGCCTAGAACATTCGTTAGCCGTGTGCAGCGCCCTGCTCCACAGTTTACACCCCCGGTCATAGTTTTCCGGTGCTTAGGCGAAGCCCTGCGAGAATCACTTCACCATCACCATCACCATGTTGTCGTGCTGACGGAACTCATCTTCTTCCTCGACACCTTGCTGGATCAAGAAGGCGAGGGACGTCATCACGCTGAACGTGTGCAGAACTCGGAGGTGTCGTACGTTCGGTACTTGATCGGTCGGAGCTAGAAGAAGTTCGAGTACATCAACCACGTTATCAAACGGTTCCGCTTTCGGTCTATGAGGGTACATAGACACACTCTTCCCCTCTCGTTTCTATGCATCTACTAGATAGATCTTGCGTGAGCGTAGGAATTTTTTTAAAATTGTATGCTACGTTTCCCAACAGTGGTATCCGAGCCAGGTCCATGCGTGGATGATATGCATTAGTAGAACACAAAGAGTTGTGGGCAGTGATCGTCATACTGCTTACTACCAATGTCTTATTTTGATTCGGCGGTATTTTTGTATGAAGCGGCCTGGACCAACCTTACACAACCACGTTCATGAGACCGGTTCCACCGACAGACATGCAACTAGTTTTGCATAAAGGTGGCTGGCGGGTGTCCGTCTCTCCTACTTTACTTGAATTGAATTTGACTGCGGCCGGTCCTTGTTGAAGGTTAAAATAGCAAACTTGATAAATCACCATTGTGGTTTTGATGCGTAGGTAAGAACGGTTCTTGCTAGGTGCTCGTAGCAGCCACGTAAAACTTGCAACAACTAAGTAGAGGACGTCTAACTTGTTTTTGCAGGGCATGTTGTGATGTGATATGGTCAAGACATGATGTGATATACGTTATTGTATGAGATGATCATGTTTTGTAAAAGTTATCGGCAACCCATGTGAGCCTTATGGTTGTATCTTTATTGTATGAAATGCAAACGCCATGTAATTGCTTTACTTTATCACTATGCTTTAGCGATAGTTGTAGAAGCAATAGTTGGCGAGACGACCACGACGCAACGATGGAGATCAAGGTGTCGAGCCGGTGATGATGGAGATCATGATGATGATTTGGAGATGGAGATCAAAAGCACAAGATGATGATGGCCATATCATGTCACATATTTTGATTGCATGTGATGTTTATCTTTTATGCATATTATTTTGCTTAGTATGGCGTTAGCATTATAAGATGATCCCTTAACTAAAACTTCAAGGTATAAGTGTTCTCCCTGAGTATGCACCATTGCAAAAGTTTGTCGTGTTGAGACACCATGTGATGATCGGGTGTGATAGACTCTTGCTACCTCTTGAGCATGCGTTGGTTTTCCCTTGAAGAGGAAAGGGTGATGCATCAAAGTAGCGTAAGTATTTCCCTCAGTTTTTGAGAACCAAGGTATCAAACCAGTAGGAGACTACATGCAAATCGCCTAGTACCTGCACAAACAATCAAGAACCTTGCAACCAACGCGATAAATGGGTTGTCAATCCCTTCACGGCCACTTGCAAAAGTGAGATCTGATAAGCATAATAAGATAAATATTTTTGGTATTTTTGTTGTATAGATTGGAAAGTAAAGCTTGCAAAATAAACGACGACAGAAATTGGCGAGTTGACGATAAACTAATATGATGTAAAATAGACCCAGGGGCCATAGGTTTCACTACTGGTTTCTCTCAAGATAGCATATATTACGATGGTTGAACAAATTATTGCCGAGCAATTGATAGAAAAGCGCATAGTTATGAGAATATCTAGGCATGATCAGGGACATAGGCATCACGTCCGTGTCAAGTAGACCGAAACGATTCTGCATCTACTACTATTAATCCACACATCAACCGCTATCCATCATGCATCTAGAGTATTAAGTTCATAAGAACAGAGTAATGCATTAGGCAAGATGACATGATGTAGAGGGATAAACTCAAGCAATATGACATAAACCCCATCTTTTTATCCTCGATGGCAACAATACAATACGTGCCTTGCTGCCCCTAACATCCTGGAAAGGACACCGCAAGATTGAACCCAAAGCTAAGCACTTCTCCCATTGCAAGAAAGATCAATCTAGTAGGCCAAACTAAACCGATAATTCAACGATACTTGCAAAGATATCAAATCATGCATATAAGAATTCAGAGAAGAACCAAATATTGTTCATAGATAATCTTGATCATAAACCCACAATTCATCGGATCTCGGTAAACACACCGCAAAAAGTATTACATCAAATAGATCTCCAAGAACATCGAGGAGATCTTTGTATTGAGAACCAAAGAGAGAGAAGAAGCCATCTAGCTAATAACTATGGACCTGAAGGTCTGTGGTAAACTACTCACACATCATCGGAGAGGCTATGGTGTTGATGTAGAAGCCCTCCGTGATCGAATCCCCCTCCGGCAAATCACCAGAAAAGGCCCCAAGATGGGATCTCACGGGTACAGAAGGATGCGGCGGTGGAAGAGTGGTTTTGTGGCTCTCCTGGATGTTTTCAGGGTATAAGAGTATATATGCGAAATAAGTAGGTCGGTGGAGCTATGAGGGGCCCACGAGGGCTCTCTGAATTCGACTCCAAGTCTCCTGGATTACGTTTGTTCCAAGAAAGATCCTCACGAATGTTTCGTTCCGTTTGATATTCCATTTCTGCGAAACACTGAAATTGGCAAAAAACAGCAACTGGCACTGGGCCTCCGGTTAATAGGTTAGTCCCAAAAATAATATAAAAGAGCATATTAAAGCCCATTAAACATCCAAAACAGATAATATAATAGCATGCAATGATAAAAAAAATTATAGATACGTTGGAGACGTATCAGCATCCCCAAGCTTAATTAATGCTCGTCCTCGAGTAGGTAAATGATAAAAACAGAATTATTGATGTGGAATGCTACCTAAAATAATTTTCAATGTAATTTTCTTTATTGTGGCATGAATGTTCAGAGCCGAAAGATTCAAGACAAAAGTTTAATATTGACATAAAAAATAATACTTCAGACATACCAACCAAGCAATTATGTTTTCTCAAAATAACATAGCCAAAGAAAGCTCATCCCTACAAAATCATATAGTTTGGCCATGCTTCATTTTCGTCACACAAAATGCTCTCATCATGCACAACCCCGATGAAAAGCCAAGCAATTGTTTACTTTAGTATTCTCAAACTTTGTCAACTTTCACGCAATATATGAGTGCGAGCCATGGACATAGCACTATGGGTGGAATAGAATATGATGATGGAGGTTGTGTGGAGAAGACAAAAAAGGAGAAAGCCTCACATCGACGCGGCTAATCAACGGGCTATGGATATTCCCATAAATTGATGTCAACGCGAGGAGTAGGGATTGGCATGCAACGGATGCACTAGAGATATAAGTGTATGAAAGCTCAACAAAAGAAACTAAGTGGGTGTGCATCCAACTCGCTTGCTCATGAAGACCTAGGGCATTTTGAGGAAGCCCATCATTGGAATATACAAACCAAGTTCTATAATGAAATATTCCCACTAGTATATGAAAGGGACAAAATAAGATACTCTCTATCATGAAGATCATGGTGCTACTTTGAAGCACAAGTGTGAAAAAAGGATAGTAACATTGTCCCTTCTCTCTTTTTCTCTCATCATCATTTTTAATGGGCTTCTTTGGCCTCTTTTTTAATTTGGGCTTCTTTGGCCTCTATTATTATTAATTTTCGTCTGGAGTCTCATCCCGACTTATGGGGGAATCATAGTCTCCATCGTCCTTTCCTCACATGGGACAATGCTCTAATAATGAAGATCATCACACTTTTATTTACTTACAACTCAAGAATTACAACTCGAAACTTCGAACAAAATATGACTCTATGTGAATGCCTCTGGCGGTGTACCGGGATATACAATGAATCAAGAGTGACATGTATGAAAAATGAATGATGACCTTACCACAAATACGATGTCAACTACATGATCATGCAAAGCAATATGACAATGATGAAGTGTGTCATAATAAACGGAACGGTGGAAAGTTGCATGGCAATATATCTCGGAATGGCTACGGAAATGCCATAATAGGTAGGCATGGTGGCTGTTTTGAGGAAGATATAATGAGGCTTATGTGTGATAGTGCGTATCATATCACGGGGTTTGGATGCACCGGCGAAGTTTGCACCAACCCTCGAGGTGAGAAAGGGCAATGCACGGTACCGAAGAGGCTAGCAATGATGGAAGAGTGAGAGTGCGTATAATCCATGGACTCAACATTAGTCATAAATAACTCACATACTTACTGCAAAGTTCTACAAGTCATCAAACGCAAAGCACTACGCGCATGCTCCTAGGGGGATATATTGGTAGGAAAAGACCATCGCTCGTCCCCGACCGCCACTCATAAGGAAAGCAATCAAAGGACACCTCATGCTTCAAATTTGTCACTCAACGGTTACCATACGTGCATGCTACGGGACTTGCAAACCTCAACACAAGTATTTCTAAATTACACAATTAATCAACTAGCACGACTCTAATATTACCATCTTTATATCTCAAAACAATTATCAAGTATCCAACTTCTCATAGTATTTAATGCCCTCTATATGAAAGTTTGTATTATACCCATCTTGGATGCCTATCATATTAGGACTAATTTTATAGCCAAAGCAAATTACCATGCTGTTCTAAAAGACTCTCAAAATAATATAAGTGAAGCATGAGAGATCAATAATTTCTATAAAATAAAACTACCACCGTGCTCTAAAAAGATATAAGTGAAGCACTACAGCAAAATTATCTAGCTCAAAAGATATAAGTGAAGCACATAGAGTATTCTAATAAATTTTGATTCATGTGTGTCTCTCCAAAAGGTGTGTACAGCAAGGATGATTGTGGTAGACTAAAAAGAAAAGACTCGAATCATACAAGACACTCCAAGCAAAACACATATCATGTGGTGAATAAAAATATAGCCTCAAGTAAAGTTACCGATAGAGGAAGACGAAAGAGGGGATGCCTTCCGGGGCATCCCCAAGCTTAGGCTTTTGGTTGTCCTTTAATTTTACCTTGGGGTGCCTTGGTCATCCCCAAGCTTAGGCTCTTGCCACTCCTTATTCCAAAATCCATCAAATCTTTACCCAAAAACTTGAAAACTTCACAACACAAAACTTAAACAGAAAATCTCATGAGCTCCGTTAGTGTAAGAAAACAAACCACCACTTTAAGGTACTGTAATGAACTCATTCTTTATTTATATTTGTGTTAAACCTACTGTATGCCAACTTCTCTATGGTTCATACCCCCCGATACTAGCCATAGATTCATCAAAATAAGCAAACAACACACGAAAAAACAGAATCTGTCAAAAACAGAATAGTCTCTAGTAATCTGTATAAAACGAATACTTATGGAACTCCAAAATTTCTGTAATAGATTGGTGGACGTGAGTAATTTATCTATTAATCGTCTGCAAAAAGAATCAACCTAAAATCACTCTCCAGTAAATAATGGCAGCTAATCTCGTGAGCGCTAATGTTTCTGTTTTTTACAGCAAGATCGCAAAGACTTCACCCAAGTCTTCCCAAAGGTTCTACTTGGCACAAACACTAATTAGAAAATTAAACCACATCTAAATAGAGGCTAGATGAATTATTTATTACTAAACAGTAACAAAAATCAAGGAACAAAAATAAAATTGGGTTGCCTCCCAACAAGCGCTATCATTTAACGCCCCTATCTAGGCAAAGAGATTTCAATGATGCTCACATGAAAGACCAGAATTGAAGCACAAAGAGTGAATCATAAAAAACATGACAAACACAACTAAGTATAACATACTTCCTATGCATAGGCATCTTATAAGCAAACAAATTATCAAGGCAAGTAAAAACTAGCATATGCAAGGAAGCGGAAAGAAACAATAGCAATCTCAACATAACGAGAGGTAATTTAGTAACATGAAAATTTCTACAACCATATTTTCCTTTCTCATAATAATTACACGTAGGATCATCAGCAAATTCAAAAATATAGCTATCACAAAACATATTCTTAACACGATCCACATGTATGCAAAGTTGACACTCTTCCAGAATAGTGGGATTAACATTAACTAAAGTCATGACCTCTCCAAACCCATTTTTATCAGAAACTTCATAAGGTTGAAAATTCTCCAAATATGTGGGATCTAAAGTTGGCACTCTTCCAAACCCACTTTCAATATTATTTCAAACATTATTATCAATCTCATATTCATCATGAGGCTTAAATAAATTTTCAAGATCATAAGAAGAATCACCCCAATCATGATCATTGCAACAAATAGTAGTCATAGCAAAACTAGCATCCCCAAGCTTGAGGTTTTGCATATCATTAACACAATTGACATTAAGAGAATTAATAATAACATCATTGCAATCATGCTTTTCATCGAAGGAACTATCAAGTATGGGTGCAATAGCAACGATCTCATGTTTAACATAAGGAACTATAGAAAATTCATCTTCATAAATATTGGCATCATGGCCACAAGAATAGCAAGCATCATGTTCATCAAGGGATATTTCAATCAAATCAGCGGAATCATAATTATCTATAGATTCATGCATATCATTATTTTCTTCAGAAGCAACGGTCATTCTTTCAATAAATTCTTTGACATAGACATTATGAGCATAGTTTTCATAGCAATATTTAAGTATGTCAAAATTTTCAGATTCGTAGAGAGTAATATCATACTTTTTAATCAAAGAAGCAACTTCATAAGCACCCTTAAAAGCAGAAAATTCTTCAATTTGTTCGATACCGTAGTAACTATAAACACCCTTTGCATAAGAAGATAAGATTTCATTATCATTAAACTCACATAGGTAGGGGAGGTGTTTTTTAGGGTTCTTAGAGCAACAAGTAAAATCATAAATTTCACAAAGATTCCAAGCATAACACAGCAATCTGTTTATTTGATCCCATAAGAGTCTCCCTTTTTCAGACAAACGGTGACACACAAAATGAGCATGCTCATCTAAAGATTTCCCATCAACTAGGCTAGTTGGGGTTTTAGCACGAGCGCATAAGGATCGAAGATGATCCAAGTAGAACACTTTAAGTGGATCCTTATCAATATATTTTTAGCAAGCAAAGATGCAAGCAAATATAAGGCACATGGAAACACAAACAAAGATACATACGGGAAGAAGGCGAAGAAAAGGCAAAGGTGAAGTGGGGGAGAGGAAAACAAGAGGCAAATGGAAAATAATGTAATGCGAGGGATAAGAGTTTGTGATGGGTACTTGGTATGTCTTGACTTGAGTGTAGATCTCCCAGGCAACGGCGCCAGAAATGGCTAGTTGACGGGAGATCAAATCTTGACTTGACTTGGCACAAATCTCCCCGGCAACGGCGCCAGAAATCCTTCTTGCTACCTCTTGAGCATGCGTTGGTTTTCCCTTGAAGAGGAAAGGGTGATGCAGAAAAGTAGCATAAGTATTTCCATCGGTTTTTGAAACCAAGGTATCGATCCAGTAGGAGACTACATGCAAATCACCTAGTACTTGCACAAACAATCAAGAACCTTGCAACCAACGCGATAAAGGGGTTGTCAATCCCTTCATGGCCACTTGCAAAAGTGAGATCTGATAAAGATAATAAGATAAATATTTTTGGTATTTTTGTTGTATAGATTGGAAAGATAAATATTGCAAAATAAACGACGACAGAAATTGGTGAGTTGACGATAAAGTAATATGATGTAAAATAGACCCGGGGGCCATAGGTTTCACTAGTGGCTTCTCTCAAGATAACATATATTACGGTGGGTGAACAAATTACTGTCAAGCAATTGATAGAAAAGCGCATAGTTATGAGCATATCTAGGCATGATCATGCACATAGGCATCACGTCCGTGTCAAGTAGACCGAAACGATTCTGCATCTACTACTATTACTCCACACATCGACCGCTATCCAACATGCATGTAGAGTATTAAGTTCACAAGAACGGAGTAATGCATTAGGCAAGATGACATGATGTAGAGGGATAAACTCAAGCAATATGACATAAAACCCATCTTTTTATCCTCGATGGCAAAAATACAATACGTGCCTTGCTGCCCCTGCTGTCATTGGGAAAGGACAACGCAAGATTGAACCCAAACCTAAGCACTTCTCCCATTGCAAGAAAGATCAATCTAGTAGGCCAAACTAAACCGATAATTCGAAGAGACTTGCAAAGATATCAAATCATGCATATAAGAATTCAGAGAAGAACCAAATATTGTTCATAGATAATCTTGATCATAAACCCACAATTCATCGGATCTCGGCAAACACACCGCAAAAAGTATTACATCGAATAGATCTCCAAGAACATCGAGGAGAACTTTGTATTGAGAACCAAAGAGATAGAAGAAGCCATCTAGCTAATAACTATGGACCCGAAGGTCTGCGGTAAACTAATCACACATCATCGGAGAGGCTATGGTGTTGTTGTAGAAGCCCTCCGTGATCGAATCCCCCTCCGGCAGATCACCGGAAAAGGCCCCAAAATGGGATCTCACGCGTACAGAAGGTTGCAGCGGTGGAAAAGTAGTTTTGTGGCTCTCCTGGATGTTTTCAGGGTATAAGAGTATATATAGGCGAAAGAAGTAGAGGGGCCCACGAGGGAGGGGGCGCGCCTACCCCCCTGGGCGCGCCATCCTATCTCGTGGCCTCCTCGTTGTGTCTCTGACTTCCACTCCAAGTCTCCTGGATTACGTTTGTTCTAAGAAAGATCCTCGTGAAGGGTTCGTTCCGTTTGGATTCCGTTTGATATTCCTTGTCTGCGAACACTGAAATAGGGAAAAAACAGCAACTGACACCGGGCCTCTGGTTAATAGGTTAGTCCCAAAAATAATATAAAAGAGCATATTAAAGCCCATTAAACATCCAAAACAGATAATATAATAGCATGGAACGATAAAAACTTATAGATACGTTGGAGACGTATCAACTCTACGTTCACATACAACGGGTGCAAGACAGTTTTGCAGATACGGAATACTTAGGTTAAACTTGACGAGCCTGGCATGTACAAACATGGCCTCGGAACACTTGAGACCGAAAGGTCGAACATGAATCATATAGTAGATATGATGAACATAGAGATGTTCACCATTGGTGACTACTCCATCTCACGTGATGATCGAACATGGTTTAGTTGATTTGGATCACGTATCATTTAGATGACTTGTGGGATGTCAATCTAAGTGGGAGTTCTTAAGTAATTTGATCAATTGAACTAAATTTATCATGAACTTAGTGCTGATAGTTTTTGCATATCTATGTTGTAGATCAATGGCCCGTGCTACCGTTCCCTTGAATTTTAATGCGTTCCTAGAGAAAGCTAAGTTGAAAGATGATGGTAGCAACTACACGTGCTTGGTCTGTAACTTGAGGATTATCCTCATTGCTGCACAGAAGAAGTGTGTCCTTGATGCACTGCTAGGTGACAGACCTATTCAAGTAGCATATGCAGACGTTATGAACGTTTTGCAAGCTCGGTATGATAACTACTTAATAGTTTAGTGCAGCATGCTTTACGGCTTAGAACCGGGACTTCAAAAATGTTTTGAACGCCACGGAGCATACGAGATGTTCCAAGAGCTGAAATCGGTATTTCAGATTCATTCCCGAGTCGAGGGGTGTGAGACCTCTGACAAGTACTTTGCCTACAAGATGGAGGAGAATAACTCAGCCAGTGAGCATGTACTCAGAATATCTGGGGTACTACAATCGCTTGTATCAATTGGGAGTTAATCTTGCAGATAAGATAGTTATTGACAGAGTTCTCTAATCACTATCACCAAGCTACTAGAACTTCGTGATGAACTATAATAAGCAAGGGATGACGAAAACAATTCCCGAGCTCTTCGCGATGCTGAAATCGACGAAGGTAGAAATCAAGAAAGAGCATCAAGTGTTGATGGTTGACAAGACCACTAGTTTCAAGTAAAAGGGAAAGGGAAAGAAGGGGAACTTCAAGAAGAATGGCAAGCAAGTTGCCACTCCCGGGAAGAAGCCCGAAGCTGGACCCAAGCCTGAAACTAAATGCTTCTACTATAAAGGGTCTGGTCACTGGAAGCGGAAGTGCCCCAGACACTTGGTGGATAAGAAGGATGGCAAAGTGAACAAAGGTATATTTGATATACATGTTATTGATGTGTACTTTACTAGTGTTCATAGCAACCCCTGGGTATTTGATACCGGTTCAGCTACTAAGATTAGTAACTCGAAACATGAGTTGTAGAATGTACAGAGACTAGTTAAGGACGAGGTGACGATGTGTGTTGGAAGTAATTCCAAGGTTGATACGATCACCATCACACAGTCCCTCTACCTTCGGGATTAGTGTTGACCCTAAATAAATGTTATTTGGTGTTTGTGTTGAGCATGAATATGATTAGATCATGTTTATTGCAATACGTTTATTCATTTAAGTAAGAGAATAATTGTTGTTCTGTTTACATGAATAAAAACTTCTATGGTCATACACCCAATGTAAATGGTTTATTAAATCTCAATCGTAGTGATACACATATTCATAATATTGATGCCAAAAGATCCAAAGTTGATAATGATAGTGCAACATATTTGTGGCACTGCCGTTTAGGTCATATTGGTGTAAAGCGCATGAAGAAACTCCATATGGATGGATTTTTGGAATCACTTCATTATGAATAATTTGATACTTGCGAACCATGCCTCATGGGCAAGATGACTAAAACTCTGTTCTCCGGAACAATGGAGCGAGCTAATGACTTATTGGAAATAATACATACCGACGTATGCGGTCCGATGAGTGTTGAAGCTCGCGGCGGGTATCATTATTTTCTGACCTTCACAGATGATTTGAGCAGATATGGGTATATCGACTTAATGAAACACAAGTCTGGTACATTTGAAAAGTTCAAGGAATTTCAGAGTGAAGTGGAGAATCATCGTAACAAGAAAATAAAGTTTCTACGATCTGATCACGGAGGTGTATATTTGAGATACGAGTTTGGCTTCATTTAAAACAATGTGGAATAGTTTCACAACTCACGCCACCTGGAACACTACAGTGTAATGGTGTGTCCAAACGTCGTAACCGTACTTTATTAGATATGGTGCAATCTACGATGTCTCTTACCGATTTACCACTATCGTTTTGGGGTTATGCATTAGAGACAGGTGCATTCACGTTAAGTAGGGCACCGTCTAAATCCGTTGAGATGACACCATATGAACTGTGGTTTGGCAAGAAACCTAAGTTGTCATTTCTTGAAGTTTGGGGTTGCGACACTTATGTCAAAAGGCTTCAGCCTGATAAGCTCGAACGCAAATCGGAGAAGCGCATCTTCATAGGATACCCTAAGGAAATAATTGGGTACACCTTCTACCACAGATCCGAAGGCAAGATCTTTGTTGCCGAGAATGGAACCTTTCTAGAGAAGGAGTTTCTCTCGAAAGAAGTGAGTGGGAGGAAAGTAGAACTTGATGAGGTAATTGTACCTTCTCTCGAATTGGAAAGTAGCACATCAGTGAAATCCGTCCCCGTGGTGCCTACACCAAGTAGATAAGAAGCTAAATGATGATGATCATGAAACTTCGGATCAAGTTACTACTGGACCTTGTAGGTCGAACAGAGCACGTTCCGCACCAGAGTGGTACGGCAATCCTGTCCTCGAAGTCATGTTATTAGACCATGGCGAACCTACGAACTATGAAGAAGCTATGATGAGCCTAGATTCCGACAGATGGCTTGAGGTCATGAAATCTGAGATAGGATCCATGTATATGAGAACAAAGTGGGGATTTTGGTGGACTTGCCCAATGATCAGCAAGCCATTGAGAATAAATGGATCTTCAAGAGGAAGATGGACACTGATCGTAGTGTCACTATCTACAAAGCTTGACTTGTCACAAAAGGTTTTCGACAAGTTCAAGAAGTTGACTAAGGTGAGATTTTCTCACTCGTAGCGATGCTTAAGTCTGTCCGAATAATGTGAGCAATTGGCGCATTTTATGAAATCTGGCAAATGGATGTCAAAACTGCATTCTTTAATGGATTTCTTAAGCAAAAGTTGTATACACTACAAAAAATACACTTCTGTGATGATACATGTTTGTCACAGTAGGTCACGTTTTCTGTCATGCATGTACATCCATGACAAATTTATGACAGAATTAAGATAGTCATACATGTGCTGAAGTGTTCCATGACATTACCAAAATTATCATCACGGAAGTGTCCACTTCCATGACGATAAATCACGCGTCATCGAAGTGCTTTCATCAAGGGTGACCGACACGTGGCATCGACCGTATCAGCTCGCCGTTAAGCTATCAGGTCCGGTTTTGGATCCGATAACCCGTTAACAGCCCGGACCAATGGGGATTTTCCACGTGTAAAATTCTCATTGGCCGACGGAACCACGTGTTAGCTCCTCGTTGGGACAGATGTCATCCACTCATTGGTCAGGAGGTGCCAATGATACGTCGACACATGGCCGGCCCAATAGAGGCCCATTCCAGTGAAAAGGCCGGCCCAGCTAAAGTCCCACCATGTTTTTTCAGACACTAGTGGGCTGGCCCGTTAACAGTCTGCCATGTTTTGGGTCAAATTGAGGCCCATACGAGTTCAGGCATGTTCACAGCCTGCCGAGTTTTGGGCCAAATTACGGCCCATATCGGATCGAGCTCATTAACGAGCCACTTTACTGCTGGGCCCATTCTAAGACAGGTATGTATTTCAGCTTGTTAAATGCCCGTTTACCAGTTCGGCCCAATAATAGTTTCGGCCTGTTAGCGGCCCGTGGAGTATCTGGGACGTTGTCGGCCCGGTTTAACTTTAGGCCATTTAACGGCCCACGCAGAAACTGGGCTATTTCTTGTCCGAAGAAACTTTAGGCCTCTTAATGGCCCGTAGTCTTCGTGGATAAATTTCAGCCCAACTGGCCTATCGGCCTGTTAATGGCCCGTGGAACAGTTGGGCGTAATTACAGCCCGCATTGAATCCGGCCTGCTTACAGCCCATCTGATAATGGCCCGTGACACTTTTGGGCCTATGACCCGCGTGGATACCGTCCTGCTTAGAGCCACAATTTTATTGGGCCAAACGGGCCCGAGATATATTTTGGCATGTTAACTGCTCATCCTATCTGGGCCAAACATGGGCCTTAGGCAGTTTCGGCCTGGATTGGCCCGTGAATTTTTTGATGGGGAACGTAGTAATTTCAAAATAATTCCTACACACACGCAAGATCATGGTGATGCATAGCAACAAGAGGGGAGAGTATTGTCTACGTACCCTCGTAGACCGAAAGCGGAAGCGTTAGCACAACGCGGTTGATGTAGTCGTACGTCTTCACGATCCGACCGATCAAGTACAGAACGCACGGCACCTCCGAGTTCAGCACACGTTCAGCCGAGGGCGTCCCTCGAACTCCGATCCAGCCAAGTGTTGAGGGAGAGTTTTCGTCATCACGACGGCGTGGTGGCGATGTTGATGTTCTACCGACGCAGGCTTCGCCTAAGCACCGCTTCTGATGTTATCGAGGTGGACTATGGTGGAGGAGGGCACGCTGCGGCTAAGAGATCAAGAGATCAATTGTTGTGTCTATGGGGTGCCCCCTGCCCCCGTATATAGAGGAGCAAGGGGGGAGGCGGCCGGCCTAGGAGGAGGGCGCGCCAAGGGGAGAGTCCTACTCCCACCGGGAGTAGAACTCCTCCTTCCCTTGTTGGAGTAGGAGAGAAGGAAAGAGGGGGAGAGGAAGAAGGAAAAGGGGGCTGCACCCCTTGTCCAATTCGGACCAGAAGGGGGGCGTGCGCCTCCTTCCTTTTGGCCTCTCTTCTCTATTCCCGTATGGCCCAATAAGGCCCATATACTCCCCGGCGAATTCCCGTAACTCTCTGGTACTCCGATAAATACCCGAATCACTCGGAACCTTTCTGATGTCCGAATATATTCGTCCAATATATCGATCTTTATGTCTCGACCATGTCGAGACTCCTCGTCATGTCTCCGGTCTCATCTGGGACTCCGAACTACCTTCGGTGCATCAAAACACATAAACTCATAATATAACCGTCATCGAACTTTAAGCATGCGGACCTTACGGGTTCGAGAACTATGTAGACATGACCGAGACACGTCTCCGGTCAATAACCAATAGTGGAACCTGGATGCTCATATTGGCTCCCACATATTCTACGAAGATCTTTTATCGGTCAGACCGCATAACAACATACGTTGTTCCCTTTGTCATCGGTATGTTACTTGCCTGAGATTCGATCGTCGGTATCTCAATACCTAGTTCAATCTCGTTACCGGCAAGTCTCTTTACTCGTTCCGTAATACATCATCCCGCAACTAACTCATCATCCCGCAACTAACTCGTTACAATGGTTGCAAGGCTTATAGTGATGTGTATTACCGAGTGGGCCCAGAGATACCTCTCCGACAATCGGAGTGACAAATCCTAATCTCGAAATACGCCAACCCAACAAGTACCTTCGGAGACACCTGTAGAGCACCTTTATAATCACCCATTTACGTTGTGACGTTTGGTAGCACACAAAGAGTTCCTCCGGTAAACGGGAGTTGCATAATCTCATAGTCATAGGAACATGTATAAGTCGTGAAGAAAGCAATAGCAACATACTTAACGATCGAGTGCTAAGCTAACGGAATGGATCAAGTCAATCACATCATTCTCCTAATGATGTGATCCCGTTAATCAAATGAAAACTCTTTGTCCATGGCTAGGAAACATAACCATCTTTAATTAACGAGCTAGTCAAGTAGAGGCATACTAGTGACACTATGTTTGTCTATGTATTCACACATGTATTATGTTTCCGGTTAATACAATTCTAGCATGAATAATAAACATTTATCATGAAATATGGAAATAAATAATAACTTTATTATTGCCTCTAGGTCATATTTCCTTCAGTCTCCCACTTGCACTAGAGTCAATAATCTAGTTCACTTCGTCATGTGATTTAACACCAATAGTTCACATCTTTATGTGATCAGTTCAAATCGCAATGTGACTAACACCCAAAGGGTTTACTACAGTCAATAATCTAGTTCACATTGCTATGTGATTAACACCTAAAGAGTACTAAGGTCTGATCATGTTTTTCTTATGAGAGAAGTTTAGTCAACGGGTCTGCCACATTCAGATTCATATGTATTTTGCAAATTTCTATGTCTACAATGCTCTGCATGGAGCTACTTTAGCTAATTGCTCCCACTTTCAATATGTATCCATATTAAGACTTGGAGTCATCTGGATCAATGTCAAAGCTTGCATCAACGTAACCCTTTACGACGAACCTTTTGTCACCTCTATAATCGAGAAACATATCCTTAATCCACTAATAATAATTTTGACCGCTGTCCAGTGATCTACTCCTAGATCACTATTGTACTTCCTTGCTAAACACAGTGTAGGGAATACAATAGATCTGGCACACAGCATGGCATACTTTATAGAACCTATGGTTGAGGCATAGGGAATGAATTTCATTCTCTTTGTATCTTCTGCCGTGGTCGGGTTTTGAGTCTTACTCAATCTCACACCTTATAACACAGGCAAGAACTCTTTCTTTGACTGTTCCATTTTGAACTATTTCAAAATCTTGTCAAGGTATGTAATCATTGAAAAAACTTATCAAGCGTCTTGATCTATCTCTATAGATTTTTATGCTCAATATGTAAGCAGCTTCACTGAGGTATTTCTTTGAAAAACTCCTTTCAAATACTCCTTTATACTTTGCAGAATAATTCTACATTATTTCCGATCAACAATATGTCATTCACATATACTTATCCGAAATGCTGTAGTGCTCCCACTCACTTTCTTGTAAATACAGGCCTCATCGTAAGTCTGTATAAAACTATATGCTTTGATCAACTCATCAAAAGCGTATATTCCAACTCCGAGATGCTTGCACCAGTCCATAGAAGGATCGCTGGAGCTTGCATATTTTGTTAGCACCTTTAGGATTGAAAAAACCTTTTGGTTGCATCATATACAACTCTTCTTTAATAAATCCATTAAGGAATGTAGTTTTGTTTATCCATTTGCCAGATTTCATAAAATGCGGCAATTGCCAACATGATTCGGACAGACTTAAGCATAGATACGAGTGAGAAACTCTCATCATAGTCAACACCTTGAACTTGTCGAAAACCTTTTGCGACAGTTCTAGCTTTGTAGATAATAACACTACTATCAGCGTCCGTCTTCCTCTTGAAGATCCATTTAATCTCAATGGCTCACCAATCATCGGGCAAGTCAATCAAAGTCCATACTTTGTTCTTATACATGGATCCCGTCTCAGATTTTATGGCCTTAAACCATTTTGCGGAATCTAGGCTCATCATCGCTTCCTCATAGTTCGTAGGTTCGTCATGGTCAAGTAACATGACCTCCAGAACAGTATTACCATACCACTATGGTGCGGATCTTACTCTGGTTTACCTACGAGGTTTGGTAGTAACTTGATCTGAAGTTACATGATCATCATCATTAGATTCCTCACTAATTGGTGTAGGAGTCACAGGAACAGATTTCTTTGATAAACTACTTTCCAATAAGGGAGTAGGTACAGTTACCTCATCAAGTTCTACTTTCCTCCCACTCACTTCTCTCGAGAGAAACTCCTTCTCTAGAAAGGAACCTTTCTTAGCAACGAATGTCTTGCCTTCGGATCTGTGATAGAAGGTGTACCCAACTATCTCCTTTGGGTATCCTATGAAGACTTACTTCTCCGATTTGGGTTCGAGCTTATCATGTTGAAACTTTTTCACATAAGCATCATGATCCCAAACTTTAAGAAACGACAACTTAGGTTTCTCGCCAAACCATAGTTCATACAGTGTCATCTCCACGGATTTAGATGGTGCCCTATTTAACGTGAATGTAGCTGTCTCTAATGCATAACCCAAAAACGATAGTGGTAGATCGGTAAGAGACATCATAGATTGCACCATATCTAATAAAGTACGGTTACGACGTTCGGACACACCATTACACTGTGGTGTTCAAGGTGGCATGAGTAGTGAAACTATTTCACATTGTCTTAACTGAAGGCCAAACTCGTTAACTCAAATATTTTACTTCTGCGATCATATCGTAGAAACTTCTATTTTCTTGTTACGATGATTCTCCACTTCACTCTGAAATTCTTTGAACTTTTTAAATGTTTCAGACTTATGTTTCATCAAGTAGATATACCCATATCTGCTCAAATCATCTGTGAAGGTCAGAAAATAACGATACCGCCATGAGCCTCAACACTCATCGGATCGTATACATCGGTATGTATTATTTCCAATAAGCCGCTTGCTTGCTCCATTGTTAGGAGAACGGAGTTTTAGTCATCTTGCCCATAAGGCATGGTTCGCAAGCATCAAGTGATTCATAATCAAGTGATTCCAAAATCCCATCAGCATGGAGTTTCTTCATGCGCTTTACGCCAATATGACCTAAACGGCAGTGCCACAAATAAGTTGCACTATCATTATTAACTTTGCATCTTTTGGCTTCAATATTATGAATATGTGTATCACTACGATCGAGATCCAACAAACCATTTTCGTTGGTGTGTATGACCATAGAAGGTTTTTATTCATGTAAAAAGATCAACAATTGTTCTCTAACTTAAATGAATAACCGTATTGCAATAAACATGATCAAATCATATTCATGCTCAACGCAAACACCAAATAACACTTATTTAGGTTCAATACTAATCCCGAAAGTATAGGGAGTCTGCGATGATGATCATATCAATCTTGGAACCACTTCCAACACACATCGTCACTTCACCCTTAACTAGTCTCTGTTTATTCTGCAACTCCCGTTTCGAGTTACTACTTTTAGCAACTGAACTAGTATCAAATACCGTGGGGTTGCTATAAACACTAGTAAAGTACACATCAATAACATGTATATCAAATATACCTTTGTTCACTTTGCCATCCTTCTTATCCGCCAAATACTTGGGGCAGTTCCACTTCCAGTGACCAGTTCCTTTGCAGTAGAAGCACTCAGTCTCAGGCTTAGGTCCATACTTGGGCTTCTTCACTTGATTAGCAACTTGCTTGCCGTTCTTCTTGAAGTTCCCCTTCTTCCCTTTGCCCTTTTCTTGAAACTAGTGGTCTTGTTAACCATCAACACTTGATGTTTTTTTTTATTTCTACCTTCGTCGATTTCAGCATCACGAAGAGCTTGGGAATTACTTTCGTCATCCCTTGCATATTATAGTTCATCACAAAGTTCTACTAACTTGGTGATGGTGACTAGAGAATTCTGTCAATCATTATTTTATCTGGAAGATTAACTCCCACTTGATTCAAGCGATTGTAGTACCCAGACAATCTGAGCACATGCTCGCTGCTTGAGCTATTCTCCTCCATCTTTTAGCTATACAACTTGTTGGAGACTTCATATCTCTCAACTCGGGTATTTTCTTGAAATATTAGCTTCAACTCCTGGAACATCTCATATGGTCCATGACGTTCAAAACGTCTTTGAAGTCTCGATTCTAAGCCGTTAAGCATGGTGCACTAAACTATCAAGTAGTAATCATATTGAGCTAGCCAAACATTCATAACGCCCGTGATCTGCTCCTCGCAATAGGTCTGTCACCTAGCGGTGCATCAAGGACATAATTCTTCTGTGCAGCAATGAGGATAAACCTCAGATCACGGATCCAATCCGCATCATTGCTACTAACATCTTTCAACTTAGTTTACTCTAGGAACATATATAAAACATAGGGAAGCAACAACGCGAGCTATTGATCTACAACATAGATATGCTAATACTACCAAGACTAAGTTCATGATAAATTAAAGTTCAATTAATCATATTACTTAAGAACTCCCACTTAGATAGACATCCCTCTAATCCTCTAAGTGATCACGTGATCCAAATAAACTAAACCATGTCCGATCATCACGTGAGATGGAGTAGTTTCAATGGTGAACATCACTATGTTGATCATATCTACTATATGATTCACGCTCGACCTTTCGGTCTTAGTGTTCCGTGGCCATATCTGTTATATGCTAGGCTCGTCAAGTTTAACCTGAGTATTCGGCGTGTGCAACTGTTTTGCACCCGTTGTATTTGAACCTAGAGCCTATCACACCCGATCATCACGTGGTGTCTCAAAGACGAAGAACTTTCCATAGCGGTGCATACTCAGGGAGAACACTTATACCTTGATAATTTAGTGAGAGATCCATCTTATAATGCTATCATCAATCAAAGACAGATAAGATGCATAAAAGATAAACATCGTATGCAATCAATATAAGTGATATGATATGGCCATCATTATCTTGTGCTTGTGATCTCCATCTCCGAAGCACCGTCATGATCACCATCGTCACCGGCGCGACACCTTGATCTCCATCGTAGCATCGTTGTTGTCTTGCCAACTTATGCTTCTACGACTATCGCTACCGCTTAGTGATAAAGTAAAGCATTACAGGGCGATTGCATTGCATACAATAAAGCGACAACCATATGGCTCCTACCAGTTGCCGATAACTCGTTTACAAAACATGATCATCTCATACAATAAAATTTAGCATCATGTCTTGACCATATCACATCACAACATGCCCTGCAAAAACAAGTTAGATGTCCTCTACTTTGTTGTGGCAAGTTTTACGTGGCTGCTACGGGCTTAGCAAGAACCGTCCTTACCTACGCATCAAAACCACAACGATAGTTTGTCAAGTTGGTGTTGTTTTAACCTTCGCAAGGACCGGGCGTAGCCCCACTCAGTTCAACTAAAGTGAGAGAGACAGACACCCGCCGGTCACCTTTAAACAACGAGTGCTCGCAACGGTGAAACCAGTCTCGCGTAAGCGTACGCGTAATGTCGGTCCGGGCCGCTACATCTCACAATACCGCCGAACCAAAGTGTGATATGCTGGTAAGCAGCATGACTTGTATCGCCCACAACTCACTTGTGTTCTACTCGTGCAAATAACATCAACGCATAAAACCTGGCTCGGATGCCATTGATGGGGAACGTAGTAATTTAAAAAATGTTCCTACGCACACGCAAGAACATGGTGATGCATAGCAACGAGAGGGGAGAGTATTGTCTACGTACCCTCGTAGACCGAAAGCGGAAGCATTAGCACAACGCGGTTGATGTAGTCATACGTATCACGATCCGACCGATCAAGTACCGAACGCACGGCACCTCTGAGTTCAGCACACGTTCAGCCCGATGACGTCCCTCGAACTCCGATCCAGCCGAGTGTTGACGGAGAGTTTCACAAGACGACGGCATGGTGGCGATGTTGATGTTCTACCGACACGAGGCTTCGCCTAAGCACCGCTTCTGATATCGAGGTGGACTATGGTGGAGGGGGGCACCGCACACGGCTAAAAGATCAAACAGATCAATTGTTGTGTCTATGGGGTGCCCCCTGCCCCCGTATATAAAGGAGCAAGGGGGGAGGCGGCCGGCCTAGGAGGAGGGCGCGCCAAGGGGGGAGTCCTACTCCCACCGGGAGTAGGACTCCTCCTTCCCTTGTTGGAGGAGGAGAGAAGGAAAGAGGGGGAGAGTAAGAAGGAAAAGGGGGCTGCACCCCTTGTCCAATTCGTACCAGAAGGGGGGCGCGCGCCTCCTTCCTTTTGGCCTCTCTCCTCTATTCCAGTACGGCCCAATAAGGCCCATATACTCCCCGGCGAATTCCCGTAACTCTCCGGTACTCCGACAAATACCCGAATCACTCGGAACCTTTCCGATGTCTGAATATAGTCGTCCAATATATCGATCTTTACGTCTCGACCATGTCGATACTCCTCGTCATGTCTCCGATCTCATCCGGGACTCCGAACTACCTTCGGTACATCAAAACACATAAACTCATAATATAACCTTCATCGAACTTTAAGCGTGCGGACCCTACGGGTTCGAGAACTATGTAGACATGACCGAGACACGTCTCCGGTCAATAACCAATAGCGGAACCTGGATGCTCATATTGGCTCCCACATATTCTACGGAGATCTTTTATCGGTCAGACCGCATAACAACAAACGTTCTTCCCTTTGTCATCGGTATGTTACTTGCCCGAGATTCGATCGTCGGTATCTCAATACCTAGTTCAATCTCGTTACCGGCAAGTCTCTTTACTCGTTCCGTAATACATCATCCCGCAACTAACTCATTAGTTACAATGCTTGCAAGGCTTATAGTGATGTGCATTACCGAGTGGGCCTAGAGATACCTCTCCGACAATCGGAGTGACAAATCCTAATCTCGAAATACGCCAACCCAACAAGTACCTTCGGAGACACCTGTAGAGCACCTTTATAATCACCCAGTTACGTTGTGACGTTTGGTAGCACACAAAGTGTTCCTTCGGTAAACAGGAGTTGCATAATCTCATAGTCATAGGAACATGTATAAGTCATGAAGAAAGCAATAGCAACATACTTAACGATCGAGTGCTAAGCTAACGGAATGGGTCAAGTCAATCACATCATTCTCCTAATGATGTGATCTCGTTAATAAAATGACAACTCTTTGTCGATGGCTAGGAAACATAACCATCTTTGATCAACGAGCTACTCAAGTAGAGGCATACTAGTGACACTATTTGTCTATGTATTCAGAGATGTATTATGTTTCCGGTTAATACAATTCTAGCATGAATAATAAACATTTATCATGAAATAAGGAAATAAATGATAACTTTATTATTGCCTCTAGGGCATATTTCCTTCATTTTTCGGCTCAACGCTAGCCCAATCTAGGTTTTAGCCTGTTAAAATCCCATTGTATTCTCTGGCCCAACTGGCCAGAACTTTACTCAGCCTGTTAAAGGCGGGAAACAACCATAAGGTTTAGACCTGCTAATGGCCCAAGATGATTATAGGCCCATGTTTTAGCCCATATGAGTAACGGGCCGCCCTGAAGACCGAAAACACTAAGATCCACTGAACCTTCCGGCCTAAATTATAGCATACCGACCAAGAATAAACCTAGACTATACAACAAAGAAATTGCAGCATATGATCCTCAAAAAAAATTACAGCATATTACATCCCCTCGGCATCAAAGTTCACCGCCAGTGATAATAAAGGGAAACCAGACAACAGATTACATAAACTGGGCAGGTCGCCACCAGTGGAAGTTAACATGCGGACAAAATAATAAATAATAGACAAAACCGACAACACTTCAACACAGTTCAAGAAAGGTTAGCCCGGCCCAGCAGCTGCAGCTCAAGTAGCTTAGCAACCTGATGAGGCTGCGCTTCTTTGGCGCTAATATCCACCAACTTAAGATGCATAGCATCAATAAACATCATGTACTTAATCTTGCATAGAGATTAGAGTCCCAGTCGTATTTCAGCGGAAGCATGTATTTCTGCTTGAATTTCAGACTGAAGAAGTCGAACAGATTCAGGCGGCGACTTCATCGTGCTTGTGTCACTGAGTAAGTTTGACACTACATCAAGATGTGACTTCATGGTTGTATCCCTACCCTCAATATGTTTTGCCTTCTCCTCTGGAATATGTGTTAGAGGGACAAACAATGGGTTCGTCTCACTATCATCGTGCCTGTTCTTCCTAGCAGCAGTGTTGTCACCTTGAAAGAGAAACAAGTAGGTAGATAACAGGTTTTGCACGTATAAGCATCATCGCTGTCAATTCATCTCATTTCTTTGTTAGAAATAAAGAGACACGGTTTAAAATAGCATTAACATAATAGGCATTGTTCATAGTTAAGACGACAGGAAATGGCATTGTGCAGGAGCGGCCAGCTTCACCAGACCACTGGATTACAGATCAAGAACACAAGCATAGATGTAGTTCTAAACAACTTATAAGCATGAATGGTGAGTGTACTGTCAATTTATACCATTTCAGATTGGTAAATAAAGAGACACGATCTAAATAACATTAATATAATATGGCATTGTTCATAGTTGAGACATAGCTGTGGCACCCCGGCTCAGAGCAACCGGTTTACCTTGCATTGCCAGGCCAGAGATCAAGTCTTCTGGCAATACACAACAACATGGTACAGAAACAACCGCTTTATTGATGCTAGCGGATTACATACGTCTGATATTATATCGAGATACGAGGCCAAGCGGCACACACAGTGCGGTTGAACAGTATGTACATTATTTAATGAACATGACAAGGGCCTCGATCACACGAACTACACGGCAGCGGAAGAACAACGAAGTGGAACTCCATAGCACAGGGACACCGATGTGGACATGGCCTAGACACGAGATGCGCTCCGATGCGAACCGACTTGCCTGAAAGCTGGCATGACACGCCAGGTCAGTACATTGAATGTACTTGCAAGGTCACAACAAACATAAGCACGATGACAGACAATATCAAGACAGTTAATCAAATTAAAGCAATGCAAGAATTACTAAATATGCAATGAAACAATAGACTCGCTTACCAGACAGTTACCTCATAACCAAACGGTGACCATACCGGGGTCACAACTGAAACCAACCGCTCATGAACAACTCAAGAGTTCATGAATCACAATGCATCGCAACAATAATTTAGTTTGCAAGATTAATTATAAAAGTTGATCCATGGTGTGACTTACTTCCGAGCTATGCCCATAACCGAGGACGCGGCTATCGATAGATTAAATACACTCTGCAGAGGTAGCGCACTTTACCCACACTACGGAACCCCTGGCCTCGCACTCCCATTCGGGTGGACGAAAGCGTTCCGACGAAACCCTCCCTTTGTCATGGCACTCTCCCGGCCACTCCGACCAACTCCCTCTCAAGGCTAGGTCTTGGGTGGCCCCGTGCCTGCCAAAGGCACCAACGGCCACCGTCGTGGCAAAACGGTCCCAATCGGGGACAAGGTACCATAAAAAGAAAAACGAGCACACAAGGTTATGTCTGATTACCGGGCCAGGGTATGCACGCCCCTAACCTTCCCTCGCGGGAGGCACCGGTGAGAGGCACAACAAAGGACCGAATCAAGACCTTCCCACAAGGTAAATGTAGTCGCACTGAATAAAAACCCGATTCAGTGGCACCCTGATGTGATCAACATCATATTCAAGTTGAACTTAATCAAGTTTAACTTTGATAAAAACTTTTTATAACTAACATGATATTTTGACATAATCATGCAAGTAACCGACATGCAAAGCAAACAACACATGGATATGGATCAAACTTATTAGCATAATTATCTTGCAATACTCAGGATAAAAAACATCACTTGTCCTAATTAATTTTTATTATCAAGCAATATTTTTATTAGCTCATCATTTATATGAAAATATCACTTAGTAAAAGAACTATCACAATCTACCATAGCAATATAACTAATACAAAATTTTATTCTACTTGACCAAACAAGTTCATGCAATTTACCAGTAACTAAAACAAGAATATCAAGCATGATAAAATAACTAGCTATTAATAAAATTTATTTATCAAAATTTAATTGCAATAAGAACTCATACTCAAGTAAAAAAAAATCATAGACATTGAAATAACACCATGCAAATGTTGGTGTGGCTTGCCTTAGTGTAGAGGAGGATCGCATCCCTCTTGGTTTGCTTCAAGACAAGCTTCTCCTTCTGAAAATAATTAAAAACCACAAAGACAAATATCAAAAACAAATCTGAATATCACCAGAAATTCTACACAGCAAGGAAAAATCCACCTTTTGGTGTGCTGCTAGAGCTTTCTGAAACAAAGACAATGCAAAAAGAATCAAATCATTTGAACTTATGGTTTAGAAATAGTGGCTGGTCAAAGTTTGGGTCAATTTCTGATTAAATTTGAATTAAACAGAAATTCCTGGGGGGCGTGACGTCGTAGGCGTAAAGAGGGAGTACGCCTCCACTCGTACCGCTTCGGGCGCAAGTGGTGCGGCTGACGCTGGGCACCGTCTCTCGGGAGAGAGAGGGGGGAGCGAGATCAGAGGGCGACGGCGCTTCGCCGGAGCTCACGCCGACGAGGAGGGGGTTTAGGGCTAGATGAGAGGGATAGAAATGATGCTGGGTTCACGACGCACCTTCCCGTAGCCATGGCTTGCCGTGGGATGGCCGAAGCTGCTTGCGGTCAAGCTTGCAAGCTGCGGTGGCGGACAGGATTCGCCAGAGTGGAAGAAGACGACGGCTAGAGGCGGCTCCGGGGGCTCAGTACCATCCAGACAGCACCAAGGGACCTCCAATGCCATGCCCGAGCAGTTAGTCAAGCTCGAGAGGCACCGGAGCAAGGTCGCCGAGCTGCAGAGGTCGCCGGAGTTCTCTGGTCGGGGCAACCGGCCAGAGGCCTGCCCGACCGGGTTGTGGCCCTTCTACTTGTTCATGGAGGTGGTGAGGAGTGGTGAGTGGCTAGGAAACGAGGAGGGAGGCCCTATTTATAGTCGGAGCGAGGGGGGGTATCGTGTCGCCGCTGGAGTTCTCTGGAAGCCAGTGAATGACGACGAAGCGCTCTAGTGCAAGGGGGCAAGCGTGCAGCGTCCCTGCGGGAGCTGTCCACGCTCGTGGACGAGCACAGAACACAGGGGGGAAGAGGACAAGGGCACGCGCGCACTGTGGCTTTTGGACGCGACGTGCTCGTGCTCGTTGCAGCGTCTCCGGCGTCGGCGAGCGCCAGGGAGAGGTCAAGGATGATGGGTCGGGGCCGGTGGCATGGCGCGGCAGTCGTCGGCGAGCACTAGCTCGAGCACGTGCTGAACAGAAGCGTTGGCGCTACCCAGAGCGCGTCAAACGCGCGCCAGACGCCGTGTCCTCATGCGCTCACCGCCCTGGCATGGTCAAGGCGACGTCCACGCGCTGCCAAACCTTGTCTACGCTTTAGTCCATGCAGTGTTTAGTCTAGGAACGTTGAGAACACATCGCCAGGCCGACCAGACTTGACGCAACCAAGTTGGCAAGTTTCTGACCAGAAACTTGGTCGCCAAGTTTTGCTAGCTTCTAGATGGCCATTAGGGCTGATCTCCTGGGGTTTAGGTTTTCTTAGGAGGGTAGTTAAGCTCAAGAAAGATCAGGGCCAAAAGATGAAGGAAAGATGTACTTGTTGTACAAACTGGAATTTTGGGCCAGAAGAGAAATTATTTTCTATAGCAAAAATATTGCAAAAAGTCATGCAATATTTTTTCTTGGGAAGGTGTGCCAAGGTCCAAAGAATATTCAGGATTTATCTCATATTTTTGGAAGCAATAAAAATGAGGGTTGCTTTAGAGCACTAGTTGCTGAATAGAGTTTCAGAGAGGAAAATGAATATTTTTCTTTTATGAAAAATATTCATTTGATTATTTTGGGGTTTAACAGAGAAATAAAGTTGAATGAGAAGTAGATGGGTCACTTGGGTGAAAGTCAAGGGTATGCCCAAGTGACAAGCCCATCTGACATGATTCCAAAATCCAAATCAATGCAAGGCAAAAACCAAGTCCGGAAACAGAGAGAAGGCAAGTCCGGAAAAAGAGAGAAGGTAAAATCCAGGCTGTAACAAACCTCCCCCACTTAGGATGAATCTCGTCCTCGAGATTCGGTTGCTTGGGAAAACAATTCTAGGTATGCAGTCCTTAAAAATTCCTCTCTTTCCCAGTTTGCTTCCTCTTCGGTGTGATGTTCCCACTGAACCTTGAAAAACCTTATTTCTTTGCTGCGAGTGACCCTTTCTGTCTGATCCAATATTCTAATTGGCTTTTCCTCATAAGTCAAATCCGTAGCCAATTCTATCTCTACCATATCAGTCTTTTTCTCCGGTGGTGAGATGCATCTTCTCAGCTGTGAGATATGTACTTCTGACAGTTCCAGTGGCAATTCCAGTTGATACGCAACTGTTCCGACTCTGGCCATGACTAGTAACGGACCGATGTATTTGGGTGCCAATTTTCCGCGGGCCTGAAACCTCTTGACTCCTTTCATAGGGGTGACCCAGAGATATATGTGTTCTCCGGGTTCGAAGCTGATCTGACGGTGTTGTTGTTGTAGGAAAACTCAGCGTAGGGCAGACAGTCTTCCCACTTGTTTCCTTGGGCCAATGCACATGCCCGGAGCATATCTTCGAGTATCTGATTTACTCGCTCAGTCTGTCCATCTGTTTGGGGATGATACACCGTGCAGTACTTCAGAGCAGTCCCCAAGGCTTGATGTAGTCGAGACCAAAATGCTAAAGTGAAGAGAGATCCCCTGTCTGAAGTGATAGTCTTGGGTACTCCATGCAGACTGACGATTCGGGACACATACAGTTGTGCAAGTTGATTTGCACGGTAGGTGGTCCGGATGGGAAGGAAATGTGCCACCTTTGTTAACATGTCCACTTTGACCCATATTGCGTCGTTTCCTCGGTGACACCTTGGTAATCCGGTGATGAAATCCATGCAGATATCGTCCCATTTCCATTGGGATACTGGCAGAGGTTGGAGGAGTCCGGTGGGTTTTTGGTGTTCCGCCTTTACCTTGTTGCATATATCGCAATAGGCCACAAAGTATGCGATGTCTTTCTTCATTCCATCCCACCAGAATACCTGACGAAGGTCTTCATACATTTTGGTACCACCTGGGTGAATTGGGTATGGCGCTTCATGTGCTTCTGTCAATATCTTCTTCCTCAGATCTTCGTGGTTGGGTGATTCTTCCTCGGAACCTTAGTGTACCTTGTTGATCCCTAGAGAAATCCGGTGCATGCCCTTTGTGCATCTTCTGGACATATATTTTCAATAGTTTTTCATCTGCCTAAGCACTGCGGATATCTTCTTCGAGAGTAGGGGCAACTTCCAATATGTTGGCAAGACGGACATCAGTGATCACCAAATTGAGCTGAGTGGTTTCTTCATAAAAGCTCGGGGGCAATGAATTCATGAGAGCATTAAGGTTGGCTGGTTTGCGGTTGAGGGCATCAGCCACTACATTAGCTTTGCCTGGGTGATAATTTATTCCGAGGTCATAGTCCTTAACCAACTCGAGCCATCTTCGCTGCCGAAGGTTCAAATCGGGCTGAGTGAATATATACTTGAGACTCTTGTGGTCGGTAAATTTCTGGCACTTCTTTCCAATCAGATAGTGTCTCCAGATCTTCAAGGCATGCACCACCGCGGACAATTCCAAATCATGCATGGGATAGTTTCCTTCGTGTTGTCACAGTTGGCGGGATGCATAAGCCACAACTTTGCCATCTTTCATGAGTACACATCCAAGCCCTTTTCTGGATGCGTCGCAGTAGACATAAAAACTGTGGTAGATGTGTGGAAGAGTCAATACTGGTGCTGACGTCAGCCTGATTTTGAACTCATTGAAACTCCATTCGCAGTCCTCAGTCCATTCAAACTTCTTATCCTTATTTAAGAGCTCGGTTATTGGCTTGGCAATCTTGGAGAATCCTTCAATAAAACAGCGATAATATCCAGCTAGTCCAAGGAAACTCCGGATTTCTGAGACTGTCGTGGGTGCGGACCAATCAAGTACATCTTTCACCTTGCTTGGATCCACTGAGATTCCTTCTGCCGAGAGGACATGCCCGAGAAATCCAGCTTGCTGGAGCCAAAATGCACATTTGCTGAACTTGGCATAAAGCTGATGGTCGCGAAGCCTTTGCAAAACTGCTCGGAGATATTCCTTGTGTTCGTCTTTGCTCTTGGAGTAAATGAGGATGTCATCGATGAACACCACCACAAATTTGTCCAAGAAATCCATAAACACCTTGTTCATCATATGCATGAAGAAGGCTGGGGCGTTGGTGAGGCCGAAGGACATGACGGTATACTCATAAAGACCGTACTAAGTGGTGAAGTGGTCTTGGGAATATCCTCCTTCTTTATCTTGAGCTGATGATATCCAGTCCTCAAATCAATTTTGGAGAATACTTTGGCTCCACTGAGTTGATCAAACAGATCGTTAATCCTTAGCAGTGGATACTTATTTTTGATCGTGATGTCATTCAATTATCGGTTGTCCACAAACATTCGTAGACTGCCATCCTTTTTATCCATAAATATCGCTGGTGGTCCCCATGGTGACGAGCTTGGGCGAATGTATCCTTTCTGTAGCATCTCATCCAGCTGTTTCTTTAATTCCACCAATTCTGAGGCATTCGATAGTATTTCTTGTGTATCATTGCGGTTCCAGGCACCAAGTCAATTGCAAATTCCAGCTCTGTCGGGTGGCATGCCTGGTAATTCTTCAGGAAATACATCTGGATACTCACTGACCACTAGAATTAGTTCCACCTCTTCTGCCACGGCTGTGAAAATCATATCCTTCTTGGGTATGCCCTTGCGGGCATAAAAACTCGTGGTGCAACCTTCTGTGTTTGTCATTGTAACTTCTCTGGTCGCACCGTTGATGCATGCTTGGTATTGGGTTAACCAATTCATGCCCAGAATAATATCCAATTTGTTAGAATCGATGATTATCAGATATGTTGGAAACTTGATGCCCTTGATGTCAATTTCCAAATTGCGGCAGACCAGATTGCTTTTGAGCAGGGATCCCGGGGATTGTACCAGCATGTGTTTTCCCAAAATCGAGCAAGGAAATATGTTTTGGTTAGCAAAACTCCGTGAAATAAAAGAGTGGGAAGACCCAGAGTCAAATAAAATTTCGGCGGGTATGTCATTAACAAGGAACATACCAATGACGACTTCTAGGTCCTCTTGGGCTTCGTCTGCGCAGATATGATGGATTTGCCCTTGGATCATATCTAGGGCGGAATACGGCTCCATGTAGTTGACTTGCGGATGGAATGGAGCTGTTTGTTTGTTGTTCTAGGGGCACTGTCTGGCGTAATGTCCTGTTTGTCCACAGCTGAAACGGGAATTGTTGCGCTGACAATCTTCACGCACAGGGCTGGTCACGATATTCTTGACTTGGGTGGTGGTCCTGTTGACATTTTGCTCCTAGTTGGGTTTGTACTCAACCTGAGTCTGTTGCCAAGTACGAGCCTTCTGCACTGGTTGCATATCCTTCTTCAGCTCAAATTTGCGATTGTGGTCATTAATAGCTGGCTTGATGTCGTGTAGGAGCTTGTGTTCCCTTTCTGTGATGAGGGCCTTGTTCACCAGAGTCAGGAAGTCCAGAAAATCAAACATGCTGAGGGTGCACCTGAGATGCTAATTCAGTCCTCCAAGAAATTCGTCGATCTTCCGTTCTTCTGTGGCCACATCATAGAGAGAATAGTGGGCCAAATGGTTGAATTTATTCAAGTACTCATTGACTGTCTTGCTGCCTTGGGTGAGGGTGAGGAATTCGCGCTGCTTGATTTTCATAATCCCGATGGGAATATGATACTTGCGGAAATGATCCTTGAATTTAGTCCAAGTAGTTTCTTCGTCCACGGGCCATATGGCATTAGATTATCCCACCATATAGCGGCAGCTCCTTCGAGATAATGCGTTGCAAAGGGAACCTTGTCTCCCTCTTTAGTGCGGGCAATCTCCAGTTTCCTCTCAATAGTCCTTAACCAATCATCGGCGTCCAATGGATCCATAACTTGGCTGAAGCTGGGAGGCTTGGTTCGCTGAAAATCTGATAGCTTGGAGTGATCATTCTGCCCAACCATAACTTGCACACTTTTCAGTATTTCCAGCAGATCATTGCTCCTTCTTTCTTCAAATATTCGCAGGATTTGCTCAGTGGAAGGTGGATTTGGTGATGGAGACGGAGGTGGCTGGTATGGCTCGGGGGAATGTCCTGCCTACCTTGCGGAGCGACGGACAGGGACATCCTCACAAGCTTGGATGTTGCTGCCTCCACGCGTCATCCTATTATTCATTTTCCCAATACATAGCAACCATGATGAGAAAATTCCAAAATGGGAGGAAAGCCATCAACAAATCCTGGAAGAAAACAGCGAATGAAAACCAAAGAGAATAAAAGATTCCAACATAATTATACATAGACTCAGCATGAAAGTAAACATCACAACGGGTCTACTACCCTTATACATGAAACTAAGCATCATGACATGTGTGATTACACCCATACATCATACTTATGACGAAAGCGATACTCTAAAGTTCTACTGCTCGGACTGCGCTGCTGCGGACTCCTCTCCTAAGCCGGACCCAGATCCTGAACTAATAGTAGAGACCTCCGGGTTAAGAGAGATCAGCGACAGTCGCCGAACAAAGAGCTACCCAAAGGGAAAACTACTGCCCGAATTTGATGAGGAGGCCGTAGAGCCCCCACAATCAAAAAGCAAGAAGGCCACCCAGTCGGATGGACGACCCCATGGCAAACAGAGAGCGGCAAATGGCGCCACACACAAGCCGGTACGCTATTTGCATAAGGATTCACATCAAAAGGATGGCCCAGTTAGGTCCATCTATGGGCCGAGAAAGCAAGCTCTTCAAAGCAATGCAACACGCCAAATATCCGAACATCACGGCACACCCAAATATAGGGGTGTCGCACACCCCCTGTTTCACCGATGAGGTCTTTGGGTCACGAATTCCCGGTGAGATTCAAACCCGTAAACATAGAGGCATCTGACGGAACAATGCACCCCGAGTCTGGATTGAGGATTACATCCTCCACATACACATGGCTAGAGGAGATGATCTCCACGCCATAAAATACTTACCCTCAAGCTCAAAGGGCCAGCCCGGCATTGGCTCAAAAGCCTCCCTGAAAATACCATTGGAAGTTGGGAAGAGCTCGAGGATGCTTTTAGGGCAAATTTTCAAGGGACTTATGTCCGTCCTCCGGATGCAGATGATTTAAGTCATATAGCTCAACAACCCGGAGAGTCAGCCTGCAAATGCTGGAACAGGTTCCTCACCAAAAAGAACCAAATAGTCGATCGTCTGCACGCCAAGCCTTAGCAGCTTTCAAACACAACGTCAAGACGAATGGCTCGCTGCACACCTCGGCCAGAGAAGCCAAGAACCATGGCTGCATTAACAAGCCTCATGACCCGCTTTTGCGCGGGAGAGGATAGTTGGCTGGCAAGATGCAGTACCAGTGACCCAAGTACATCCGAAGTAAGGGATGGAAATGGAAAACCACGACGCAGCAAGGACCAGCGCCGGATTAAGAGGAATGGTCCAAAGAGCGCGGCAGTCAACTCCGGATTCAAAAGCTCACTGCAGAACAATAAAAAACTGCCCCTTAAGGACAATAGCGATGGGCTATCCAACTTAAACAAAATCTTGGACAAGATATGCCAAATCCACAGTACTCCGGAGGCACGCAAACCATACCCACAGAGATTGTTGGGTCTTCAAACAATCTGGCAGACTCAACGCCGAACACAAGGGGCTCGACACACCAAGTGAAGATGATGACGAGCACCACAAGCAGAGCCCCGGAAAACAAAAGAATTTCCCACAAGAAGTCAAAACAGTAAACTTACTTCAAGTGACAAAAGGGGAAAACAGAGCGGCACCCACTGAATTACGCGCCGCACAATCTACCCCAGCAGAGTCCCAACACTGGTTGTCAAAACCAATCACCTTCGACAATCAGGACTACTCCGAAAGTATCCGGAACGCATGATGGACTGCCTTGATATTGGATCCTATAATCGACGGATTCCAATTTACACAAGTCCTCATGGATGGCTGTAGTAATATAAACCTGATATATCAAGACACAATCCGCAAGATGGGGATAGACCCAACCAAAATTCGCCATAGCAACACCTCCTTCAAAGGGGTAATGCCAGGCCTGTATGCCCATTATGCGGGCTCCCTCGCTAGAAGTTGTGTTCGGCTCATCCGACAACTTCCACCGTGAAAAGTTAACCTTCCACATCACCCCATTCAAAGTAGCTATCAAGCACTCTGGGCGTGAAGCTTTACCGCTTTAACGCAATACCGCATTATGCATCTCTTACACTTAAAATGACCGGTCCACGTGGCATCATCTCATTAAAAGGGAGTATTAAGTGTTACTCGAGCACGGAAGAACGGGAGACTGCCTTGACAGCCCCACACCTATCCGGCTCCGCTAATCAAAAGCACCTGAATAGGTCATTCAAACACCGGACACGGCTAGACGGGTCCGGCACCTACTAGCGGCATGCCCCCATACAAGGGGCTGCATGCACGTACAACAGGAGACAATAAAGCTCAATTTTATTCACCTTCCGAACTGTACTCTGTTTATTTAATATAAAGTACGTTTCTCGCACGATATTTTTTCTTTTCAACTAAGTTCTTCTCTTTTACAGCTGAACACCGTGCTACACCCGTCGAGGATACGGCTGCGGAGACACAAAGCAGACGTGCAGCAGGGACCCGTCTCAAGGATTCTTTTCAGATTAAGACCCTGCGTAAACCTTTTTTACTGTCTCTTGTTGATATACATCCCCCGGTTTCTTACTATAAACGAGGAGGAGGCTGGCGTTTTGGCATCGGGCGCACTAGAATTTTTACGCGTACCTGGACACCAGGGGCTTAGGGCATTATTCTGCCCATTTTCATAAAGACCGAATACCTTAGGGAGTGTTCGGCGTCTCGAGTTAGGCCTTATATGCATCAGCTCCGCATCATGTCTTTGGTCAAATGTTGGGTTTGCCCGGCTCCCATGTTTTGGTACCTTACGTTCCATTATATCGGCTAAGGTAGCACGGGAGAACCACCGCGATTGTGCCCGGTTGAGCTGGGTTGAGCACCTCGGTGGAGAAAGCTAAAAGCGGCTGTCATGATATAGCGTGAGACTGGTCAACCACTCGATGACCCAGTGAATGTTTAGAATTCCCGCATTGACGAAGGGCCGTTTCGGTCGTGCACATACACGCCCCAAATTCGGGAGGCCTGCGCCCCTAGGGGCTATATAGTAGCCCCACCATCGAACTCCTATGGCTAAGTGAAAGTGATAAAGCATTATAGTCCGGTTGCCTAGTTTGCTACGCTATCACCTCCTTCACGGGACCAAGACGTTGGATTAAGTGTGAAAATGCGCCTTTTTGCAAACACCCCCGCACTATGTGCGAGGGGGCTTAAGCCGAAGACTGCCAAATTTCAAGTTAAATACACATATACATCAACGGCCGCACAGGAGGCGTTTTAATACTTGAACGCACAAGTATAAAAAGCTCTTATATTATATTGAAATGTTGTTTTCACAAACCATACATGTCATTTAAACATAATATCCTTCGAGCATTGCGTCTCTATTAAACGAGCGCCCTGCAGGACTTCCTCAAAATAGTGCTCGGCGGTACTAAACACTGTCCGAATCTTGGGATGCAAGTCGGTGGCCTTCATTTCTTCCCAGTATGTCTTGACACGGGCAAGAGCCATCCGCGCACCCTCAATACACGCCGACCTCTTCATTGCGTCGATACGCGGTACCGCACCAAGGAACTGCTGCACTAAGCCAAAATAACTCTTCGGCTGGGGTCCGCCTGGCCACAAATGAGTCATGACATGCTTCATGGCAAGTCGGGATAACCGATTCAGCTCGGCCCATTCGGCCAACCGATAGGTCAACGGAAGAGGACGCTCCGGACTATGGAATTGCGACCAATATAGCTCTTCCCTTCGCGCCCTTCCGCCTCGGAATGCTCAATCGCGTCCGCAGCGCTCGCCGCTAAGTCCAGATAAGCATCCTCCGAACTCCACAACTTGTCCAACTGAGCATACTTCGGATCCGTATATTTCCTCCGCAGCAGAAAAGGCTTTCCAGCCGCAATAGCCCCGGCCTGACTCAGCTCCTCCTTGGCAGCTCTCATAGCGGAACGGGCATCCTTGGATTCGGCGGTGGCCTTTTTCAGTTCCTCTTGCTCCGCTTGACGTTCTTTTTCAAGAACCCCGCAGCGGTCGGTAGCATTCTTCAACTTTATGGCCATATCGGCCATTTCCTCTTTGCTTGGCGGGAGCAGCCCGTTCGGCTTTTAGCTCTTCGGCCGCCCTTAAAGCGGCCGCATTACTATTTCTGGCTTGCTCTTTAGCTCGAGCGAGTTCCGCCCGCAGCTCCTCCCCAGCAGCGGCACCACCTGCATTAAGCATACAAGTAGTAAGGCACGGGCGTCAAGCTCCCTTACCAGGCGTCCGCGAAGAAGTCGCATACCCTGTGACTCGTCAAACCGCTTATTGACAAGCGCGATGTCCGCATCCGCCTCGTCAAGTTGCCACTTTAGTTCGGCAAATTCATCAGTCTGGCTGGCCACCGGACGCCCCGCCACCTATTTAGGAGCGGCGATATGTTATAACTGAGATTATGATCCTCGGCACGCTGTCCATTTTGACAACATACCGAGTCTCAGGGGCTACTATCTATACAGGGCGCATTCTATATGCATATTTGTCAGAAGGTACATCATTTTTGCGTACCTCGAACCCTGTCAGTAAGCTTCTGACGGCTTCATGCAATCCGCTCTCAGCGGATGCAATTCTTTCAATCACCATACCCATTAGCGCACGGTGATCTTCTGAGATAGCCGCTTCCCGAGCAGATCCTTCAGCCTCCTCCGATCAAGACGCCCGATTGGCGCGGACCCTCCGGCCCCGCCGGACTCGAAGAAACCCTCCGCGACGACACCTCAGGGGCGTCCGCCTCACATGAAGGTGCGACAGGTGGAGGCGTTTCGCTCTCCATCATCTCCGGAAGAAGATCCCCCGAAGACGAGCTCTGCTGAGAAGGGCTGAGATCCGAACTACAAGGTATAATTTTGGTTATCTTCAGAAATACATATAGGGATGACCTTTATTACAAGACCCCTTCTTTTTACTTACGGCTCGCTGGAGGGCTGATCCCTTGGGGAAATAGTGCGGCTGGGGTACTTCCCAGCGCTGGACTCTCTAACGAAGATTTCTTTCCCCTCTTTGAGGCCTTGACCTCCGGATCTTCCGAAGCGGTCCTCTTCTCTCCTTGGAGGGAGGGACTTTGATCCCCTTCCTTGAAAGCCTCCTTCGTGGAGGCGGTTGCTTCCCGCTCTCCCCTTCGCCTTCTTCAAAAGGCGCTGCCTTGACATCTTGGTCAAGACGGGATCCGGGCGTGGTCTCTGGGAGGGGAGCCGGACACCTTATCAACTTTGCTTTCGCTATCCACTCCTGTTCAAGAAACAGCTCCTTTAAGGGCAAGTTTATGATAAATGAACGGACAGGCTGTCCGGGTGCAGGACTACTTACTTGAGTATCTGGGCAATTGCAGCTTAGTCCTGCGTCCTTAGTCAGATCCGGACACTTTTCTTGTGATCCGAAGAACAGTTTATACATCTCCACGGGCGTCGTACCCATAGAATGTTGGAGAGCTCGTGGTCCCTCCGGATTAAATTACCACAGACGAAGGGGGCGACGTTTGTAGGGCGTATACGCCGAATCAACATAACCTACGCCCTTTGTGACCAGATTGATCTCTCTTTCTTGGAGGTCTCGAATACGGCCCCCGCAATGAGGAACGCCCTGGACGGCCCCACGAGCCCCCGTGACCCATGATGCCGGCCCGTGGTGGACTCTGGCGGAAGGCGGAGGCGCCACCCATTTGGTGCCCCTGGGAGCGGTGATATAAAACTACTCCCGTTGCCACAAACCAAGCTCCTCTTGAAAAGAGCCCTCGGGACACGGAGCATCAGCACACTTTCTTATGACCGCCCCTCCGCACTCTGCTTGTTGCCCCTCGATCATCTTCGGCTCCACCTTGAAGGTCTTGAGCCACAATCCAAAGTGAGGGGTAATATGGAGGAAGGCTTCACATACGACAATGAATGACGAGATATGGAGGATGGACTCCAGATTCAAGTCATGGAAATCCAGCCCATAATAAAACATGAGCCCCCACACAAAGGGATCCGTCGGGAAGCCTAAACCCCGAAGGAAGTGAGATACGAACACCACGCTCTCGCCGGGCTCGGGAGTTGGAATGACCTGCCCTGGAGCAAGCAGCCTATGTGAAATCTCGCCGGTTAGATACCTGGCATCTCACAGCTTTAGCACATCTTCTTCTGTGACGGAAGAGGACATCCATCGGCTGAGCTAGTCGGAGCCGGACATCGTCGAAGGTCCAAAGCGCCCAAATCTGAAGCTTTGGGTGTTAGAAGTCGAAGCGCGAGGCGAACTCGATGGAGGGTGGAAAAAAGAAGAGGGCCTTGGTCTCATTATAAAGAGGTTGAATACCAAGAGCCCTCCCCGTGGTCGAATGGGACTCGCCCGATAGAGGAGGCGTGCTAACGGGCACGGTTGGGTTACCCACGTCCGTATTGATGAGAATCCCGGAATAAGGGGCATGATCTACGCTTTGATAAGACGTGCCAAAGGAAACTGCCTCGCTAAACGCTACCGAGGTGGAACAGTAAAAATGATTCGTATAAAGGCCTGGCCGTGGTGTGATGTCACGCCCATGAATACGTCGCCAGATCCGCAAAAATTATTCTCTCTACGGTAGTATGTGGAACTTGTTTTGCAGAGCCGGACACTATCCTTGTGTTAAAAACCTTCAATGAAGTATTCGGAAGAGGAACCCGCCTTGCAATGCCGAAGACAATATGCGCGCCGGACTCATCGTCATTGAAGCCTGGTTCAGGGGCTACTGAAGGAGTCCTGAACTAGGGGGTGTCTGGATAGCCGAACTATCATCTTTGGCCGGACTCCTAGACTATGAAGATACAAGATTGAAGACTTTGTCCTGTGTCCGGATGGGACTTTCCTTGGCGTGGAAGGCAAGCTTGGCGATACGGATATGTAGATCTCCTACCATTGTAACCGACTCTGTGTAACCCTAACCCTATTCGGTGTCTATATAAACCAAAGGGTTTTAGGACGAACAACAATCATACCATAGGCTAGCTTCTAGGGTTTAGCCTCCTTGATCTCGTGGTAGATCTACTCTTGTACTACCCATATCATCAATATTAATCAAGCAGGAGTAGGGTATTACCTCCATCGAGAGGGCCCGAACCTGGGTAAAAACATCGTGTCCCTTGTCTCCTGTTACCATCCGCCTAGACGCACAGTTCGGGACCCCCTACCCGAGATCCGCCGGTTTTGACACCGACAACAATGCTCTCACGGAGCTACTCTAGCTAATTGCTCCCACGTTCAATACATATCTAGATTGAGACTTAGAGTCATCTAGATCAGTGTCAAAGCTTGCATCGACGTAACTCTTTACGACGAACTCTTTATCACCTCCATAATTGAGAAACATTTCCTTACTCCTCTTTAAGTACCTAAGGATAATTTTGACCGTTGTCCAATGATCTACTCCTAGATCACTATTGTACCCCCTTGTGAAACTCATGGCAAGGTATACAATAAGTCTGGTACACAGCATGGCAAACTTTATAGAACCTATGGTTGAGGCATAGGGAATGACTTTCATTCTCTCTCTATCTTCTGCCGTGGTCAGGTTTTGAGTCTTACTCAACTTCACACCTTGCAACACAGACAAGAACCCTTTCTTTGATTGATCTATTTTGAACTTCTTCAAAAAAATTGCCAAGGTATGTATTTTGTGAATGTCCTATTAAGCATCTCGATCTATCCCTATAGATCTTGATGCCCAATATTTAAGTAGCTTCACTGAGGTCTTTCATTGAGAAATTCTTATTCAAGTATCCTTTTATGCTATCCAGAAATTCTATATCATTTCCGATCAACAATATGTCATCCATATATACTATCAGAAATACTATAGAGCTCCCACTCACTTTCGTAAACACAGGCTTCACCAAAAGTCTGTATAAAACCATATGCTTTGACCACCTTATTAAAGCATATATTCCAACTCCGAGATGCTTGCACCAGTCCATAGATGGATCGCTGGAGCTTGCACACTTTGTTAGCACCTTTAGGATCGACAAAAACCTTCTGGTTGCATCATATCACTACAAAAAGAAGACACACCCGTGACATTTTGGGCCGAACGAATTTTTTTCCTGTCATACTTATGAAACTTCTATGACCATAATTGTGACAAAACCCGGTATCATCATAGATGTGGTGGGGTCCTACTTCTATGACAAAAAAATCATGACAGAAAATGGGCTTTTCGTCCTGGGCGGGCCGGAGACGCAGCTGCATGAAATTCTTTGGGCCGTCCATGACGGGAAAAACCGTGGTAGAAGCGAGGGCGAGGAAAATATCGAGGAGTTCCCGGTTACGGTGGCTGGTCGGGGGCCGAGCGATGCGCGTTTCTCTTGTACGTACATGCGTGTGTGCGAGGCGTTGCGCTCTAACTGAACCTGAGTGAGGCGTTGGGCTCTAACTGAACCCGAGCGATTGCACTGCAGGCTACACGTTACTGAACCCGAGCGATCGATCGATGGCTGTTAACTGAACCCGATCGAGCGATTCCTTCGCTACTGCTGCTAACTGAAGCCGATCGATGCTGCCTCTGGATGAACAGTGAGCGTTGTTGGGGGGTTTGGATGAACAGTTCCCGGTGGTGGTTGGATGAACAGGAACCCATGGTAGTAGAGGCCGTTGCCACTGGATGAATAGTACCCCGATCGATCGAGCCGGTGGATGAACAGACCCCGCGGAGGGCTGGATGAACAGGACCCCGTGGAGGGCTGGATGAACAGGACCCCATGGATGGCTGGTTGAACAGTAGCCGGTGGAGGGCTGGATGAACAGTAGCTCTTGGAGGGGTGCTTGAACATGACCCCCGTGGAGAGGGCTGGTTGAACAGTAGCCGGTGGAGGAGCGTGCGGTGGAGGCTAGATGAACAGGAGCCCATGGATGAACAGTCGCAGGTGGAGGCTGGAGGAGGTCGACGATGGATGAACAGTGGCCCGCGGAGGTTGGAGGAGGTCGACGGTGGAGATGAACAGTATCTTGTGGAGTCCCGTTTTGCGGTACTCCACACCCCTCCCGATGAACAGGACCCCCGTTTCGACTGTAGCGCTCCAACATAAGTCCGTTTACTCCATTTTGCGGTACGCCACACCCCTCCCGGTCAACAGGACCCCGCTTCGACCATAGGAGGTCCAACAGAAGTTCGTTTCCTCCGTTTCGCGGTACACCAGACCCCTCCCAATGAACAGGATCCCGTTTCGACCGTGGCCGGTCGAACACAAGGCCGTTCCCTCCGTTCTATGGTACGCCAAGCCTCGTTTCCATCAGTTGTTCTATCCAAGCCGGTTGGCTCCCGATGAACACGACGACGCATTCCATTCCGAGCCAGCCGGTTGGCTCCCCATGAACACGACGACGACGCAGTTTCTCCATTCTGAACAAGCCATGTACACGAGCCCTGGCCATACGTATGCGCGAGTAGGCATTCGAGACCCCGCCAGATGTAATGACGTCGGGTCAGATGTTTAATTTCTTGCACCCTGTCCGCTGTACATACGTGTACGTGCTACGTGCACACCTCTACTACGACACGTGCGCGCCTCTACTATGACACGTGCCCTTCCTTGCACGGCCACGTTCATCGCTGCAGCCTGCAGACAGACCGGTCGAGCAGTATGTACGTACACGTTCGCGACCAGAATGACAATGCTACATACGCTTTGACCAGGTGGGTCCTGACTGTCAGGAACTTCCTTGCGTGCGAAGATGTAGCTGGTGGGTCCCATCAGTCAGGGGGTGAATCATTTTTTTGCTCGTAATATGGACGCACTTCCTTGCATGCAAAGATGTAGCTGGTGGGTCCCAGCAGTCAGGGGAAAACATTTTTTTTCACGAAATACGGTGGCCTGTCCAGTGGGTCCCTGAGGTCAGGTGGAGGAATCATTATTTTCCGCGTAATAAGGAGGCACTTCCTTGCTGCGGCCGTGGACCCAGCTGTCAGCCTCTTCATGTACAGTACTCTTTTGATGGAACTCGTTCCTTGACCACGTTGACCACGCCGCGCCGAGAGCACCAGGGCAGTGGACGACGGCGAGGCCTAGGAAGGGGACGACGCGGAGTGGGGGAAGACGCGGCAGTGGATGCCCACACGGAGAGGAGTACGAGGGTTCGCTGGTTCGGCTGCGGTGTGATACGTCTCCGACGTATCTATAATTTTTTATTGTTCCATGCTATTATATTATCTGTTTTGGATGTTTAATGGGCTTTACCAAGCACTTTTATATTTTTTTGGGACTAACCTATTAAACCAGAGCCCAGTGCCAGTTTCTGTTTTTTCCCTTGTTTTAGTGTTTCGCAGAAAAGGAATATCAAACGAAGTCCAAACGGAATGAAACCTTCGGGAGCATGATTTTTGGAACGAACATGATCCAGGAGACTTGGAGTTGAAGTAAAGGAAGCTTCGAGGTGGCCACGAGGCAGGGAGGCGCGCCTGCCCCTGGGTGCGCCCCCACCCTCGTGGGCCCCTCGTGGCTCCCCTGACCGACTTCTTTCGCCTATATATGTCCATATGCCCTAAAAACATCGAGGAGCAGAATAGATCGGGAGTTCCGCCGCCGCAAGCCTCTATATCCACAAAAAACCAATCGGGACCCTCTTCCGGCACCCTACGGAGGGGGGATCCCTCACCAGTGGCCATCTTCATCATCCCGGCGCTCTCCATGATGAGGAGGGAGCAGTTCACCCTCAGGGCTGAGGGTATGTACCAGTAGTTATGTGTTTGATCTCTCTCTCTCTCTCGTGTTCTTGATGCTGCACGATCTTGATGTATCGCGAGCTTTGCTATTATAGTTGGATCATATGATGTTTCTCCCCCTCTACTCTCTTGTAATGGATTGAGTTTTTCCCTTTGAAGTTATCTTATCGGATTGAGTCTTTAAGGATTTGAGAACACTTGATGTATGTCTTGCCGTGCTTATCTGTGGTGACAATGGGATATCACGTGATCCACTTGATGTATGTTTTGGTGATCAACTTGCGGGTTCCGCCCATGACCCTATGCATAGGGGTTGGCACATGTTTTCGTCTTGACTCTCCGGTAGAAACTTTGGGGCACTTTTTGAAGTACTTTGTGTTGGTTTGAATAGATGAATCTGAGATTGTTTGATGCACATCGTATAATCATACCCACGGATACTTGAGGTGACATTGGAGTATGTAGGTGACATTAGGGTTTTGGTTGATTTGTGTCTTAAGGTGTTATTCTAGTACGAACTCTATGATAGATCGAACGGAAAGAATAGCTTCGTGTTATTTTACTACGGACTCTTGAATAGATCGATCAGAAAGGATAACTTTGAGGTGGTTTCGTACCCTACAATAATCTCTTCCTTTGTTCTCCGCTATTAGTGACTTTGGAGTGACTCTTTGTTGCATGTTGAGGGATAGTTATATGATCCACTTATGTTATTATTGTTGAGAGAACTTGCACTAGTGAAAGTATGAACCCTAGGCCTTGTTTCAACGCATTGCAATACCGTTTGTGATCACTTTTATCATTAGTTACCTTGCTGTTTTTATATTTTCAGATTACAAAAACCTATATCTATCATCCATATTGCACTTGTATCACCATCTCTTCGCCGAACTAGTGCATCTATACAATTTACCATTGTATTGGGTGTGTTGGGGACACAAGAGACTCTTTGTTATTTGGTTGCAGGGTTGTTTGAGAGAGACCATATTCATCCCTCGCCTCCCACGGATTGATAAACCTTAGGTCATCCACTTGAGGGAAATTTGCTACTGTCCTACAAACCTCTGCACTTGGAGGCCCAACAACGTCTACAAGAAGAAGGTTGCGTAGTAGACATCAAGTTCTTTTCTGGCGCCGTTGTCGGGGAGGTGAGTGCTTGAACATATATCTTTAGATCTTGCAATCGAATCTTTTAGTTTCTTGTTTTATCACTAGTTTAGTCTATAAAAGAAAACTAAAAAATGGAATTGAGTTTGTCTCATACGCTTCATCTTTTTAATGTCTTGCGTGAAAATGATGGGAAGGGAAATTGTGCTCAAGTACTAGAAGAAGAATTACATAGAATGCTTGGCATAAAATATGTGAATTATGAGCATGATTGCAATGTTTTTAGTACGAATTCCTTGAATATCCATGATGCTAATGATATGCAAAGCCACAAGCTTGGGGAAGCTATGTTTGATGAAGATGATATTTTTTGTCCCCCAAGTTTTGATGTGCAAACTTATTATGATGAAAGCATGCCTACTAGCTATGATGATTATTGTGATGACATGTATGCAATAAAGAATAATGATAACCATGAAACTTGTCATCTTGATTTCAATTTTCAATCCCATAATAGTTATTTTGTTGAGTTTGCTCCCACTACTATTCATGAGAAGAAATTTGCTTATGTGGAGAGTAATAAAAATTATATGCTTGTGCATCATGAAAATAGTGCTTTATGTGATACTTATATTGTTTAATTAATTCATGATGCTACTGAAAATTATTATGAGGGAGGAATATATGCTTGTAGGAATTAAAATAATATCAAGTTTCCTCTCTATGTGTTGAAAATCTTGAAGTTATGCTTGTTTTGCCTTCCTATGCTAGTTGATTATTGTTCCCATAAGTTGTTTGCTCACAAAATCCCTATGCATATGAAGTGGGTTAGACTTAAATGTGCTAGTCATATTCTTCATGATGCTCACTTTATGTTTTCAATTCTTATCTTTTATGCGAGCATCATTGAAATCATCATGCCTAGTTAGGGGCGTTAAACGTTAGCGCTTGTTGGGAGGCAACCCAATTTTTATTTTTGTTCTTTGTCTTTTGCTTCTGTTTAGTAATAAATAAATCATCTAGCCTCTGGTTAGATGTGGTTTTATGTTTTAATTAGTGTTTGTGCCAAGTAAGACCTATAGGATCTTCTTGGATGATAATTATTTGATCTTGCTGAAAAAAGACAGAAACTTTCTGCTCACGAAAACAATTTTTAAAAATCACCAGAAAGTGATAAAATACTGATTCCAATTGCAGTAGATCAATAGTCAAATTATCTAGGTCTTACTATTTTTGTAGATTTTTCTGAGTTCCAGAAGTTTGCGTTTGATGCAGATTACTACAGACTGTTCTGTTTTTGACAGATTCTATTTTCTATGTGTTGTTTGCTTATTTTGGTGAATCTATGAGTAGTATAGGAGGGTATGAACCATAGAGAAGTTTGAATACAGTAGATATTACACCAATATAAATAAATAATGGGTTCACAACAGTACCTAAGTGCTGATTTATTTTCTTATACTAACGGAGCTTACGAGTTTTCTATTAAGTTTTGTGTTGTGAAGTTTTCAAGTTTTGGGTAAAGATTTGATGGACTATGGAATAAGGAGTGGCAAGAGCCTAAGCTTGGGGATGCCCAAGGCACCCCAAGATAATATTCAAGGATAACAAAGAGCCTAAGCTTGGGGATGCCCCAGATGGCATCCCCTCTTTCGTCTTCGTTCATCGGTAACTTTACTTGGAGCTATATTTTTATTCACCACATGATATGTGTTTTTCTTGGAGCGTCATCTTATTTCCTTTTGTTTTGCTTGCTGTTTGAATAAAATACCAAGATCTGAAATTCTGAAATGTTAAAGAGTCTTCACATAGTTACATAATTATTCAACTACTCTATGATCTTCACTTATATCTTTCGGAGTAGTTTGTCATTTGCTCTAGTGCTTCACTTACATCCTTTTAGAGCACATCAGTGGTTTTATTTTGAAGAAATAGATGAATTCTCATGCTTCACTTATATTATTTTGAGAGTCTTTAGAAGAGCATGGTAATTTGCTTGGGTTATAAAACTAGTCCTAATATGATGGGCATCTAAGAGGGATATAATAAAAACTTTCATATAAAGTGCATTGAATACTATGAGAAGTTTGATTTCTTATGATTGTTTTGAGATATGAGGATGGTAATATTAGAATCATGCTATTGGAGTAGTTGTGAATTTGAGAAATACTTGTGTTAAAGTTTGTGATTCCGGTAGCATGCACGTATGGTGAACCGTTATGTGATGAAGTCGGAGCATGATTTATTTATTGATTGTCTTCCTTATGAGTGGTGGTCAGGGACGAGCGATGGTCTTTTCCTACCAATCTATCCCCCTAGGAGCATGCGCGTAGTACTTCGTTTCGATAACTAATAGATTTTTGCAATAAGTATGTGAGTTCTTTATGACTAATGTTGAGTCCATGGATTATACGCACTCTCACCCTTCCACCATTGCTAGCCTCTCTAATATCACACACTTTTCGCCGGTATCATACACCCACCATATACCTCCCTCAAAACAGCCACCATACCTACCTATTATGGCATTTCCATAGCCATTCCGAGATATATTGCCATGCAACTTTCCACCGTTCCGTTTATTATGAGACGCTCCATGATTGTCATATTGCTTTGCATGATCATGTAGTTGACATCGTATTTGTGGCAAAGCCACCATTCAAAATTCTTTCATACATGTCACTCTTGATTCATTGCACATCCCGGTACACCGCCCAAGGCATTCATATAGAGTCATATTTTGTTCTAAGAATCGAGTTCTAATTCTTGAGTCGTAAGTAAATAAAAGTGTGATGATCATCATTATTAGAGCATTGCTCCAATGAGGAAAGGATGATGGAGACTATGATTCCCCCACAAGTCGGGATGAGAATCCGGACGAAAAATAAAAAAAGGGGAGAAAAAAGAGGCCAAAAAAAGAGAGAAGGCCGAAAAAAATGAGAGAAAAAGAGAGAAGGGACAATGCTACTATCCTTTTACCACACTTGTGCTTCAAAGTAGCACCATGATCTTCATGATAGAGAGTCTCCTATGTTGTCACTTTCATATACTAGTGGGAATTTTACATTATAGAACTTGGCTTGTATATTCCAATGATGGGCTTCCTCAAATTGCCCTAGGTCTTCGTGGAGCAAGCGAGTTGGATGCACACCCACTTAGTTTCTTTTGTTGAGCTTTCATATACTTATAGCTCTAGTGCATCCGTTGCATGGCAATCCCTAGTCACTCACATTGATATCTATTGATGGCCATCTCCATAGCCCGTTGATACGCCTAGTTGACGTGAGACTATCTTCTCATTTTTGTCTTCTCCACAACCACCATTCTATTCCACCTATGGTGCTATATCCATTGCTCACGCTCATGTATTGCGTGAAGATTGAAAATTTTTGAGAACACCAAAAGTATGGAACAATTGCTTGGCTTGTCTTCGGGGTTGTGCATGATTTAAATATTTTGTGTGATGAAGATAGAGCATAGCCAGACTATATGATTTTGTAGGGATAGCTTGCTTTGGCCATGTTATTTTGAGAAGACATGATTGCTTTGCTAGTATGCTTGAAGTATTATTATTTTCATGTCAATATTAAACTTTTGTCTTGAATCTTATGGATCTGAATATTCATGCCACAATAAAGAATATTTCATTGATAAATATGTTAGGTAGCATTCCACATTAAAACTTCTATTTTTATCATTTACCTACTCGAGGACGAGCAGGAATTAAGCTTGGGGATGCTGATACGTCTCCAATGTATCTATAATTTTTGATTGTTCCATGATATTTTATTATCTGTTTTGGATGTTTAATTGGCTTTACTATGCACTTTTATATTATTTTTGGGACTAACCTATTAAACCAGAGCCCGGTGCCAGTTTCTGTTTTTCCCTAGTTTCAGTGTTTCGCAGAAAAGGAATATCAAACGGAGTTCAAACGGAATGAAACCTTCGGGAGCGTGATTTTTGGAACAAATGTGATCCAGGAGACTTGGAGTTGAAGTCAAGGAAGCTTTGAGGTGGCCACGAGGCAGGGAGGCGTGCCTGCCCCCTGGGTGCGCCCCCACCCTCATGGGCCCCTCGTGGCTCCCCTGACCGACTTCTTTCGCCTACATATGTCCATATACCCTAAAAACATCGAGGAGCAGGATAGATCGGGAGTTCCGCAGCCGCAAGCCTCTGTAGCCACAAAAAAATAATCGAGACCCTCTTCCGACACCCTGCTGGGGGGGGGATCCCTCACCGGTGGCCATCTTCATCATCCTGGCGCTCTCCATGACTAGGAGGGAGTAGTTCACCCTCGGGGCTGATGGTATGTACCAGTAGCTATGTGTTTGATCTCTCTCTCTCTCTCTCTCTCTCTCTCTCTCGTGTTCTTAATTCGGTACGATCTTAATGTATCGCGAGCTTTGCTATTATAGTTGGATCTTATGATATTTCTCCCCCTCTACTCTCTTCTAATGGATTGAGTTTTCCCTTTGAAGTTATCTTATCGAATTGAGTCTTTAAGGATTTGAGAACACTTGATGTATGTCTTGCCGTGCTTATATGTGGTGACAATGGGATATCACTTGATCCACTTGATGTATGTTTTGGTGATCAACTTGCGGGTTCCGCCCATGAACCTATGCATAGGGGTTGGCACACGTTTTCGTCTTGACTATCCGGTAGAAACTTTGAGGCACTCTTTGAAGTACTTTGTTTTGGTTTGAATAGATGAATCTGAGATTGTTTGATGCACATCGTATAATCATACCCACGGATACTTGAGGTGACATTGGGGTATCTAGGTGACATTAGGGTTTTGGTTGATTTGTGTCTTAAGGTTTTATTCTAGTACGAACTCTATGATAGATCGAACATAAAGAATAGCTTCGTGTTATTTTACTACGGACTCTTGAATAGATCGATCAGAAAGGATAACTTTGAGGTGGTTTCGTACCCTACAATAATCTCTTCGTTTGTTCTCCGCTATTAGTGACTTAGGAGTGACTCTTTGTTGCATGTTGAGGGATATTTATATGATCCAGTTATGTTATTATTGTTGAGAGAACTTGCACTAGTGAAAGTATGAACCCTAGGCCTTGTTTCAACGCATTGCAATACCATTTATGCTCATTTTATCATTAGTTACCTTGCTGTTTTTATATTTTCAGATTACAAAAACCTATATCTACCATCCATATTGCACTTGTATCACCATCTCTTCGCCGAACTAGTGCATCTATACAATTTACCATTGTATTGGGTGTGTTGGGGACACAAGAGACTCTTTGTTATTTGGTTGCAGGGTTGTTTGAGAGAGACCATCTTTATCCTACGCCTCCCACGGATTGATAAACCTTAGGTCATCCACTTGAGGGAAATTTGCTACTGTCCTACAAACCTCTGCACTTAGAGGCCCAACAACGTCTACAAGAAGAAGGTTGTGTAGTAGACATCACGGTGTGAGGCTGCCGGCGCCGTAGGGCCTGGCCAGCGGTGGGAGTAGTAGGGGGCGGTGAGGCTTCCGTGGAAGCACAGCCAGCCACGGGAGGCAGGAGCAGGCGGTCTCGCGGGCGCTGGTTTGGGCGGCTGGAGCAAGAAGAACAGCGATTGAAGAAGCAGCAGGACCGTTCGATTCAAATCCAATGGTCACTGCTGCTAGAATCGTTTTTTGACTAAGTTGACAAGCCCTACGTACGCGTCAACTTAGTAGGCCCACAGGTCAGCCTCCCAACCGGTGCGCCCCAGATGTCAGTGGGAGGAATCATTTTTTTCGTGTAATAAGGATTCATTTGATTGCGTACGGCCATTCCAGCGGAGGGAGTAGGGTGGGCCGGTGAAGCCTGCGCGGCATCACAGCGGGCCACAAGAGGTGGGAGCAGGCTGTCCTACCGGCGCTAGTTTAGGTGGCTGGAGCAGGAAGATCAGAGATTGAAGAAGCACGTCGGCCGTTGGATGGACATCCAACGATCCTTTGCCGCTAGAATCGTGTGTTGACTGACAAAGCCTTGTGTAAACAAGTCAGCCTCGAAATATGTGGCGTGTACAGCCCATTTGCTATTATTTTTATATTTTTTACTCATTTTCTAATTCATATGAAATTTATTGCAGCCCATTTTCCATTTTTAGAATTGTTGCCCATTTTGTGGTCAGTACCAGGGTTTAAAAATTGAACTAAATATGTGCGAAATTTTGAAAATTCGCAAATTTTTGCTGGGGAACAAAATATTATTAATCCAAAAATTAGTAGCCATACTAAAACAAATTTAAAAATAAATTAGTACTATGTCATGTTAAATCCAATGAAATATAAAATATCAGTGAAGAACAAAAACAAAAAAAAGAAACTAATTTCCCATTTGCTATAATTTTTTTGGAATTTTCAACCCCTTTGATATTACTTTTAACAGACACTGAACATACTCTTTGGCCAGGCCGGAATGCATCCCTCCTCGTCTTGAAAGATTTGCAGCCCAGTAAGTCGAAGAAAACAAATAGGCCTAGCTTGGGTATTCTTCAAAAAGAAATACGGGGCTACCTATTTTGCCAAAGAAAAAACTGCTGGGCTGGTCATGTTATTGGACAGGCCGCAGGGACCGCACAACCCAGTTTATAGCCTGCTCCTCCGAATTACTACTCAAAAAAAGTAGTGCAATTCTGTCGTTAATTGACTATACGTTGAAAATGATGTGGGTCCCAGATATCAGCAGGGTGGATTAGAGTAAAAAAATGAGGGTGCATCTGAGTAGTAAAAGAGGCGCTTGCTTGTGTTCCGGAGTGGACCTAGTGGGTCCGCACTGTCATACTCATAACTACAGTCCTCTCCCGATTCACTAGGTTGACAGGGCCGGACGGCGGCACCGCGGCGAGCGCACCAAGGCGGAGGATAAAGTGCTATCGCCAATGTGCTGGGCTGGGTTGGACATTCTTATTGAAAAACAAAAATGGACCGGAACTATTTACAATGTTGACTACAATTTCCATGGGTCCGCTGGTTGCAGGAAGAAAATGGTGGAAGAAAGAAGACTTGTCGCTATCTTTGCCTAAGAATAATATCGACTGAATTTAATGACACTATCATAGTAAATAATATCCTCCTATTAAATCATGAATTTAAAGAACTAGTGCATGAGCATTTAGCTTTATTTATTTATTTACTTCTTTATGTTTAGGGGACCATGAGCATGTACCTGGGCCGGATTCATGTGAGAGCCTCCCTTCCAGATAATTATGGGCTCCTCTATTGGGCATCAATGGGCTGCATGTTATCAATAAGTGGAAAATGTGTTCCGTACCAAAAATAGTATGCGCTACGTACGGTACGGGGCACTAAAGGATCGGACCATGCAATGACTTCCAAAACATTGTGTTTGTCATTCTAACAACACATTTATTCAACCAACAGACGAAATATATTATTGATTGTACATTGAAAACAACAAAGAAGAAAGAACTGTATTGGGGTGCAATGTATAAGAAGCAGGCCGTAAGAGTAAAGACACAGCTCTCTCTTCCAAACCAAACATCAGCCATCATTACAAAGGGCTACCAAAAAGAACAAGTGTATGCATCAAACTAAATAAAGATCCTACTACACCAAGTGTATGCATCTAAGTAACCGACTCGGCTTAGACGTTACTATTTATTAAGTCGTGGAGATTGGTCGACGGCTTGAACCAGATGGGTGCTCGACGGGGAAACTCCACCAGCAGGTCAAGTCTGATACTTGCGACCCTCTCTCCTACTTTGGGCTGCAGAGCGTGGCGGCACATATCAGGGTATGGTGCATGCAGAGACGCATGGTACACTGTGTACACACAGTTTTTCCTGATGAACGAAACCGCGCTGCCATCATGATCCTTGCCGTAGGTTATCTCCTGGTTAATTGGATAATTCAGTCCGAGAAACAAAGAGCGTGTACCAAGGCTACCTACCAGCCTCCAGTCAAAAATTCCTGAAGGCCCAGAGAAGCTGGGATCCTGCTCAAAGACCTTGCAAAGGATCGTGATTGTATTCTCAAAACAACACGCCCGCACGTGCGGCATAATAATCAATCGTCATTGCCGTCTGATCGAGCCAGGAACCACCTGCAACTGCCATGCCTCTTTTCTTTGAAAGGTTCTGGGATTAGGAAAGGTAGGGACACCAGGCGTCCTACAAAATCATATCAAGTTGGAGTCAAATAAAAAAGGGCTCTTAATGTAGTCAATCTTTAGAACAGCATGTTATGAGCATGAATATTTTTTCAGTAAATGTTGAAAGTAATATAAGCAAGCCATCGTGATATCATAGGAAAGGAACATACTGCTGTAACAGCCGTTTGTAGCGATGACTGGAGTAGGCCAGCAATACGTCCAGCCATAGAAGGAGTCGACAACAGAATGAAGCCCTTGTGTTCAATGGCATCAGAGAACCATGGAGGATGTATGATCCTGCGATGGACGTGCAGATTTATCCACTTACCGCAGTGACCTTTCAGATAGGTGAGACCGCGGTTGAAGAACGCAATTAACACTACAAAAAAATACACTTCCGTGATGATACGTGTTTGTCACAGTAGGTCGCGTTTTTTTTCATGCATGTACATCCATGACGATTTTATGACAAAATCAGGATAGTCATACCTGTCTTTGTCTTAGAAGTGTTCCATGACATTACCAAAATTATCATCACGGAAGTGTCCACTTCCATGACGATAAATCGCGTCGTCCGTAAGTGCTTTTCGTCAAGGGTGACCGACACGTGGCATCCACCGTAACGAAACGCCGTTAAGCAATCGGGTTGGGTTTTGGATCCGATAACCCGTTAACTGCCCCGACCAATGGGGATTTTCCACGTGTAAAATCATCATTGGCTGGAGGAAACACGTGTCGGCTCATCCTTGGGACAGATGTCATCCACTCATTGGACGGAAGGCGCCTATGATACGTCGACACATGGCACGGTCCAACAGAGGCCCATTCCTGTGAAAACGCCGGCCCGTTTGACTTGGTCAAAAGGTGGCGGGCCGGCCCATGGAAAGCCTGTTAACGGCCTGTTTGCATCTAGCCCATTTACAGCCCGCTAACCCAAGGCCCGTTACGCCCTATCCGAATTAGGCCTAGTAGCGTCATCTGGGCGTCAATATGATTCCAAACCGTTTTCACTTCGGCGCATGTATGGCCCATGACGTCTTCGGCCCATATGAGGCCCTATGTAACTCTTGGCCTATTAACGACCCATGGTGAAAGCGGCCCGTAATGAACAAAGGTATCACTTTACACCCATTAACGGCCCGTGGTGAAACTAGCCCGTAATGAACAAAGTGTATCACATTATACCCATTAACGGCCCGTTATTCTGCTAATGCTTCCAGCCCATGTTATCTTTCGGCCTTCTCGAGCCCATTTATTCTTGGGCTCATTTCCGATTCGCTTACTTATGGCCCATTACCATCATTTTGTGCTTGTGGGCCAAATTCAGCCCGTGGTTCTGATCAGCCCGTTTGTGGTCATTAATGTCGTTGGAGTCGTTTTCACAGCGTCATCAAATCTGACCTATTAACGATGGCCCTTATGGTCGGCCCATGAACGGACGATTCCAACTCTAGCCCGCTTCTGACCATAATGCGGTCTGTTTGGCCCATGTTTGGCCAATCGATCATACGGCCGTATAAGGCTCATTGATGATACGACCCGCAGAAGGCCCATTGTTTCTACGGCCCGTAGAAGGCCCATTGTTTCTACGACCCGTAGAAGGCCCACTGTTTCTATGGGTAGTAGGAGGCCTAGTGTCACTATAGTAAATATTAGCTCATGGTTATTGTGGCCTAGTTTTAAAAAATAGGTTATTGCAGCCACTAGCTAACCGCGGAAAAAGAACTGCAATGACTACAAGCAAACAAATAAACAAGACAACAAGGAAATAAATAAGCAAGCAACTAACGCTAGGCTATCACGTCTATTACACATATTACATTCACTGGGCATCAAAGTTTGCCACCGGTGCAAATATAGGGAACAAAGTAGCATATCATATACACTGGTTGTCAAAGTTGGCGACCAGCACAAATAAACGCCATGACAAAACAAATACGTAACTGAAACCACTTCGTAAGATCTCAAGAAACAATATTCCTGGTACCCATAATGTCGGCAAGATGCTTAGCAAGCTTATTAACTTTCTCTTGTTTGGCGCTTAAATCCTCCAGTAACTTGCTGTTGCACCGGAAAATATGCATCTGAATTCTGCGGGGACTTCCTCAGTCCTTCACTTCTGGCGCAGACATCTCGATCGATGTCTTTCAACTTGAAGTTGAGACTCAAGAAGACGAACTGATTCAGCGGCGAGTTCAAGAGCTTGTGCCAGTAGTGGGCCGATGCTTTCGAACATTACATCAAGACAAGACTTTTTGGTTCCCTCACCGTCGTCAAGATAGTTTTTATCAGCTTTCTTGGAGACCAACAGGATGTCTCACTATCTTGAACCTTATCTCAGCATTACTTCCTTTACCATTGGATAACGCGGCATCGTTTCTCCAATATTTTGTCCGCATTCTAAAAGAGAAACAAGGCATACATCACATGTTTACCATGTTGTATATGAAAATCATTTTGGTAAATGAGTTCAATAGTAAAGTGGACAAGATAACAGCATGAAACAAACATATATCTATGTACATGGTCACTTTATGGTCTATATCATTCTAGTTTTTGTTGCCAAATCAAGATAGAGACAGTTCAAATAATATTTGTTCAAGACAAAGCGTAATAGATGTAATATAAGTGTGGGTAACTATAGGGCAATAACAACACTTGTAATGTGCATGACATGAGAACATAACTCTTTATTCAATTGAAACTAAAATCAACATAGAGCAGGTTACAACAAAGAACCAGCTTAAATAAATGTGTTTAAAACATACTGCTATGCGCCATTGGAGTTTCAATTCAATCCTTCAAATTTGAAAATAGTTGGTATGAGTAAATACAGTAATGCAAGAGCAAAGGAGTATGAACCATAGCTACGTAACTGACCTAAGAACAAATCTTCTTCTCCTTTAAGCATTGAGTTGGGATTCGAGTGGTGGTCCTCGTGCTTTGGGCACCGCAGTTCCCTTTACTAACTGCCGTGTTTGGGTGCTCTGTGGTGGAGACGGTCTTGTGTCAATCGGAACTGGGTTACTATCTCGCCGGGTTGGGGTTAGAAGGAGTGTAGCTGGTTCTCTGTCTAACTGGGTAGGGGTAAAATCTGCGAGAGTCTGGGTTATGTGTGGTGGATCTGGTCCTTGGGCAAGTACAACCGTGGTTCTATCTGCATCAACTGGTAGCACTATCTTTTCTGAAGACGTTGTTACTCCCTTAGATACTGCCATCGCGCTCTCCAATTCAAATGGCTGATAAACAAGAAAAGTAATTGAAAGTATAGACATTGTATGATAGACAGGTGCAATGGATAGTGGGGAATAAAAGAGGGCATGAAATAATTCATATTTATGTTGTCTAACCAAACAGGATAGCATGACACAATTTCACATATATGATGGCTAACTAAACAGGATAGCATGACACAATTTCACATTATGATGGCTAACTAAAAAAGATGGAAAGACATAGTTCAAAATATGAGACTATGTAAATAGGATGACATGACATAACTATATAATGTGTTTATTAAATAGGTTGGCATGCCATAATTCACATACATTGACAGATAGAATGCCATAATTCAAAATATGATGACTGTAAACACTAAACAGGATGAGATGATATAAATATATGATGTCTTTATTAAATGGGTTGCCATGCCATAATTCAGATAGATGATGTGTATGTACTATGTAAACATGATGGCATGATATAATTCAAATATATGATTTATATAGTAAGCAAGTAAGAAGATGGCAATCCATATATGATGTAAAAACTAAGCAATGCAAGACAACATGCATGACATGGGTAATATAACCCTTCCAAGTTTGATCATAGACCTCAGGGGGGAAATAGGACTGGTCATCAGTCTCTGAATCCTCCTCTGAGGAGCTCTCCGTAATAAATGAGATGTCTCGCTTCAAAGCAGTAGCATTGTTCCGCTCAATACCTTGTTTTCACTCCGGATACTTCCATCACCGCTTCAAATGGCTGATGCACGTGAAGAGTAGTTGAATATACAAACATTGTCGACAAATGGAACACGTAATACAAAAAAATGATCGCATGATATAATTCACATACATGATGATTGGCTAAACAGCATGGCATTGCATAATTCACATATATAATGCCTTTGCAACAAGATAGCATTGTATAATTCACATATATAATGTCTTGCAACAAGATGGCAATGCATAATTCACATATATGGTAATTAGACACCTAATGTGTGGCATTCACAAAGCATGTCTAAACTAATCAAATGACATAGCAATGCGAGACACAATACACACGATATGAGCAACATAACCCTGCCAAGTTAGAGCATACACCTCGGGGGGGGGGGAATAGGACTGGTCATCTGTCTCAATCCTCCTCTAAGGAGCTATCTCAGAACCAGCGAGATATGCGCGTCACGATAGCATAGTCTGCTCAGAAGACCTTGTTTTCACTCCAGAATTTGCCATCACCGTGTCAAATGGCTGATGCACACGAAGAGCAGTTGAATGTACTAACATTGTTGACAAATGTAATATGTAATGAAAAAAAAGGATGGCCTGATATAATTTACATATAAGATGACTGGCTAAGCAGGATGGCATTGCAAAATTCACATATATGATGCCTGGCTAAACAAGATGGTGTTGCATAATTCACATATACGATGAATAAACTAAACAGATGGCATTCGCACAAAGGATGTCTAAACTAAGAAGATGACATATTTGATGTATAAAGTAAGCAATGCAAGACACCATATGCATGATATAACCAACATCAGCATGCCAAGTTAGAGCGAAGACCTCAGGGGGTAAATAGGAGTTGTCTTCTCCTTCCGAATCCCCCTCAGAACAGATATCTTCCTCTCGATTACAATCTGAAATGCGTGAAGGGGGGATGCCTTTGCGCCTACCATGGAGCGACGTCTGCATGAAATTTTATTGCCACGCAAGGCTCGTCTCTTTTGCTCTACATGTTCGGTCCCATTGTGTACAATAACTGACATGCATAAGAATAAAACATATGTAAGGAGTGCATGCAGAAATCCAGAGTGATGGTAGCAACCTGTGGATAGACCCAAAACCAATAATAGCGAGCAGATAATTGCTTCAAGAAAAATATAGATAATGGCTTTTACTGCTTGTTTTCCACCCAACATGAAACTCATAGTAGACACCGGAGATTAACCAGATAGTAGATAGATACTATTGATAGCGGCCCGATATGTACCCCACAACCATTTAAAAGCTCAAGTTTGACCATTAGTTTGGAGCCGACTCGAGTCTAATCGGTGAACAGGACGATAAAGTAGCATGTAATATTGCGATGCATAACATAAGCGGAACCACGAAGAGTGCGACCTCTCTTGCGGACCCGTGTAGTCCTCGAGGTCATCTGCTCGGTTGATGATGGTAATGCAGTTTTCATGGCTGCTAGCGGCGGGGAAGAAGATCTGAGGCGGCGAAAGATAGTCTGGAGGCCGGATCCCTGCTGTGTTGGACCCTTCTGTCATTGGAGCAGCTGAGCTGGGGTGGACGACGGCGCAGCAGGAGTGGGACAAACCACGCAAGGTTTTCTTTGACAACTATCTGTAAGAGAAGTAATTCTGTAAGGGCTCGTCTGAATTGGAGGATTCCAACAATGCAGGGATAGGAAATAGACAAGAATAGATAGGAATGCACGTGCAAAACAGAGAATTTAAAAACACATGATTTCTGCCAATCTGGGTGTTTGATTCACAACAATTGGAAGATCACAGGATGCAAAGAAGCATGGTGTGATTAAGTCAAACCACAAGAAAATGTATGGTTATAATGCTATTATGCTACTATCTCTTAGTCTTGTGCTTCATGAATAGGAATTTGAAAAGGAGGACAAGTGAAAATTAAAATTCCTACGTTTTTGCTTTCAAGGAGACACTAAAGGAACAAATCCGTGTGCTCGATTGGACAATATATATAACGTGTAGAGTAAAAAGAGATGCAACAAGTGTACAACCTCTTTGGCGAAGCCATGTCGATCTCAGCGTGATTGGGTTGGCGGTGAGGATGCTCCGCTGACTTTGCTGTCGGAGGAGGGAAGAAGATCTTAGGCGTCTGGAGATGGAGCCCGAGGTATCGCCTCCGCTGTGATGGAGGGTTTCATTGGTGGAGCAACTTCGTGAGTTGTACGACGCCGAGGTCAAGCAGACAAGAGAGACAACGAACAACGTTCACCTGAGTGAAATTCTAATAGCATCTCCAATACATGACGTAAAATACATAACCACAAAGTGCTAGATGTTAAATACATCAACAGCTCATCTCCGAACTTAACTGTCGAAACTGAACTTAACTGTCGAAACTGAACTTAACTGTCGAAACTGAACTTAACTGTCGAAACCGAACTTAAATGTCGAAACTGAATTTTGCTGTCGAAACTGAATTTTGTTGTCGAAACTGAACGCACTAGCAAGGTGAGGCTACATGTCGGTCGACTGACTTTTTCATCTCTGGTCACCGATTTTGGTACCGTTGGATACGAAATCAAGGGCTGCGGTTCATCTTCAACCTCCACCCCTCAACCGCCAAATTTCCATCGGCCAAACAAGAGCCCCCGCTCATGGCCGGGCGGTGCCGCCTTGCCCGCCCCGAAAACACTCCCCACCGCCGGTCCGCCACCGCCCCAGCCATCCCTCTAGGCCCCCCCGTGCCGAGCTTTTTCTCCGGCGATCCCCGCCAACGCCCCGCCATCGCCGGCGACCACCGCCCCCATCCTGAACCCTAAGATAGATAGTGGGGTACCTCTCCGGCGAGCCCCCCTCCCCGCTACGGCTGGTTCTTCCTTCACCCCGGCGAGCCCCCCCCCCCACCCCACCCCCTGAAAATCGACTGACCCAAAAGTCGATTCAGTCGACTGAAGTGTAGCTAAATCAGAGCAGCATCGCAAGCAAGAGCAAGAGCGAGAGCAGCAGCGCGAGCAAGAGCAATAACAAGAGCGTACCAGGCGGGGACCGAGAGCAAGAGCAGAGCAAAGCGGCGAAAGCGAGAGCTAAAGCAGCAGCAACTCCTACTGATGTGGACATCACCGCCGAGGGAGCGATGCCGTGGAGGAAGTGGACAGCGATGCCGCCGTGGATGGAGTCGTGCCGTGCAGCTCGGGACTGAGCGCCGGCAGCACCGTGAGATCGAATCAAGAAGAAAATGTGGCGATTAGTTTACAACCTCTTTGGTGGCACCGATTAGGCCGCAGCTTCATCCGAGGAAACGGTGATGATGATGCTCTTCCATTGGTGCAGGTGAAGACGGCGGTGTGGGAATGGAGGTGGCGCGAAAGACGAGGGGAACGTCGGGGCAGCTCCTTGGAGGTGGAGGACGGGGTGGCTGAACCGGCGGGATGGTGAGATCGACGACGGATCCTCATCCGGTACGGTGGATGAGGGACGTCGAGGTGTTGCTGTGGACGACGTCGTCGGGGAAGAGGCTCCGGCTGGGTGGTGGACGGAGCAGGGTGTGGGGTTTCGTCGCGGGTTTTCACGGCCTCGGTGTATGAATGGGTGGGCGGATGGGATGGCAGTGGGGAACCATGGCTTAGAGACGCGCTTGTCCGAAATGTGGGGTAAGTTACGAAAGTACCCCCACCGATTTGAGCCGGTTCTTTCGGTTCAGGGGTACCACGGGCATTTCTCGTGTCGGGATTTCACAGGAGGTGGGAGTTTTCACGCGCGTTGTAATTTCGGAATAGCAAGGCCGGGTTGAGATGGAGGGAGTTGTCGGAGCACAACGAGACAAAGATATATCTTAAATATTTCGGGCTAACAAGGCGCGGGTTGAAATTTCTGGACAAGCCTAACGTAATCTTGTACCAAATCAATTCGCACTACAAATGTCATTCAAAACTTTGAATTCATGTTATGTTCAATTAAAATATTTTGCTACGTGTATAATGCATGCAACCTACTACTCAAATGAATGTTTTAGTGCATTCCAAACGTATATACTACCGCTTCACTATGAACTAAATTTGAATTCGTTTCTCTATTTGAATAAGATCTACAGTAATGATTGTTGTGAAGTCAAATCATTTGAATTCGTTTCTCTGTTTTAATAAGATCTACAATCATCATTATTTTCAAGTTAAACCATCGTTTGTGTATTATCTTCACAGCACACCACATGATTAATCTCGAGTTACATATGAACTATGTGTACTATATGAACTCGAACTAGATTTTCTGAATCCATTTTATTTTGATTTCAAATCACATTACATTTCTAGCTCTAGCTAGATCTTCATAATCTAAACCATGTCTCATATGTATAATGTGTTTATCACATGATGTATGGTGCCCCGCCCCCTACGCCTACAAGTATTTAGATGTGAGTTGCAAACACCACACATTACCACAAATTCAAATAAAATGTGAGAATGTTCGATATATAGTATTGTTTAGATTGTTCGATATTTAGTTGTAAGCCATAAGCATACACATTATCACAAATTCAAATAAAATGTGAGATTGTTTGATTTCTAGTATGGTTTAGATTGTTCGGCATTTAGTCATGAGTTGCAAACGCCATGCATTATCACATTATGGTATAACATGTGCACAAGACGTGTATCACCGCTATATTCATGCATGCAATGTTTAAAACACTATGATCTCCTATTCAAATATATGAATCCGCTTTCATATCAAATTATGATCTTTGTTAGTCTCTTACACCCACACAATCCTCTAAACTTTGTAGCTACCACTAACTTTCTCTCGCGCATGCACACGCCCTCCTCGCTCTCCCCCTCCCTCGGCATTTTATCCACCGGGCACATTCATTTTTTTCTTTAGGTCATTCTCCCAGAGTCTCCACAACTCCTTTCCGACACACACCGATAAATAAACCTCTCCAACGGTGCCTGCCTACAACATACACACACACCTTCAATCTCCTCCTTTATGTGTCCTTGCCTCGTGTCTCTCATACGGTCAGACACACATGTAAACTCTCGCCCCTCTTTTCATCGATCTCACAAACGCACACTCCTCCCCCTATCTAGCTAGTAGTTGGGCCTCTCGCACCACCTCCTAGCTCCATTCTCTCTGTCTATCCGTCTCACTGGGCCTTATTTGCCTCTAACAAATGGACGTACGTCGATCGATCTACCTCATTAGTTGTGTCTCTCCCTTCCTCCGACAAACAACAATTGATCTACCGATCTAGTTAGGTTTGCTTACCAAACACATGGTTCCCCTTCATCATCCATGGATGTGTCCCAACAGATCTATCATGCACAGGCACACATAGAAACACATCCCCACTCTTATTGATAACATTGCAGTTCCACCCTCAGTATGTCTAGTAGGCCTCTTGTCACAGCCCTAGATCAGCCCTAGAGCTTGCTTGTAACTAGTAGCATTGCATCCATGCATCATGTTTAATTTCCATGAAATTTGAAATGGGGATGATCAAGCCCTAGCACCAAAACAATTCAAATAGGTTCAACTTCAAAATATTTTCAAAAACCCAAAGTGGTTTGCAAAAATGTTCATGATTAATGGAAAAAGGTGAAAACCATATCCAGAGGTGATGGATATTTTTCCCAGGCATTTTGGATTTTTGAATAAACCATATTGTATTTGAATTGGGGCATTTAAATACTATTAATATTATTTTTAAATGCTCCAACAATTCTGGAAAGCAGTTAAGGGCCTCTGTAATAATTCAGTTAATGCCCATAATTATTTTCAGGATTTATTTAAATAGTTTAGTATTTTACTAAACTAAAACAAACAGAAAATAGAAATAGAAAAGGGAAAGGAGAGAACTGTACCTGGCCAGTTACCTGTGCAGCCCACCAGCCCAGCCTTCTCCCCCTTCCCTCGCTGCCTGGGCCAGGTGGCCCAGCCCACCAACCGACACCGCTCGTCGCCTACCTCTGCCAAGAGGGCGAGGAGGGACACGGCGATCACAGCCGAGCCTCGCCAGCTCCTCCTCCCGTCACCGCCTGGCCTCCCCGACCCTCTCGCGACGCCACGGAGACGGCCACGCCTCTAACCCCCTGGATCCCCTCGCTCTCTCCCTCTCCCTCGTTCCTCCTCCGCTCTCTCTCTCTCTCGCCCGAGCAGCGGCCCGACGCCGATCGCCGTACCATGGCCACCGCCGCCCCTCTCCTCCCGGCATGTCCACGAGCTCCGCCTAGCTCCTGTCCTCCTCCTCACCAAGCCAAGTATCGCTAGAGGCCCCTGCATCACCGCATCTTCCTCGTCTTCAAGCTTCGGCACGCCGACCATCGCCCGTCGATCCGCGGCAACCGGAGCGTCCCGAGCCCCTGAGCTACCACCGCCTCCCCTGTGAGCGCCGCTTGACTTCCCTCTTCCCGGCCTCTCCGCGTCCTTTAGGCCGTAATCGCACGGACACCGAACCCCGGCCGCCGCCGTTTTGGTCGCCGCCGTTGGTTCTAGCCACCGTAGCTCCGGCCACCACCGCTAGTCGACGCAGCTCGCTCCCAGGAGTCGAACGCGCTCCCCAGCTCCTCCTGTCGTGCTCCGCAGCCCCGTTCCGCTCGAGGCCGTAGCTCCGGCTGCCGCCAAAGCTCGACGCCGGCGGGATTCCGGCCGCCCCCGCACCTCCCGTTGGTCCCCCTAGATGCGCGGGATCACGGGCTCCCTCCTGGTACCCTCAGCGCCCGGCTGCCCTAGCGCAACTCCGGCGGGCCACCGCCGCTCGGTTGGTCGCCGCCGGCCAAATTCCGGCAAGTGCCGACGTGGCCATATTATTAGCACTAATTAACCCCCCCCCCTCTCTTTGACATGTGGGCCCCGAGCCTAGTTAGGTTAGTTTTATTTTCTCTGTTTAGATTAGTACTAACCCGTGGGCCCCACGTGTCAGACTTTGACTTAGTTAAGTCAACGTTGACCTGGTCCCACTGTCATCCACCCAAACCAGCCAGAGACACTGACCGGTGGGTCCCATGGGTCAGGTTTGACCAGGGGCGCCCTGTTGACCCGCTGACGTCACATTGACGTCAGGCTGACGCAATAATTAGGTTTCTAGATTTAATTTAATTCAGTAAATTTAAGAAAATACTCTAAACTTCTAAAAATCATATAAATTCAACCGTAACTCGGATGGAAATAATTTATATATGAAAATGATCAGAAAAATATGAAGAATCTGTTTATGCCATGATCATGCATGTTTGAACAAGTTAACCTCACTGAATAGGATGAATCATGATTAGGGTAACTTATGAACTAGCATTTGGAGTTGGAGTTCAACCTTGTTTGAATTCCACTTCAACTAACTTGAATTATTATTGCACTAGGTAAATTCAGTTCCTTAACATGCTCATGCATCATAGATGTGCATTGCATTGATTGTGTTCTTTCTCGATTCGGTGTTTGTCCCCTCCCTAGAGCGATATACCGACGATGAATTCGATGACACCGATGAAGAACTATATTATCTTCGAAGTGCCGTGCAAGCAAAACCCCTTGTTCATTCCGATACAATCCCACTCTCTCGCTCCTGCTCTATTTTACTGCATTAGGACAACAACGACTCATGTGTTACTTGCTGCGGTAGCTGAACCCCTTGATCCTTTGCATGACCTGTCATTCCACAAGAATTAGATGAAACCCACTAGCATGAGTAGGAATTGTTTGAGCCATGTTGTGCCTACTCATCTATGCTTGTTTGTCATGCCTGCTATCGCTTAGAGTTGAGTCGGGTCTGATTCATTGGGAATGAATTGGAATTGTTATGAACATGTCCTATTGTGTATGAGCTAAGTGTGTGAACACGATTTGGTAAAGGTAGCGGTGAGAGGCCATGTAGGAGTACATGGTGGGTTGTCTCATTGAAACCGTCCTCGTGAACTGAGATCTGTATTTGTGATCCATGAAACAGTTACTACCACGCATTGGGATCCTTAATTGACCCTCTCGGCTTCTTAACCACCCTTGTTCCTGGTCCGGAGTTGCAAGTAGTTTCGTGTTTGTAGTATGTCAGCCGCACGCAACGCTGACCTTAGGGGTGGGTTGTGTTGCGGTAGGCACCGTGGTCTGATGTACCGAAAGTGCCCGCTTGGTATCTCGGGAACCCCGCACACATCGTTCGGGGCTGTATGGGAAACCTCGGCGGACTCCTGCGGATGGAACCCGAATAGGCGATAAACCCGGACTAGGGACTTGAGTGTTTAGGTAGGCCGTGGCCGACACCCACGTTGGGCTTCCGCTGAAGGTTGCCGAGTACATGTCGTGTAAACGGGCGGTAAGTGGTGAGAGCGTGTGTGAAGAAGTACACCCTGCAGGTTTAATATGATCTATTCGAATAGCCGTGTCCACGGAAAAGGACTTCTGGGTTGCCTACATCAGTTCATAGACAAGTGAAAGTGGATACTCTAAAATGCGCAAGATAAGCGTGAGTGCTATGGATGGCGTTCTCGTAGGGAGACGGGAGCGGGTCCATAGTGGTGTATTGACATGGTGAATATGTGGACTCGTGTGCGCCACTTCAAAGGAGTTACTTGCAGTCGTAGTTCAGATAGCCACCGAAGTCAAAGCTGGCTTGCTGCAGTCAAACTCCACCACCCCTTTTGATAATGATGCATATGTAGCTAGTTCGATGTAAGTCTTGCTGAGTACGCTTGTACTCACGTTTGCCTATTTTATGTTTTGCGGAGAGACTTTAGTCTCGCTAGTAGTTCCGCTTGGACTTGACGGTTAGCTTGATACCTCAGCCACGATCTTGTGCCTCGGCAGGATCTCGGTAGATAGTCGGGCTTCTTAGCCTTTTTCGTTTATAGTTGTCTGCGTACTCGAGACATGATTAGCTTCCACTTGTGCTTTGACTTGTATGTTTCGAGTGTTGGGTCATGAGACCCATGTTTGTAATATCTCGCTCTTGAGCCTAATGAATAATATTTGAGTCGTAGAGTTATGTTGTGATGCCATGTTGTATCTACGCATATTGAGCATAATGTGTGTATGTTTGAAATGCTTGGTATGTGTGGGATCCGACAAACTAGTTGTTTATCCTTGGCAGCCTCTCATATGGGGAAATGTAGTCTCGTGCTTCCGGCGATAGTAGTCCGCTAGACCAGTTCACCGGAGTCCTGCTAGCCCAAAGACTACCGCTTGGACACTTGACTGGTCGGCATGTGTTTCACTTCGCCTTATGTCCTGTCCCTTCGGGAAATGTCACGCGGTGTTATTCGAGTCCTGCCTAGCCTGCACATGTACCGGGATACCGGAGTCCTCATAGCCCGGATACAGCCCGAATATATACGTTGATGACCGACATGCTCGATGTGATTCATGTATGCCTGTCCCCATAGGTTAGCGCCGCTTTGGGTTCACGACTAGCCATGTCGGCCCGGTTCTTTGTCATATGGATGCTAGCGACACTTTGTCATATACGTGAGCCAAAAGACGCAAACGGTCCGGGACATGGTAAGGCGACACCGTGGGAATACCGTGCGTGAGGCCGCAAAGTGATATGATGTGTTACATGCTAGATCGGTGTGACTTAGGATCGGGTCCTGACAGCGTTGGTATCGAGCCTGATCATCAGAGGATTACCAAGCCAAACCGGGTCGAAGTTGTGTCTAGAAATGCTTTAGTTATATAAGGGAATTGTTTGTGGAAGGAACGTAAGGCTCTTTTTACTCCTTATACCTCATGGCCTTCGATCTCGAGTCATCCTCTTTTCTTCTACGGGTTTAAGAACTAGGCTTCTCATCTATCTATCGTGATGACGTGTTACTAATCCATAGACCTTTAAGATTGTTGGTTTTAATCCCCGCTCAGTTCTTACTACTCCCGTATGATAACCGTTGATCTCGTAATCTTGTTATGATGTTGTTGAGTGGTTATGCCACCAATTTTTGCAGATGTCTCAAATCATTTTGAGCATTTACAGCCGTTATCTTTGTCCGAATCATCCTGTGTCTCTAAATAGTCCGATGCATTTGCAAATTCTTTCCTTCCGCTCCCGATGACCTTTTGGCCAGAATAAGCACACCAATCGGTAAGTTGAGGTACTCTGTTGCCTCGACACATATGTTGGGACTATTATTATGACCCTAAGTGTTTAGGAAGTCACCTAGCAATTTAGCAATGCTTTTGTATCCCCGGTGTGATGATTCTGGCCAGTATTCTTGAAAGCATCCCGTGATGCCATTTAGTAGTAGGTATTCTACTCCTGGGTTGCTGAACCCGAGATTCGTCTTACTTCATGTTGATAGTGTTTGCTAGTGCCTTTAGGATATTAGTAACCTTTGCGATAGTCCTCGAGGTCCGTGGTATATCCTTCTTCCAAATACCATGAACCACTTATGGCGTAAGTTTATTGAACCAAAAGATCACAACCAGAGTGCTCTTGAGGAGTACTCCATTCATGTTGTGAATCTGCCAATTCTACCTTTCTCGCATGGGTTATCCTAAGAAATGTTGAGCTTGCTCGACATACTAATCTGTGCATCCACAACTCGTAAAATTATATGTTCCTTTGAGTTGTTCTCTTAGATGCCTTCCCGACCTTCATCTATCAATTGATAGCCAAGGGTATGTGTGCATTTGTGTTCATCGATGCATTTTATTCTTGTGGTCCGTCAAGCCATTCTATTCCGAATGACTAGGAGAAACAAACTCCAGACCTCATCCATTTCTAGGATTGGGTCAAAGTAGTTGTATCCCGCAGATCAAAATGCCAATTCAGCTTTTGAATCTGTTCTACCTCAAGTATTGCCATCTTATGTCAAGAATGTCATGGGAATTGCACAACCTCTTAGGAATTCTTGACGCAGTGATACTCTCGCTATTATTATTCATTCCTCGGTTCCGTGTTGTTGTAACCGGAATGCCGGCAAGTGAATTGTGATGTGCGAAATCAATACTCCGAGCCACTCGTTGCTTGGTGGTAAATGGATAATATTCTCATTCTTAGCGTGTGGTTATTAAATCATCATTCTAAGATAGATCGTGCTACCTAGTCCTTATTTCTGGTGCACACCTCGATTGACGAGTTAGGATCTTGTCAAGCCCTCACTCATTTGATAATATCATCTTGCCTTGAAAAGCAAGATTGCTCTCGAGCTTAGTAACATACCGGTGGTTCATGACTTTCCAAATATCTTCTTGGAAGTGTTACCGGGTTGTTTCCTGACTGTTATGTTGGGCTCGTGATCAAGTTGGTTTCTTGTGAACCACCCTTTCTCCAAGAATCTGTGTTGGATACCCCTGAGCTAGTTGGTCAAGCCAAACAACAACTTGGAGAGTTGGAAGATAAAAGCTTGCCCAATTTAGTTCGTTCCAAAGGGATATTTTTGTGTAGTGTGTGTTGAAGAAAGATGATATCTTCATCGATGGGTCCTCGTGATCAGTTGTTGGATCTATCGTCCTACCAATTCTTTGATTTGAGTATGGGCCATTGTCAAGTCAAATCACAACCAACGATATCCGTAATGTTGTCTTACTCGTGGTTGATCCCTCGAGCATACACCATTATATCTTTTGGTCTGATCAATGCTATCACCGTGTTCACATGATGGTGGAAGTCCAGTGATATGGAAATTCCGATGAGTTCTTTGTTGAGCCCATCGGTAGCATTTCGTCTCCCCATGAGTCGTGTTGAACATCAACCTAGTGTTGGAAACTTGTGTAAACATTTCTTCGTGTTTCGTTCATGAAGCATATGTTTGGATGAAAGTAGTGACTTCCTCTAGTTCATGTGCATCCGATGTAAGTTGCCGCCATGAATTTGAGAAAGGTTTGTTTTGCTTCCTCTGGAATCATTCCAAGTCAGTCATGCATGTGCGAAGTATTCTATGGTTTGATAGACTGATCATCTTCATTCCGTATGTATTCCTAGCACCCCCAAGCCACTGACTGATTTGTTCAAGGAGAAGAAGTTCCTTCATAAGAGCTAATCCGGATTTATGAAGTGATTTCAATATCCTCGATGATGGTTTCCCCACCCGAACTTCGGTAGTTTTTATTATAAGACTACCTTGTGGTCATGCTTATGCGGGACAATGTGTTCCGCAGTGTTTGTAGCAGAACCAGCTCATGTTTTGGAGCTTGCTATCGTAGTTCATATCCCGAGAATCTCGCAACGCCATCTCGTCAAATTGTGTTGCAACCTTTCCTTTTTCAGACGTGCTGAGTCTGAAATATCCTAACACCAACCAGATCTGAATCTCAGGCAGATATGATGGTTGGAACATCCGAACAGTTGCATTTCGTTCCCAGCTTGCACCGTCCTTATGCCATTTCACTATGGGCTGCCTTCGTAGTAATTTCTGTTCAAGATCATCCTCAAAAGTGGACTTACCATGGGTCCCCCCCCCTCGATGATAAGCAAAATCATCCATTGCGTTGTCTTCAACAAGGTAGTCCACATCATCCATTTTAGTCCGGGTGTACCATTCCTTGCATTCTACCAAATGATCGCTTGTGATTGCCTTGGCTGGTATAAAGAGTTTCAATGATCTCTCGTATCAAAAGTAATTCTTTTGCCACTTAAGGGAATAGTTCCTCGCGTCACCTCCCCTGAGGTGCCCCGCTATTGAATCATGGCAAATATTTTCTCACCACCTTGACACCATCCACCATCTTTCTAAGCGTGGAATTGTTGCCACCAATCAAACCCCGTTGTTGTTCTTCCATCCCTTTCGATGCATTTTATGTCTCAACTCAAGATGTGTCACCGTCTCAGTCCGTGAGTCGATCATGTTTACTTGATCTTCGTGAAGATCGAATCATGTAGGGTTTTTCTTTCCTTCTGTTGTCGTGTCAAGTGAAGACCTCGAAAGCCAGGACGTCAAGACCAAGATGATGGAGTAAATCAACATCTTCGAGAAGGCAAATGGATCATGGAGATTGTGTTAGTTTGTGACCCCCCTTTTCCTCTTACCTCACGTCTTGAATCTCGGGGCGAGATTCTTGTTTAGTGGGGGTGAGTTGTCACAGCCCCAGATCAGCCCTAGAGCTTGCTTGTAACTAGTAGCATTGCATCCATGCATCATGTTTAATTTCCATGAAATTTGAAATGGGGATGATCAAGCCCTAGCACCAAAACAATTCAAATAGGTTCAACTTCAAAATATTTTCAAAAACCCAAAGTGGTTTGCAAAATGTTCATGATTAATGGAAAAAGGTGAAAACCATATCCAGAGGTGATGGATATTTTTCCCAGGCATTTTGGATTTTTGAATAAACCATATTGTATTTGAATTGGGGCATTTAAATACTATTAATATTATTTTTAAATGCTCCAACAATTCTGGAAAGCAGTTAAGGGCCTCTGTAATAATTCAGTTAATGCCCATAATTATTTTCAGGATTTATTTAAATAGTTTAGTATTTTACTAAACTAAAACAAATGTAAAATAGAAATAGAAAAGGGAAAGGAGAGAACTGCATCTGCCAGCCATCTGCAGCCCACCAGCCCAGCCTTCTCCCCTTCCCTCAGCCCAGTTGGTGGCCCAGCCCACCAACCGACACCGCTGTCGCCTACCTCTGCCAAGATGGCGAGAGGAGGGACACGGCGATCACGCCGAGCTCGCCAGCCTCCTCCCCGCTTTCGCCCGCCTGGCCTCCCCGACCCTCTCATGACGCCACGGAGACGGCCACGCGCCTCTAACCCCCTGGATCCCCTCGCTCTCTCCCTCTCCCTCGTTCCCTCCTCTGCTCTCTCTCGCGCCCGAGCAGCGCCGACGCCGATCGCCGTACCATGCCACCGCCGCCCCTCTCCTCCCCGGCATGTCCACGAGCTCCGCCTAGCTCCTGTCCTCCTCCTCACCAAGCCAAGTATCGCTAGAGGCCCTGCATCACCGGCATCTTCCTCGTCTTCAAGCTTGACAGCGCGCCGCATCGCCGTCGATCCGGCAACCGGGCGTCCCGAGCCCCGAGCTACCCTGCCGCCTCCCCGTGGCGCCCGCTTGACTTCCCCTCTTCCCGGCCTCTCCGCGTCCTTTAGGCCGTAGCGCACGGACACGAACCCCGGCCCGCTGTTTTGGTCGCCGCCGTTGGTTCTAGCCACCATAGCTCCGCCACCACCGCTAAGTCGGCGGCTCGCTCCCGAAGTCGAGCACGCTCCCGGCCTCCTCTGTCGTGCTCCGCAGCCCCGTTCCGCTTTCGAGGCCGTAGCTCGGCTGCCGCCAAAGCTTCGGCCTTGGCGGATTCCGGCCGCCCGCACCTCCGTTGGTCCCCTAGATGCGGCGGGATCACGGGCTCCCTCCTGGTACCCTCGGTAGCGCCCAGCTGCCCTAAGCGCAACTCCGTGCCACCGCCGCTTCGATTAATCGCCGCCGGCCAAATTCCGGCAAGTGCCGACGTGGCCATATTATTAGCACTAATTAACCCCCCCCTCTCTTTGACATGTGGGCCCCGAGCCTAGTTAGGTTAGTTTTATTTTCTCTGTTTAGATTAGTACTAACCCGTGGGCCCCACGTGTCAGACTTTGACTTAGTTAAGTCAACGTTGACCTGGTCCCACCATCATCCACCCAAACCAGCCAGAGACAACGACCGGTGGGTCCCATGGGTCAGGTTTGACCAGGCGCCCTGTTGACCAGCGTCACATTGACGTCGGTGGCCTTAATAATTAGGTTTCTAGATTTAATTTAATTCAAGAAATTTCGTAAAATACTCTAAACTTCTAAAAATCATATAAATTCAACCGTAACTCGGATGGAAATAATTTATATATGAAAAATGATCAGAAAAATATGAAGAATCTGTTTATGCCATGATCATGCATGTTTGAACAAGTTAACCTCACTGAATAGGATGAATCATGATTAGGGTAACTTATGAACTAGCATTTGGAGTTGGAGTTCAACCTTGTTTGAATTCCACTTCAACTAACTTGAATTATTATTGCACTAGGTAAATTCAGTTCCTTAACATGCTCATGCATCATAGATGTGCATTGCATTGATTGTGTTCTTTCTCGCCATTCTGGTGTTTGTCCCTCCGGTGAGCGATATACCGACGATGAATTCGATGACACCGATGAAGAACTATATTATCTTCGAAGTGCCGGGCAAGCAAAACCCCTTGTTCATTCCGACACAATCCCACTCTCTCGCGCCTGCTCTATTTTACTGCATTAGGACAACCACGACTCATGTGTTACTTGCTGCGGTAGCTGAACCCCTTGATCCTTTGCATGACCTGTCATTCCACAAGAATTAGATGAAACCCACTAGCATGAGTAGGAATTGTTTGAGCCATGTTGTGCCTACTCATCTATGCTTGTTTGTCATGCACACTCGCTTAGAGTTGAGTCGGGTCCATTCATTGGGAATGAATTGGAATTGTTATGAACATGTCCTATTGTGTATGAGCTAAGTGTGTGAACACGATTTGGTAAAAGGTAGCGGTGAGAGGCCATGTAGGAGTACATGGTGGGTTGTCTCATTGAAACCGTCCTCGAGGAACTGAGATCTGTATTTGTGATCCATGAAACAGTTACTACCACGCATTGGGATCCTTAATTGACCCTCTCGGCTTCTTAACCACCCTTGTTCCTGGTCCGGAGTTGCAAGTAGTTTCGGTGTTTGTAGTATCTTTGGGGGGCCGCATAACGCTGACCTTAGGGGTGGGTTGTGTTGCGGTAGGCACCATGGCCCGGTGTCTGCAGTGCCCGTTTGGTATCTCGGGAACCCCTGCACACATCGTTCGGGGCTGTATGGGAAACCTCGGCGGACTCCTGCGGATGGAACCTGAATAGGCGATAAACCTGGACTAGGGACTTGAGTGTTTAGGTAGGCCGTGGCCGACACCCACGTTGGGCTTCCGCTTGAAGGTTGCCGGTACATGTCGTAAACGGCGGTAAGTGGTGAGCGTGTGTGAAGAAGTACACCTGCAGGGTTTAATATGATCTATTCAATAGCCGTGTCCACGGAGAAGGACTTCTGGGTTGCCTACATCAGTTCATAGACAAGTGAAAGTGGATACTCTAAAATGCGCAAGATAAGCGTGAGTGCTATGGATGGCGTTCTCGTAGGGAGACGGGAGCGGGTCCATAGTGGTGTATTGACATGGTGAATATGTGGACTCGTGTGCGCCACTTCAAAGGAGTTACTTGCATTCGTAGTTCAGGATAGCCACCGAGTCAAAGCTGGCTTGCTGCAGTCAAACTCCACCACCCCTTTTGATAATGATGCATATGTAGCTAGTTACGATGTAAGTCTTGCTGAGTACGTTTGTACTCACGTTTGCCTATTTTATGTTTTGCGGAGAGACTTTAGTCTCGCTAGTAGTTCCGCTTGGACTTGACGGTTAGCTTGATACCTCGCCTACGATCTTGTGCCTCGGCGGGATCTGGTAGATAGTCGTGCTTCTTAGCCTTTTTCGTTTATAGTTGTCTGTACTCGGACATGATTAGCTTCCGCTTGTGCTTTGACTTGTATGCTCGAGTTTTGGGTCATGAGACCCATGTTTGTAATATCTCGCTCTTGAGCCTAATGAATAATATTTGAGTCGTAGAGTTATGTTGTGATGCCATGTTGTATCTACGCATATTGAGCATAATGTGTGTATGTTTGAAATGCTTGGTATGTGTGGGATCCGACAAACTAGTTGTTTATCCTTGGCAGCCTCTCATATGGGGAAATGTAGTCTCGTGCTTCCGGCGATAGTAGTCCGCTTCTGACCGGTTCACGGAGTCCTCGCTAGCCCAAAGACTACCGCTTGGACACTTGATCGGCGGCATGTGTTTCACTTCGTTCCTATGTCATCGTCCTTCGGGAAATGTCACGCGGTGTTATTCGGAGTCTCGCCTAGCTGCTACAGCCCGGGATACCGGAGTCCTGTTAGCCAGTGCTATAGCCCGAATATATACGTTGATGACCGACATGCTCGATGTGATTCATGTATGCCTGTCCCCATAGGTTAAGCGCCGCTTTGGGTTCACGACTAGCCATGTCGGCCCGGGTTCTTTGTCATATGGATGCTAGCGACACTGTCATATACGTGAGCCAAAAGGCATAAGCGGTCCCGGGACATGGTAAGGCGACACCCGTGGGAATACCGTGCGTGAGGCCGCAAAGTGATATGATGTGTTACATGCTAGATCGGTGTGACTTAGGATCGGGGTCCTGACACCTCTCCCACCATCTTCGAGAAGCATCTCCTTCACCCATCCAACACTCTACCCCTCTCCCTCCCTCTCTCTCTCCTCTCTCTCTCTCTCTCTCTCTCTCTGTCCCATCATATTTCCCGTCCTTTAGTTATGTATGGATGTCGACCGATCTCCCTCAAGACATAGCTGGGTCTCTCCTTCTCAACACATATACGAGTCGTTCTACCTCTATAGTTAGGCCTCTGCCTACCCCTACCCCCACACACACCGATACATCGAGCGCTCTAGTCATGTCTCCCTGCCACACACAAACTTGACATGTGCCCTCTAACGTTACAGTAGGCGGTCGCCCTATATCTTTGACTTGCACACACACAATTTCGATGGCTCTCTTCATCGATCTCGCACCCACCCACTTCATCCTCTCTTCGACTCTATCGATAGCTATGACCCCTCCCTCTCTTCTCGTGGATTGCCCGACCCTCTATGTATGATATGGATAGGCCTCCATTTCACACACATTGCATGCAAATTTTAGTTTGAGATGTCATCGACACATATTCCCACAAATAATTCACGAAATCAACCCCCAGCCCAAAACAAAAAACACTCACGAACGCGGTTTGTATCTCTCACACATACCCACGTAGGTGGGGGACATGCACGAAGAGAAGAGGTGCACGCACGACGCACGTACTCTCGTCTCTTTCCCAACCACACCCGCGCGGGTAAACGGTGGAGCTCATTTCTGTACGAAAAAGGCAGCCCACGTGGTAATTTGGCACGTGTACTGGTTGTCCACTTGGTGGAGGGAGGATCATCTACCACGGGTGAACAAACAAATTGCGACTTGACGCGTTATGTTAAATTTAAAAAAGAGGCAAACCATGTGGGGCCTACCTTAGAGGCAAGGCTCTATACACTGGAGTACTCTTGATGTGTCCCGTCAACTCGCAGAACGAGGAGAAGATTGCTTAGTACACCGTCTCCCCCGCCCACGGGCGCGGTGACTCGCAGGATGAGGTGAAGCTTGCTCCACCTTACGCCCGCTCCCTCGCCCATGCGCGAGGTGGCTCGCAGGACGAGGAGAAAAATTTACTACTCCCTCCGTTTACTCCTCGTCCCTACTACCTTGGTTATAGAGATTATATCATATTGTTTGGAATATATATGTCCTTTAGTAGATTTCAATATGGACTACTAGTACATACTCCAAACACTGATGTATATAGACGTATTTTAGAGTGTAGATTCACTCATTTTTCTCCGTATGTAGCACTCTCCCTCGCCCCTCGAACCTCACCCATGTGGTGGACGTGCAACAATTCATTCGGTCTCATATAGCCAGAACGATATATAGTGCACTACCATTATTGCTCGACTTCCCGAAGAGGCGAAGATCCAATCACAAGGTTAATATTTTGGAGATGCCAAGCGCAAGGTTATAGGAGAACGAGTAGTAGGTGCCGCGTCATTTATAAATAAAGTTTTTTTCTTGATGGCACGTCGCAATATGATAGGTTCATATGGAGAGAAAAGGAAACCGCTCCACTATATACATCGTCAGGACGGGCCAACCTACACGGTTGCTTGCTGGGGTTGCTCTCTTCACACTCTCTCGCACAAAACGACTGTGGCCACATCTCTAACATTCCGGCGGATCACGTCCGCTTGGGGAAGGGGTGGATGCTTAGTGTAGATGCGGTGGCCGTCGCCGACGGCGAAAACCCACTGTCGGCACGTCCCGATCAGGGGTCCCCGCCGTTCTCTCTCACAAAGCCGGTGAGGTTGCCTTCGTCCCTTGCTCACTGCCGCGACATGGGCAGTTGCCGCCTCCCGCCGCCCTCCTCAAGGTTGAGCTACGTCCCTCATGTACAACTCCCTTCTGACCCGGCTTGCACCATCGCTCTAGCTGCCCACATCACTCCCCTGTGGATATTTCTCTACTTCTTTGCCCCGCACATACCTCTCTTGGCTTCTACGTCTTGTATTTGTGATGAGTTTATGTCTCATCAACTAGTCCCGATAATCTTATTCTAATCACGCTTCTTCAATTTCTTTGCCACAGGGATGCTCATCTCGATTTTGGTGAAACTGCACAAAATGATCCGATGGTTAAAAGGTTGCAAACTTCATTTATTAGGAAGCTCGAACGTTGCCGGCAAATTGAAGCCTGGTCAGGGTTCACGGTTCAAGGGCTAGGGACTGCATGGATCATTTTTTTTCTTTAGCTGCCTCTGTTCCAAAATAAGTGTCAACTTTAGTATAATACAACTTTGTACTAAAGTTTGCACAAAGTTGAGACACTTATTTTGGAACGGAGGGAGTACATATTTGCTATGATCATCAATCATTGAGATGCAATAGCATGCATGTTAGTCTCCTTTGTATTTGATGAAATGTTGCAACGGGCAACCTTGGATGCAAGATACATGTAGCAATTTGGAAGCTTCATAGCATTGTACAAATTTATCTCGTTGATAAATTACAGTACATACTATACTAGTACTTCCTCCGTTCCTAAATATAATTCTTTGTAGAGATTTCACCATGAACCACATGCGGATGTATATTGATGCATTTTAAGTGTAGATTCATTCATTTTGTTCCGTATGTAGTGGAATCTCTACAAAGACTTATCTACTAGTAATAGCTAGCCTCCACTACTAGGAATTCTCTATCCTCTCCTTGAGCCACATCATCAAAATTGATGTAGCCATTAGATGAAGTAAATCAGTCCATAATAGCCGTCTGATCTAGACGTTGAGAGGCTCCGCACTAAGCCACATGCAAGCATGCAAAAATACCGTGGCACATGCATGTGAGTGGGGTTTAAATCACATCAACATGTCTGCATGCAAGCATGCACCGGTAGCATGCATGTAAGTGAGATTTTAAGTCCCATTAACATGTCAAAAGAAAAATATAATCCCATTATGCAGTAGGAGTTGGCTGATCTTTTTCCTTACGTGGGATGATCTAAATGATGATGGGAGTTTATTTAGTTTGGCTACCACATTTGTCATGCGGTTATAGAGTTTTTTTAGTTCTATGAAATCGATAATTTTGCGCAGAGAGATATACCACTATTCCTCGACAACGCGCGGGGACTCATCTAGTAATATTTAGGAACGGAGGGAGTACTATGTAAAGAGTTAGGTGTCGCACGGTGATAGTGTGAGGTGGGCCATGTAATCACTGAGCCTGCGTGTTTTCACTGCTCTTGCATGCCTCCGCTGTAAGAATGGAGAAAATTGTAATCTAGTAGTAGTACCTCCTTTCGCCGAAAGCGTGGGACATCCAACAGTCCTACCACCTCAGTAATAAAGACCAATGAGCCGTCAAATCACATAGACCCAGCAGTAAGTTGGACGGACGAAGCAACCATCACTCTTGCGCCAGTGAGAGGTCGCGTCTGCTTCTGCACAGGCATGAATGCGGCACCGATTCTTTGGGCGGCGCTGACCGTTTGGCGGGAAGCGGCGGGGGTGATGGAGGGGCTTTGGGTGGGCCAGGCTGGTCGAGGCGGGCGTGGCAGCTGTCCGCATGTCCCTACCGGACACGCCCAGAAACGAGAGGATGCACCGACTCTCGCGGCTAAAATCGTACACTACACACCATCTCTCTGTAGTAGTAGGTCGATCTGTCGCTCCCTCTAACACACACATGTTGTTAAACACACACACGCACACGCACGCACCTTGGTCCCGTTGCACCTTCTAACGTGACTTATTACACCTGGACGGAGGGAGTAGTAAGTATACGAGATACGGTGGCCCACTGACTTATGTCGAATACAAGTGCCAAAAATTTGTGTGCATGTTATAATAAGGATTCACTTAAAATAGTACGTGAGCGAACAGAGGGATCAATTGGACAGTGTTCCCGAGTAGTAGCGAGATGTGTGAGGTAAGATACACATTGGCGCTTTTAATTTTTCTTATTGATTTGTTTGTTTCACCCTCATTTGGTGGGACCCAACATACTACATGGAGAGAGGTAAGGTGACTAAGGCTGCATTATTTCTGCACCACTTTGGATAGTCTTACTACCAAAGCCACATGACACGATTATGATTGAAATCCCAATGACTCCCACACACACACACAAAAACACGGCATGCTTGTCACACGAATGCAGGAATGTATAAAAGGTCATTTTCCTCTCGTTGAACATAACGGGAGGGTTAGCTAGTTAGCCTGTTCGCTCATCAAATTTGAGGTCTCGTGTTTGATAAATACACTTGAGCATAACTTGTGCCAGGAGGATTCTTTGACTCGTCAAAATGTTTTCTAGGGTTTGCACAATTTCACACTCTCTCTCCAGTATATATATACACGCTGGAGCCTCAACGCTTGTAGTTGCTCTCTTCACACTCTCTCGCCCTCTCCAGATCTAAACAAGATTTTGTTAGCCTCTCTCTCCCCTCACTGCTGCTCAAAGAGCCGGCAGGATCCGTCCACCGGGAAGGGTAGGAGGCTTAACGCTGTCGCCATTGGCGAGGGACTACCGGCACAACTGTTCACTTTCCACCCAGCGGTGGCGCGGGAGGGCCTCCGACCCCTTCTTCTTCATCGTCGTCTCGTCGCCCACCAAACCACGCCCCAAGAACCTTAAGGTATAATTTACTTACTCCACATGCATTGCTCTAGCTGCATGTATACCATGAATCTAGGACATGGTTCAAAGAGGAAAGGAGTGGGGGAAAGTAGTGGAAAAAGTTGTATATAGCATGAATCTAGGACGTGGTTCAAAGAGGAAATGAAGGGGGAAAGTTTTATAGCATGAATCTAGGACGTGGTTCAAAGAGGAAAGGAATTGGGGAAATTAGTGGTAAAGTTGTATCGCATAAACCTAGGGCGTGGTTCAAAGAGGAAAGGAAGGGCGAAAGTACTAGTTCAAAAAGGAAAGGAAGGGACAAGGTCAGTAGAGTTTGAGAAGGACTAGATTTCTTTGCGCTCACATAGGGAAAGGTGTCTAAAGATAACAAAACTGGGACCAACACAAATATGCTCCTTGGTTGTTTGTTCTTGTCGCAATAGCAGACGTGCATGACCACAAGACATCGGTAGATGCACATGGTCTTTGGTCGTCCACTGTCCCGTGCAACTCATTAGCTGTTGTTAATCTAAGGCCTTGTTTGGTTAAAAACTCCCTAGTCCCTACCTGCTTGGTTCCAGGGACTAAACATGGACTAGAGGTTATTGAATGACATGCTAAAAGACCATGTTCCAGGGACCACTGCTTGAGAAATGCTACTGTCTTGCTTTCTTTCCCATTTAGATAAGGTAGATGCTTCTTTTTGTTGGCTTCTGTGTCATCCACTGTTATTGACCACTAATTGCTTCCTTTGCACCTCTGTGTAAACAAGGTTATCTACTTCACCTCGTTGCCATTGTGACCTTTTGTTGCACTGCACAAAACAATTTTGTTTTAAGAGTGTTTTGTGCAGTTCAACCAAAATGTCATACCGACAATGTTGCTTGATTGCTTGATCTTAGTGGAACTACACAAGAGGAGATCTTACTTCCTATCCGTTAAGGCGAATTTGGTTCAGAACTTCTTCTTGTGAGTTGTTTGAATTCCGCATCATGAGAGGTCAGTACTAGCCTTCTTTCGCATGATTCTGCAGCGTGCTTTCATATGTTGTGCTACTTGTATGATAATGTTGCTTGATTTTAGTGAATTGCACAAATGGAGAGAAGACTTCCAATCTGTATGTGCACCGTAATATCACATTGAGGTAAGATAAGGATATTTCACAACTGTTGGCCTGTATTTTGCCACTTTCATCAGAAAATTAAGTTTAGTACTATACTTGTGCTCCCTAATTGACATGCCAAATCTTACATTGAAGGCGGAGCTTGTCATTATTGAACCAAGTGATGAAGGGGAAGAACAAGCGGAAGAAAAACAAAATCAACTCCGGTCTGTAATGAAGCACTGGAACTGTGATGACACAAGTAATGATATAGTTTTGCATCTTAATTTCTTGCTATGGCTGGAACGAGCAATTTTTTTGCCACTGATTTGATGCCACTCTTGATGTAATACGTAATTATCTCTACTTGTGCAAACAGGGATCTTCTTTGAAGATACCATATATTTTAGTGGAACTGCACAAGAATATGTTGGAAACATTAAACTAATCGAGGAGTATATAGTAAACATGGACACCACCGTAGATAGCAACAGATGGTTCCGGAGAAGTGCTTCATCTGTATGCTCTACACAATAAGCCTCCTGACAAAGGTTGGTACTCGGCCACTGATTTCATCCATATGATTGAGCTTTGTCATCTCTATTGGTGTTGTTCTACTGTTTAGATAATGTCATGAAGAAGTGGTATTGTCCTTGAGAAGTGCTTCATCTGTGTTGTTTTAAATATTTCCTTTCCTTTTTTTTGAGCAAACAGGGATGCTAGCATTTAGTAGTCCTCTTGTCTTTGCACAACAGGATCATCTTCCTCTGAAGAAGAATATGGAGTACGATGAAGTGACAAGTTCCGATTATGCCGGGATGAAGAAGCCCTGTCTATCTTCTCATTAGAAGGAGCAGTTGAAGGATGGTTACATTACTCCCCACAAGACCAAACTAACTTCAACTCGTAAGGGTGACAAATCTCCATTTTTTTTTTTGCTGTGATCTTGTGAGTACAATGTTGTTCTAGGATACTTTCTGGTGAGTTCCATTTTTCTAAAAGTGTGTTCTACATGGACCATGTATGTGCCTGTTGAAACTGTCAATTCATAGTACAGTTTGCTTTATACTAATCACTTTTTTGTATTTGTGCAAACATGGGTGCTCAACTTGATTTCAGTGGGAACTGCACAAAATGTTCATGAATACATCGAATCATTTATTTCCACCACAAGAAAGGAGGTGCCGATAAGTTCAAGGCATTGCAACATATAAGGGCGAAATCATACAAGCTACGCACGGATTTGGTTGATTTTGGTGGAACTGCACAAAAAGAACAGCTGGTTTATTTAGCACGAGGTGCCATGTCAATGTCCGAACTGATGGCAAACCCTGCCCATTTCACAATCATAGGTATTTGATATTTTGGAATGGGACAACCTTGTCAAATTTTGCTCATTGATTTTAGCAAGACATGCGTTTGATATTTTCGAATGGGACGCCCTTTCTTTGTCGGCCAGCGTCGATCAATTTTTTCTTTATTCTTCAGTTGTGAAGTAAATATTGCCTCTAACATGTGAGTCGCTGAGATGCATAATCATTTTTTTTTGAAACAGGAGATGCATAATCATCAATTGTTTTGATTGTTCTCTATGAATTGCCAGGCCTGTGTGTTTGATTGCAATGTACAAAAACGCTAAAAAGCTGCTCAAACTCTTTGTACTCATACATTTCCTTTTACTTAGCACATTGTGAAAGTGCATAAGATTGGTCAAAGTAGAGATACTTTGACTGCAGATAAAACTTGTATGCAGACTAGAAAGGACCGAGGGAGTACATGTGAAACTTCTGCAAACGAGGTGATCACCACAGGAATAATGCTAGTACGTATTGTTGTGCATGTTCATCCAATGCCGGTGATACAGGAATTGAACTAATCGAAATAAATTCATTCATACACGGTCGGATTTCATATAAACATGCCGGATTTCATTACATTTCATACATTCTTCAACTAAAAGGGATGCACTTTGGAGGTATAATTAATTAACGAAGCTACCCACCTATGTCCCAGGCGAGCAGAAGCTTGGTGACTTAGCTGCAGTGCGGTTGTGTAATCGACATGTGGCCTGTTGGGCCCACGTGTCGACCGATAGCTGCACCAGCGATTAAGTAGAAGCAGCGTTCTTCTCGGTAGCAGCTCTCCGACTCCACGTCGCCGCCAAGAAGCTAACCGGCCGTCAATGGTCAACCCGCCTAGCTTGGCTTCAACCGGAGGGTAGCAGCGGTGGCCTTACTCGGACCCGAGCGGCGGCGACCTACCGTGTTCTACTCTTCCTCATTTTCTGTGTGGCGCAGCCTCATTGGCAGCGGGGCGGGGCCTCGGCGGAGCCGGCGATGTCCTCTGTCTCGTTGTCGGCGGGCGGCGCCTCAGCGGAGTGGTGGAAATCCTCCCCCACGTTGCCGGCAGGGTGGGGCCTCGGCTGAGCCGGCGATGTCCTCTGCCTCGTTGTTGGCTGGGCGGGGACTCGACGGAGCCGGCGGTGTCCTCTGCCTCGTTGTTGGCGCCGGGGGCCTCGGCGGAGCAGGCCCTCATCGACGCCAGCGGAGCAGGGACTCGTCGGAGCCGGCATTGTCCTCTGCCTCGTCCTCGGTCTCGCCAAACAGCGCCTCGCCCGCTGCTACGTCTTGAGCTTGCGTTGGTTTTCCCCGAAGAGGAGAGGATGATGCAGCACAGTAGCGTAAGTATTTCCCTCAGTTTTTGAGAACCAAGGTATCAATCCAGTAGGAGGCCACGCACAAGTCCCTTGTACCTGCACAAAACGATAACTACTCGCAATCAACGCGATTAGGGGTTGTCAATCCCTTCATGGTCACTTACGAGAGTGAGACCTGATAGAGATAATATTTTTGGTATTTTTAGTATATAGATGCAAGGTGAAAAGTAAAGGCAGAGTAAAAACAAAGCAAGTATTAAAGTGATGGAGATTGATATGATGAGAATAGACCCGGGGGCCATAGGTTTCACTAGTGGCTTCTCTCAAGAGCATAAGTATTCTACGGTGGGTGAACAAATTATGTTGAGCAATTGACAGAATTAAGCATAGTTATGAGTATATCTAGGTATGATCATGTATATAGGCATCACGTCCGTGACAAGTAGATCGAAACGATTCTGCATCTACTACTATTACTCCACTCATCGATGGCTATCCAAAGATGCATCTAGAGTATTAAGTTAAAAACAGAGTAACGCTTTAAGCAAGATGACATGATGTAGAGGAATAAATTCATGCAATATGATAAATACCCCATCTTGTTATCCTCGATGGCAACAATACAATACATGCCTTGCAACCCTTTACATCCTTTGGGTAAGGCCACCGCAAGATTGAACCCAAAGCCATGCACTTCTCCCATTGCAAGAACTACCAATCTAGTTTGCCAAACCAAACGGATAATTCGAAGAGACTTGCAAAGATAACTCAATCATACATAAAAGAATTCAGATAAGATTCAAATATTATTCATAGATAAGCTGGATCATAAACCCACAATTCATCGTCTCAACAAACACACCGCAAAAAGAAGATTACATCGAATAGATCTCCACGAGAGAGGGGGAGAACATTGTATTGAGATCCAAAAAGAGAGAATAAGCCATCTAGCTACTAGCTATGGACCCGAAGGTCTGAAGTAAACTACTCACACTTCATCGGAGAGGCTATGGTGTTGACGTAGAAGCCCTCCGTGGTGGATGCCCCCTCCGGCGGAGCTCCGGAACAGGCCCCAAGATGGGATCTCGTGGATACAGGAAGTTGCGGCGGTGGAATTTTTGGCTCTGTTACGATCGTTTGGGGTGCGTAGGTATATATAGGAGGAAGAATGCGTCGGTGGAGCAACAGGGGGCCCATGAGGCAGGGGGCGCGCCCTAGGGGGGCGCGCCCCCCACCCTCGTGAACGCCTCCGATGTTCCTTGGCGTAGGGTCCAAGTCTCCTAGATCACGTTCGGTGAGAAAATCACGTTTCCGAAGGTTTCATTCCGGTTGGACTCCGTTTGATATTCTGTTTCTTCGAAACACTGAAAAAGGCAAAAAACAACAACTCTGGGCTGGGCCTCCGGTTAATAGGTTAGTCCCAAAAGTAATATAAAAGTGGAAAATAAAGCCCATTATAGTCCAAAACAACAGATAAGGTAGCATGGAGCAATCAAAAATTATAGATACGTTGGAGACGTATCAGGCATCCCCAAGCTTAATTCCTGCTCGTCCTTGAGTAGGTAAATGATAAAAAGAGAATTTTTGATGCGGAGTGATAATTTGGCATAATTTCAATGTAAATCTTCTTAATTGTGGTATGAATATTCAGATCCGAAAGATTCAAGACAAAAGTTCATATTGACATAAAAAATAATAATACTTAAGGCATACTAACTAAGCAATTATGTCTTCTCAAAATAACATGGCCAAAGAAAGGTCATCCCTACAAAATCATATAGTTAGGCTATGTTTCCTTTTCGTCACACAAAGATGTTCCCAACTTCTATACCCCCGATGACAAGCCAAGCATTTGTTTCATACTTAAATAATCTCAAACTTTTTGAACCTTCACGCAATACATGAGCGTGAGCCATGGATATAGCACTATGGGTGGAATAGAATATGATGATGGGGATTGAGTGGAGAAGACAAAAAAGGAGAAAGTATCACATTGACGAGGATAATCAACGGGCTATGGAGATGCCCATCAATTGATGTCAACATGAGGAGTAGGGATTGCCATGCAACGGATGCACTAGAGCTATGAATGCTCAACAAAAGAAAACTAGTGGGTGTGCATCCAACTTGCTTGCTCATGAAGACCTAGGGCATTTTGAAGAAGCCCATCGTAGGAATATACAAGCCAAGTTCTATAATGAAAAATTCCCACTAGTATAAAAAGACAACTTATGAGACTCACTATATGAAAAACATGGTGCTACTTTGAAGCACAATATATGAGACTCACTACATGAAGAACAAGGTGCTACTTTGAAGCACAAGTGTGGAAAAAGAGATAGTAGCATTGCCCCCTTTATTTATTTTCTTTTTTTGGGCCTTTCTTTTTTTCTTTTTGGCCTTTCTCTTTTTTTTGGGCAATGCTCTAATAATGATGATCATCACACTTCTATTGATTACAACATAAGGATTACAACTCGAAACTAGAACAAGATATGACTATATACGAATGCCTCCGGTGATGTCTTTGGGATGGTGCAATGAATCAAGAGTGACATGTATGAAAAATAATGCATGGTGGCTTTGCAACAAATACGATGTCAACTACATGATCATGCAATGGCAATATGACAAAAGTAAAGTATGTCATGATGATGAGCGGAACGGTGGAAAGTTGCATGGCAATATATCTCGGAACGGCTATGGAAATGCCATAATAGGTAGGTATGGTGGCTGTTTTGAGGAAGATATAGGGAGGTTTATGTGTGATAGAGTGTATCGTATCACGGGGTTTGGATGCACCGGCAAAGTTTGCACCAACTCTCAAGCTGAGAAAGGGCAATGCACGGTACCGAAGAGGCTAGCAAAGGCGGAAAGGTAAAAGTGCGTATAATCCATGGACTCAACATTAGTCAAAAGAACTCATATACTTATTGCAAAAATTTAGAAGTCATCAAAAATCAAGTACTACGCGCATGCTCCTAGGGGGATAGATTGGTAGGAAAGACCATCGCTCGTCCCCGACCGCCACTCATAAGGATGCACAAGCCAGGTACACTTCATGTTTCAAATTTGTTACACAACTTTAACTATACGTGCATGCTACGGGATTTGCAAACTTCGACACAAGCATTTATCAAATTCACAACTACTCAACTAGCACGACTTTGATATTATCACCTCCATATCTCAAAACAATTATCAAGCATCAAACTTATCTTAGTATTCAACGCTCTCAAAAGAAAGTTTCACATATCTTGAATACCAAGTATATTAATATTAAGCAAATTACCATGCTATTAACGACTCTCAAAATAATCTAAGTGAAGCATGAGAGATCAATAGTTTCTTTAAAACAAATCCACCACCGTACTCTAAAATATCCAAGTGAAGTACTAGAGCAAAAATTATCAGCTCAAAAGATATAAGTGAAGCACCATGAGCAAAACTATCAAGCTCAAAAGATATAAGTGAAGCACATAGAGTATTCTATCAAATTCCAATTCATGTATGGATCTCTCAAAAGGTGTGTACAGAAAGGATGATTGTGGTAAACTAACGAGCAAAGACTCAAATAATACAAGATGCTCCAAGCAAAACACTTATCATGTGGTGAATAAAAATATAGCTCCAAGTAAATTACCGATGGAAGTGGACGAAAGAGGGGATGCCTTCCGGGGCATCCCCAAGCTTTGACTTTTTGGTGTCCTTGGATTGTATTGGGGGTGCCATGGGCATCCCCAATCTTAGGCTCTTGCCACTCCTTGTTCCATAATCCATCAAAAGAATTCACCCAAAACTTGAAAACTTCACAACACAAAATTCAATAGAAAACTCGTGAGCTCTGTTCGAGAAAGAAAACAAAAGACTACTTTAAGGTACTGTAATGAACTCATTATTTATTTATATTGGTGTTAAACCTACTATATTCCAACTTCTCTATGGATCATAACTATTTTACTAGCCATAGATTCATCAAAATAAGCAAACAACACACGCAAAACAGAATCTGTCAAAAACAGAACAGTCTATAGTAATCTGTAACTAACGCAAACTTATGGAACTCAAACAATTCTACCAAAATCAGAAGACCTAGAATTTTTTTTATTGATCAGCAGCAATTGGAATCAGTATTTTATCACCTACTGGTGATTTTTAACAATTCGGGCACTGAGCGCAAAGTTTCTGGAAATTACAGCTAGATCAAATAACTATTATCCAAGAAGATCCAATAGGTTTAACTTGGCACAAACACTAATAAAAAGATAAAACCACATCTAAACAGAGGCTAGATGGATTATTTATTCCTAAACATAAGCAAAAACAAAAAAAACTAAAAATAAAATTGGGTTGCCTCCCAACAAGCGCTATCGTTTAACACCCCTAGCTAGTCATAAAAGCAAGGATAGATCTAGGTATTGCCATCTTTGGTATTCGGAGAGGAGGATCTCCTTTCTATGGAATTCATTATTCTATTTAATTTAAGCACAAGGCCATTAATGGAAGAAGTATGATTACGTACGTTACGGAAATTTGCCTCTAAACTAGACTTCATCTCTTTAATAATTTCATTTTGATAAAAGCACAAGAGAGTAGTTGATTCAACCTTATCATTCATAGGGTGCCCAAATATAGTTTTTATTTTTTCATAAGTATCTATAGCATCCCCTTCAAGAAAAACTTCCTCAAAGATGGAATCTAAAACTTGTTTGAAGGAAGCGGGCAAGCCAACATAAAAACTTTTTAAGTAAATTTCAATTTGATATTGTGGCACATAGCTAGCCCGAATCCTAAGTAACCTATCCCAAGTATCTTTTAAAGACCCATCAAGTAAATAGCGAAAAATTCTAGAGTCATCCTCATCAAAATTATTCAAGCTCTTATTTATGAGCTTAGAGAGGATAGAGGGGTTATCCAAGGCACTAGAGCTCAGGAGAAAACCCGCAGTTCTTTTCGATTCGGCCATGGCAACGGGAAGGCAAACGGAAAAGAGAGGAGGAGATTGGGAAAGAGAGGGCGAATAAAACGGCAAGGGTGAAGTGGGGGAGAGGAAAACCAGAGGCAAATGGAAAATAATGTAATGCGAGAGATAGAGATTGTGATGGGTACTTGGTATGTTGACTTTTGCGTAGACTCCCGACAGCGGCGCCGTAAATCCTTCTTGCTACGTCTTGAGCTTGCGTTGGTTTTCCCTGAAGAGGAGAGGATGATGCAGCACAAGATGGCGTAAGTATTTCCCTCAGTTTTGAGAACCAAGGTATCAATCCAGTAGGAGGCCACGCACAAGTCCCTCGTACCTGCACAAAACGATAGCTACTCGCAACCAACGCGATTAGGGGTAGTCAATCCCTTCACGGTCACTTACGAGAGTGAGATCTGATAGAGATAATATTTTTGGTATTTTTAGTATATAGATGCAAAGTGAAAAGTAAAGGCAAAGTAAAAACAAAGCAAGTATTAAAGTGATGGAGATTGATATGATGAGAATAGACCCGGGGCCATAGGTTTCACTAGTGGCTTCTCTCAAGAGCATAAGTATTCTACGGTGGGTGAACAAATTACTGTTGAGCAATTGACAGAATTGAGCATAGTTATGAGTATATCTAGGTATGATCATGTATATAGGCATCACATCCGTGACAAGTAGATCGAAACGATTCTGCATCTACTACTATTACTCCACTCATCGACCGCTATCCAGCATGCATCTAGGGTATTAAGTTAAAAACAGAGTAACGCTTTAAGCAAGATGACATGATGTAGAGGAATAAATTCATGCAATATGATAAATACCCCATCTTGTTATCCTCGATGGCAACAATACAATAGTGCCTTGCAACCCTTTCTGTCACTGGGTAAGGATACCGCAAGATTGAACCCAAAGCCATGCACTTCTCCCATTGCAAGAATTACCAATCTAGTTGGCCAAACCAAACGGATAATTCGAAGAAACTTGCAAAGATAACTCAATCATACATAAAAGAATTCAGAGAAGACTCAAATATTATTCATAGATAAGCTGGATCATAAACCCACAATTCATCGGTCTCAACAAACACACCGCAAAAAGAAGATTACATCGAATATATCTCCACGAGAGAGGGCGAGAACATTGTATTGAGATCCAAAAAGAGAGAAGAAGCCATCTAGCTACTAGCTATGGACCCGAAGGTCTGAAGTAAACTACTCACACTTCATCGGAGAGGCTATGGTGTTGATGTAGAAGCCCTCCTTGGTGGATGCCCCCTCGTGAGTTCAAACAGGCCCCAAGATGGGATCTCGTGGATCTGAGGAAGTTCTTGGCGGTGGAATTAGGTTTTTGGCTCCTGTTCTGATCGTTTGGGGGTATGTAGGTATATATAGGAGGAAGGAGTACGTCGGTGGAGCAATAGGGGGCCCATGTGGCAGGGGGGCGCGCCCTAGGGGGGGGCGCCCCCACCCTCGTGACCGCCTCCGATGTTCCTTGGCGTAGGGTCCAAGTCTCCTAGGTCACGTTCTGTGAGAAAATCATGTTTCCGAAGGTTTCATTCCGTTTGGACTCCGTTTGATATTCTGTTTCTTCGAAACACTGAAAAAGGCAAAAAACAGCAATTCTGGGTTAGGCCTCCGGTTAATAGGTTAGTCCCAAAAGTAATATAAAAGTGGAAAATAAAGCCCATTATAGTCCAAAACAATAGATAAAGTAGCATGGAGCAATAAAAAATTATAGATACGTTGGAGACGTATCACCCGCTCCATCGCCCTCTTTGCTAGCCTCTTTGTAGGCGGCCGCAGCCTCCGCCACCCGCATGCGGTACCGCCAGCGCTCGAGGCGGCCCTTGCGGGCTGAGCGGTACGAGTCGAGCAACGCCTCCTGCTCCGCCTGCTCCGCGGCGATCTGCTCCTCCGCCTGCAGGTGCTCCTGGAGGAGATGGTGGTTGTAGGCGGCGTCGACCTGCGCCTCCTGGAAGTGCTCCTCACGCATCTGCCTCACCCTGTCCATATATTGGGCACGGGCCTCGCCGCTGGTGATGGTGCACGGAACCAACAAGGATGGCGCGGAGGAGGGGGTTGGCGCCGGATCGTCGACTACCATGTTCTCCATTGGGACGTCGTCGTCCTCCGGCTGCCTGCCGGCCAGCCGGTCGGCAGCAATGGCTGCCATCTCCTTGTGGTCCCTCGTACGCCCGTCCCGAAGAGCGCTGGAGCGCAAGGAAGCCATGGTGGGCAGTAGTGGTGTGGACAGGAGAAAGGGAACGGATGCGGATGACTGAGGCTATGGTCGGCGCAGTAGTTTATATAGCAATGGTGGGCGGGCGGAGGGACGGACGTGTGGCGCCGGAGTAGCCGCCTCGGCAACCGCGTATTATTAATGTGGGCAGCAGATGGACAGACGAACGGCACTTGTGTCGTTTGAAGGCGGAGCAATCGCACCTGCAGGGAAGGTGGTAGTGGCGGCGCTGGGCGGAAAGCACGCGCGGGTGAGGAGATGACTTTACTTGGAGAGGATGACAACGGGGACCCACCAGGTCCATAGCCTCACGTACGCAAGTGCCTCCTTATTATATAACTATATATATAAAACTATAATTTATTTTGCTTCCTCCTGGTTTCCTGACATGACGGTCCCACACCATTGTCAATCTATGTAGTAGTCAATAAACGAGAGAATTGCACAAGAAGCGGCCGACTGCTGGGACCAAGCAGCTCGAGCAGTATTTGTGTTTTTGAGGTGTGAGCACTTCAGAGTTTTTCCATGTTTAGCCCAGATATTAATTTTTCTCCTCTAAACAACAACGAAAACATCGCTGGAAGTATTAATCGCGGGCTGTGGCCCGTCTAGCCCAGGCGGATATCCAGCCCAGATATTAATTTTTTCAAGCTGAAAATGGCTAGCCCAGCTATAATTTTTTAGGAATACCCAAGCAAGGTCAAGTTGTTATTCTACTTGTTGGGCTGCAAATCTTTCCTAGGAGGGATGCATTAGGCTTAACAACAAAATGGGCTTTAAGAACTAATAAATGGGTTGTAATTATAAAAACTGGGCAGTAACTATAAAAAATGCACCAAACACGTGATTACTTTATATAATATTATTTTTGGATATTGAAAATTTTAATTTCATTAATTGTTGCGAGCGCAATGCTTCTTTGGATTTTTACGTAATATAAATTTATATTGAAATTGTATTTAATCTGACTAGAAATTTTGGGATAAAAATATTTTGGATCCCATCAAAATGTGGGAAATTTTATTGAATTCTGTTTTGAACGATTGGTTGAAATGGGCTGTACTTTTAACAAACTGTAAATGGGTTGTAGTAAATTCCATTAGAATTCTAAAATGGGCTACACATTCTTACAAATCTCAAATGGGCTATAAGTTCTCTGCCACACACTTACGGCCTTACTAAGTTGACGTCCCTAAAAAAGCAGACTTGGCGCGTATGCAAGGCTTTGTCAACTTATAGTCAACACACGGTTCTAGCAGTAGTGGCCGTTCGATGCCCATCCTACGGATGCCATGCTTCTTCTTCAATCTCGGATATTCTAGCTTCACCCGCCCAAAAAATGATTCCTCCTCCTGACATCTGGGGCGCACCGTTTCGGAAGCTGACCCTGGGCCTACTGAGTTGACATACCAAGGGCTTTGTCAACTTAGTCAATATAAACGATTCTAGCTGCAGTGACCGTACGATGTCCATCCAACGACCGTCATGCTTCTTCAACCTCTGGTCTTCTTGCTCCAGCCGCCCAAAGCAGCGCCGGTCGTGCCGCCTGCTCCTACCTCCCGTGGCGGTGTCTTTGCCGGAGGCCTCACCGCCCCCTACTACTCCCACCGCTGGCTAGGCCATCCCTCCACTCAACCACACCCCCTGTTATTCTGCGGCGACGGCAACGCAGCCGAACCAGTGAACCCTCGTACTCCTCTCCGCGTGTGCATCCACTGCCGCGTCTTCCCCGGCTCTGCATCGTCCCCTCCCTAGGCCTCGCCGTCGTCCACCGCCGTGGTGTTCTCAGCGCGGCGTGGTCAACGTGGTCAAGGAACGACTTCCATCGGACGTGGACTGTATGTGGAGAGGCTGACAGTTGGGTCCACGGCAGCCGCAAGGAAGTGCCTCCTTATTAAGCGCAAAATAATTATTCCTCCACCGAACAGCGGGGACCCACCGGACGGGCCACCGTATTTCATGAAAAAATGATTCGCCCCCTGACTGCTGGGACCCACGAGCTACATCTTCACACGCATGGAATTGAGTCCGAAAAAAACGATTCGCCCCTCTGACTGCTGGGACCCACCAGCTACATCTTCGCACGCAAGGAAATGCGTCCGAAAAAACGATTGGCCCCCCGAGTGCTGGGACCCACCAGCTACACCTTCGCACGCAAGGAAGTGCGTCCAGGCAAAAAAAAATGATTCACCCCCTGACTGCTGGGACCCAGCAGCTACACCTTCGCACGCAAGGAAGTGCGTCCGGGCAAAAAAACCCAAAACGATTCGCCCCCCTGACTGCTGGGACCCACCAGCTACATCTTCACAGGTAAGGAAGTGCGGCGGTCGGGACCCACACGGTGAAGCGTGCGTGGCGTTGTCATTCTGGTCACGCGAGCGTTATGCGTACATACTGGTCGTTGTAGAGGCGTGCACGTGTCGTAGTAGAGGTGTGCACGTAGCATGTACACGTACGTACATCGGCCAGGGTGCAAGAAAGAAAATACGGCCACGTACGTACATACGGGCAGGGTCTCGAACGCCTACTCACGCATACGTACGGCGAGGGCTCGTTTACATGGCTGTGTCGGAACGGAGAAACAGCATCGTCGTCGTGTTCATGGGGAGGCAACGGAATGCGTCGTGTTCATCGGGAGGCAACGGAATGCGTCGTGTTCATCAGGAGGCAACAGAACGCGTGGGAGCCAACCGGTTGGGTCGGAACAGAATGTGTGGTCGTGTTCATCGGGAGGGCTTGGACGGAACATGCGATGGAAACGAGGCCTGGCGTACCGCAGAACGAAGGAAACAGACCTCCTACGATCGAAACGGGGGTCCTGTTGATCAGGAGGGGTGTGGTGTACCGCAAAACGGAGGAAACGGACCTCCTACGGTCGAAACGGGGGTCCTGTTGATCGGGAGGGGTGTGGTGTACCGTGAAACGGACGAAACGGACCTCGTACAGTCGAAACGGGGGTCCTGTTGATCGGGAGGGGTGTGGCGTACCGCAAAACGGATGAAACGAACCTCCTACGATTGAAACGGGGGTCCTGTTCATCGGGAGGGGTGTGGTGTACCGCAAAACGGGACTCCACTTGATACTATTCATCTCCACCGTCGACCTCCTCCAGCCTCCACGGGCTACCGTCGATCTCCTCCAGCTTCCACGGGCTCCTGTTCATCCAGCCTCCACCGCGCGCTACTCCACCGGCTACTGTTCAACCACCCCTCCACCGTCTACTGTTCATCCAGCCATCCACACCACGGGGTCCTGTTCAACCATCCCTCCACGGGCACCCCTCCACCGTCTATTGTTCATCCAGCCCCCCACCACACCACGGGGTCCTGTTCATCCAGAGCCAACGCCACCGCTCACTTTTCATCCAAACCCCCCTGGAACGCTCACTGTTCATCCCCGATCGGCTTCAGTTAGCAGCAGTAGCGAAGGAATCGCTCGATCGGGTTTAGTTAACAGCCATCGATCGATCGGTCGGGTTCAGTAACACGTAGCCTGCAGTGCAATCGCTCGGGTTAAGTTAGAGCCCAACGCCTCGCTCGGGTTCAGTTAGAGCCAACGCCTCGCACACGCAGCAGCGTCGTGTATACGAGAAAGCAGCGCATCGCTCGGCCCCCGACCTCCCACCGTAACCGGGAACTCCCCGAAATTTTCCTCGCCCTCGCTTCTACCACGGTTTTCTCCGTCATGGACGGCCCAAAGAATGTCATGCAGCTGCGTTTCCGGCCCGCCCAGGACGAAAAGCCCATTTTCTGTCATGATTTTTTGTCATAGAAGTAGGAGCCCACCACATCTATGATGATACCGGGTTTTGTCACAATTATCGTCATAGAAGTGTCATATGTATGAGAGAAAAAAATTTCGTTCGGCCCAAAATGTCACGGATGTGTCTTTTTTTGTAGTGTAGCCTGAAGTCTTTATAATTCGTAGATCTTGTGGGCACTTGGAAGATTACAACCTTGAGCAAATCAAACTTGGTATCATGTTGGCTACTGTAAGATTCCAAGTATTCTGGGCAGCGGTGCCGAAGCAGTGCAGTGTTAATCGAAGGAAGGGGGATCGATCACCGGGTGTAGACCTCCACGAGCATCCACCTGCCGTGACCGTCGACGAGCACCATCCAAGACGTGTTCATGCCGGCCCAGTACATACCGTTAATGTAGTTGAGAGTGACAGGGATCAAATCGCAGTCAAGTGGGTTGATGCTCGCCACCCTACGATCGTTATGCTGCGTGACATGCCGTTTTTGAAGATTAGGCGGCATCAGCAAGCAAGGAGCTCGCTTAAAAAGCTCCGGCCTGAGGGCTTTGAGTAAATGGTATAGCCCCGACGAGCACGCGACGAGCGGCATGGTACTGAGATTGTCCACACGCGAAACAATGAGCTTGATTACCTCTGTGGGGACGAATTCCAGCCACTCTTTCGGCGGACGCTGCTCGATTCTGCCATTGTTAGTGCTTGGGTTTCGGACGAGGGGGGAGGCGGCTTAGCGGGGATGGAAGATTGGACGAGATTATGTGCGGACAAAGATGGAGAACAAAATATGTGTGCCGGGAAGTGGACAGGTGATGATGACTACAGCACGCCGCTTGACTTACGAGGCACATACCAGCAGCGTAGGGTCATATCGGTGCCAGACAACTTGCTGGAGTGATCACAGTACTGGTACTCCCAACAGTACCTACTACTATGCCCTAACTTGCTTGAGTAGAGTAGTAGTGGAGTAGGACTGGAGGAGTAGTATATTCTAATCTAAAATTAATTACAAAGTTCAATGCCCGAGCGTGGAACAACTACGAACCGCCATCGGTGCTAACTCCAACCCCGTAAAAGCGTTATTTGGGAGACATGGCGATTTGCAAGCGCCCGCGATGCGATTCTGATGCGTGTTTAAGGGGGGCGGTTTTGTCAAATACTATGGCTTAAAAACAGGCCATCATCGGATGGAAATCTGACGGTTACGTGGGATTCGCCAGGATTGAGCTCGTGGAGAACAATCGCCAGATATCATTACTAAAAAAAGGTTAAAACACCCGGGGCTATAACTTGCACTGGCTAACCACTAACAATGATACTAACATAGTTGTAAAATGGTCAAAGACCGTGTCTATGTGGTGTTTGGAATTAAATGCAAAAAAATTAGCAAGATGCTCGTGCATTGCATGGAACATCAATATGCATTTTTTTTACAAAACGCCTGTTGTGATTGACCCATGCAGGAGTAATCCCATGTGTAAAAACTAATGATATCTTGAGAATTTTATCGGAAAATGGTATGTCGACCATTTCATCGAAAAAATGATATCTCAAGAAAGATGATAGATAAGGTGAGGAGGAGTGGGGCGTGGTGGTGACTGGTGGTCGGACTGGGCGGAGGCACCACCATGCCAGATTGTTCCAGAGACTTCCTTTTTAATTGCTCAGCAATGAGGTTGTGGGAGATAAGGATGAACGAGGCAAGGCCTTATCTGTAAATGTGGAGAGAGGTGCGGGTATCTTTTGTAACATTGTCATAGTTTGCTTTCTATCCGTCAGATATAGATCGGACAGTCTATATCATAAGATGGCAGGCACACGATCATCACCAACTCAGTTTTTTCTCTACTCCTACTCCTACAAAAGACCCAGTTGGTGATGATGGTGTGTCTGCCATCCGCCATTTCTGACCATTAGATCAGCATCTAACGGTTGTGATGTAAGTTGTGGCCTTTTGCAACAATTCCCACTTCTCTCCTCCAGTTTACACAAAACCCCTTAGTATCTTGAAACCAACCACATTCCTCCCTTACTTCATCAAAACAGCCCAAAGAATATATTTGGAGTGAAACATAAGATATTTTTAGTGATATGTACATCAAATGTAAACTGTTTTCTTTCAAATTTGTGAATATGTATTATTCTACTTTGGATCCGTTGCAACGGATGGGCTCATTGTTATAAAGGTTTATCTCTTGCATTCTCCGCAACCAACACCTAGTGTACTGGTCCGGGCCGGATGCTCGCAGCGCGATGACCTGAGTTCGAATTCTGTCCTAAACTTTAGCTTTTTATTTTTTTAATATATACTTCTTTTCGCTCTTGTCTTTGGCAGTGGAACCCACAGAGTACTTAGAATACAAGATTAAGGATGGATTTGTTTCTTTTTAACTTTCTGTATGAATTAGTAGCCAGCCTGCAAGTCAGGTACACTGTACTGACAGTGGAACCCACAGAGTACTTAGAATACAAGATTAAGGATGCAATTAACTTGTTATAGAGGGAGAATCATACACGCAATTAACTCAAATGGATTGGACATGACTCTATTATTCTCCAATGGCAACCGGCAAATTTCCTCCCGTGGGCCGGAGTAGGTTTCTCGGTTTGCATGCGGGTTTAACGGAGGGGTTTGATGGAGGCGAGGAGGCGTGTTCAGCCGGGCGTGCAGCAGACGGCGTAGTACTATTCGACTTGACAGCTACAACTAGTATATTATAAAAAACAAAGAAGAGTAGTAGAGATAGAGATAAGAATAGAGACTAGGGAGGAGCACCATCTACTGCTTCGTGGGCTACTCCTGCGTTCCATTCGGCGGCCGTAACGTCCCCTACAACCACTCCCTCCCGCGCTCCATTCGACGGGTGATGTTGAAATTTGGGGAGCGCACTCTCGCAACTGCCGGCAGCGACGACTTCACCGACGACAACTTCGTCCCGACCTCAGCAACCTCTTCCTCAACGACATGGGCGATGACCTCAATGCCAACGGTGCTACTCTCGTTGCACCGTATGTGTTTCTGTCCTTCCTGTTCGAAATCGTGGTAGAATTCCTGTTTCTAGTCTGTGTCCTAGATTCAATCTGTTCATATACTATGCTAGTCCACATGATTAGTTTAATCTCTGTTATAGCTATCATGATTTATTTTGTGCTTATTCGGACTAAATCTCGTAGTAACTTGCTCATATATTCAATTGGCGGAACGTCCCTTACAGCCACTCCCGTTTCATGGGCGGCCTGGCTATTGCCTCCAAGGAGCCCTTCATCTACTGCTATGAGTGCCCGATGCCGTTTTGGGGCTCGCCAGCGGACATCTTGCATCACCTTACGCAGGCGTGCAGCGATCACTACTGGCCCTTGGCGGAGAACATCAAGTATGAGACGTGCTACCCGTTCACCATGCCGGAGTCGCTGGAGGATCACCGCCGCCTGCTAGTCTCGGAGGAGGATGGCAACGTCTTCCTCTTGACCGTGGGCACCGGCAAGGCCCGTGCAGGACGCCGCCCCGTCTCTCTAGTGTGCGCCAGGGGCGACGCCGCTGACGATGACACTGACAAGAGGCATATGTACGGGTGCGTGCTCACTATTACTACCCCTCGGAGGTACGTGGGCGGCAACACTGGCTACGTCAAGCTGACTTGGACTGTGCCAAGCTGGGACCTTCCCGCCGATGTGGACATGGAAGACGCATGGTATGATTTGACCCCCAACAATGTGCACGGGGACTCCAAGGAGGTTCACCTGGACATCTGCATTACCAAGTTAAATGTTGATCATTAGTCTTCGCTCAATCTAATCCGCTTTCTAAGCATGTGGAGACTTCCATGCATGATCTTGCTCTATTGGAGTATCGCGCATGAATAAAAGTGTATCCATTTATGGTTTAGTCTAGAATCTTCCATGTATGAATTTTTATTATAGTACTGGTGGAAGACTTATGATGAACCATTTCTTACATCTCCTCTGCCCCCTTGCAAGTCATCCTGATTTAATCCCTCCATCTAGGTGTATAAGGGCATGGTTAATACTTAAATAGTATAGCCAACTGTTGACTATAAGAAAGAGCCATGTCATCTGTAGCCAACATGTATAACAATGGATACTCAAAAACTAATTCTTGAAGATCATTTCTTGCAAAGCACAATAAGTGTTATTTCTTCACAAGTTTTGGATGCAGGTTGAACAGTTGAACGAATTTGTTTGCAAAAGATACTTTTTTACTATTTCACCCGGATGTTTGTGAGCTCTAGAGATGAAATAATATCCGAAGAAACCTATCAATACCCGTTACACATGAGATGACCCCCACATCCTTTGTCAAAATAAACAACTCCCCGATCAATGCATTTCACTCTTTTCGCAACGCATACGAGCACCTTACTATAGATTAAATGCGACCAAAAATTGAACTAACATTATATATAGTACGATAAATGCTGATGCATGTCACCTAAAATTATATCATTGAAAACTATGTTCAAATACGAATCCAACTATATTGTTTTTGTTGACATGCACTAACATTTTTCAGTTAAATCTTCAGTCAAATTCAATGGGGGATAAACCACGACCAATGTAGTACTAGTGTAGAGGGCGGCGCTGCACGGGAGTCTCACCCCGCTCGTGGCGCGGCAGTAAAGCCTTCATATCACAAAACCCAACCACTCCCAGTAATAAGTGGCCTGGTAAAATAAACAGACAAGCAACCATCACATCCCTCCGTCTTTTTTGCATTTCATCTCTCTACATTTACTTTGCCCGGTTCATCTCGCACACTCGATCCCTAGCTACTACTCCTAGTATCCCTAGCTACTACTCCTAGGGCCAGTTCTTTTGGCGGCTTAAAAAATAAGTCATCTCTTCCCTGGCTTTTCCCATAAGACTAGTCACAGTGGAGAGTAACATTGGTGCCTCACTCATTTATTTGGGCCTCTAAACTACTACTAGTACCTCCGTCCTGATTTATTCGTCACCATTGTAATTTGTGCTAAATTTTGGCCAAAGATTTAACTGATAAAATATTAGTGCATGTGGCATGCACTAACATTTCATTAGTTAAATTTATGATCAAAATTTGACACAGGTTACAATGGGGACCAATAAACCAGGACAGAGGTAGTAGTTATGGGATTACTAATCTAGAAGCCTAAAAGAATTGGCCCCTGGTACTCCTACTAGTAGTAGTACTCAAGTTGGAATTCCAATTGCACGGCACAACTTGTTAGGCAAAAAATTCGATACAAGGTGTATGAATCGGTTTGGGAATTTGCATGCCTTTCCGACCAGCGAGATATTCCGTACAAAGTACGACAAAGAAATAACCACAAAGAAGGAGGCTAAAAGTAAACAATAAAACGAGCATTTGTGTTTGTTTTGCATTGAATCGTTTCACAAGCTTGACTAGTGCTGTTTTTCTACTTTTACAAAAACCGCATCGTAATGTTGAAACGTGCATTTGCACGTACATAAGTAATAGTACGTAGTACTCCCTCTATCTAGGTGTATAAGTCTTCCCTCCTTCTTGGTCACGGTGCACAACCAAAGATGACTTATTCACCTGAACGGTGGGAGTAGCATAGTATGCAAGCATATATATAGAGAGAGAGACATGTAGTGCGATAGTATATAGTAAATTTTGTGCTATAAGCGCGTACTTACAAAATGCGTATGGATACACAAGGTTTCCAAACTTTCCCGTTTACATACTTAATTAAGGACGCTAATAATTCCTGATCGTTCAGGATTTATCATTTGCATCCCAAAACTAATGAGATCACCTTACAAAACTAAATTATACTCCTACTAAAATCCATGGCGCTCGCAGGAGCGTTTGCGGCGCGCCACGAGTGCCCTGGTGCGCAGCCGTTTCCCAACACGCCGACACAACGCCTCTTCTTGAGGGTTGCAACTCACGAGGTACTGATTGGCGGCCCGCGGCGGGCGAGCGCGATCTCACCGGTGTGGTGATCCGGCACCAATAGGTACTCCTCCTTGCTGGAAGCGTGCACCCGGTCCATGTACCGCCAAGCATAGATGAGGCGCTTGGGCCCGACTGCACTTAGGGCTTTGGCACGGGCGTCCTTCACCACCCTCACGGCCTTCGCACGAGCATTCTGCCAAAGAGTCAATTTCCTGACTCTCTCGGACACAACATAGGCCTGGCAGGCAGCTTGTCCCGCGGTGCGCTTCTCTTCCTGAGCCTTCTTCTCTGCCTCTATTTTGGCGCATGATACGTCTCCAACATATCTATAATTTTTGATTGTTCCATGCTATTATACATTCTATTTTGGATGATTAATGGAATTTATTATACACTTTTATATTATTTTTGGGACTAACCTATTAACCGGAGGCCCAGCCCAAATTGCTGTTTTTTTGCCTATTTCAGTGTTTCGCAGAAAAGGAATATCAAACGGAGTCCAAACGGAATGAAACTTCCGGGAACATGACTTTCGGAACAAACATGATCTAGACGACTTCGAGTGGACGTCAAGAAACGAACGAGGAAGCCACAAGGTAGGGGGGCACGCCTACCCCCCTGGGCGTGCCCTCCACCCTCGTGGGCCCCACGTAGCTCCACCAACCTACTTCTTCCTCCTATATATACCTACGTACCCCCAAACTATCAGAAAAAGAGCAAAAACCCGATTTCCACCACCGCAACCTTCTGTACCCTTGAGATCCCATCTTGGGGCCTTTTCCAGCGCTCATGGAGGGCTTCTACATCAACACCATAGCCTCTCCGATGATGTGTGAGTATTTTACCTCAGACCTTCGGGCCCATAGTTATTAGCTAGATGGCTTCTTCTCTCTCTTTGGATCTTAATACAAAGTTCTCCTCGCTTCTCTTGGAGATCTATTTGATGTAACTCTTCTTTTGTGGTGTGTTTGTTGAGATCCGATGAATTGTGGGTTTATGATCAAGATTATCTATGAACAATATTTGAATCTCCTCTGAATTCTTTTATGTATGATTGGTTATCTTTGCAAGTCTCTTCGAATTATCAGTTTTGTTTGGCCTACTAGATTGATCTTTCTTGCAATGGGAGAAGTGCTTAGCTTTGGGTTCAATCTTGCGGTGCTCGATCCCAGTGAAAGCAGGCGAAACAACACGTATTGTATTGTTTCCATCGAGGATAAAAAGATGGGGTTTATATCATATTGCATGAGTTTATGCCTCTACATCATGTCATCTTGCTTAAAGCGTTACTCTGTTCTTATGAACTTAATACTCTAGATGCATGCTGGATAGCGGTCGACGTGTGGAGTAATAGTAGTAGATGCAGGCAGGAGTCGGTCTACTTGTCATGGACGTGATGCCTATATACATGACCATACATAGATATTCTCATAACTATGCTCAATTCTATCAATTGCTCGACAGTAATTCATTTACCCACCGTAATACTTATGCTATCTTGGGAGAAGCCACTAGTGAAACCTATGGCCCCCGGGTCTATTTTCCATTATATTAATCTTCCGTCAACAAGCTATTTCTATCTTTATTTACTTTGCAATCCTTACTTTTACACTTTATCATAGAAATACCAAAAATATTATCTTATCATCTCTATCGGATCTCGCTCTCGTAAGTGACCGTGAAGGGACTGACAACCCCTTTATCGCATTGGTTGTGAGGTTCTTATTTGTTTGTGTAGGTGCGTGGGACTCCAGCGTAGTCTCCTACTGGATTGATACCTTGGTTCTCAAAAACTGAGGGAAATACTTACGCTACTTTACTGCATCACCCTTTCCTCTTCAAGGGAAAACCAACGAAGTGCTCAAGAGGTAGAAAGAAGGATTTCTGGCGCCGTTGTCGGGGAGTCTACGTACAAGTCAAGACATACCAAGTACCCATCACAAACTCTTATCCCTCGCATTACATTATTTGCCATTTGCCTCTCGTTTTCCTCTCCCCCACTTCACCCTTGCTGTTTTATTCGCTCACTTTTTTCGTTCGCCTCTTTTTCGCTTGCCTCTTGTTTGCTTGTGTGCTGGATTGCTTGTTTGTCACGGGCTCAAGACAATACTAAATTGTGTGATTTTACCAATACCAACAACAATGATTTTCTTAGCACTCCGATTGCTCCTCTTACCGATGCTGAATCTTGTGAAATTAATGTTGCTTTGCTGAATCTTGTCATGAAAGATCAATTCGCCAGCCTTCCTAGTGAAGATGCCGCTACCCATCTAAATAGCTTTGTTGATTTGTGCGATATGCAAAAGAAGAAAGATGTGGACAATGATATTGTTAAATTGAAGCTATTTCCTTTTTCTCTTAGAGATCGTGCTAAAACTTGGTTTTCGTCTTTGCCTAAAAATAGAATTGATTCTTGGAATAAGTGCAAAGATGCTTTTATCTCTAAGTATTTTCCTCCCGCTAAAATCATCTCCCTTAGAAACGATATTATGAATTTTAAGCAACTTGATCATGAACATGTTGCACAAGCTTGGGAGAGGATGAAACTAATGATACGTAATTGCCCTACTCATGGTTTGAATTTGTGGATGATTATTAAAAAAAATTATGCCGGATTGAATTTTGCTTCTAGAAATCTTTTAGATTCGGCCGCGGGAGGCACTTTTATGGAAATCACGTTAGGAGAAGCTACTAAACTCCTAGATAATATTATGGTTAATTATTCTCAATGGCACACCGAAAGATCTACTAGTAAAAAGGTTCATGCGATTGAAGAAATTAATGTCTTGAGTGGAAAGATGGATGAACTTATGAAATTATTAGCTAATAAAAGTGTTTCTTCTAATCCCAATGATATGGCTTTGTCTACTTTGATTGAGAATAATAATGAATCTATGGATATGAACTTTGTTGGTAGGAACAATTTAGGTAACAATGCTTATAGAGGAAATTTTAATCCTAGGCCGTATCCTAGTAATTCCTCTAATAATTATGGTAATTCCTACAACAACTCCTATGGAAATTTTAATAAGATGCCTTATGATTTTGAGACTAGTGTGAAAGAATTTATGATTGCCCAAAAGAATTTCAATGCTTTGCTAGAAGAAAAATTGCCTAAGATTAATGAATTGGCTAGGAACGTGGATAGAATTTCTCTTGATGTTGATTCTTTGAAACTTAGATCTACTCCACCTAAGCATGATATCAATGAGTCTCTCAAAGCCATGATAATTTCCATTGATGAGTGCAAAGAAAGAACCGCTAGGATGCGTGCTAAGAAAGATTGCTTTGTGAAAGTGTGTTCTTCTAATTTTTATGAGAATAAAGATGAAGATCTAAAGGTTATTGATGTGTCTCCTATTAAATTTTTGTTTTGCAATATGAATCTTGATAATGATGGGAATGGAGATGAGTCAACTTTAGTTAGAAGGCGTCCCAAAAATTCGGAGTTTTTAGATCTTGATGCAAAAATTGGTAAAAGTGGGATTGAAGAGGTCAAAACTTTAGATATCAATGAACCCACTATATTGGATTTCAAGGAATTTAATTATGATAATTGCTCTTTGATAGATTGTATTTCCTTGTTGCAATCCGTGCTAAATTCTCCTCATGCTTATAGTCAAAATAAAGCTTTTACCAAACATACCGTTGATGCTTTGATGCAATCTTATGAAGAAAAACTTGAGTTGGAAGTTTCTATCCCTAGAAATGTTTATGATGAGTGGGAAACTACTACTAAAATTAAAATCAAGGATCATGAATGCTATGCTTTATGTGATTTGGGTGCTAGTGTTTCCACAATTCCAAAAACTTTGTGTGATTTGCTAGGTTTCCGTGAAATTGATGATTGTTCTCTAAACTTGCACCTTGCGGATTCCACTATTAAGAAACCTATGGGAAGAATTAATGATGTTATTATTGTTGCAAATAGGAACTATGTGCCCGTAGATTTCATTGTTCTTGATATAGATTGCAATCCTTCATGTCCTATTATTCTTTGTAGACATTTCCATAGAACGATTGGTGCAATTATTGATATGAAGGAAGGAAATATTAGATTCCAATTTCCGTTAAGGAAAGGCATGGAACACTTCCCTAGAAAGAAAATAAAATTACCTTATGAATCTATTATGAGAGCCACCTATGGATTGCCTACCAAAGATGGCAATACCTAGATCTATCCTTGTTTTTATGCCTAGCTAGGGGCGTTAAACGGTAGCGCTTGTTGTGAAGCAACCCAATTTTATTTTAGTTTTTTGCTTCTTGCTTCTGTATAGGAATAAATATTTGATCGAGCCTCTGGTTAGATTTGTTTTTGTGTTTTAATTAGTGTTTGTGCCAAGTTAAACCTATAGGATCTTCTTGGATGATAGTTATTTGATCTTGCTGAAAATTCTAGAAACTTTCTGTTCACGAAAAAATTGTTAAAAATACCAGAACGTGATATAATACTGATTCCAATTGCAGCAGATCAATAAACAAATTACTTAGGACGTCCTATTTTGGTATAATTTTTAGACTTCCAGAAGTTTGTGTTAGTTACAGATTACTATAGACTGTTCTGTTTATGACAGATTCTGTTTTTTCGTGTGTTGTTTGCTTATTTTGATGAGTCTATGGTTAGTAAAATACTTTATAAACCATATAGAAGTTGGAATACAGTAAGTTTAAACAAATATAAATAAATAATAAGTTCAATACAGTACCTTGAAGTGGTGTTTTGTTTTCTTTCGCTAACGGAGCTGACGAGATTTTCTGTTAAGTTTTGTGTTGTGAAGTTTTCAAGTTTTGGGTAAAGATTTGATGGATTATGAAACAAGGAGTTTCAAGAGCGTAAGGTTGGGGATGCCCAAGGCACCCCCAAGGTAAATCTAAGGACACCAAAAAGCCAAAGCTTGGGGATGCCCCGGAAGGCATCCCCTCTTTCGTCTTCGTCCATCGGTAACTTTACTTGGAACTATATTTTTATTCACCACATGATAAGTGTTTTGCTTGGAGCGTCTTGTATGATTTGAGTCTTTGTTTTTAGTTTACCACAATCTTCCTCGCTGAATACACTTTTGAGAGAAACACACATGATTTAGAATTTATTAGAATACTCTATGTGCTTCACTTATATCTTTTGAGCTATATAGTTTTTGCTATAGTGCTTCACTTATATCTTTTAGAGCACGACGGTGGTTTTTTTTATAGAAACTATTGTTCTCTCATGCTTCACTTATATTATTTTGAGAGTCCTACTGTCGGTGTCAAAACCGGCGGATCTCGGGTAGGGGGTCCCGAACTGTGCGTCTAGGCGGATGGTAACAGGAGACAAGGGACACGATGTTTTTACCCAGGTTCGGGCCCTCTCGATGGAGGTAATACCCTACTCTTGCTTGATTAATATTGATGATATGGGTAGTACAAGAGTAGATCTACCACGAGATCAAGGAGGCTAAACCCTAGAAGCTAGCCTATGGTATGATTGTTGTTCTATCGACTAGCCTGGCCTCGGTTTATATAATGCACCAGAGGCCTAGGATAACAAGAGTCCTAGCCGAATACGCCGGTGGGGGAGGAGTCCTTGTCTTGATCGCCAAGTCTTGTGGAATCTTCCTTGTATGCGGCAACCGTCCGGGCCCAGCCCATGAGTATCTGACCATGGGGATCCTCGGCCCAATCCAACCGATCGAGAGGCGGCGTGGTGAGTACCCCCTAGTCCAGACACCGTCGATAGCCCCTGAACCCATCTTCAAGTTGGGGACGCTCCTCGATTCTTCCGAACTGTTCTTCATCTTCAGTCGTCGGTCTTGAAAAATGGTTCAACAAATCTTCTCATCTTCGATCTTGAGGATCGCCGAAATGCATTCGACGAGTTTACACGTCGGGTATCCGAGGAGCCCCTTTAAGTTTCCGGCCTTTATCAATGCCTTGTTATTTTTATGCCACACCTCGGGTTTGAAGTTATTCCCGGGAGGCAGTGTCCTCTTACGTCCGAGCTCTAACGCCGGACTGCATTTGAGGTATCTTTTGCAGCCGAGCACCAACGCCGGACTGCTTCCCAGCTCTATCGCCGGACTATGTATCCGAGCTCCAACGCCGGACGATATCCGAGCTCCAACGCCGGACTATATCCGAGGTGTCGTAAATCACCTTGGTTCAAAGAAGTTTGAAGGAGTTTAGCTGAGCTTAATGCCGGAAATGCCCTCTATGGAGCCAGCCACTAGCGTCCGAGCTTTATGTCGGATCGCTTCCGAGGTGGTGCACCACCCGAATGTGGGCCGATTTTTGTCAATATTTTGATTGGTGCAATTTATTCTCTGCCGAGATACATAGCCAGAGCCCACAAGGTGTGTATCGGTCTAAAACCGAGATGCACGAAGGATGACGTAAGACCGCTGATCCCAAGATGGCCGTGAGACTCGGGTTGATTTGCAAAATCAGCACGAGGATCAAGTCCTAACTTCGGCAGAATACTTCGGGACACAAAGCGGCGTGCTCGATCCTCGAGACTCGGGTTGGGTGCGGCCGACCAACCCGAGGATCAAAATCTCTTCGAAATTGTATTGCACTTCAAATTTTACGCATAGAACAGTAATGCAAGAGCCCCGAGACACCGGTCGGGTGGCAACACCGGATCGAGGATCGATGTGCCCCTTTAATATTTGTAAATAATAAGCCCGAAGCCCAGTAGCCCCGAGCCTTAATGCGGGCACGGGTGGCCGAATGAAGGATCGATATCCATAGTAAAATCACAAATTATGTGTAATGACTCAATGTATCCAAGTACTTTATGTCATTAATGCTCGGATCCGCATTGTACAAACCATTGTTGACCGACCATCGGCTTCAACCTCCTCGGCCGATGGCGAGGAGTGTTTGTCCTACTTTATAAAGCCTTTATGAGGGCAAAGATTTACGACAAACAAGGCAATCTGGCCATACGGTTTATAAACAAAGGTACGCAGAGAGATATGTTATATTACTGTTTAACAGAAGAAATGTCTTCCAAAGAAAATAGTCCCGCTATCGGTTCCTTTCTTTGGGTTGTCATGCTAAGCATGATTATGAAACCTCAGCTCAATGTAAGAGCAAAATATTGAGGATTTAGTTTGGGAGGCGAGTTACTAGCCCCGATTGTGTTCGGCGGACGATCGAGGTCAAGCCGGAAACACTTCGGCCAATTTTATGAATGGCCCGTCATTTAATATAGTCATCGGATCGCTGACCAGTTTACACCTATTGTGGCAGTCAGTTTTCGGCTTTCTCCACTGAGGTGCTTGACCATGCGAGCTGGAAGCACAATCGTAGTGGTTCTCCCTTTGCACACCTAGCCGAACAAAGCGAACGTAGGAGGCAAGCGCGAGCCGCAACCCAACTATTGACCGAAGACACAATTCGAAACTGATGCATATATAGCAATATCCGAGAATGTTTTTGCCGTCCGGTGTTGCACTGCGAGACTTGTGCTGAAAACACACAAATAGTTTAAAAGTGCCAAAAGCTTGGAAAACCAAAAAACGTCAATAAAAACATGACGTCCGAACAAGATCAAGTGTTCGGTGCCAATCCGAAAATTGGACTAAAGAAAAAAAAAGTGCTTCTGCCGTGCTTTAACATGACACATCCTATCTCAAGACTTCAAGCGGTTCAGCCTACGGCTTCAGTCTCCCATCCCGAAGGCGGAGTACTTCTCATTAGGCCAGTTTAGAAAACTAAACTCTAAGCGGTTTTGAGAGAGAAATTAGGCTCCCGGCTAGTGACCGCACACTCGTGTCGAGAAAAGGAGTGATAAATAATAATAAAAACTCTGCAACGACTAAGAAGAAAAACACTTATTATAAAACGGCTCAAATAAACATAAGAGCCCCCAAGTGACTTGGGTAAAAGAATGATTGTATGTACCGAAGTACTTATATCATATCTATGTTCAACCGAACTTTAAACGCGTCTTAACCGACCGTCGGCTTCTCCCTCTTCGGTCAAGGACCAAAAAGTGTTATGTACTCCATCTGTCGAGAATATCGACGGTGTTTCCAATAACCAGGCAATCAGGCCATAAGGTAACATGCATAAAGCGCACTCGGGGAACTTATGCTATATTACTGATAAAGTGTAAGAAGCATCTTCGAAGAAAATAGTACCCCCACCGATACCTTTCGTCGGTGCTCATTGTTAATATGAGACTTGTGCAATAGATTTTTTGTACTCATTATTGAAAACAGTAAGAGCGCTAGCTTTCGGCTTCACCCAGTCTGAGGTCCGGCTCAGGTGACCCGATCGTGACAATCGCAGAGGTGCTCCCTTTACTCCCTAGCCGAACAATCAGGAACGTAGGGGTAAACGTAGGAGAGCTGGCAACCCAGCTTGCAAATCGCTTAAGTCAATATCGTGCATATTGTGGCATAATACACGAACAAGGAACGAAGTCGTACAAGTATAATCAGATGCAAGAGGAAAAACTTCATGAAGGAAGCCCCAAATGAATTGGGTATTTGAATTTATGCGTCACAAACAAAGTTTGGACAAGAAAAAATTTTACAAGCAAATTTTTCCAAAAAAGTTAATGCTCGATCGAACCGAACACAAGTTAGAAATTAAAGCTTTGAGCATGAAAGCGACTTAGCTGGTTAATGTGTTCGGTATTGATGACGCGGTCCGAGCTTGATACGGGGCAAGGTTCCATCCCCCAAGCCGGTCCCGAGGTGACGCCAAAGGATATAGTACGGCTGTATCATTTTCCTGTGCACAAAAAATAGTGCAAACCGGAGATAATAGCAACAATGATAAATTAAAAAATAAAAATTGATGCATAATAAATAATTTATGCAAAGTGAGTAATAAAAGAAATATGGCATGGCGTCGAAGTCATTGTCGATGCAGGGCGACGGCGTGACACGGTGAAGGCGTGGCAAAGCCTGAATTCTCAGGTCAGTCCGAGTTCCGGATGCGGCGTTCGCCGGACTATGTACGAAAACTGACCGAACCACCATGCGACCGTCGTTAATGCGGACACCATTTGATAAACCTGTGTACAGATGATGGACAAACCGGAGTAATAATTCCTTGGAAAAATAAGCCCAAACAAGCAAAAAATACTAGGATTAATAGCACCTGGTCTATTTGTTGTAGTGATCCAGAGAAAAGTGACTCCCAAAATTGGGACTCGATCCGCATTCTCATTGCCTGATGGGCGGCGAAGCGACGGCATGGCGATGCTGGTAAAGGTTGGCCCGCCTAGGAAAAGCCTCCGGTCCAGCTAACGTGACGAAGCCGGTCGGCTAGTGACGCCGAAGTCTCCGGGGTAGGTTGATGAAGAGATGGCGAAGCCCCCGGTCCAGCCGAGATGTTGAAACCTCGATGTCGGCCGATGAGTCAAAGTAGATTGGCGTGATGGACACCGGCTTGAAGAAGCAACAATGCGGCCCCGCTGATGCAGGTCGTGACATGGTCAATGCCGGACATAGTTTGGCCGGGAGTCTCCGGACAGGGATAGAGATTTCAATAAACTTAGCACATCGCCCAAGGGCGAGTGCTGAAAGATATCCGCGGAGGTGAACTCCATAATCAGTGCCCAATTAGATTCGATAGGCACGGATGCGCGCGGTTCGGAGCCTATAGCCGGAGCCGAGTCCGAGGGTCCAATGGCACAGACTTTATTGCAGGCGAAGTCTGTGTTCGGCTCTATTGCCGATGAGCGTGCGGCCTCCGTGGCGGGGTCTATCCCCCCATCCTTGGATGGCACAATTTGCTCAGGATCTAAAGCCAGGGCAGCTGCAGGCGCGTTCTCCCGAACACCGTCAGACGGCAGATCTAAGTCATGCTTATTGGGACTGTGCGGCGCACCTGTCATGGGCTCGAATCCGTCGAAGATCAAGTCTCCGCGGATGTCGGCCGTGTAGTTCAAGTTTCCGAACCTGACCTGGTGGCCAGGGGCGTAGCTGTCGATCTGCTCCAGATGGCCAAGCTAATTGACCCATGGTGCGAAGCCGCCGAATACGAAGATCTGTCCGGGGGAAAAACCTCACCCTAGATCGCATCATTGTGGATGATTGAAGGAGCCATCAAGCCTTATCGTGACGACACAGTGGAACTCTCAATGAAAGCACCAATGTCGGTGTCAAAACTGGGGGATCTCGGGTAGGGGGTCCCGATCTGTGCGTCTTAGGCTGATGGTAACAAAAAGCAAGGGACACAATGTTTACCCAGGTTCGGGCCCTCTCGATGGAGGTAAGACCCTACTTCCTGCTTGATTAATATTGATGATATGAGTAGTACAAGAGTAGCTCTACCACGAGATCGTAGAGGCTTAACCCTAGAAGCTAGCCTATGATTATTATGATTGTGATTGTCCTCTATAGACTAGCCTGGCCCTGGTTTATATAATGCACCAGAGGCCTAGGATAACAAGAGTCCTAGCCGAATACGCCGGTGGGGAGGAGTCCTTGTCTTGGTCGCCAAGTCTTGTGGAATCTTCCTTGTATGCGGCAGCTATCCGGACTAGCCCATGAGTATACGGCCATGGGGGTCCTCGGCCCAATCTAACAGGTCGGGAGATGACGTGGTGAGTACCCCCTAGTCCAGGACAACGTCACGTAGTGCTTGGTTTTTGATGGCTTGTAGATTTTTGCAATAAGTATGTGAGTTCTTTATGACTAATGTTGAGTCCATGGATTATACGCACTCTCACCCTTCCATCATTGCTAGCCTCTTGATTGCACGTGCATTACCCTTTCTCACTTTAAGAGTTGTTGCAAACTTACGGTGCATCCAAACCCCGTGATACGATACGCTCTATCACACATAAACCTCCTTATATCTTCCTCAAAACAGCCACCATACCTACCTATTATGGCATTTCCATAGCCATTCCGAGATATATTGCCATGCAACTTTCCACCGTTACGTTTATCATGACACGTTTCATCATTGTCATATGGCCTTGCATGATCATGTAGTTGACATCGTATTTGTGGCAAATCCACCATGCATATTATTCATACATGTCACTCTTGATTCATTGCCCATCCCGGTACACAGCAGGAGGCATAAGTATAGAGTCATACTTTGTTCTAGTATCGAGTTGTAATCATTGAGTTGTAAATAAATAGAAGTGTGATGATCATCATTCATAGAGCATTGTCCCAAAAAAAGGCCAAAAAAGGAAAGGCCCAAAAAAAAGGGACAATGCTACTATCTTTTTTTCCACACTTGTGCTTCAAAGTAGCACCATGATTTCTATGATAGAGAGTCTCTTGTTTTGTCACTTTCATATACTAGTGGGAATTTTTCATTATATAACTTGGCTTGTATATTCCAACAATGGGCTTCCTCAAATGCCCTAGGTCTTTGTGAGAAAGCAAGTTGGATGCACACCCACTTAGTTTCTTTTGTTGAGCTTTCATACATTTATAGCTCTAGTGCATCCGTTGCATGGCAATCCCTACTCCTTGCATTGACATCAATCGATGGGCATCTCCATAGCTCGTTGATTAGCCGCGTCAATGTGAGACTTTCTCATTTTTTGTCTTCTCCACATAACCCCCGTCATGATATTCTAATCCACCCATAGTGCTAAATCCATGGCTCACGCTCAGATATTGCGTGAAAGTTCAAAAAAGTTTGAGATTACTAAAGTATGAAACAATTGCTCGGCTTGTCATCGGGGTTGTGCATGATGAGAGCATTCTTGTGTGACGAAAATGGAGCATGACCAAACTATATGATTTTGTAGGGATGAACTTTCTTTGGCCATGTTATTTTGAGAAGACATAATTGCTTTGTTAGTATGCTTGAAGTATTATTACTTTTATGTCAATATTAAACTTTTATCTTGAATCTTTCGGATCTGAATATTCATACAACAAATAAGAGAATTACATTGAAAATTATGCCAAGTAGCATTCCACATCAAAAAATTTGTTTTTATCATTTACCTACTCGAGGACGAGCAGGAATTAAGCTTGGGGATGCTTGATAAGTCTCCAACGTATCTATAATTTTTTATTGTTCCATGCTATTTATATTCTGTTTTGGATGATTAATGGGCTTTATTATACACTTTTATATTATTTTTGGGACTAACCTATTAACCGGAGGCCCAACCCAAATTGCAGTTTTTTGCCTATTTTAGTGTTTCGCAGAAAAGGAATATCAAAGGGAGTCCAAACGGAATGAAACTTTCGGGAACGTGATTTTCGGAACAAACGTGATCCAGAGGACTTGGAGTAGACGTCAAGAAACGAACGAGTAAGCCACGAGGTAGGGGGCGTGCCTACCCCCCTGGGCGCACCCTCCACCATCGTGGGCCCCTCGTAGCTCCACCGACCTACTTCTTCCGCCTATATGTACGTACGTACCCCCAAACTATCAGAAAAGGAGCAAAAACCCTATTTCCACTGCCGCAACCTTCTATACCCGTGAGATCCCATATTGGGGCCTTTTCCGGCGCTCCGCCGGAGGGGGCATTGATCACGGAGGGCTTCTACATCAACACCATAGCCTCTCCGATGATGTGTCAGTAGTTTACCTCAGACCTTCGGGTCCATAGTTATTAGCTAGATGGCTTCTTCTCTCTCTTTGGATCTCAATACGAAGTTCTCCTCGATTCTCTTGGAAATCTATTTGATGTAACTCTTCTTTATGGTGTGTTTGTCGAGATCCGATGAATTGTGGGTTTATGATCAAGATTATCTATGAACAATATTTGAATCTCCTCTGAATTCTTTTATGTATGATTGGTTATCTTTGAAAGTATCTTCTAATTATCAGTTTGGTTTGTCCTACTAGATTGATCTTTCTTGCAATGGGAGAAGTGCTTAGCTTTGTGTTCAATCTTGAGGTGCTTGATCCCAAAGGATGAGGGGAAATGACACGTATTGTATTGTTGCCATCAAGGATAAAAAGATGGGGTTTATATCATATTGCATGAGTTTATCCCTCTACCTCATGTCATCTTGCTTAAAGTGTTACTCTGTTCTTATGAACTTAATACTCTAGATGCATCTTTGGATAGCGGTCGATGTGTGGAGTAATAGTAGTAGATGCAGGCATGAGTTGGTCTACTTGTCATGGACGTGATGCCTATATACATGATCATACCTAGATATTCTCATAGCTATGCTCAGTTCTATCAATTGCTCAACTGTAATTCGTTTACCCACCGTAATACTTATGCTATCTTGAGAGAAGCCACTAGTGAAACCTATGGCCCCCGGGTCTATTTTCCATTATATTAATCTTCCATCAACAAGCTATTTCTATCTTTATTTACTTTGCAATCCTTACTTTTACTCTTTATCATAGAAATACCAAAAATATTATCTTATCATCTCTATCAGATCTCACTCTCGTAAGTGACCGTGAAGGGATTGACAACCCCTTTATCGCGTTGGTTGCGAGGTTATTATTTGTTTGTGTAGGTGTGTGGGACTCGAGCATAGTCTCCTACTGGATTGATACCTTGGTTCTCAAAAACTGAGGGAAATACTTACGCTACTTTACTGCATCACCCTTTCCTATTCAAGGGAAAACCAACGCAGTTTTCAAGAGGTAGCAGCGCGCTCTGCCGTTTTTAAGCCTCCCAACTTAACCTCCCATTTCTTTCCAAAGCTCCTCAAGGCTGGGGGCTCGACGGGCAGCGCGACATTCTCCTCGTAGCGGGGAGCCGACGCGTCCTCCGACACACGTGCTGGCAAGATTGGGAACGCTGACGCGTCCACATCAACGCATCACGGCGAGGAGCGGAACACCGACGCCTCCTCCTTGACTAGTGGCGACGAGGAACGGAATGGCGACGTGTGACCGTCCGCGTGGTGCAGCGAGGGGCGCCTAGGGCTTGGGAGGGGCGATGCCATGGTGGTCAACGTGAGAGGGAGGGGGAGGAGATAGCGATGAACGTGAGCATTCTTCCGAATGTCGTGGGAGGCGCAGTATTTATAGCGAGCAATGGCACACCTATGTATGATGTGGACTGAGCTACACGAACTTAACTGCAGGTCCAGTTGCATCACTGACATGTGGGCCAGACCCCTGTTGGGCCCATCTGTCAGTGACCCAATGCACCTGCAATTAAGTAACTGAAGCAGCGTCCCGTAAGATATGTTGCGTGATTAACATAACAGCTACATGGGCATATTTGTTGGAGTAAATTACGGGGGAGGGAAGGGGTGGAAATATTGCTGGTCACAATAGATTGGACAAGCGTGGGGGGAGGAGAGTCATGCATGCAGATTATTTCTACACGAGGTGGAGTGGTGGGACCGCCGGAGGGAGAAGGAGAGTCAAGCAGGCATATTGTTTTCACACATGGAGAGGAAAAGATTTGGAGACGAATGGGCTTCCTGCAGGTTTGGGGAACGGTGCATAATAAGTCATCTTGCATGCCGGGCTAGGTATAGTCTCAAGTCATTAAAAACATACACGCCCCACACATGTTCATACTTCAAGGCGCACTAAATTATTGCATGCGATAATTAAGGCTGGCCATAATGGTGGTATCTTAGCTGGTATCATGCACACGGGAATAACAAACATGCTGATGTGGCAAAGAATTAAAGAAGAGAGGGGGGTTAGAGTAACTAGTGTTCATGTATGCATGCAATGCGATAATGCATTGGTAAACACATTTTTTTGTTAAGAACGATAGCATTAGTTGAGTACTTTTGCATACTACAAAAACTATTCCGCTGCCTCTATCTTGGTAAGAGTAGGTAATTTTTTTGAATCGAGCCCTTTAAACTAGAAGGGAGGTAGTAGTACTCTAATCGCTAACCTTGTTGTGATGACTAGATAGGACATGGCACGCACCTGGACGGTGGAACTAGTCTGCATTATGCATTTAAGTTTTGCCTGAAGTCAATGTACCTCTACTTTGACCAAACTTATAGAAAATTGTATTAACATTCACAATGTCAAATCAATATTTTTATACTCATTATGAAACATAGTTCTTATACTCATTATAATCAGTATTGTAGATATTGATATTTTTAGTATAAATTTGGTCAAACACTTTGCAAACGGCTGACGGAAGTAAAAAGGACCAAAGGGAGTATCATGCATCCGGACTAGGCAAAAAATTGCTCATTTATAGCCGGTCGAAGTCTCAAGGGGTGCGACCGCACAAGGGAGGCGAAGGTCGTGGGAGGCGCGGCGGTTGTCGGAATTAAGTGAAGTTACATCCATGCGCCGGCACGACATGTGAACAGGCAGAAGCTATACCGTCAGGCCTACGATATGGGTCTAGTAGACATGACATCTAGTGGGTCCCGCATAGTACTCGAGAACTCTTTGGGGGCTTGTAGCCGTTTATCCACCGGGCAAGCCAACAACCCCACACCATTCGCATGCCTGACTCGTCCCTGTCTTCTACTACTACCATACAACAGTTCGCTCCCAGTCGTCTCGTTCTTTCACATTACACCAGTTCAACTTCTCCTAACCCTCCTCCAAAATCCATGGCCTCCCAAATCTCCATGGTCGCCGCTGAGTACCAGGTTAGAGCCATCACCGGCGATGAGTTCATCGTCATCTACACACATGGATCCGCGACGGTGAAAGCATGCCGTGCTTGCTTCCTACGCATATTCAACAGTTCAAAGGATGAGTGGGTCGCTGGGCTAGATGTTGAGTACACCACAGTCCTGGAAAGAGAGAAGATTCTAAAGGAGGCAAAGAAGAAGAAGAAGCCATCTGTGATCCAAGTTTGCGTACATAACGTTTGCTTGGTCTACCACATATGCCATGCCGACGTTGAGTGCTAGGATTTTAAGAACTTCCTCAACGACGAAAGAGTGAAATTCGTTACTGTAGACTTTAGGAACGACAGGGATGTCCTGGGTCGGATAGGCCTCGTTGTAGGCCAGCCCTTAGATCTCCAGAAGGCAAGCACAGTGTCCTCCTCTCAGCCTTCAATCTTGACCACAGCAGCAGCCATGATTGATCCTTCAGACGCTAAACTGAAGAAACCTCACCACGAGTTTCATCATGCATGGGAGTCGAAGACATTAGATGAAGATCACATCCTGTACGCAGCAATGGATGGCTACCTTTGTTTAAATATCTACAAGGGTTGGATGAAGAAGCAGAGCCCATTCATTTCAAGCAAAGAAAGCTTTGGCAAAGAGGAAGAGGAAGAGGGATGAGGACGAAGTCAAGGACGTGGACTCAGACTCGGACTCCGAGTAAGGTGGCAGTGCTGTCGCTCATGCTGGTTCTACTGCAGTGTCAAGCGGACTAGTTCCTTAGTTTTATTTCAGGGGTGTGTTGTGCTGAGCCCCCAGCAGAACTATGTTTATGTTCTTTCTCGTTATTTGAACTTTATGTTCTTTCTTGATATTTGAACTCTTTAGTACTTACAGTAGTACTAGTACTATGTCTTACTGCTGTTCTTCTTGGAGTTGGTACTACTGCTCGTATCTTTATGTTCCTACTGTACTTAATAGGTTCATACTAGTAGTATAATTTGGGTCAGTCAATTTGTGAAAGAAGTTTGACGGAGCGAAGGAAGAAGACATCAGAGAAGCTACCCCAGTATCTATATTAGGGTGGAAGGGTGCCCATGATCTATCTTATGAGTGTTGGGCGTGGAATGAAGTTCGCCAGAAAAAATGGGTCGTGCCCGGGGTTAAACGGATCGCATGGGTGGGCGGAGCATGGCGGTGGCAGGCGGTTCTGGGGAGGGCGGGGCAGCGGCGGCAGGCGGTTAGGCATGTGGCAGGCTGAGAAGATGAACAATGCATCAATTTGGGAGGTTGAAGAAGCCCTTCTAGCCATCCATGCTGCATCCAACGGCTCACAAGAGTCGACTGACCCAAATTTCTCCTTCAGATTGCAGGATCCACATGGCATTCAAGGTCTCGAAGGTAGATTCTGCGTCCGCACCCGGTTTGCGGGCTCGGCGCGGGCGCGACAGCCACCATGCGCGCCTCCTCCGCGCGGGCGGAGACGACAATGACACATTAGTTCCTCCTCGCTGGCATGCTGGAGCATGCACTCGTCCTCCTCTTTGTACGCTGCGTGCATGGACGCGGCTCCACCAGCTGCTCGCGTGCTTGGCAGCACGGCGGCATCGCGAGGAGGGACTGCAGACGATGTGAGCGGGCGAGCCTTCGGCTTCATGGCACAGGGATGGCGGCGACACGGCGGTGATGGGCGAGAAATTGTTGGCCGGAGCAGGCGGGCGCAGGCATGCGCAAGGGCGGCGGCGACATATTGATGAGTTCGCGTATGGGAGTTTAGTTTAGTTTTATGTAGGGTTGGTCAAACTTAAAAGGAAACCGTACTAGTACACGTAAACATTAGACTGAGGCAACGCTTATATTAGTTACCACAACCACGATACGGAATCCTGTGCAAGCGCGTGAACCGCGGCCGCACGGTCGATTGAACGGTACGTCACCGTGTCGTGCTCGAAGGACCACCGAAACTTTTTGTATGTGTGAAAACAATCCCCGAATACTACTCAACTTTTTTTTCCTTTAAAAGTTCTCGACGCTACAATATTTCCATATATTTGAATTTAGCTCCAGTTCGTGTTTATTTGGATTTGGACGTTTTAGGTGCGCCCTAGTTTTTTTAATACTGATTTTCTGTGTGTGACTGAGAGAGAACGTGTGTATGTGTTCATATGTGTGTTGTGGTGGAAGGGCAATGTGGAGACGGTGTGCGTGTGATAGAGACAAAGAGAGGTGTGAATGTTCAAATGATCATGCATGAGTGAGACATAGACAGATGCCGATATGTTCTGTATACATGAGAGAACGGTCTTCTATTTTACTTGTGTGTGTGTGTGTGTGTGTGAGAGAGAGAGAGAGAGAGAGAGAGGGAGAGAGGAGCATCCGTAACACAACAACCACCTCTCTCGATTCGTTCGTCCCTCGCACGATCGCATGTAACACATGCATCAACGCACACATTTTGACACCCTCACCCGGCCCCTGCCCACACCTCAAGGCCCGCACATTGCTCTCTATCTCGCACGCACAATCTCTTCGTGAAAACCCTATTTAGCATGTAGCTTTCCATCACATACACACACATTTCTCTCCATAGGTTTGATTTCTCTCAATACCTGACACACATACACACACACCCCCTCCCCCGAGCACACAATTCATCCCCATCCAAGGTTATAGCGACCAATCTCGCTTGTGCTTCTCTGCACCCCAGCATGCACAACACCTCAATCTTCAAAGAGGGCATCGAGGAGATCGAAGACGGTGACCACACTGCACTAGAGAATGCGGGGCCATTTGGAAGCAGGATGATGTGACGACGGCTGACTGACTCCTCCCCCCCTCTCTCTCCCGCACAAAATTACCAATCCCTCTCTCCCCCGCACAAAATTATCAATCCCTAAACCCACGAGATCCTTCCCCTCTCGTCCATGTTTTTCCAGCTCTCTCATCAAACCTGTTGTCTCTTCTCCTTCCACATGTACAGAATCCCGATGCACACGCATCTCATGTATATTACATGTCTCCATCTTTCTCACAGACCTAACTTCTTCCTCTCTCTATCTCTCTCTCTGTCTCATTAGGTTTGTCTTCTACTCTCTCGTCCACATACATACAATCTTTCCCGCCCTATCTGCTCCATCTTCGCAAGCTCTCTCTACATGTCTCATTCACACATTGGGATGTGTTCAAAATGTTGCTTTTATAATGGATGATTTGAGTTATGGTTGGCTTTGTTGCATCCTACAAAGTAATAACTATGAAATGCATTTAGATTCTCATTTGACTGGGATTATGTGAGTTTGAGCATATTGTGAAGTACTATAGACCTCATATACATCTTGGAATTCAATAATGATTGTAACTATTGAATTGTATAGACCATTACATTCGAAGTCAGTAGCCTATATATTTATTTCACAATTACAACAAATGATTAATTCAGTACAAACTAAGAAAACAAATGTGTACTCCCTCCGTTTTTATTTAAGTCCGCGTATTAGCATTGGTCAAAGTCAAGTTTTGTAAACTCTCAAAAAGTATATAACAAAAAATATTAACATATACAATATAGTAACAAATAAATACCATTAGATTCATTATTGAATGAACTTTCACATCATACATATTTGTTATGGTAAATGTTTATATTTTCTATAAAACTTGGTCAAACTTTAGGAAGTTTGACTTTGGTCAAACCTAATATGCAAAGTTAATAAAAACGGAGGGAGTACTATTACTACTACTACTCGCTAGTTGCTTAGCCCAATCACCCAGCACGCCACACGGGGAGTTCAGTGTCACAAAATTTTGAGGTCGGCGGGAAAATCTCCCGCGACCCTGATTCGAGAAGTGTGGAGTTACCATCATAGCCTTCGGAACAGGCCTACGGATGATGCTTGGTCGGGGGCTATTTTTGTAACTTCAGGTTCACCCTACCCAGCCAACCCCACTCCGGCACCTAGAGTAGTACACCTAAATACTCCCCATTTTCTGTACCCACCGCAAAATAGACTTCTCCACGGCACCACAACTTTCGTGCTCCTCCCCTTCTACATCGGCGCACTCGTCCACCGCTGCGCATCTGCCTCATCGACGACCTCGTACGCCGCACTGGAGCCGGTCCACCATCATCGTCGTACACGAAGCCTCTTCCCCAGCACCGTCTTCCACGGTCTCGGATCTGCTTCCCGGAAGCCAACGCCAAGCGCCGAAGCACCACCGTCGTGGACAATGAACTGACGCCCGTTGCCGACCAAGATGCACAGAGGCCGCTATGGCCATCGTTCTCCTCCTCGATTGGTAATGTGTGTATTGAATCACTTAGCAGTACATGTGCAGTTCCAATTTTGTTCATACCTACCCTTCAAATTTCCTGGTTGCTATTGTTCCCGTAAATGTAATTGGTTATAGCCTCCATTGTCCAACATAATGTCAGCTTGTAATTGTGCGTCGCTCCTGTATCGCGCTGTGCTTGGGTAGGTTTTTCATCTGCAACCAGGAGTGTGGCAAATGATGAATTTTTTTTAGAACTAGCAAGATGCCCATGCGTTGCACGCATCAACATGCATTTGTATGAGTAGTTTATCTTGTGGGATAAATGGATGAATGAGGGAAGGCCTTATTTGCAAATCTAGAGAGGGGTGTGGGCATCTTTCTGCAAAATTGCCATAGTTTCCTTCCTATCCGTCGGATATAAGTTGGACGGCCTATATTGCAGGATGGCAGGCACACCATCATCACCAACTCTTTTTTTTTAAGAAAAAAAAGAGTAGAGAGTAGAGAAGTAGAGATAAATATTAAATATAAATAAATTTAACAGTAGAGAAGAGAGTAGAGATAGCAGGGACGTTGGGAAAGGATCACGCGCGCGGAGGGAAAATCGGTCGGGCGCGCGCTAGTTTTGGCGCGCGGCGTCCGTCACGCTTTATAAAATCCAACGCCCTCCTACCGCTCTGTGCCTTGTCACCGCTCTCTCCCCGCTCTGTGCCTTGCCACCGCTCTCGCCCAGCTCTGTGCCTTGCCACCGCTCTCTCCCCGCTCTTTCTCGCTTCGCTGCCGCCGCGTCGCCAGGAAACTTGGGGATATCGCGGCGTCCGCACACGCCCCTCCGGCGGCTTCTCCGCCGAGATCCGGTTCCGCGGGATGCGCCTCGGCCTCGGCAATTTCGACAACGCCAACGAGGCCGCCCGCGCGTACGACATGGTGGCGTGGTGCCTCCGGTGGCCTCATAGAACATTGAACTTCCCCAACGTGACGACGCGGGAGCGGGTGCAGGAGCTCGCGCCTCTGCCGCGGCTTATCACTGACGAGGATCGTCGCGACAACCGGAGGCGGGAGCACCGTCTCGGCGTCACCGAGATGGACGAGGAAGCCATGGCGATGTGGCACCAACGCTTCCCGCAGGACATCATCAACGAGCGCGAGTTCTACGTGCAAAGGAGGGGGGGAGAGCGAGAAGAGGAGGGCGGAGCGAGCCGCCTATTGCGAGAACAAGCGTACGCGAAAATCGGACGCTCAATTCAACATGAGGCTAGGAGCAGCGTCGCCCTGGGAATCCGACGATGATCGGTATCTTCACGCCTACATTGAGACGTCGGAGCAGGACATCACCGAGGAGGAGTCGGACGACGAAGAGTAGTTGAGTTATCTATTTTTTTATCTATCTATGCTATATCTATGCTGAGAACTATCCTCTACTCTCTAGTCTCTACTCTCTATCTCTACTTCTTGATCTCAGCACTGTAAACGCTTTTTTAAAGCGCCGCGCATTGCGCTTCTGTTGGAGATGCTCTAACATTGCAGACGAGTGCTTTAATGTTGCCCACAAGATGCGTGAGTATTACTAGTAGCATATTTTTCTTGCCATGTTGAGATTTTAAAACCACGAGTGCGAACATGCACAGGAGCAATGAAGACCAAATACGGGATATTGGCCATCTTCAAGGAGCGTGGCAAGTTAAAGAGGAGCTGCACCGAACCTGTAAAACGAGCTTTGGTAAGTAACACCCTTTCAATTACTTTCGTTTAGCCTCGTGTTCTTCGATGTGTATGTGTTATAGTTTCTGTTTCTCTTAGCCTCATGTTCTTCGATATGTATATGTTGTAGTTTCTGTTTCTCTTAGCCTCATGTTCTTTGATGTGTAATAAGAAGAGTCTTAATCATACTAATGCTTTCGTTTTTAGCTTGATGTAGGAAGTGGGTGTTCTCACGTTGTAGTCTATTTTTATATTTTTCCTTTTGAATTCACTTGTGCGAGTCCTGTTTATCTGGCTTCTACTAAATCGATCTGGGTTGCTCTGAGTATTGATCTAAAAAAAGTAACTTCATGTCAGGATGCAGTTCCTGCGAGGAGGGAAGTATGGTCAACCTCGAGATCATGTTTCCAAAATGAGGCTGGATTACACATAAGGTGCCAGTTCCCTAATGATGCTGGATTAGACACAAGGTGCAAAATCCCATATGATGCTGGATTACACACAAGCCAAGTGGAGTCGTCAGCTGTTCGTGTCCTCGTGGCTCTAGTAAAGGCTGAAAGAAAGCGTGCAACAGCCCTTGAGAATGTAGTTGAGTTCCTGAAGAAGTGAAAAGAGCAATCAGATGCTCTCTTCACCCAAGCCAAAGAAGAGATGGAAGAAGCCAGAAATAAGCTAGCAGAGGCAGAGCAGGCTAGGCGTCTCCTGCTATCTAAAATTGTTGTCAATACAAAATTTCCTTCATAATAGCTAGGCTCAAATGTTTATCCAGTCAGCATGCATGTTGTGATGTCCGTGCATCTACTAATGTGGCACAAAATAATTTTTTTCGGGTCATGTAATAATAGCAATTACTTTCCAAACAATAACAGACGAAGCATTGGGCATGGTATAGTTCACGCGCAAGCCCGACATTCCAAGTTCAACTTCCACATCAAACTCATGTTCACAGATATCTGCACATTCATAGATAATGTCCACAACCATGATTCACTTCGAAGCCAAAAAAATGTGATGAGAGTTATAAATAAAGAAAAACCTCTACTTCCTGCTACCACTGCGAGCACAACAAGTCAAGACCAGGCGTAATTAATTATATTTTGGTCATTTTTTATGTTTTAAAATGCCAGCCGGCTCGTGGAAGGACGTGTTGTCAGCACATGCGCAGATTCAATGGAGGCAGGCGGGGCAGCCTGAAGCCGGTTACATGCGGCGAGGAGGCGTGTTTAGCCGGGACTGCAGCGAGTGGGGCCCTCTTGGTCCGCGGGCCGGTTCAATGCCTGCGCTATGAGAGGTCGCGTCCGTGTCAGAGCAATCACTCCCTCCAGTCCTTTTTTGTTTGGGTATAACAAAATTTCGTTTTCCATTCACATTTTACAAGTAAAATTCATGGACAAACTTTGACCCAAACTACGATGGGGACTAGTAAACCGAGCGGATGTAGTAGTTTTTTTTATCAAAGAAGGGTTTCCCCCTTCTGATTTTCATTACTGAAAATCAACATCTAAACCATAGTATTTGCTCTAGAACTACCAGGTTCAACATGTCGCAACATAAACTCATACAACCATACGCCAAGGAGGTAGTAGTTATGAATTCCATTTTCGCTCCATACCAATCGTTCTAAAAACTACTGAGTACTTATAATGCGCCATTGAATATAGGAACTCTTACCCTGCTAAAAAAATGATATTTTAAACGTGGCTACTCGATCTGTGGCAACTGGCGAGCCACCGCCTCCAGTTCGTTCACCTGTGGTCCCGACCATCAACTCCTACGGATCAAATTATCACGCGAGCTGACTATTCGTACAAAGGTGCACTCCACCACGTAGCGGGTACCCGCGCATGCTGCAATCGTGTACCTAGGGTTTTAGGGTTTATTTGTTAATGTTGCCTTTACGTATCTCTCATGTGTGCAAGACAGCGAGAGACCGACTGCATGCGTGCGCCTCTTCTCTTCGTATATGTACTCCACCGTTTGTCTGGTGTCCAAAAAATTATAAGGTGGTAATAACTACTCCCTCCGTTCCATAATGTAGTGCCTATAGATTTTTGGAAAAGTCAAACCTCACAAACTTTGACCAATTCTATGGAGAAAAACATTTACATCTAGAGTGTGAAACATATATCACTAGATTCATCATATAATGTAGTTTTGCATTATATATTTTTGCTATTGTAGGTATAAATATTTCTACAAACTTGGTCAAAGTTTGCAAAGTTTGACTTCTTAAAAATATATATAGGTACTACATTGTGGAACGATGCGTTGCCACACGATCAAAGTTGATTAATACATATTCACCGATTTGATAGAAAAAATAGTCTAGTTTTGAAATACGTATATCACTAAAAATATGTTATGTTTCACTCAAAATATATTCCTTTGGCAGTTTTGATGAGATAAGAGAGGAATGTTGTTGGTTTCAAGATTCGAGAAGTGGTATATGTCTAATTTCTACTCTTACTAGCAAGATGCCCGTGCGTTGCACGGAACATCAAGATCTTGTGGGAGAAAAGGATGAACAAGGGAATGCCTTATCTGCAAATGTGGAGAGGAGTGCGGGTAAATTGCCATAGTTTCCTTCCTATAAGTTAGATATAGATCGGACGGCCTATATTGTAGGATGGCAGGCACACCATCATCACCGACTATGCTTTTTATAAGAGTGGAGATAAAAAAAACATAGTTGGTGATGATGGTATGCCTGCTATCCTGCAATATAGGCCGTCCGACTTATATCTGGCGGATAGGAAGGAAACTATGGCAATTTTGCAAAAAAGATACCCACACCCCTCTCCATATTTGCAAATAAGGCCTTCCCTCGTTCATCCTTTTCTCCCACAAGATAAACTAGTCATACAAATGCATCTTGATGTTCCGTGCAACGCATGGGCATCTTGCTAGTTGTTGCAAAAAGCCCATATGTGTGTGTGAGAGAGAGGGAGAGAGGAGGAGGACGGGGTGCATGTGTGACAAAGACACAAAGAGTGTGTGTGCGAGAGGTATCAGCTTAAATTTTGGCGATAGTGTGTACGTGCACGATCGAGAGGGCGTGTCTCAAGAAGGGAAGAAAAATCTACATAGATACAAGGAGCGCGAGAGAGACATGTATGCGATAGTCGAAGCACGAGTGTGCGGGTGTATAAACCTATCTAGAGGCTAGTCGATAAATGTTTGTGAGAGAAATACGAGTCGGGGTGCGAAAGCGAGAGTTTTGTGTGTGTGAGAGAGAGACGGTAGTCGGGAAGGGGAGTGGAAGCAGGAGTTGTGTGTGTGTGTGTGAGAGAGAGAGAGAGAGAGAGAGAGAGATGGGGGAGGAGTTTGTCTGATCGGTAAACAAATGAATAATGTTAGTTTTATAACTGGGATGGAGACAGAAAGGAGACCGCAACAAATATTGTGTCTGCAGGAGAGAATAATTTTACTGGTATGAGTCATATCTAGAGACATATAGGGTGTGTGAGAGAACCCCATAGAGAGAAAGACAAAATTAAAGACGAGTGAGACTGTGTGTGTGGCGGTGAAAAAGAAAGCTTAGGTACCTAGTGATACCAGAGAACGGTAGAGACGTGAGAGATAATGAAAACCGTGTAATGTATAACGATAGGGAGAGTGTGACACTTCTCAAGGGAGACGTTGAGAGACCATGTTTGCGAAGATAGGACAAACATGAAGTGAGCGTGCGGGTGAGCTGGAGAAACAAGAGTGATAGCTACATGAAGGAGCATGCATGCGAGAGAGATGGGCGTGAAAGGAGTCAACATAAAAGGGATTCAAATATTAGAATTCGAGATGATGATACAAGTAATTCATACTCGAACCAACATTTATCTATCAAACATGCATACTCATATGAATTCATGCGCATCTATGTTATTTAATATGTAGATATTACTGATCCATACATTTTAGTAGAACATAATTTGGTTTAAATTTTTTGAATTCGACCTTATGATTTTGAGATCATTGTATTTGTAAATGATATTATACATATAAAGGAGAAGAATTCTTTGTTGTGCTTTTGAAAGTACATATAAAAAAATGATGTATATAGAATTTTATTCCAATCAAAGATGGATCCTGCACGGACAAAAATAGAATACAAACTGGATTTGAATTGAGTTGGCACGGTAAACGTGCACTCTTGCTCTGCAAAAATTTGAACGAAGCGGGGAAAGTCGCAGTAACTACCCGAAACCAAAATCTGTGAGATGGAAATTACTGCCTATCCCTGCCACGCAAAGCCTATCGGCTTGATTTCTATAGGATTCGATAGGGGTAGGTTTGTAATTTCACTCAAACGTGACATAACTGCCTCTCACCCGGATTCATACACGGTGGCCGCCAGAACACAGTGTCTCCTCGGACGAAATCGACTCCCTCCCCGATTCATACACGGTGGGTGCCAAAAACAAACTCTCGTCAGCAAATATTCGGTGTATGCGAGATTACCGTCCTATCCCCAACCGACTAATATTGTTGTGATGTAGGAAATTTTAAACGGGGGCTAAGTTTGTAAATTTCCTCACATTTCAGACAAGCGCACCCTGAAGACATGGTTCCCCCCTTCCTCTCTCCCTCCATTTCCCCATTCGTACTCCATGGGCACCAAAACACCCTCTCCACCCCAGCCTCGTCCGTCCGCCACCCCATCCACCGCCGTCCTCCTCCACCATGCGGGAGCTGATACCTCGGCGCCGTCGGCCATTACAAGAGACCGACCTCTCTCATCCACGGCTTTGGACAGTGATCCTTGCATCCCGTCCTCTCGCTTCATCCGCGCCGTCGTCCACCTTGCCGGCGCCGCTCCCACAACCGTCTCATCCATCGCGGCCCGCCGCCACCGTCTACCCTCCTAGATCTGCTTCCATGCTGCCGACAGCCATCACTACCGCAACACCGTCAAATTCTCAGCAGATGCATACACGGCGCCGCACCAGAGGCGGTACTCTTTCATATCTGCTCAACTTATTTATCGCAGCAAGAAAATAGATCGCCACTGCTTTACTCTGATTTCTTGTCCATCACTTACTTGTTAGTTGAAAGCAAACATTGCTTGCGAAGTTGCCTTTGTCCGGTTTGCACCTTCAGATCTGCCATGGCATCAACACCATACTCGCAATGCTTATGGTTTTCCCCTTTTATATTCTACACTAGTTAAATGACAGTAGACTAAATTTCCAAATTGGGTCAGTCGATTTTTGAGAGCTCGCCGGAGTTCGCTGGTGCGAAGGAAGGGGCTCGGGTGGGGACGGTGGTTGTGGGGGGCGGTGGTGGGGCCTCGCCGAACAAAGAAAACTCGACACGGATGGGGGCGGGGCTGGGGTGGTAGTGGCAGAGGAACACAGGCGGTGGGAGCTGGTGGTTCGGCCGGCGGCCCGTGTGGTGTTCTGTATGGGAAGCACAATATGTTCCTTGTCAGGAAGGGGAGCAGGGACATCTGCAGTCGACACCTCTATTGGGCCGATTACGCTAAATGATTTCACACTTGAGTTGGTCTGCCATAATACCTCGTAAATCTTTGGGAGTCAGCGGTATTTGATAGACTAAACTGATAATAACAGTTGTGCGCCTTCAGATGAATAGAGCTGGCCTGTAGGTGATCGATAGGCTGCATATTAGTAGAGGCAAAACCCTATGTTTTCCAGCCAGTTCCGCTTTCTCAATTTATTTATGGTGGTTATGGTGTACCCCTGTTATCTACACTATGATCTGCCTACTGGCTCTGCGCTCGCGTTATCATGGTTTGGTAATAAACTTTCTATACGGTATATTATGAACCTATCATCTGCCACTATCCTTACATCTGGGGCCCCCAACAAGGAGCCTATTTTTTGTGTAGTTGTGCCAGATTATATTAATCTACTCACCATATTATAGCACACATGGGCTCTCTCATCAGAATCCAGTGATAGAAACGAGAAGGGTTCTGAGGAGCCTCTATTATATTACAATATCCTCTGCATTACAAAGATAATCTCACTACTATTTGTGTTTTCATGCTTCTGAGATATTATGCGTAATCACAATGAATATAAGAATGCCCACATCAGAAGAATATTGCGGAACAGTTCAATGGGTAACAAACTTGGCATCAAGGGATTGAGGTCCATTGTGGATGCAATGAAACCCACATGCTCCCAGCATATAGATTCGTATTCAGAATATGATCCTAATGACTATTCTGAGCTCAAGGAGTCAAAGGCAGATGGTCTATCCTGTTCACCGGTGCCTGTTCTAATTTGGCAAGGTTTTATTGGTTGCACATATCTTGCATAAGGTGTCTTGCATTTATTTTGCTTTGTTGCACCGCCATCTGCTTAGTTTACTCATGATATATGTGAAGATGCAATGCCCATCCATTATCAACACGAATTCCATTTGTCGTCATACCATGTTTTCCCATTCAAATGTTGTTCTTGTGTTTCAGACATCCAAAAGGAAGAGGGTGATTGCAGAACATGAAGGAGTACAAGCAAAGTCCTTGAAAAAGGTGGTGCTACCGGAGAAATCACATAGCACCCGACGTATATTGGCGATAGAACCAGCGCCACAAAACCTAGGATGTCGCAACTATGCTAGTCGGTGCTTTGCTCTTGTGAGTACCTATTTTCCTATCGCTGTCCTTACATTCATATCTAGTGGATTATGTGACATCATTCTGCATTATAGCTTGCTTATCCACTGTTCTCTCCAAATTATCAGATCTATATTAATGCTTAAATTAATGTAGAATAAACCCAATGCCTATGAAGAAATTTAGTTCTGCATTGTTCTTGTAAGTATCAGCTATCCTTATATTTGTCAGCTAGTTCTTCATGTACACTTTGCAGCTTATTTTCCCTTGTCCTACATTTTTCTACACATCAGATCTACATTTACTCTTGCCAAAATATTAATAAGACCAATGTTACTGAAGAAGTTTAGCTCCGCATTGCTCTTGTCGATTGCCTCACCTTTGTATCTTTGTATTTACATTTGTACTCTGCATCTTAAGTTAAATAATCTCCATTTGTTCCTATATTTTCACATCTATATTTACTCTTACCAAAATGTAGAATAAAGGCAATACTCTTGAAGAAGAGTGTGAGGTAAACTTCTTGATTTGCCCCCCCCCCCCATCAATATGGACAAGGCCTTTATAGAGCATGTCTTCACTACTAATGTAAGTTTGTCCTCCTCGAGCCTTCAAACTTTGTTGTTTATATTTGGATAGCTATGAGTGTAAATGCTGTTTATTTTTGTCGTCTGCATCAAATTGATTGTTCAAAGTTTATAAAGTAGAAGTACATAAACATAAGTTTGTCGTTCTCAATTTTAGTCTTTAGTTGTACAATCTAGTTCCTTATTCGTACCATGTAAATTAAAGTAAACATAGCAAGTTATCTTCTTTAGCACTATGTGTATGATTGTGTTCTTGATCTGTAATACAGTGGTGTGGTGAGACTACCAAAAACAGTACAATGTCATATCCTGCTATTGTGCCAGCCTGGATTTTGCCTTCTCTCTTTTTCCGGACTTGTCTTCTCTCTGTTTTCGGACTTGGTTTTTTCCTTGCATTGATTTGGATTTTGGAATCATTTCAAATGGACTTGTCACTTGGACATACCCTTGACTTTCACCCAAGTGACCCATCTACTTCTCATTCAACTTTATTTCTCTGTTAAACCCCAAAATAATCAAATGAATATTTTTCATAAAAGAAGATTATTCATTTTCCTCTCTGGAACTCTATTCGGCAACTAGTGCTCAAAAGCAACCCCCATTTTTATTGCTTCCAAAAATTTGAGATAAATCCTGAATATTCTTTGGACCTTGGCACACCTTCCCAAGCAAAAATATTGCATGCTTATTTGAAATATTTTTGCTATAGAAAATAATTTCTCTTTTGACCCAAAATTCCAGTTTGTACAACAAGTACATTTTTCCTTGATCTTTTCGCCCTGATCTTTCCTGAGCTTAACTACCCTCCTAAGAAAAGCTAAACCCTAGGAGATCAGCCCTAATGGCCATCTAGAAGCTAGCCAAACTTGACGACCAAGTTTCTGGTCAGAAACTTGCCTACTTGGTTGTGTCAAGTCCGGTCGGTCTGGCGATGTGTTCTCAACGTTCCTAGTCTAAACACTGTGTGGACTAAAGCGTAGACAAGGTTTGGCAGCGCGTGGACGTCGTCATGACCATGCCAGGGCGGTGACCACGTGAGGACACGGTGTCTGGCGCGCGTTCGACGCGCTCTGGGTAGCGCCAACACTTCTGTTCGGCGCGTGCTCGAGCCAGTGCTCGCCGACGACTACCGCGCCGCGCCACCAGCCCCGACCCATCATCCTTGACCTCTCCCTAGCGCTCAGCGAACACGGGCACGTCGCGGCCAAAAGCCACAGTGCGCGCGTGCCCTTGTCCTCTTCCCCCTGTGTCACGTGCTCGTCCACGAGCGTGGACAGCTCCCGCAGTGACGCTGCACGCTTGCCCCCTCGCACTGGAGCGCTTCGTCGCCGTTCACCGGCTTCCAGAGAGCTTCGGCGGCTACACGATAGCCCCCCTCGCTACGGCTATAAATAGGGCCTCCCTCCTCGTTTCCTAGCCACGCAGGACTCCTCACCACCTCCGCGAACACGTAGAAGGGCCACAGCCCGGTCGGGCAGGCCTCTGGCCGTCTGCCCCGACCGGAGAACTCCAGCGACCTCCGCAGCTCGGCCACCTCGCTCCGGTGCCTCTCGAGCTCGACCAACTGCTCGGGCGTGGCATTGGAGGTCCCTTGGTGCTGTCTGGATGCTGTTGAGCCCCCGGAGCCGCCTCTAGCCGTCGCCTTCTTCCACTCCGGCGAATCCCGTCCGCACCGCAGCTTGCGAGCTTGACCGCGAGCAGCTCCGGCCATCCACGGCAAGCCACGGGTACGGGCAGGTGCGCTGTGAACCCAGCTTCATTTCTATCACTCTCATCTAGCCCCAAACCCCCTCCTCGCCGGCGTGAGCTCCGGCGAAGCGCCGTCGCCCTCTGATCTCACTCCCCCTCTCTCTCCTGACGGGCGGGGCCCAGCGTCAGCCTCACCACTCGTGCCCGAAGCGGTACGAGTGGAGGCGTACTCCCTCTTTACGCCTTGGACGTCACCCCCCAGGAATTTCTGTTTAATTCAAATATAATCAGAAATTGACCCAAACTTTGACCAACCACTATTTCTAAACCATAAGTCCAAATGATTTGATTCTTTTTGCATTGTGTTTGTTTCAGAAAGCTCTAGCGGCACACCAAAAGGTGGATTTTTCCTTGCTGTCTAGAATTTCTGGTGATATTCAGATTGGTTTTGTTATTTTTCTTTGTGGTTTTTAAATATTTTCAGAAGGAGAAGCTTGTCTTGAAGCAAACCAAGAGGGGTGTGATCCTCCTCTACACTAAGGCAAGCCACACCAGCATTTGGATGGTGTTATTTCAATGTCTATGATTTTTTTTTCTACTTGAATATGAGTTCTTTTTGCAATTAAATTTTGATAAATAAATTTTGTTAATAGATAGTTATTTTATCATGCTTGATATGCTTGTTTTAGTTGCTAGTAAATTGCATGAACTTGTTTGGTCAAGTATAATAAAATTTTGTATTAGTTATATTGCTATGGTAGATTATGATAGTTCTTTTATTAAGTGATATTTTCTTATAAATGATGAGCTAATAAAAATGTTGCTTGATAATAAAAATGAATTAGGACAAGTGATGTTTTTTATCCCGAGTATTGCAACATAATTATGCTAATAAGTTTGATCCATATCCATGTGTTGTTTGCTTTGCATGTCGGTTAGTTGCATGATTATGTCAAAATATCATGTTAGTTATAAAAAGTTTTTATCAAAGCTAAACTTGATTAAGTTCAACTTGAATATGATGTTGATCACATCAGGGTGCCACTGAATCGGGTTTTTATCCAGTGCGACCACATTTACCTTGTGGGAAGGTCTTGATTCGGTCCTTTGTTGTGCCTCTCACCGGTGCCTTCCGCGAGGGAAGGTTATGGGCATGCATACCCTGGCCTGGTAAGGAGACATAACCTTGTGTGCTCGTTTTTGTTTTTATGGTACCTTGTCCCTGTTTGGGACCGTTTTGCCATGACGGTGGCCGTTGGTGCCTTTGGTAGGCATGGGGACACCCAAGACCTAGCCCTGAGAGGGAGTTGGTCAGAGTGGCCGGGAGAGTGCCATGACAAAGGGAGGCTTTCGTCGGAACACTTTGGTCCACCCGAATGGGAGTGCGAGGCCAGGGGGTTCCGTAGTGTGGGTAAAGTGCGCTACCTCTTCAGAGTGTATTTAATCTATCGATAGCCGCGTCCTCGGTTATAGGCATAACTCGGAAGTAAGTCACACCATGGATCAACTTTTATAATTAATCTTGCAAACTAAATGATTGTTGCGATGCATTGTGATTCATGAACTCTTGAGTTGTTCATGAGCAGTTGGTTTCAGTTGTGACCCCGGTATGGTCACCGTTTGGTTATGAGGTAACCATCTGGTAAGTGAGTCTGTGAGACTCGGTGCGGGTATTGGTTTCATTTCATATTTAGTAATTCTTGCATTGCATTAATTTGATTAATTGTCATGATATTGTATGTCATCGTGCTTATGTTTGTTCTGATCATGTAAGTGCATTCAATGTACTGATCTGGTGTGTCATGCCAGCTTTCAGGTAAGTCGGTTCGCATTGGAGCTCATCTCGTGTCTAGGCCGTGTCCACATCGGTGTTCCTGTGCTATGGAGTTCCACTTCGTTGTTCTTCCACTTCCGTGTAGTTCGTGTGATCGAGGCCCTCGTCATGTTCATTAAATAATGTATATACTATTCAGCCGCACCGTGTGTGCCGCTTGGCCTCATATCTCGATGTAATATCAGACTTATGTAATCAGCTAGCATCAATAAAGCGGTTGTTTCTGTACCATGTTGTTGTGTATTGCCAGAAGACTTGATCTCTGGGCTGGCAATGCAAGGTAAACCGGTTTCTCTAAGCCGGAGTGCCCTAACACTTGGTATCAGAGCCGCGATGATTGTAGGAAACGCTAGACCGTTAGTGCGTTAGTGGAACAGTTGATAGATTCGTCTGAGTGCCGGTAGTCACAGAAATTGGTTGCCGCATTGCATGCATGATTATTTATTGTTATTACTAACCGTATGGTTTGTGAGTGTAGATGGCTCCAGTACCGATCTTGTACCATCACGAGCCAACCAGACACATCACCGCACTTTTGCTTGAGCGTGTGGCTATGACTCTATCCACAGGGTGCTGATCCAGAGTATTGGGTGTATCAGGAGCATCTAGCTGGTGCATTGTATGAGTTTTATGCTGAGGTCACTCTACAGCACAGTTCCCCTTCCGGCGCTTACACTCGTTCTACTAAGGGTGGTCTTGCTTCTACGCCATCTCAGGCGGTTCAGTTTGCTGCTATCGAGGCTCTTGTAGACTTGCGCTACAACGAGGTTCGCATGCATACCCACCCAGCTCTCTTCTACTACCCATCTTTGCACGAGAATGGGCGTATCCGCTTTCCTTTGATTAATCTGGCGTGTGATCGTCCCACTAGCTGCTACCTCTTGAGCACTGCGTTGGTTTTCCCTTGAAGAGGAAAGGGTGATGCAGTAAAGTAGCATAAGTATTTCCCTCAGTTTTTGAGAACCAAGGTATCAATCCAATAGAAGGCAACGCTCAAGTCCCTCGCACCTACACAAACAAATAAAAACCTCGCAACCAACGCAATAACGGGGTTGTCAATCCCTTCACGGTCACTTACGAAAGTGAGATCTGATAGATATGATCAGATAATATTTACAGTTTTTTTATAATAGAGATGCAAAGTAAAATAAAAGGCAATAAAAATAGCTAAGTGTTGGAAGATTAATATGATGGAAAATAGACCCAGGGGCCATAGGTTTCACTAGTGGCCTCTCTCAAGAGCATAAGTATTACGGTGGGTGAACAAGTTACTGTTGAGCAATTGATAGAATTGAGCATAGTTATGAGAATAACTAGGTATGATCATGTACATAGGCATCACGTCCGTGACAAGTAGACCGACTCCTCCCTGCATCTACTACTATTACTCCACACATCGACCGCTATCCAGCATGCATCTAGAGTATTAAGTTCATAAGAACACAGTAACGCTTTAAGCAAGATGACATGATGTAGAGGGATAAACTCATGCAATATGATAAAACCCCATCTTGTTATCCTCGATGGCAACAATACAATACGTGCCTTGCTACCCTACTGTCACTGGGAAAGGACACCGCAAGATTGAACCCAAAGCTAAGCACTTCTCCCATTGCAAGAAAGATCAATCTAGTTGGCCAAACCAAACTGATAATTCGAAAAGACTTGCAAAGATAACCAATCATACATAAAAGAATTCAGATAAGATTCAAATATTGTTCATGGATAAACTTGATCATAAACCCACAATTCATCGGTCTCAACAAACACACCGCAAAAGAAGATTACATCGAATAGATCTCCACGAGAGCCGTCGAGAACTTTGTATTGAGATCCAAAGAGAGAGAAGAAGCCATCTAGCTAATAACTATGGAGAAGCTATGGTGTTGATGTAGAAGCCCTCCGTGATCAATGCCCCCTCCGGCAGGACGCCGGAAAAGGCCCCAAGATGGGATCTCACGGGTACAGAAGGTTGCGGCGGTGGAATTAGGATTTTGGGGATCCTTCTGTTGGTTTGGGGGTAGGTAGGTATATATAGGAGGAAGAAGTACGTCGGTGGAGCAACGTGGGCCCCACGAGGGTGGAGGGAACGCCCAGGGGGTAGGCGCGCCCCCCTGCCTCGTGCTCTCCTGGTTGCTTTCTTGACGTAGGGTCCAAGTCCTCTGGATCACGTTCGTTCTGAAAATCACGTTCCCGAAGGTTTCATTCCGTTTGGACTCCATTTGATATTCTTTTTCTGCGAAACACTGAAATAGGAAAAAAAACAGCAATTTGGGCTGGGCCTCCGGTTAATAGGTTAGTCCCAAAAATAATATAAAAGTGTATAATAAAGCCCGTTAAACATCCAAAACAGAATATAATATAGCATGAAGCAATCAAAAATTGTAGATACGTTGGGGACGTATCACTAGCCTCCTTTCCCGCTATATCACTGCCAGTTATCTCCTGAAGTACAAGTTAGCTTGGGAGCTCTCACGTGCCCGGACAGCTCTCGCTGCCTCTCATACTAGGAACCCTCTTCCCACTATCATCTACACTACTACAGTTCCTTCCGCCTCCGTTCCCCCGGTGACGTTGTAGGGTACCGTTAACCCTCTGACGGTGACCCCTCATAGTGCTCCTGCTGCGTGGGCTTCCCTTCTCGCTACTCTTGCTGCTCCTATGCTTAGATTCCATCCCGCGTCTGTCCCTGAGGGAGAGCGCTCAAGGCAGCGCCGTCGCATCTCTCTTAACCCGGAGGTCTCTACTATCAGTTCAGGATCTGGGTCCGTCTCAGGAGAGGAGCCCGCAGCAGTGCAGTCCGAGCAGTAGACCGTTAGAGTATTGCTTTCGTCATAAGTATGATGTATGGGTGTAATCGCATGAGTAATGATGCTTAGTTTCATGTAAGAGGGTAGTAGAGCCGTTGTGATGTTTACTTTCATGCTGAGTCTATGTATAATTATGTCAGAATCTTTTATTCTGGGATTTGTCGATGGCTTTCCTCCCATTTTGGAAATTTCTCATCATGGTTGCTATGTATTGGGAAAACGAATAATAGGATGATGTGTGGAGGCAGCAGCAGCCAATCTTGTGAGGATGTCCCTATCCGTCACTCTGCCAGGCAGGCAGGACATTCCTCCGAGCCATACCAGCCACCTCCGTCTCCTCCACCAAATCCTGCGAATGTTTGAAGAAAGAAGGAGCAACGATCTGCTGGAAATACTGAAAAGTGTGCAAGTTATGGTTGGTCAGAATGGAAACCAGAATGGTCATCACTCCAAGCTATCAGATTTTCAGTGAACCAAGCCTCCCAGCTTCAGCCAAGTTATCGATCCATTGGACGCTGATGATTGGTTAAGGACTATTTAGAGGAAACTGGAGGTTGCCCACACTGAAGAGGGAGACAAGGTTCCCTTCGCAACGCATTTTCTCGAAGGAGCTACCGCTATATGGTGTGATAATGCTAAGGCCATATGGCCCGCGCACGAAGAAATTACTTGGACTAAATTCAAGGATCATTTCCGCAAGTGTCATATTCCCACCGAGATTATGAAAATCTAGCAGCGCGAATTCCTCGCCCTCACCCAAGGCAGCATGATAGTCAACGAGTACCTAAATAAATTCAACCATTTGGCCCGCTATTCTCTCTATGATGTGGAGGACTGAATCAGCATCTCAGGTGTACCCTCAGCATGTTTGATTTTCCGGACTTCCTGACTCTGGTGAACAAGGCCCTCATCGCAGAAAGGGAACACAAGCTCCTACACGACAACAAGCCAGCTATTAATGACCACAAGCGCATATTTGAGCCGAAGAAGGATATGCAAACAGTGCAGAAGGCTCGTACTTGGCAATAGACTCGGTTGAGTACAAACCCAACTGGCAGCAAAATGTCAGACTTATGTAATCCGCTAGCATCAATAAAGCGGTTGTTTCTATACCATGTTGTTGTGTATTGCCAGAAGACTTGATCTCTGGGCTGGCAATGCAAGGTAAACCGGTTGCTCTGAGCCGAGGTGCCACAACACTTGGTATCAGAGCCGCGCTGATTGTAGGACACGCTAGACCGTTACTGCGTTAGTGGAATGGTAGATAGATTCGTCTGAGTGCCAGTAGTCATAGAAATTGGTTGCTGCATTGCATGCATGATTATTTGTTGTTATTACTAACCATATGGTTTGTGAGTTAGATGGCTCCAGTACCGATCTTGTACCATCCTGAGCTAGCTTCAGACATACATCGCCGCACTCGCTTCGTAACGTGTTATGGCGACTCTATCCAGAGGGTGCTGATCCAGAGTATCGGGTGTATCGGGAGCATCTAGCCAGTGCATTGTATGAGTTTTATGCCGAGGTCACTCTACACCAGAGTTCCCCTTCCGGCGCTTGCACTCGTTCTACTAAGGGTGGTCTTGCTTCTACGCCATCTCAAAGTGATTCGGTTCTTGCTATCGAGGCTCTTGTAGACTTGCGCTACAACGAGGTTCGCATGCACACCCACCCAGGTCTCTTCTACTACCTATCTCTGCACGAGAATGGGCGTATCCGACTTCCTTTGATTAATCCGGCGTGCGATCGTCCCACTAGCCACATTTCCTGCCATATCACTGTCAGTTATCTCCTGAACTACAAGTTAGCTCGGGAGCTCTCACGTGCCCGGACAGCTCTCAATGCCGCTCGTACTAGGAACCCTCTTCCCACTGTCATCTACACTACTCCAGTTCCTTCCGCCACAGTGTACCATTAACCCTCTGACGGTGCCCTCGCAGTGCTCCTACTGCGTGGGCTTCCCTTGTCGCTACTCTTGCCGCTCCTATGCTTAGATCCCATCCCGCGCCTGTCCCTGAGGGAGAGCCCTCAAGGCAGCGTCGTCGTATTTGTCTGCGGTGTTGAGTACTTTGCTCCATCTGATTCTGAGTGCATCTTCCGCTGTTTTGAGCTTCCGCTTCTGCTTTTTCAGGCTACGCACAGTGGCGACGAGCCTTTTGTGGAGGTTCTTCTGCTCCAACAATTTGTCCGGCATGAGATCGTCCGGACTGTTATCTTCGCCGGGGACGGGTTGTTTATCCAAGTTGTCCTGTTGGACGGTTGCTCGATAGCATGTTAAATGCGTCCACCGTTTCACCCTGCTCTATGGCTGGGTCTTTGTCGAGGCGGGACTTGGTGCGGCGTTTACGTTGCCGTTTTGACTGTTTTTCGAGGGATTTATCCTTCATAGTGTCCCGTTGTTCCTCGTCGTCACTTCCTTTAGGTGTATCCACCATGTATAAATCATGGGATGAGGTGGTTGTCCAGTACCCTATAGGTGCTGGTTCATGGTTGTCTCCTACATCGTCGTCCATACCGTCGATGTCTTGAGTCGAAATCGAGCACGTCGTTTAAGCTTTCGGCGATGGCTACAAAGTGGGCGGTGGGTGGGCGTTGAATTTCTTCGTCGTCGCGTCCCAACCTTCTGACCGTAGTCCGGCCAGGCTCTCTGATAAAGAGAGAGACTTTAGTGAATTCAGGATGCTGCCAAAGGGCGAGTGCTGAAAGATGTCTGCGGCGATGAACTCCATGACCGGTGCCCAATCGGATTCGATTGGCGGTATGAGGGTTCGGCGTCCGGAGAGGAGTCCGGCGCCTTGGAGTCACGGTCTTCGCAAGGGCGAGAATGGTGTTCGGCTCAATCGCCGTAGAGATTTCAGCCCCCGAGGTGGTGTCCAACCAACCATCCTCGATCGGCGAGATCAGCTCCGAATCAATGGTCGGAGCGGACACTAGTGCGGCCTCCAGGACACTGTTCGGCGGCAGAGTTAGATCATGCCCATCAAGATAGTGCGGCGCGCTTGGCTGCGGCTCGAGTCCGTCGAAGATCGAGTCAGGGGTGTAGCTTTCGATCTGCTCCAGAAGGCCAAGTGAATTGGCCCGCGGTGCAAAGCCGCCGAATATGAAGATCTGTCCGGGGAGAAAAGTCTCACCCTGGACTGCGTCGTTGTTGATGATCGAAGGAGCCATCGGGCCTATAGGTGACGACACAGAGGAACTCTCAATGAAAGCACCAATGTCGGTGTCAAAACCGCGGATCTCGGTAGGGGGTCCCGAATCGCAAGCGTCTAGGCGGATGGTAACAGGAGACAAGGGACACGATGTTTTTACCCAGGTTTGGGCCCTCTCGATGGAGGTAATACCCTACTCCTGCTTGATTAATATTGATGATATTGGTAGTACAAGAGTAGATCTACTAAGAGATCAAGGAGACTAAACCCTAGAAGCTAGCCTATGGTATGATTGTTGTTCGTGCTATGGACTAAAACCCTTCGGTTTATATAGACACCGAATAAGGTTAGGGTTACACAGAGTCGGTTACAATGGTAGGAGATCTACATATCCGTATCGCCAAGCTTGCCTTCCACGCCAAGGAAAGTCCCATCCGGACACGGGACGAAGTCTTCAATCTTGTATCTTCATTGTCTAGGAGTCCGGCCAAAGATGATAGTTCGGCTATCCGGACACCCCCTAGTCCAGGACTCCCTCAATTGTAGACATAGAAATTTGCAAAATACATACGGATCAGAATGTGGCAAACCCATTGACTAAACTTCTCTCGCAAGCAAAACATGATCACACCTTAGTACTCTTTGGGTGTTAATCACATAGCGATGTGAACTAGATTATTGACTCAAGTAAACCCTTTGGGTTTTGGTCACATGGCAATGTGAACTATGGGTGTTAATCACATAAAGATGTGAACTATTGGTGTTAAATCACTTGGCGATGTGAACTAGATTATTGACTCTAGTGCAAGTGGGAGACTAAAGGAAATATGCCTTAGAGGCAATAATAAAGTTGTTATTTTATATTTCCTTTTAACATGATAAATGTTTATTATTCATGCTATAATTGTATTCACCAGAAACTTGATACATGTGTGGATACATAGACAAAACACCGTGTCCCTAGTAAGCCTCTACTAGACTAGCTCGTTAATCAAAGATGGTTAAGTTTCCTAACCATAGACATGTGTTATCATCAGATGAATGGGATCACATCATTAGGAGAATGATGTGATGGACAAGACCCATCCGTTAGCTTAGCATATTGATCGTTCAATTTTATTGCTATTGCTTTCTTCATGTCAAATACATATTCCTTCGACTATGAGATTATGCAACTCCCGGATACCGGAGGAATGCCTTGTGTGCTATCAAATGTCACAACGTAACTGGGTGATTATAAAGATGCTCTACAGGCATATCCGAAGGTGTTTGTTCGGTTGGCATAGATCAAGATTAGGATTTGTCACTCTGAGTATCGGAGAGGTATCTCTGGGCCCTCTCAGTAATGCACATCATAAGAAGCCTCGAAATGGTCGAGAGGTAAAGATTGATATATAGGATGATAGTATTCGGACACCATAAGTGTTCCGGAATGTATCGGGTATTTATCGAAGTATCAGGGGGGGGGGGGTTATCGGAACCCCGGGTGAAAGATATGGGCCATATGGGCCATAAGAGGGGAGCACACCAGCCCACAAGGGGTGGCACGGCCCCCCTTAGGCAGGAGTCCGAATTGGAGAAGGAAGAGGGGGTTCGCCCCCCCCCCCCACCTTTCCTTCCTCCCTTCCCTCTTCCATTTTCTCTCCGGCAAAAAAGGAAGGGGAGGAGGTCGAATTGGAGGAGGCCCCTAAGTAGGATTCCTCCTACTTGGGGTGCACCCTTGCGGCTCCCTCCCCCTCCCACCTATATATACATGGGGAGGGGGCGCCTAAAACACACAACAACAATCATTAGCCGTGTGCGGCGGCCTCCTCCACAGTTTACACCCCCGGTCATAGTTTTGCGGTGCTTAGGCGAAGCCCTGCGAGAATCACTTCACCATCACCGTCACCATGCTGTCGTGCTGACGAAACTCATCTACTTCCTCGACACCTTGCTGGATCAAGAAGGCGAGGGACGTCATCGCGCTGAACGTGTGCAGAACTCGGAGGTTCCGTACGTTCGGTACTTGATCGGTTGGAGCTAGAAGAAGTTCGACTACATCAACCGCGTTGTCAAACGCTTCCGCTTTCGGTCTATGAGGGTACGTAGACACACTCTTCCCCTCTCGTTGCTATGCATCTCATCGATAGATCTTGCGTGAGCGTAGGAATTTTTTGAAATTGCATGCTACATTTCCCAACAAAATGATAGTAACACTGCCCCTTCTCTCCTTTTCTCTCATTTTTTTTATTTTGGGCTCTTTGGCCTCTTTATTTATTTATTTTGGGCTCTTTGGCCTCTTTTTATTTTTGTAAGTCCGAAGTATCATCCCGACATGAGGGAATCATAGCCTCCATCATCCTTTCCTCACTGGGGCAATGCTCTAATAATGATGATCATCACACTTTTATTTACTTACAACTCGATATCTAGAACAAAGTATGACTCTATATGAATGCCTCTGGCAGTGTACCAGGATGTGCAATGATCTAGCATAGCAAAGATATCAAAAAACGGACAAGCCATGAAAATATCATGCTAGCTATCTTACGATCATGCAAATCAATATGACAATGAATGCTCAAGTCATGTATATGATGATGATGGAAGTTGCATGGCAATATATCTCAGAATGACTATGGAAATGCCATGATAGGTACGTATGGTGGCTATTTTGAGGAAGCTATCAGGATTGTTTTATGCACCGGCGAAAGTTGTGCGGCACGAGAGAGGCTAGCGATGGTGGAAGGGTGTGAGTGCGTATAATCCATGGACTCAACATTAGTCATAAAGAACTCACATACTTATTGCAAAAAATTATTAGCCATCAAAGCAAAGTATGAATATGCATGCCCCTAGGGGGATAGATTGGTAGGAAAAGATCATCGCTTGTCACCGACCGCCACTCATAAGGAAGACAATCAAAAAATAAATCATGCTCCGACTTCATCACATAACGGTTCACCATACGTGCATGCTTCGGGAATCACAAACCTTAACACAAGTATTTCTATCAATCCAAAATTACTCACTAGCATGACTCTAATATCACTATCTTTATATCGCAAAACTATTGCAAGGAATAAAACAAATCATATTCGGTGATCTACAAGTTTTTATGTAGGATTTTATGACTAACCATGTGAATGACCAATTCATGTTAACTCTCTAAATAGATATAAGTGAAGCAGGAGAGTTTAATTCTTTCTACAAAAGATATGACCATGCTCTAACAAATATAAGTGAAGCAAAAGAGCATTCTACAAATGGCGGTTTTCTTTCTTTTTTTGAAGGTAATGGCGGTTTTCTATGTGTAGAGAAACAGGCAATCCAAACTTCAAATGATATAAGTGAAGCACATGAAGCATTCTATAAAGTCATACTCAAAAGATATTAGTGAAGTGCATGAAGCATTCTATAAATCAACCAAGGACTTCCTCATACCAGCATGGTGCATTATTAAAATAAAAATAAAAATCACACGACGCTCCAAGAATTTAGGCATATCATGTGATGAATAAAAATATAGCTCCAAGTAAAGTTACCGGTGGTCGTTAGAAGAAAGAGGGGATGCCTTCCGAGGCATCCCCAAGCTTAGTTGCTTGGGAGTCCTTGAATATTACCTTGGGGTGCCTCTGGCATCCCCAAGCTTAGGCTCTTCCCACTCCTTATTCCTTCATCCATCGTGATCTCACCCAAAACTTGAAAACTTCAATCACACAAAACTTAACAAAACCCTCATGAGATCCGTTAGTATAATAAACCAAATCAAAACTTCAAGTATTGTTGCAAACCCATTCATATTTTATTTTTGCATTTTAGATACTGTATTATAACTTATCGATGGATTATACCACCGATACAATCGGTAATTTCATCAAAACAAGCAAAACAATGCATAAAAACAGAATCTGTCTTAAACAGGACAGTCTGTAGCAATCTGAACATCTACCATACTTTTGTAACTCCAAAAAATCTGAAAAATTAGGACAAAATAAACAATTTCTATAGCAATACTGTGTGAAGAGTTTCAGAAGCTTTTGACATTCCAGTAAAAAAATGTAAATTCACGCACTACAGCCAAAGTTTCTATTTTTGCATTGCACATACCAAACAAGCAATCTAATCATCCTAAAGGCAAATCTTGGCACATTATTTTTATAATACAACCGATTTGTACAAGGGGATAATTATTTTTTTTGAAAATTTTCTATAATCAAGGTTTGCAAAGTTTTCATAGGCACGGACAAAGTTCAAGGAGCTCCCCCACTTAAACGGTTCTCGTCTTTCTTACATTCACTTTTTTTTGAATAAGTTTTAGGTTCCCCACTCTATTATTTTTGTTTTTAAACTTTATAAAAGCACACAACAGAAATAAATGACTTTCTAAAACTTCCGGGTTGTCTCCCTGGCAGCGCTTTCTTTAAAGCCATTAAGCTAGGCATATAGTGCTCAAGTAATGGATCCACCCGGATCCCAAGGTATATCAAAGCCAATTTTAATTAACAATGATTTGTGATTTAGTAGTGAGCACAAAGTAACATATATCAAGTAACAAGGAAGTATAACTCACTTCCTATGCATCGTCATGTCATAAAAGAACAATTCATGCACATCATGTAAAGGCCAATGCATAGTATAAACAGTTTCTTGAAATTTTATCGTATTGGAAACATAGAGAGGCGAGATGTAGTTCCTCTCTCATAATAATTGCAAGTAGGAGCAGCAAGCACATGCATATTATATTTATCAAAATCATAATGTGCAATAGTAGAACGCAACCAATCAATATAGTCCTTAATAAGTGCAAACTTCTCCGATATAGTGTAGTTGGGAGAATTCAAAATGATAATAGGACTATCATGCATGGGTCAAATATGAATTATGCTTATGGAGATTAACTTGCACGGGTGATCAATCCGCTCTTCCTCCTTTTGTTCTTCGCTCTGCTCCTCATCTTTTTCATCTAATGAGCACACAATGTCATCAATTTCTTTTTCCATAGATTCCTGCAAAATATTGGTCTCTTCTTGGACAGCGGAGACTTTCTCGATAAACTCATTAGTATCGGCATTATATTCATAATTCTCATAGAAATATTTAAGTATAGCATAATTTTCAGGTCTGTAAACAACATCATCAAGATTTTCACACTTTTCAAACAAAGATCCAATTTCATAAGCACCCTTAAAAGTAACAAATTCTTGTATGTGTTCCACATCATAGTAATCATATATACCATTAGCATAAGAAGCCAAGGTTTCATTATCACAAAATTTCCATGAAAAGGGAAGGTGTGGAGCCTTCATCCTAGAGCAGCAAGTATAATCATATCTCTGGCATAAATTCCAAGCATACCAGTGCAACATATGAATTTGATCCCATAACAGTTTCCCTTTCAGAGTCAAGCGATAATCCCTAAAGTATTCATGTTGATCCAACGTGTCTCCCATTATCAAGTTGAACGGGGTTTTCTTAGTATTATCAAAGTAGTGTTTAATATTTTTCACATAACGAGCATCGAGGGTTTTAGGAGGTTCCCCATCTCCATGAGTAGCAAGTACAACTATTTTTTTTGGTATTTCGTGTTCCATATCCATAACTAAAGACAGAGAACAACTTAGAACAGAAAATAAAATCTACTTAGTGATAAAGCAAACAAGCACACACGAGAATATCCACTCCATGCTATTGATCCCCGGCAACAGCGTCAGAAAAAGGTCTTGATAACCCACAAGTATAGGGGATCAATTGTAGCCTTTATCGATAAGTAAGAATGTCGAACCCAACGAGGAGCTAAAGGTAGAACAAATATTCCCTCAAGTTCTATCGACCATCGATACAACTCTACGCACGCTTAACGTTCCCTTTACCTAGAACAAGTAAGAAACTAGAAGTACTTTGTAGGTGTTGTAGGATAGGTTTGCAAGATAATAAAGAGCACGTAAATAAAAACTAGGGGATGTTTAGATAAATCAACAATTAAGTTAGTATAGTGAGCGTGGAAAAGTGGTGGTAGGAGTTGTGGAATTGTCCCTAAGCAATTGACTACTTTACTGGATCGATAACAAGTTTTATGTGGGAGAGGCCACTACTAGCATGTCATCCCTTACTTGAAATTCTATGCACTTATGATTGGAACTATTAGCAAGCATCCGCAACTACTAACATTCACTAAGGTAAAACCCAACCATAGCAATAAGATATATTGGCCCCCCTTCAATCCCGTATGCATCAATTTCTATGCTAGGATGAAGCTGCTGTCACCCTTGCCCTCCAATACATAGTCCTATTAACATACAACTAACCCTATGGTGTGATCCACGCGCACGCTCATATGATGGGAACCAAAGCACAGCAACATAACAGCAAGCAAATTAAACTAATCATAGCAATTAACCAATCATCGATAGTACAATAAAAATCTACTCAAGCATCATAGGATGGCAACACATCGTTGGATAATTATATGAAGCATAAAGCACCATGTTCAAGTAGAGAGTACTGATGTCTACTACACAACCTTCTTCTTGTAGACGTTGTTGGGCCTCCAAGTGCAGAGGTTTATGGACAGTAGCAAATTTCCCTCAAGTGGATGACCTAAGGTTTATCAATCTGTAGGAGGCGTAGGATGAAGATGGTCTCTCTCAAACAACCCTGCAACCAAATAACAAAGAGTCTCTTGTGTTCCCAACACACCCAATACAATGGTAAATTGTATAGGTGCACTAGTTCGGCGAAGAGATGGTGATACAAGTGCAATATGGATGATAGATATGAGTATTTGCAATCTGAAAATATAAAAACAACAAGGTAACTATTGATAAAAGTGAGCACAAACGGTATTGCAAAGATAGGAAACAAGGCCTAGGGTTCATACTTTCACTAGTGCAAGTTCTCTCAACAATAATAACATAATTGGATCATATAACTATCCCTCAACATGCAACAAAGAGTCACTCCAAAGTCACTAATAGCAAAGAACAAACGAAGAGATTATGGTAGGGTTACGAAACCGCCTCAAAGTTATCTTTTCTGATCGATCTATTCAAGAGTCCGTAGTAAAATAACACGAAGCTATTCTTTCTGTTCGATCTATCATAGAGTTCGTGCTAGAATAACACCTTAAGACACAAATCAACCAAAACCCTAATGTCACCTAGATACTCCAATGTCACCTCAAGTATCCGTGGGTATGATTATACGATATGCATCACACAATCTCAGATTCATCTATTCAACCAACACATAGAACCTCAAAGAGTGCCCCGGAGTTTCTACCGGAGAGTCAAGACGAAAACGTGTGCCAACCCCTATGCATAAGTTCACAAGGTCACTAAACCCGCAAGTTGATCACTAAAACATACATCAAGTAGATCACGTGAATATCCCATTGTCACCACAGATAAGCACATGCAAGACATACATCAAGTGTTCTCAAATCCTTCAAGACTCAATCCGATAAGATAACTTCAAAGGGAAAACTCAATCCATTACAAGAGAGTAGAGGGGGAGAAACATCATAAGATCCAACTATAATAGCAAACCCCGCAGTACATCAAGATCGTGCCAAATCAAGAACACGAGAGAGAGAGATCAAACACATAGCTACTGGTACATACCCTCAGCCCTGAGGGTGAACTACTCCCTCCTCGACATGGAGAGCGCCGGGATGATGAAGATGGCTACCGGTGCGGGATCCCCCCTCCGGCAGGTGCGGAACAGGTCCCGATTGGTTGTTGGTGGCTACAGAGGCTTGCGGCGGCGGAACTCCCGATCTAGGTTTCTTTCTGGGGGTTTCTGTATTTATAGGAATTTTTGGCGTAGGTCTCACGTCAAGGGGGTCTCCGAGTCGTCCACGAGATAGGGCGGCGCGCCTTGTAGGCGCGCCCCACCCTCGTGGACGGCCCGGGACTCTTCTGGCCCAACTCTTTCCCTCCAGGGGCTTATTTTGGTCCATAAAAAATCATCAAAAATTGGCACGTCAATTGGACTCCGTTTGGTATTCCTTTTCTGTAAAACTCAAAAACAAGGAAAAAATAGAACTGGCACTGGGCTCTAGGTTAATAGGTTAGTTCCAAAACTCATATAAAATAGCATATAAATGCATATTAAACATCCTAGATGGATAATATAATAGCATGGAACAATCAAAAATTATAGATACGTTTGAGACATATCAAGCATCCCCAAGCTTAATCCTGCTCGTCCTCGAGTAGGTAAATGATAAAAGTAGAATTTTTGATGTGGAATGCTACCTAACATATTGATCCATGTAATCTTCTTTATTGTGGCAAGAATATTCATATCCATAAGATTCAAAACAAAATTTTAATATTGACATGAAAACAATAATACTTCAAGCATACTAACAAAGCAATCATGTCTTCTTAAAATAACATGGCCAAAGAAAGTTATCCCTACAAGATCATATAGTCTGGCTATGCTCTATCTTCATCACACAAAATATTTAAATCATGCACAACCCCGATGACAAGCCAACCAATTGTTTCATACTTTTGATGTTCTCAAACTTTTTCAATCTTCACGCAATACATGAGCGTGAGCCATGCACATATCACTATAGGTGGAGTAGAATGGTGGTTGTGGAGAAGACAAAAAGGAGAAGATAGTCTCACATCAACTAGGCGTATCAACGGGCTATGGAGATGCCCATCAATAGATATCAATGTGAGTGAGTAGGGATTGCCATGCAACGGATGCACTAGAGCTATAACTGTATGAAAGCTCAAAAAGAAACTAAGTGGGTGTGTATCCAACTCGCTTGCTCACGAAGACCTAGGGCAATTTGAGGAAGCCCATCATTGGAATATACAAGCCAAGTTCTATAATGAAAATTCTCACTAGTATATGAAAGTGACAAAATAGGAGACTCTCTATCATGAAGATCATGGTGCTACTTTGAAGCACAAGTGTGGTAAAAGGATAGTAGCATTGCCCCTTCTCTCTTTTTTTGTTTTTTTGTTTTTTTTTACCCTCTCTCTTTTATTGGCCTCTTTTTTTCCGTCCGGAATCTCATCCCGACTTGTGGGGGAATCATAGCTCCATCGTCCTTTCCTCACTGGGACAATGCTCTAATAATGAAGATCATCACACTTTATTTACTTACAACTCAAGAATTACTACTCGATACTTAGAACAAAATATGACTCTATGTGAATGCCTCCGGCGGTGTACTGGGATGTGCAATGAATCAAGAGTGACATGTATGTAAGAATTATGAAGGTGGCTTTGCCACAAATACGATGTCAACTACATGATCATGCAAAGCAATATGACAATGATGAAGCGTGTCATAATAAACAGAACGGTGGAAAGTTGCATGTAAATATATCTCAGAATGGCTATGGAAATGCCATAATAGGTAGGTATGGTGGCTGTTTTGAGGAAGGTAAGGGTGGGTGTTATGGTACTGGCGAAAGTTGCACGGCACAAGAGAGGCTAGCAATGGTGGAAGGGTGAGAGTGTGTATAATCCATGGACTCAACATTAGTCATAAAGAACTCACATACTTATTGCAAAAATCTATTACTTATCAAAACGAAGTACTACGCGCATGCTCCTAGGGGGATAGATTGGTAGGAAAAGACCATCGCTCGTCCCCGACCGCCACCCATAAGGAAGACAATCAAAAAATAAATCATGCTCCGACTTCATCACATAATGGTTCACCATACATGCATGCTACGGGAATCACAAACTTTAACACAAGTATCTCTCAAATTCACAACTACTCCACTAGCATGACTCTAATATTACCATCTTCATATCTCAAAACAATCATAAAGAATCAAACTTCTCATAGTATTCAATGCACTTTATATGAAAGTTTTTATTATATCCATCTTGGATGCCCATCATATTAGGACTAAATTCATAACCAAAGCAAATTACCATGCTGTTCTAATAGACTCTCAAAATAATATAATTGAAGCATGAGAGTTCATCTATTTCTTCAAAATAAAACCACCATCGTGCTCTAAAAAGATATAAGTGAAGCACTAGAGCAAATGACAAACTACTCCAAAAGATATAAGTGAAGATCAATGAGTAGTCGAATAATTATGTAACTATGTGAAGACTCTCTAACATTTAAGAATTTCAGATCTTGGGATATTATTCAAACAGCAAGCAAAACTAAATAAAATAAAATGACGCTCCAAGCAAAACACATATCATGTGGTGAATAAAAATATAGCTCCAAGTAAAGTTACCGATAGACGAAGACGAAAGAGGGGATGCCTTACGGGGCATCCCCAAGCTTAGGATTTTGGTTGTCCTTGAATATTACCTTGGTGTGCCTTGGACATCCCCAAGCTTAGGCTCTTTCCACTCCTTATTCCATAGTCCATCAAATATTTTCCCAAAACTTGAAAACTTCACAACACAAAACTTAACAGAAAACTCGTACTCCGTTAGTATAAGAAAATAAATCACCACTTAGGTACTATTGTTAAATCATTCTAAATTAATATTGGTGTAATATCTACTGTATTCCAACTTCTCTATGGTTCGTACCCTCTGATACTACTCATAGATTCATCAAAATAAGCAAACAACACATAGAAAACAGAATCTGTCAAAAACAGAACAGTCTGTAGTAATCTGTATCATTTGAATACTTCCGTAACTCCAAAAGTTCTGAAATAAATTGGTGGACGTGAGGAATTTGTCTATTAATCATTTGCAAAAATAATCAACCTAAAATCACTCTCCCGTAAACAATGGCAGCTAATCTCGTGAGCGCAAAAGTTTCTGTTTTTTACAGCAAGATCGCATAGACTTCACCCAAGTCTTCCCAAAGGTTCTACTTGGCACAAACACTAATTAAAACATAAAACCACATCTAAACAGAGGCTAGATGAATTATTTATTACTAAACAGGAGCAAAAGCAAAGAACAAAAATAAAATTGGGTTGCCTCCCAACAAGCGCTAACGTTTAACGCCCCTAGCTAGGCATAATGATTTCAATGATGCTCACATAAAAGATAAGGATTGAAATATAAAGAGAGCATCATGAAGAATATTACTAGCACATTTAAGTATAACCCACTTCCTATGCATAGGGATTTTGTGAGCAAAAAACTTATGGGAACAATAATCAACTAGCATATGTTCCTCCCTCATAATAACTTTAAGTAACATCATTAATTATTTCAACAATATAACCATCACATAAAGCATTATTTTCATGATCTACAACCATAGAACATTTAGTACTCTCCACATACGCAAAATTCTTCTCATTCAGAATAGTGGGAGTATCATAAGAGACTCGAATACTATAAATTGTTTCCACATTAAAAGAGTTATGTTTAGAAAAAGGGTAATCATAATCTTTACAAGTTATAATATAGTCATCACTACTTTTTATAGCATAAGTTTCATCACAATAATCATCATAAGTAGCAACTTTGTTCTCATCATAATCAATTGAAACCTCTTCCAAGACAGTGGAATCATTACTAAACAAGGTCATGACCTCTCCAAATCCACTTCCGTAATTGTCACAATAAGATTCAACACCCTCCAAAATAGTGGGATCATTACTTCCTAAAGTTGACACTCTTCCAAACCCACTTTCATCAATATAACCATCATAAATAGGAGGCATGCTATCATCATAATAAATTTGCATATCAAAACTTGGGAGGTTAAACATATCATCTTCATAAAACATAGCATACCCAAGCTTGGGACAATCATTAATTGCAGCAAATAAATTCTCAAACTTGTCATTCTCATCAAACATGGCATCCCCAAGCTTGGGCCTTTTCATATCATAAGCATAATCACTCTCATTATTAATAGTATGGATAGCACCAATAGTATATCAATTATCATCATCACAATGAGTAATAGGAGCAACATCATTTGGGAGGGATACCTTTTTACCTTTGCTTCTCCGTCTTTTCTTTTTCTTCTTCACATCATGTGTGGGTTTAATCCTCTTTTTGGAGCTCCTTATTAATGAGATTGGTTGAATAGAAAGCTCCTCCTCGTTACCTGATTCATCATAAGAAAGAATAGGAGGATATTGGGAAATCTCTTCCCTTTCATTAGTATTCTCTTCATCTTCTATTTGTTTTCTGTCTTTATGTAATTGGCAATATAAGGATTTTCAATGCAATTCACCGCACAATACATATAAATTTCCTCTAGATCAAAATCAAGAACTTTATCAAGGACAAATTCTGGCATATCCTTAGTTATACGTTTCATTTCTTCATAACCCACAAGCAAACTAAGTTCATCATGATGCACAAGGGAAATCAAGTCATCACAATTTTTTGACACGATACAATCATGAAACAATTTGCATTGGATATTTAAATGACCACGTTCATTGCAAAGTTCACAAGGATGACTAAGAAAATTTAAATTTTCAGCACAAACATCTAGCCTTTCTTGCAACCATTTGGTTTCTAAATACTTATGCCTCTTGCAAAATCTATCTTCCCTATTTGGTGAGTACTTGCAAACTCTATGCACTCCACAAAAATTGACATGCTTATAAGAGACATTTTTATCATGACTAGTGCAATCATCATTAGTACTATGGATATTCAAAGAGTTCGCACTAACAACATTGCAATCATGCTCATCATTCAAAGATTTAGTGCCAAACATTTTAATGCATTCTTCTTCTAGCATTTTGGCACAATTATCAGAATCCTTATTTTTGGTGGCTACAGAGGCTTGCAGCGGCGGAACTCCCGATCTAGGTTTCTTTATGGGGGTTTATGTATTTATAGGAATTTTTGCCATAGGTCTCACGTCAGGGGGGGTATCCAAGTCGTCCACGAGATAGGGCGGCGCGCCCAGGGGGTAGGGCGCGCCCCCACCCTCGTGGACGGCCCGGGACTCTTCTGACACAACTCTTTCACTCTGGGGGCTTCTTTTGGTCCATAAAAAATCATTAAAAATTGGCACGTCAATTGGACTCCGTTTGGTATTCCTTTTCTGTAAAACTCAAAAACAAGGAAAAAATATAAACTGGTACTGGGCTCTAGGTTAATAGGTTAGTACCAAAATTCACATAAAATAGCATATTAAACATCCTAGATGGATAAAATATTATAGATACGTTGGAGACATATTAGGTACAACGGGTTGAGGGAGAGTGGACCGCTGAATATAGATGGGGGAAGGTAATGAAGATGCTGGGGAAGATGACGAAGGTGTTGATGTAGACCGCCGTCACATGATGATTGCCCCCCCCCCCCCCGGCTCCATCGGGGAGAGGGGGAGAGAGCCCCCTCCTCCTCCTCCTCCTCTTCTTCTTCTTCTTCTTCTTCGTCTTCTTTCTTCTTCTTCTTCTTCTTCTTCTTCTTCTTCTTCTTCTTCTTCTTCTTCTTCTTCTTCTTCTTCTTCTTCTTCTTCTTCTTCTTCTCTCTATTTTCTTGTGTTTCTGCGCTTTCGTTTTCTGGCCTTTCACTATTTCTTAAATTCTCGGAGATCCGTAACTCCGATTGGGCTGAAATTTTAACACGATTTTTATCCGAATATTAGCTTTCTTGCGGCCGAATAAGGGCACCAACCTCCTTACGGGGTGGCCACAAGCCTCCTGGCTGCTCCCTAGGGAGGGGGCGCGCCTCAAGGGCTTGTGGGCCCCTCGAGCATCTTCTCGCGTTGATTCTTTTTCCCAAAAATCACATATATTCCAAAAAAATCTCTGTAAGTTTTTATCATGTTTGGACTTTGTTTGGTATGGATATTCTACGAAACAAAAAACATGCAATAAACAGGAACTGGCACTGGGCACTGAATCAATATGTTAGTCCCAAAAATAGTATAAAAAGTTGTCAAAATATATGAAAGTTGTAGAATATTAGTATGAAATAATAGAAAATTCTAGATACGATGGAGACGTATCACTGGGCAATGTCGCCCAGAGCAGTAGGTGATGGGTGCCTATCTAAGAGTGTTCTTAGTCACTCCTTAACATCGCGTTTGGTTGGGGGAGTTGGAGCTGGGGAATGTGAGTTTAAGATGGGCGAGACATAAAATCTCTTGATTGGATTAGGGACTTGAGAATTAACAAGGAAAGGGAATTCGATCTCTTCCCTGGGGGGGGGGGGGGGCTTAAGTACTTCGGGCAGCATCATTTTTCCTCCAAATAAATCGGCTAGCTCCCTAATCTCAGCAAGCATGAGTACATCTCATCCAAGCACGGGCACTCAGCAAGTTGCACCCCATCTATCTTTTTAAATACATACCATCTGATTTTGCTACGCAACAGAGTTTGATTATTTATCTTTCCATTCACAAACCGATGCAAATCCATTTTCCTTTCTACTTTTTTTCTGCCTTCACATGTTACAAATTTATTTCATCATTTATGTGTCCCCTTCCTTTTCTTTGTTCGTGATAATTATTCCCATAAATAATTACCACCCCACACCAAACATAGGATTGGGAATAGTCCACTTCCCAAGTCTAATCCCTCAGACAACTCCCTCTCATAAATTCCCATTCCCTTTCCCTTAAACCACCAATCACGCTGTAAGCTCCAGCTGGCGAACTAGCGCTCACCAGTCCCATGTAGTGGGCCGGCCCAACAACATGACCTCTCCTGGCTCGCTCGCTTGATCGTGGCTTGACCGTTTGACTGGTTGATCATTGATCAGTTGAGTATTGACCAGTTGATTCATTGATATTTGACTTTTCGAAAAAAATCACAAAATAAAAAAGTTGGTAGAACAAAAGAAAGTTTAGAAAATTGAAAAAAAAAATTGTGAATTAGAAAATTTCACAAAATTTGGGAAAGAAAATTCTTGAACAAAAAAATTTAACTTTTTTGAAATGGAGGCAAAAGTTTTGACACGTCCATTAATTCAGCAAAAGAGAATTGCCTAGTTATTTAGCGGAAAACCGGGAGTAAACCATAAAAAAACATATAAATGTGAAAGATTCATGAATTTAAAATCTATCTAATTTTTTAAAAAAGTAACGGATTTTTTGAAATTTCACAAAATTCAAAAAATAATAATTTTTTAAATAAATATTTTTGTGAAAGGTTTGTGAATCTGATAAAGTTCGTAAATGTGAAAAAACTTCCTGAATTTTAAAAAAATTTCATGAGCTTTTGTTTTTTTTTGCAAATTTTAAAAAGTTCACAGAATGAATTTTTTAAACATACCTAAGAAAAGTTCACAAATTTTGAAAACTTTTTGGAAACATAAAAGTTCATGAATTTTAGGAAAAAAGTAAAGAAAGAAAAGAAAAACGACAAACAAAAAAGATAGAAAAAGGAACAACAATTGGGTGAAAAAACTAAAATCCAACAACACAAATCCAATGAAAATAAAACTACTCGGAAGCTTCCAGAAGCCTCACAAAATCGGAAGAGGATTTTCCATTGGTCGACTGCGTGAGCGCACTGAGATGGGACGGGCCATGAAATTCACATCGCTTGGGATGCCATGTACGATTTGTACTATACATGGCGCCTTAAGTGCCGAGTGGAAATTAGGGAATTTCCTTTTTTTTGAGGAAAAATTAGGAAATTTCCTGTATGTCGCATTAAACGTCCAATTATTACCAACTACACGGGGGAGGAGCATACAGTGATCTAGTGGGCCGTCCCATTTTATGGTAGGCAGAGGGATTCTAGTTCGGTTTTGGGAACCTTCCAGAATTCTAAGCCAATTTGTACCGGTTTTGAGAAATATCTAGAAGGTTCCTAAACATTTTTTTATTGTTTATTGTTTGTTGTTTTTCCTTTTTCTTTTTTAAGCTGAACAAATTGTTAAAAATATTCATAAATTGGGAAAATGTTTTCATTTCCAGAAAATATTTACAAATATGGAAAAGACGTTTTAAAAAAGAAAAATATGTTCATTTTTAAGTAATATTCAAATTTGAAAAAAAATTCCTATTTTTCAAAAAATGTTTGATACATGAAAACCATTCTCATTTTCCAGAAAAAGGTTCTCATTTTTTAAAGAAATTCAAAAATCATTCAGAAATTTATATGTAAAAAGAAAATTCACATTTTCAAAATCTGGTCAAAATAAAATTAAACACTCGTGTTTAAAAAAAGTTCACAATTTTTTTTGTTTAGTTAAAAAAAAAGCGCACTTATTGAAAAAATGTCGCTACATTTTTTTGGTTCACTACAATGTCGACCGTTCGATATAGGTGCCCTATCCATGGTTCTGAGGCACTACCATGCATTAGTTGACCGACCCAATCGGGGCGCTCCCTTGTGCGGGAGGGGAATAACCTGACGCTTATCGGTGGCTCTAGCTCTTACACTTGATCTATATTTGGATCAAGTTGTTATAATGTGACTGCAAACCGGTTATTTTGAAGATGACAAATGGTACAGATGACAAATATGGCACTATTATCAGAGAAGTCATTGCTCAGGCAAAGCGAGTTCACAAGCTGTGAATTTATTTTTAAAGGTCGAGCCATGAACTGTGAAGCTCATAATTTAGCTAATTTTTCATCTTCTTTAGATGCCGGTCATCACCTGTGGCTAGGGTACCCCATGACCCAATAGTGATTCATGTAAACCTTACTATCAATTAATAAAGATTGGTTTACCTCTACAGAAAAAACTAGACACAACTGGGTTTACAGGAATATGGAACCCTAAAAAAAGTCTAACGCAATATGAAACCCTAAAAAAATCTAACGCAATATGAGTCGCCTGCTGTCCTGCCGGGCTGGAGCGAGGCAATGATGAGGCGCCGACTTGATTTCTGGTCCGGCTTTTGTATAGGAGATCCTAGGCGAGACATAGTCGCACCGCCTATCCAGCGCAATATGGATCGCGTGTTGTCCTGCCGGGCTGGACCGAGGCAGCGTCGAGGCTGCAGAATTGATTTATGTTCTGGCTTCTGTATCTGATTTGTTCTATCATTTTGGCAATCATATCTTTGAAGACACCCTATCTCTTGAAAAAATAAATCTTTAGACACAGTGAGACACCGGTTTCCAACCTCAACAACTCAACTCTGCACATCCTACATGATTCATTCCATATTTTTGTTTTTGTCCACCTAGTAGAACTTCACCTAAAAGGAAAGGCATTCACTTAAGGGAATCTTGCTCTGAGTGTTGTGTATATGTGTTATGTGCATATTGTATTGGGTTCGCCTCGTAGTTCTTCGTATAGTTGAGGTCTGTGACCCATCTTTATACATCATATATACGTGCATATGCACGAGAGCAATACATCGTACAATTCACATATTCTACATGGTATCAATTTTTAGGTTCTAATTCTAGCCTTCCGCTGCCGCGGCCGCCGCACCTCGCCGCCACCGCCCGCGTGTCTTCCGTGCTGGCCGCCGCTCCTCTTAGCCGCGTCGCTCGCTAGCTTTCCCGCTCGCCAGCTCACGTCACACGCCCCGCCCAACTCCCTCGCGCGCACGCCACCCGACCCGCTCGCCAGCTCGCGTCATGCCCCGCCCAACTCCCCCGCGCACGCGCCACCCGATCCGCTCGCCAGCGCACCTGCCTAATCTGCTTCGCTGCTGCGCTGCATCTCCTGCCGGCCGCCTACTAGCCAGCCTCGCCTCGATCGCCCAGCCGCATTTCCCGCCAGCCGACAGCCGCCTACCGAGTCGAGCCAGCCGCCACGCGATCTCGCGCCGCCGTCCTCGTCGACTCACCCAAGCCGCCTGCTGCAGCCGTCCGAGTCGCCCGCGTCCACCAACTTCCTCCGCGTCCACCAACTTCCTCCGCGTCCACCAACTTCCTCTACGTCCACCAACTCCAACCTGTTCGCCGACGCCAACCTTCCCGACATCAACGACATTCGCAACGTCAACATCTTCGAGCGGGTGCCAGTTCGTCTCTCGCAGGCGGACTCCTCCTACTACACGTGGAAGACGTAATTTTCCCTCGTGTTCCGGGAGTATCACCTCATCGACCACGTGGACGGCACCGTCGACTCCAGCCTCGTCCCCGAGTTCCATGACTGGTCCACCATCGACACCAACATCATCCGCTGGTTCTTCCTCACCATCTCAACGGGCCTCTTCCAGACTGTCATGGCGGACGGCGACGACGCCTGCGCCGTGTGGACCAAGCTGAACGGGCTCTTCACCGACAACCAGCTCCAGTGTCACGTTTTTTTGCAGCAAGAGTTTTTTGGGTGTCACCAGGACAACACCTCCATCGACGACTATTGTCGCCGCCTGAAGACTCTCGCTGACGAGCTCCGTGATATTGGCGCGAAGATCGATGATGACCTCCTCCTCAGCATGCTCACCGCCGGGCTCAACGAGGACTTCGGCAACGCCGCGACGAACCTCAGCCTCATCCCCAACCCGTCCTTCGCCAAGTTCGTTTGTGTACCTCCGCTTGGAGGAGCGGCGGATGAAGCAGGTGAAGGCGCGGGCCATCCACACTGCCCTCACTGCCAGTACCACCCGCGGCGGTCCCTCAGCGCCTCCAGCCGCCCCGGTCTCGCCCCCGCCGCCGCGCCACCCGGCGTCGTTCCCGACGCCCCAGTAGCCGGGGCTGCTTCTGCTGCCCTATGGTCCGCCAGCCCCTCCCGCAGAACGGCTCTGCGAGGCGACGCGGTGGGGGCCGCCACGGCGGTCAGCAGCAACAGCCGCAGGGCGCCGCCAGCCCCGTCAGTAGCAGCAGTTCCAGGTGCCCCCTCCGTGGGCCTCCGGCTACAACCCGTGGACCGGTGTTGTCCATGCCTACACCATGCCAGTTCCACGGGCTCCTGCACCGACCCTTCCCATGTCACGCCTGCCGGCGCATCAGGTGTACTACGCGGCCTCGCAGTCGTACGTAGGATACCCACCGCCGCAACTGAGCGGTGCATACGGCCTCCCTGCGGCCGGCCGCCGCCCTCGCCGGCCCTGCCGCCGGCGCTCCTCGCCGCGTTGCACACCGCGCCGACGATTGGTACATGGACACCGGGGCTACGGCTCACATGTTTGATCATCCTGGTAATCTTGCCTCCTCCACTCCCGTCACCACCGACCGCCGCATCATTATCGGCGACGGTTTCACACTCCCTATTACACATGTCGGGCACACATCTTTTCCTTCTAATTCCATGCCTATTCCTTGGTCTAACATACTTGTGTCGCCTTATCTTATTAAAAACCTTGTTTCCGTTTGTTGTTTAGCTCGTGAAAATCCTGTTATTGTTGAATTTGACGAGCTTGGTTTTTGTGTCAAGGATGCTCGAACCAGGATGGTACTTCACCAATCTGACAGCCTCGACGAACTTTATCCGGTGCATCCGTCGTCCACCTCCACTGTCGGCGTCCTGGGAACGGGGGTACCCAGACTTGCCTGCCTGCGGCCCAGGGCGTGGCTCCTCCAGCGGCCTGGTATGACCCATCTTCATCAAGAACCACTCACAAGACCCTCGACAGGGGCCAAGCCTTGCGAGGCGGATGACACAAGACCTCCTCAGGGGCAGCCTCCCTAGGCTGGCTGCCGAGGAGCGGAGATATCAAGGCAAGGGGCACCTCGCGGGGTGCTCGTGGCGTGAGCTATGACTACGAAGGCCAGGCGGGCGCCAGCGGGCGCAGTGTACTCGTTACCTCTTTGGTGCTAAAGGGGCAAGCGCAGGCGAGGAGTCCCTAGGCATCAGGAAAAGGTTTCCATATTGGTGCAACGAGACCAAGACCAGCAGGACGGCAGGAAGGAGGTCACCACAGAGCCCACGACAGCGTCACCACCAGAGTCTTTGGCAGGCTGTGACGCCCGGACAATTAAGCTACAGTCAACCTCTGCTAATGATGCCACGTCACCTCTGTTACTATTTCTAATCTCGCGTTAGCTCAAAACCGGTTCAAATTCAAATTCAAATAACAAGTGAAATTATTATTTCTTCATAAAGTAAATAAAAAATGTTCGTTAGGTTGCAAATATTGCTCAACTAATTGTCATTCGATAACCAACATTTTATAAAGTGGTTGAGTGCCCTTAAATAAATGAAACAGGGGCCAATTCATTATTTAATGTGTCTTTTCTAATTTATGAAAATACAAACTATTTTAAATAACCACCAAAACTTTGGTGGTTGTGTCTAATATTTCATCACTAATTATGGGCCAAGTCTCATATATTATTAGACCGGTATAATATTGAAAGTAAATAGAAAACAAAACAAATAAAAAGAAAAGCAGAAAATTTAAAGAGAAAAAAGAAAAGGGCAAAGTGCTACTGTGCACTTCGTCCTCCCCGCTACAGGAACCGGCCCAGCCCATCACTATAACCTCCTTCAACCTCCTGTTCACCCAAGCGCCATGGAAGCAGAGCGCCCGTCCATCCGTGCCTCCTCCGCGAGGATAAGGCCGTCCTCGGCGTCCTAGGGTTCACCCGCATCCGCCCCTCTCTCGCAGTTCTCCTCGCCTCCTCCTAGATGTTAGGGTATCGATCGATCTATTGCTCAATTAATGGTACAAGCTCAAATCCGGATAAAATCAGCCAAGCCGTTCTTGTGAGGAGAAAGGGGATGAGGAAGGGAGCCGCCGCCGTTCTGATCCTACTGGATGCCTTCCTCGACTCGCTTGTGGGTGTAAGTAGGTGGCGCCATCAGGCCAACCCTAGCGAAGTCAGTCTGTGCCCAACGAACCTCTGTTGGGCTGTCATGCGATCTTGAGCCGGGCTTCTTGGCGTGCCTTGCTGTGTAGCCCTGCGTTCCGCTCGGGTTGCTCGTCGTGGCAGGCTGCTGACCTGGCGCTGCCACGGTCTCCTGCTCCTGTGTAGTTGGGGCGCTGACATCCCCCCTCCTTGAGTACTGGCTCGCCCTCGAGCCAGTGTCGGGAAGCGGTCGAAGAGGTACTTGGCGTCTTCAGAGGTGGCGTCGAGGATCGAAGGATCGGACCAGTGCACCAGCATCTGTTCGCGCCGGCCTTGTGGTGTCTGCCGCCAGCGCGCGTCCATGATCTCGACAGGTTGGAGAGGCTCGTCTGTGAACGCTGGCAGCTCTGGCTCGACCGATGTGGTAGTGGGGATGGCTCGGCGCAGTTGAGAAACGTGGAAGACCGGGTGCACCTTGGCGCCTTCTGGAAGTTGCAGTTCGTACGCCACAGGATTGACAGCGCGGATGATCTTGAAAGGCCCGAAGTAGCGGAAGGCGAGCTTGTGGTTGGTGCGGCGAGCCACAGTTGTCTGGACGTAGAGTTGGAGCTTGACGAAGACCATGTCACCGACAATGAACGTGCGCTCGGAGCGCTTCTTGTCGGCTTGCTTCTTCATGATGTCGCGGGCTCGACGGAGATGCTCGGCGAGGACTTGTTGCATGTGCTTGCGCTCCTCAAGCCATTCCTTGAGTGGGGGAAGCTTGCAAGTGGACGCGGCCTCGATGCCCCAGTGCCGCGGCTCGTTGCCGTAGAGTGCTGCAAAAGGGGATGTGTCGAGGGCAGAGTGATAGCTAGAGTTATACCAGAATTCCGCGAGGGCCAAGTATTGGTGCCATTTGTGTGGGCAGGCATGGATGAAGCAGCGCAGATAGATCTCCAAACACTGGTTGACGCGCTCGGTCTGTCCGTCTATTTGGGGATGGTATGGCGTGCTCATGTTCAGTTCAGTCCCGATGGTCTTGAACAGCTCGCGCCAAAAGGTGCTGGTGAAAACTGGATCCCTGTCGGAGACGATAGCAGCGGGCAGCCCGTGGAGCTTGTAGACGTTCTCCAAGTATGAGTGAGCCACCTTGGCAGCAATAAAGGGGTAGCTCAGAGGTAGAAAGTGCGTGTAGTGCGTGAACTTGTTGACCACCACGAAGATGCAGTTGAACTTGCCTGAAGTGGGCAGCCCGTCGATGAAGTCCATGGTGACCACCTTCCAGGCGCGGTCTGGGATAATCAAGGGCTTGAGGAGTCCGGGGTAACGGACACGCTCCGGCTTCGCTTGCTGGCACACAATGCATGATTGCACATACTGGCGCGTCTTCTCCTTCATTTTAGGCCAGGCAAACAGGCGAAGCAGGCGTCGATAAGTTGCTGGCGCACCAGAGTGACCACCGACTGTGCTATCATGGAAGGCGCGGAGCACACACTACTGCATGGATGGAGACCCTCCCAGCCAGAGCCTGCTGCGTAAATAGAATAGCCCATCTCGCATGGTGAAGCGTTGCTTGGGGTCTGGTCGGCGCTCGAGGTCTGTGACGATCTTCTGAGCTTGAGGATTTGATGCATAACTGGCTTGAATGTCAGTCAGCCAAGTTGGAGTCGGCCGCGGTGTTGGAAGCACCGGTTCGGTAACAGATCTTGTATCTCATACCCAGCAATTTGGTAAAGGCTTTTTGTTGCCAGGGTGTTGATAGGTGCTGGTCGTGGAGGTGAGTCAGGCTGCGTTGATCGGTGCGGATGATGAACTCGTCGGTGTGCAGGTAAGGACGCCACTGATCGATAGCCATGAGGATCGCCATGCACTCCTTCTCGTATGTGGACAACCCTCGGTTCTTGGGACCGAGCGCTTTGCTTAAGTATGCAATCGGGTGCCCTTCTTGTTGCAGTACAGCTCCTACCCCATAGGCACAGGCATCTGCGTTGATCACGAATTGCTTGCTGAAGTCCGGAAGCTGCAGAACTGGTGCAGATATCAGTTTCTCCTTGAGTGTGTCAAATGCTTGTTGTGTGTCACTCGTCCAAACGAATAGCTGGTTCTTCTTCAGTAACGTGAAAAGAGGACGGACAATGATCCCAAAGTGCTTGATGAACTTGGGTAATAACCTGCCAGTCCGAGGAAGCTGCTCACGTCCTTTGCACACTCAGGAACATGCCAGTTCTGAATTGTCTGGATCTTGGTTGGGTCCGTAGAGACACCTTGCTCGTTAATGACATGCCCGAGGTAGGATATCTGGCGCTGGGCAAAGGAACACTTTGACTGCTTCACTTGCCAGTGATCTTTGCGTAGCAGTTGCAGCACGAGGGTGAGGTGCTGGAGATGGTCAGAGAAGGTCTTACTGAAGACGAGGATGTCATCGAAGAATGAGATGACGCGGACACGGTTTGCCGGCTTGAGAGTTGTGGTCAGGGCGCCATTGAAGGTTGAAGGGCCACCAGCAACTCCAAAGGGCATGACACGGAATTCCCAGTGGCCTGAATGAGTCTGAAATGTTGTCTTGTACTCTTCTCCCTCGGCCATCCTGATCTGGTGAAATCCAGCGCGAAGTTCAAGCTTCGAAAACCATTTGGCACCGGCAAGTTCATCGAGTAGTTCATCAATAATCGGTATAGGAAGCTTGCCCACTACGGTCATGGAGTTGAGGCGACGGTAGTCGACACACAGAAGCCAAGTCCCGTCCTTCTTCTTGACCAATAGAGTTGGGGATGAAAAGGGGCTGGAGCTTTTTTGAATTATTCCAGCATCGAGTAGTTCCTGAACTTGCCGCTCTATCTCTGTTTTCAGTTCTGGCTTGTACCGGTAGGGCCTGGATGTGACAGGTTGCGCGCCTGCCATCAGAGGTATGCGATGGTCGCACTCACGATGCGGCGGGAGGCCACGCGGGTCTTCGAACACGTCAGTGAACTTCTCAAGTAGTTGCAGGACCTCGACCGGCATCTGTGCGTCGTGCTCATTGCTGCCATCAAGGGAGTTGAGGTGGATAATGTGAGCAACTGATCCCTGCTTACAGGCCTTGAGCAATTTTAGGGCAAAGATAAAAGAACACTGAGTTTGATCCGAAGAGATTGCAGATAGGTGGAGGCGGCCAGTAGGGGTGGTGACATTCAACTGTTGCGCAACCCAGTCGATGCTCATGGGACTGTGTTGGCGCAGCCAATCCATCCCAAGGATTGCATCGTAGGCGCCCAGCTTCAGGATTTTGAAATTCGTTGTGAACTCGTGCCCTTGCGTGATCCACGAACAAGCTGGGATGAAACGGTTGCAGGGTATGGTGTTGCCATCGGCGACACGCACCTTGCATGGTCGCGGTAACGGCATTACTCCTTCAAGCTTGGTGGCCAGAGTACTGTCGACAAAGGATGTAGAGCTGCCTGACTCAACAAGCAGCAGGATCTCGTGCCCTTGGAGCCATGCCTGTAGCTGAAGAACCCCTGGGTCTGATGAACCATCCTCTGCCTGGGGCGAGAGAGCGCACAGGTTCTCTTTGTCAGAAGTTGGCGATGGAGGGGGCGACTCGATGGCGAGGTCGTCTTGGGCGAACATGGCGAGGAGTTCGTCGACAACGTGCATCTGTACGGTAGGTGGGCACACGTGATCCTTGCCCCACCGTTCCCCGCACTTGAAGCAGAGGCCCTTCGCGCGGCGAAACTGCCGGAGTGCCGCGACCTTGCTGTTCTCGGAGTTGGCGCGTGTGGCATCGGTGCCGCGTCGATCCTCGGAGACCACAGTTGGTGTAGCAGGTCGACCGAAGAACGAGGGCATCGCCGTGCGTGGATGGCTCCCCTGGCTGTGGTTGGTGATGGTGTGCCGGTCGGGAGTTCACCGTCAGCCACTTCCTCCTGAAGTAGGGCCAGTGAACAAGCCGTATCCAGGTCCGGTGGGCGTTGCACGAGCACCACCGCTCGAATGCCCGGTCGCAGGCCCTCGACAAAATGAGTCAAAAAGAAATATGAGTGAGTTAACTCTGAATATGATATCAGGTGATTCATCAGGGACTCGAAGCGCTCGATGAAATCGGCGACATATGTGGTCTGTTTGATGGCATAGAATTGGCGGATGAGCATTTGGTGTTTGTCTCGGCCAAAACGTGTATAGAGCAATGATGTGAACGAATCCCAGTCCAGCCCGATAAGTTTCTTCTGAACAGGTTGGAGTTAGATGCTCGCCGGACCAGAGAAATTTAGGATAGCAATAGGAACACAGTAAGAATCGTGGATGGGGAACATCTGGAAATACTTCTCGCGCAGCGTTTTCTAGAGCTGTGGGTTGTCGCCGGAGAAAACAGGGAAGCTCATGGATGGTGGTGGCTGGCCTAACATGGTGAGAACTGATGAGGAAAACGGGGCTGTAGCGGCAGGAACAACTGGAAGCGGAACCGTACCTGCGATCGGGAGTGCCGCCGACAACACGAAGGTCGCCGACGGGGCCCCCCGATGAGATCAGCGACGTCGTGGCCATCGGGCCCGAGAGGTGGTCCGCGCGTTTGGAGCAGCGGTGGGAGGGTGTTGTGGTGCGCTGTCCCGTTGGTTGCAGATGGCGCCGCGGCTTGCAGGCTCGCCACGGTGGTCTCCAGCTTCGCGAACCTGGCCTCCAGATTGGGTTTCCAGCAGAGGAGATCCTCGATCTACGATGACTAGGTCTGCAGTTGCTTGAGGACGTGGGCGGATTCGACCTTGGCGTCTTGGTGTAGCTTGTCCAGGTACTCCTTGAGGGCCGGATCCATGGTGGCGAGGAGAACTTGCCGCGCTTGAACGCGGTGGCGAGTCTCCAGGGTTGGTGCGGCGGAGAGGAGTGGTGGAGTGGTCTCTGATACCAGGATGTTAGGGTATCGATCGATCTAACACTCAATTACAAGTACAAGCTCAAATCCGGATACAATCAGCCAAGCTGTTCTTGTGAGGAGAAAGGGGACGAGGAAGGGAGCCACCGCCATTCTGATCCTACTGGATGCCTTCCTCGACTCGCTTGTGGGTGTAAGTAGGTGGCATCACCGGGCCAACCCTAGCGAGTCCAGTCTGGCCCAACGAACCTCCTGTTGGGCTGTACAATGCGGGCCGGCTTGCTGGCGATGCGCCTTGGTGTGTAGCCCTGCGTTCCGCTCGGGTTGATCGCCGTGGCAGACTGCTGCTGCCACGGTGTCCTGCTCCTGGGTATTTGGGGCGCTGACACTAGATCTGTCGCCGCGAGCTAGCCCAAGCACTGCCACGGCTGCACCGCCGTCATCACCGTGGCCAACGGCCTTGCCGACGGCCAGGACCGCGCTAGGAGGGCCGCCTTCGTCGACCTTGTATCCCTCCCTGCAGCAGATCGGTGGAGATGCCCCGTACACCTCACCATCTTCGTTCTTCTCCGCCCCGGCCACCGCGACGTCGTCGTCGATCTACCGCACCGCGACCTCCCCGGCTTCGCCGTGCTTCTCCCCGACACCGCTGTGAGCCACCGTCCTTTCCCCATTCTTCCTTTTCTTTCTTCCCGTCGCCGTAGGACGCCACCATTGACACGCCCGAACCTCTCTGTTTGCTCCCGCGAGCGTGGGCTCACCTGGCGCTGCTCGCCCGCCACGCTCGCGTCTTCTGCCATTACGCGCTTCTTCTGCTGCGCTTTCGTAGCTCTGCGCTGACCGCCCGTCACCTCTGCAACGCGCCGCTGCCTTGCAGACCGCAGCATCCTTCGCCACAATTGCTGTGCACAACCCCCTCGCCCCAAGTTCCTGCGTGTTCGCCGCCCGCCCGTGCGTCGCGCCCGCTCCATGCTCGCGCCTACTAGCGCCCAGGCGCCGTTCCCTCGTCTGCTGCGGCTGCCTTGTGGCTTCGCCGCGCTGCCAGCCACTTCCGCTCGCCGCCTGTGTCGTGACCGCGCTCCACCTCCGGCCACCGTCCCCCACACCGGCCATCGCCCCCCACTGCTCCGCTCGTGCCTCACCACTCGCACGCCCACGCCGTCGTCCGCCTCTACTAGATGCCGCTGCTCTCCTGCCGCTAGCTCCGGCCGACACTGCCACCGCGCCCGCAGCTCCGCTGTCCCGGCTCGGCCGCTCCTCGCACGCCCACTAGTGCCCGCCGCGTGCTCCTCCGCTGCCCACAGGCACCGCCATGCCAGCGCCCCATGGTCGCGGCTCTCCGGGTCCGCCCACGGTACCCCCGCCAGCGCTAGACGCCCGCTCCAGTGGCCTCATGGGCCACTGGCAGCCGGGGCCCACACCCCCCGTTTGATAAAAAAAAGGGATTTTAAAAAATAACAATAAAATTAATTAAATAATTGATTAATTAACTTAATTAAAAGTTTGCTCAATTAAACTTAATAGTAGTTAACATGTTAATTAACTGTTGTGTTTATGACAGGGGCCCCACCCCCTGTTGACTAGTCAATCTTTGACTGGACAACTGGGTCCCCCTGGCCCACATGTCAGCCTCTGTATACATTCTGTGTACACAGGGCTGGGTATCCGTAGCATTTTGTCTATTAATTTCGAATTAATAATAATTTCAGAAGATGAATGAAACTTCAGAAAATCATATAAAATAATCTGTAGCTCGGATGAAAAAACTTTATACATGAAAGTTGCTCAGAAAAATCTAACGAATCCGAATAAGTGGTCAGTTCATATATCACATGCCCCTAGCATGCTGAACATGGAACCGTCCCCTCTCTTTCATCTGTCCGAAATCCGCCTACCACCAGGAAATCATCCTCGGATGTTTCCCCCTTTGTCTGCAACGTGTAGTACCGCGTTAGAGCACGCCTAGCACTACGTATCGTCATGTCATGCTTAGTGATACCTTTGTTTGCTATGTATTTACTGTTTCTTCCCCCTCTTCTCTCCGGTAGACCCCGAGACCGATGTTGCCCCTGTGATCGACTACGTTGACGACGACCCCTCCTTGCCGGAGCAACCAGGCAAGTCACCCCTTTGATCATCCTAATATCGCCCATTCCATTCTCTCATGCTTGCATTAGATTTTGCTGCTGTTATTGTTTGCTCCTATTCTGATGCATAGCCTGCTTTTGTAACCTGCTCATTGTACCTTACCTGCTTATCCTAAACTGCTTAGTATAGGTTGGTTAGTGATCCATCAATGACCCCCACCTTGGCCTTGTTGCCCCTGCTTCATCATCGAAGACCCGATCAACGTGATCGAAGACCAGGCCCCGACACCGCACATCACTTTCCCCTTTTGTTTCTCGACTCTTAGAGTTACCATCGAGTGCCGGGGGTGGAACATATACATCACTCCTGATGAGATCTCTGTAGTGTAGCTATTCGGTCGTGGTCATCGAGGGTGATTTCCTCCTTAACCACTTCCGATATGACTCTTTCGTGCAAACCCTCAAGTGTGAACCTCGGGGGTGGTTCCTCTTACGTTCACCTTAATGATTACATCGAGTGGAATTCACCGGGGGTGATTACTCGGATTTTCCCCTTGATGTTTGGACACACGGATACTTGGACTTTACAACTGTTACCTGGAAGGGAGGGTCGACCCTGAGGGGTACCCGCGAGTGATGTGGATACGGGTTGACCTGGAGGGTGCTCGCGAGATAGTTACGAGGCGTGGCCGGACATTCCTAGCCCTTGCCGCAAGTCCTCGAGACGGGGCGACAGGGTCACATCTTTCGTGAGTATCTGCTTGTTACCGCGCGTTCCTGATCCACTATGATTTGGATATTTGATCCGAGGGGCCTCTGGCCTGATAGCACTAACCATCACATGGGCATAGTATGGGTGTTCTGTGTCGTATGCATCAGCCGAAGCTTAATAGACGTCAGCGACTGAGCGGCGCACGCCGAGTTGGACTGGTAAGCACCTGCCTTTTCTAAGGAGGTAGCTAGGTCTGCTCACCGGCCGCGTTTGCAACGTGCAGGAGTTCCCGGGGCAGTGGCCCATGACCCCTGGGAGCATAGGTTTAGTCCAGTGTGTTGACCTCTCTATTAAGCCTAGGTCGGGTTGCGGCGTATTGTTTGGCCGAGGCCGGGCATGACCCAGGAAAGTGTGTCCGGCCGGAGTTAATCGAGCGTGGTGGGTAAGTTGGTGCACCCCTGCAGGGAAGAAAACATATATTGATAGCCTGTCCTACGGTAACGGACACTTGGAGTTGTATCCCGATCGATACAACTAGAACTGGATACTTGAGATGAGACTTAGATATGAGGTGATAAATGGATAGTATGGCTCTGGGATTGCTTTCTCGCAGGGAGTCGAGAAAGGATCTCTGGCCGAGGTTGAGAACACTTCTACTACTTTACTTTATGCTACTCTACTCCCTCCTGTTGCTGCAAGATGGTGCTTTCCAGAAGATGCTAGTCTTCGATAGGCTAGGTTTTACCCTTCTCTTCTAGCATTCTCCAGTCCAGTCCAAAGATACAACCCTTTTCATTGATACCGATGCATATGTAGTGTAGATCCTTGCTTGCGAGTACTTTGGATGAGTACTCACGGTTGCTTTGCTTCACCCTTTCCCCCTTTCTTCTTCTTCCCGATTGGTGCAACCAGATGTCGGAGCCCAGGAGCCAGATGCCACCGCCGATGCCAACTACTACGTGGAGACCGGCCACGACCGTGAGTAGTTAGGAGGCTCGAGCAGGAGGCCTTGCCTTTTCGATCGTAGATGCTTTTGTGCTAGCCTTCTTAAGGAAAACTTGTCTAACTTATGTATGTACTCAGATATTGTTGCTTCTGCTGACTCTTGTGTTTTCGAGCTTATGTATTCGAGCCCTCGAGGCCCCTGGCTTGTAATATAAAGCTTGTATTATTTTTAATTTGTGTCTAGAGTTGTGTTGTGATATCTTCCCGTGAGTCCTTGATCTTGATCGTACACATTTGCGTGTATGATTAGTGTACGGTTGAATCGAGGGCGACACACAGGCGAAGACCACGTTTTGTCAGGATAACTTGTACTAGTTGTCCCCCTTCAAATTGCCTGTTCTGGGATCCCTTCCCACCTAATATTTGGGAAGAGGACCTGGGCTTCTATATATAGGACTAGCCACCACCGTGGGAGGCATCTCATCTTGGGTTGGATCCATTCCGCGAAGGCCACCACACAATCTCACCGAGCTCAAGAACACCTCTCCTCAGGAGGCTGTTCTTCCCTTGTACTTGTTCATCCTCAGCCTGCAAGGCAATCCACCTCACCACACTGGAGTAGGGTATTACACCACAACGGTGGCCCGAACCAGTATAAACCATTGTGTCACTTGTTCTTTGGGTTCGACGTGTTAAGCCTTGAGATCATTGCGAGAGCGAGCAAGAGAGAGAGAGAGAGAGAGAGAGAGAGAGAGAGAGAGAGAGAGAGAGAGAGAGAGATCTTCGTGCGCACCCCAGTGTTCGAACCTCAGGGGTTTGCCGGAACCCAGAATCTGACATTTGGCGCGCCAGGTAGGGGTGAGCCGAAGCCTCTCTTTCGTCAGCTGATCAGCTGAACACCCCGCAGTGCCGATGTCCGGCGACCCAAGGACCAACACCGACCATTGGGCAGCTTGGCCCATCAGGGCGGCATTGTCCGCCCAAGAGGACCTCAACTGCACGCTCCAGGCGGCCTGTGCACCACCGAACGCTGCAGGGCACGGGCGGCGCGGTCTGGCGCCTTCCACCCTCACACCATGGTGGGCGCGGGCCACCGTAAGGGCCTCAAGCTACGCGACAGCAACGGCACCACACACTGATAACCCACAAGTATAGGGGATCGCAACAGTTTTCGATGGTAGAGTATTCAACCCAAATTTATTCATTCGACACAAGGGGAGCCAAAGAATATTTTCAAGTATTAGCAGTTGAGTTGTCAACTCAACCTCACCTGGATAACTTAATATGTGCAGCAAAGTAGTATGGAAGTAATTGTAACGAGCAAAAGTGACAGTAATAGTTTTGTAGTGATTGTAACAGCAGTAATAGTAAAGTAACTAAGCGGAGAACAATATGTGAAAAGCTCGTAGGCACTGGATCAGTGATGGAGAATTATGTCGGATGCGATTATCCATGCAACAGTTATAACATAGGGTGACACAGAACTAGCTCCAATTCATCAATGTAATGTAGGCATGTATTCCGAATATAGTCATACGTGCTTATGGAAGAGAACTTGCATGACATCTTTTGTCCTACCCTCCCGTGGCAGCAGGATCCTAATGGAAACTAAGGGATATTAAGGCCTCCTTTTAATAGAGTACCGGACCAAAACATTAACACGTAGTGAATACATGAACTCCTCAAACTATGGTCATCATTGGGAGTGGTCCCGATTATTGTCACTTCGGGGTTGCCGGATCATAAGACATAGTAGGTGACTATCGACTTGCAAGATAGGATCAAGAACTCACATTTATTCATGAAAACATAATAGGTTCTGATCTGAAATCATGGCACTCGGGCCCTAGTGAAAAGCATTAAGCATAGCAAAGTCATAGCAACATCAATCTCAGAACATAGTGGACACTAGGGATCAAACCCTAACAAAACTAACTCGATTACATGATAAATTCATCCAACCCATCACCGTCCAGCAAGCCTACGATGGAATTACTCACGCCTGGCAGTGAGCATCATGAAATTGGTGATGGAGGATGGTTGATGATGACGATGGCGACGGATTCCCCTCTCCGGAGCCCCGAACGGACTCCAGATCAGCCCTCCCGAGAGAGATTAGGGCTTGGCAGCGGCTCCGTATCGTAAAACGCGATGAATCCTTCTCTCTGATTTTTTCTCCCCGAACGTGAATATATAGAGTTGGAGTTGAGGTCGGTGGAGCTCCAGGGGGCCCACGAGGCAGGGGGCGCGCCCCCACCCTAGTGGCTAGGGTGTGGGGCCCCTGGCGTTGATTCTTTCGCTAGTATTTTTTATTATTTCCAAAAATAATCTCCGTTGATTTTCAGGTCATTCCGAGAACTTCTGTTTCTACACAAAAATAACACCATGGCAATTCTGCTGAAAACAGCGTCAGATTGAGTTAGTTCCATTCAAATCATACAAGTTAGAGTCCAAAACAAGGGAAAAAGTGTTTGGAAAAGTAGATACGACGGAGACGTATCAACTCCCCCAAGTTTAAACCTTTGCTTCTCCTCAAACAATTCAGTTGATAAACTGAAAGTGATAAAGAAAAACTTTTACAAACTCTGTTTGCTCTTGTTGTTGCAAATATGTAAAGCCGGCATTCAAGTTTTCCGCAAAGATTATGAACTAACCATATTCACAATAACACTTAGGTCTCATGTTTACTCATGTCAATGGCATAATCAACTAGCGAGCAACAATAATAAATCTTGGATGACCACACTTTCTCAAAACAATCATGATATGATATAACAAGATGGTATCTCGCTAGCCCTTCCTGAGACCGCAAAACATAAATGCAGAGCACCTTTAAAGATTAAGGACTGACTAAACATTGTAATTCATGGTAAAAGAGATCCAGTCATAGTCATACCCAATATAAATTAATAGTAATGGATGCAAATGACAGCGGTGCTCTCCAGCTGGTGCTTTTTAATAAGAGGGTGATGACTCAACATAAAAATAAATAGATAGGCTCTTCGCAGAGGGAAGCAAGGATTTGTAGAGGTGCCAGAGCTCGATTTTTGAAATAGAGATAAATAATATTTTGAGCGGCATTCTTTCATTGTCAACATAACAACCGAGAGATGGCGATATCTTCCATGCTACACACATTATAGGCGGTTCCGAAACAGAATGGTAAAGTTTATACTCCCACTCCACCAACAAGCATCAATCCATGGCTTGCTCGAAACAACGAGTGCCTCCAACTAACAAGAGTCCCGGGGGAGTTTTGTTTGCAATTATTTTGATTTGATTTGCATAAATCATGGGACTGGGCATCCCGGTGACCAACCATTTTCTCGTGAGTGAGGAGCGGAGTCCACTCCTCTTAAGAATAACCTGCCTAGCATGGAAGATACAGACAACCCTAGTTGATACATGAGCTATTCGAGCATACAAAGCAGAATTTCATTTGAAGGTTTAGAGTTTGGCACATACAATTTTACTTGGAACGGCAGGTAGATACCGCATATAGGAATGCATAGTGGACTCATATGGAATAACTTTGGGGTTTTAAGGGATTGGATGCACAAGCAGTATTCCCGCTTAGTACAAGTGAAGGCTAGCAAAAGACTGGGAAGCGACCAACTAGAGAGTGACAACAGTCATGAACATGCATTAAAATTAATAAACATTGAGTGCAAGCATGAGTAGGATATAATCCACCATGAACATAAATATCATGAAGGCTATGTTGATTTTGTTTCAACTACATGCGTGAACATGTGCCAAGTCAAGTCACTTGAATCATTCAAAAGAGGATACCACCCTATCATACCACATCACAACCATTTTAATAGCATGTTGGCATGCAAGGTAAACCATTATAAACTCCTAGCTAATTAAGCATGACATAAGAACCTATAATCTCTAATTGTCATTGCAAACATGTTTATTCATAATAGGCTGAATCAGGAACGATGAACTAATCATATTTACAAAAACAAGAGAGGTTGAGTTCATACCAGCTTCTCTCATCTCAATCAGTCCATCATATATCGTCATTATTGCCTTTCACTTGCACGACTGAATGATCTGAATAATAATAATAGTGCACGTGCTTTGGACTAAGCTGGAATCTGCAAACGTTCAATAAAAAGGAGAAGACAAGGCAATATGGGCTCTTGGTTAAATCAACAATAATGCATATAAAAGCCACTTCAATAGTTTCATCATGGTCTTCTCCTATCGACCCCCAAAGAAAAGAAAAGAAGTAAAACTATTTACACGGGAAAGCTCCCAACAAGCAAAAGAAGAACGAGAAATCTTTTTGGGTTTTCTTTCAATTATTACTACTACAGGCATGGAAAGTAAACTAGCAAAAGGCTACAACTAAATTTTTGAGTTTTTCTTAAGGTTTTTCAAACACACAAGAAGAAGGCAAGAAAATAAACTAGCATGGATAATACAATGAAAAAGTATGAGCACCGAAAACTAGCATGAGTGTGTGAATATGAATGAAATGTCGGTGAGAGATGCGTACTCCCCCAAGCTTAGGCTTTTGGCCTAAGTTGGTCTATTGCCACGGCTGGCCTGGCGGATATCCAAAGTTGTAGTTGGGGTCGTACTGAGATGCAGCGGCTATTGCATCGTGGGCTGCAGCTTGGAGGCGAGCTGCCCTCGTCCTCCTCTCGTACTCGTTCGCCTCCTCCCTGGTTATGACATATCTCCCCTTTGCCTGAAAATCAAAAAAGTAGGAGCAGGGAGAGCGACGTGATAGGTGTGTCGTCTGTCAAAGATTAGTCGGTACTGGAGGGACTGATTGTTCCTCTCAACAAACTGATGACGAACATAGCCTCATAATCAAAATAAACAGGAGGCAACTCAACATCATACTCACGTATGGGTATATCAAGAAAATTAGCTAAACGGGTTGCATAAATTCCATCAAAAGAAATCTCCATTAATTCTATTATTATGCAACCTACGTGCAACAATGGCTCTCAAATTATAATGTTTATCTCCTAATACAACACTCCTAAGAACACTGAGGTCAGGGACACACATGTGACATGCTTCATCCTTACCATTTATGCATCTACCTATGAAGAGAGCAAAATAATGTATAGAAGGAAAATGAATGTTCCCTATGGTAGCTTGTGTTATATCTCTAGACTCCCCCTCAGTTATACTAGCAAGAAAATCTCTAAACTCGATTTGCGAGGCTCACTAGTGCTACCCCATTGCGGAAGTTTGCAAGCAGTATTAAAATCCTCTAAGTCCATGGTATAAGAATTTTCATAAAGATCAAAGGAATCAATGAGATAGTGGTACTGGCGGCACTTATCTGCCTCGAAGCTCACAAGATCAGCATTACGCACATATGCGTTAAATTCTTCCTTGATTCCTGCTCGATCCATAAAGTCCTCTGACGGCCATTCACAAGCCCACACTTGAGCTTCCCTCAGTGGTTCATCGTCCACATCGCGTATTGCGAGCCTGGGTCCTTGATACATTTTCCTAAACATATTTCTTCCTCTGAAAAATTTCTGAAAATTTTAGTAACTTCAAATAAAAGTGAACCAAGCTCAACAAAATTGATAGCAACTACTCCCACAAGTGCCTAGAGACTATATCATGCATTAGAACTACTTGGAACCATATAAATTTGATATGCAAGCTCAAGAACATGGTCACCTAGGCAGCAAAAATTTGCAATGAATAAAGCACTAGAACAAAAACTAATTGGACCATTGGAGGAGTCACATACCAAGGAACAATCCCCCAAAGCAGTTTTGTGAGAGGTGCTTTGAGCAAGGAGATCGAGAATGGCAGCAAAATGAGCAAGAACTTGTGCTTGAGCTGGTTGGTGATTTTTTGGGAGGAAGAAGGAGTGTGTGGTTGCTGGAATAAGTGGAGGGGAGCCACCATGGGCCCATAGGCAGGGGGCGCACCCAGGGGGGTTTGCGCGCCCTGGACCCTCGTGGCCAGGTGCTTGCTCCCCCTGCTGTGTTCTTAGTGCCAGATATTCTCAAATATTCTAGAAAAAATCATATTTCATTTTTGGGGCATTTGGGGGTTCAGTTCAGTCCCGATGGTCTTGAACAGCTCGCGCCAAAAGGTGCTGGTGAAAACTGGATCCCTGTCGGAGACGATAGCAGCGGGCAGCCCGTGGAGCTTGTAGACGTTCTCCAAGTATGAGTGAGCCACCTTGGCAGCAATAAAGGGGTAGCTCAGAGGTAGAAAGTGCGTGTAGTGCGTGAACTTGTTGACCACCACGAAGATGCAGTTGAACTTGCCTGAAGTGGGCAGCCCGTCGATGAAGTCCATGGTGACCACCTTCCAGGCGCGGTCTGGGATAAGCAAGGGCTTGAGGAGTCCGGGGTAACGGACACGCTCCGGCTTTGGCGGCACACAATGCATGATTGCACGCGTCTTGGCGCGTCTTCTCCTTCATTTTAGGCCGAGCAAAGCAGCGAAGCGGCGTCGATAAGTTCTTTGGCGCGCAGAGTGACCACCGATCGTGCTATCATGGAAGGCGGAGCACACACTACTGCATGGATGGAGACCCTCCCAGCCAGAGCCTGCTGCGTAAATAGAATAGCCCATCTCGCATGGTGAAGCGTTGCTTGGGGTCTGGTCGGCGCTCGAGGTCTGTGACGATCTTCTGAGCTTGAGGATTTGATGCATAACTGGCTTGAATGTCAGTCAGCCAAGTTGGAGTCGGCCGCGGTGTTGGAAGCACCGGTTGATATGAGATCTTGTATCTCATACCCAGCAATTTGGTAAAGGCTTTTGTTGCGAGGTGTTGATAGGTGCTGGTCGTGGAGGTGAGTCATGCTGCGATGATCGGTGCGGATGATGAACTCGTCGGTCTGCAGGTAAGGACTCCACTGATCGATAGCCATGAGGATCGCCATGCACTCCTTCTCGTATGTGGACAACCCTCGGTTCTTGGGACCGAGCGCTTTGCTTAAGTATGCAATCGGGTGCCCTTCTTGTTGCAGTACAGCTCCTACCCCATAGGCACAGGCATCTGTGTCGATCACGAATTGCTTGCTGAAGTCCGGAAGCTGCAGAACTGGTGCAGATATCAGTTTCTCCTTGAGTGTGTCAAATGCTTGTTGTGTGTCACTCGTCCAAACGAATAGCTGGTTCTTCTTCAGTAACGTGAAAAGAGGACGGACAACGAATAGCTGGCTCCAAGATCACATAAAGCAGTTTTAACATAGTTTCTTTTAATGGAGCATGGTATAGTGGGTACTCCTGGATCTCCTAACTTCTTTGGTATTCCACCCTTAAAAGTATAATTAGCAAGCATGGTGGAAATTTCAGCTTCCGGTATCTTTCTTTTATATGTGACAATATCCTTCATATAGTTAGCATAAGGATTCATTTTGAGCATATCAGTCAAACGCATACGCAAGAAGATAGGTCTAATCATTTCAGCAAAGCGCTCAAAATCCTCATCATCCTTTTTCTTGGATGGTTTGGGAGGAAAAGGCATGGGTTTCTGAACCCATGGTTCTCTTTCTTTACCGTGCTTCCTAGCAACAAAGTCTCTCTTATCATAACGTTGATTCTTTGATTGTGGGTTATCAAGATCAACAGTAGGTTCAATTTCTACATCATTGTCATTACTAGGTTGAGCATCAACATGAACATCATCATTAACATTATCACTAGGTTCATGTTCATTTCCAGATTGTGTTTCAAAGATCGTAAATAGAAATATCATTGGGATTCTCAGGTGTGTCAATAACAGGTTCACTAGAAGCATGCAAAGTCCTATCATTTTTCTTTTTCTTCCTTTTAGAAGGACTAGGTGTATCAATATTATTTCTCTGAGAATCCTGCTCAATTCTCTTAGGGTGGCCCTCGGGATACAAAGGTTCCTGACTCACTTTACCCCCTCTAGTTGCAACTCTAACAGCAAAGTCATTATTCTTACTATTTAATTCATTGAGCAGATCATTCTGAGCTTTAAGTACCTGTTCTACTTGAGTGGTGACCATAGAAGCATGTTTACTAATGAGTTTAAGTTCACCTTTAACTCTAGACATATAATCACCCAAGTGTTCAATCATATAAGCATTGTGTTTTAATTCTCTACCAACATAAGCATTGAAGTTTTCTTGTTTGACAATAAAATTACCAAACTCATCTAAGCATTGGCTAGCAAATTTAGTAGGCGGGATTTCAGCTTTATCATATCTATAGAGAGAATTTACCTTTACTACCTGTGTCGGGTTATCAATACCATGTGTTTCTTCAATAGGTGATGGATTAAAACCATGTATTTCTTCAAAAGGCGGTAAATTAAGACCATGTATTTCTTCAACAGGAGGTAAATTCTTAACGTCTTCAGCTTTTATACCTTTTTCTTTCATAGATTTCTTTGCCTCTTGCATATCTTCGGAGTTGGCTTAGGAGTTGTTTCAGGAAGTGTCCAATTATTTTCATTTGTCAACATATTATTCAATAGAATTTCAGCTTCATCAACAGTTCTTTCCCTGAAAACACAACCAAAGACAACTATCCGTGGTATCTGGAAGCATCGGTTAGTCCATTATAAAAGATATCAAGTATTTCATTTTTCTTGAGAGGATGATCAGCAAAGCATTAAGTAATTGGAGAAGCCTCCCCAAGCTTGTGGGAGACTCTCTTCTTCAATTTGCACAAAATTATATATTTCCCTTAAGGCAGCTTGTTTCTTATGAGCGAGAAATATTTAGCGGAGAAGTAATAAATCATATCACGGGACTATGCACACAACCAGGATCAAGAGAATTAAACCATATCTTAGCATCACCCTTTAATGAGAACGGAAATATTTTAAGGATATAATAGTAGTGAGTTTTCTCATCATTAGTGAACAGGGTGGCTATATCATTTAATTTAGTAAGATGTGCTACAACAGTTTCAGATTCATAGCCATAGAAAGGATCTGATTCAACCAAAGTAATTATATCAGGATCAACAGAGAAATCATAATCCTTATCAGTAACAAAGATAGGTGAAGTAGCATAAGCAGGATCATATTTCATTCTAGCATTCAGAGTTTTTTCTTTCAGCTTAGCTAACAATTTCTTAAGATCACTTCTATCATTGCGAGCAAGAAAGTCTCTAGCAGTTTCTTCATCCATAACATAACCCTCAGGCACAACATGCAATTCATATCTAGGGGGAGAATCTTCATCATCACGTTCATCAATATTATCAGTTTCAATAATTCCATTCTCTCTAGCCCTAGCAAGTTGTTCATCAAGAAATTCACCAAGTGGCACAGTAGTATCAAGCATAGAAGTAGTTCATAAGTATCATGCATAGCAGAAGTGGCATAATCAATAACATGCGACATATCAGAATTAATAGCAGAAGCAGGTTTAGGTGTCGCAAGCTTACTCAAAACAGAAGGTGAATCAAGTGCAGAGCTAGATGGCAGTTCCTTACCTCCCCTCGTAGTTGAGGGATAAATCTTGGTTTTCTCGTCTTTCAAGTTCTTCATAGTGACCAGTAGATATAAATCCCAAGTGACTCAAAGAATAGAGCTATGCTCCCCGGCAATGGCGCCAGAAAATAGTCTTGATAACCCACAAGTATAGGGGATCGCATAGCAGTTTTTCGAGGGTAGAGTATTCAACCCAAATTTATTGATTCGACACAAGGGGAGCCAAAGAATATTCTCAAGTATTAGCAGTTGAGTTGTCAATTCAACCACACCTCGATAACTTAATATCTGCAGCAAAGTATTTAGTAGCAAACTAGTATGGAAGTAACGGTAACGGTAGCAAAAGTGAAAGTAATAGTTTTGTAGTGATTGTAACAGCAGCAACGGTAAAGTAACTAAGCGGAGAACAATATTTGAAAAGCTCGTAGGCATTGGATCGGTGATGGAGAATTATGTCGGATGCGATTATTCATGCAACAGTTATAACATAGGGTGACACAGAACTAGCTCCAATTCATCAATGTAATGTAGGCATGTATTACGAATATAGTCATACATGCTTATGGAAAAGAACTTGCACGACATCTTTTGTCCTACCCTCCCGTGGCAGCGGGGTCCTAATGGGAACTAAGGGATATTAAGGCCTCCTTTTAATAGAGTACTAGACTAAAGCATTAACACATAGTGAATACATGAACTCCTCAAACTATGGTCATCACCGGGAGTGGTCCCGATTATTGTCACTTGAGTTTGCGGATCATAACACATAGTAGGTGACTATAGAATTGCAAGATAGGATCAAGAACTCACATATATTCATGAAAACATAATAGGTTCGGACCTGAAATCATGGCACTCGGGCCCTAGTGACAAGCATTAAGCATAGCAAAGTCATAGCAACATCAATCTCAGAACATAGTGGATACTAGGGAACAAACCCTCACAAAACTAACTCGATTACATGATAAATCTCATCCAACCCGTCACCGTCCAGCAAGCCTACGATGGAATTACTCACGCACGGTGGTGAGCATCATGAAATTGGTGATGGAGGATGGTTGATGATAACGATGGCGATGGATTCCCCTCACTGGAGCCCCGAACGGACACCAGATCAGCCCTCCCGAGAGAGATTAGGGCTTGGCGGTGGCTCCGTATCGTAAAACGCAATGAATCCTTCTCTCTGATTTTTTTTCTCCCCGAACGTGAATATATATAGTTGGATTTGAGGTCGATGGAGCTCCAGGGGGCCCATGAGGCAGGGGGGCGCGCCCAGGGGGACAGGCGCGCCCCCACCCTCGTGGCTAGGGTGTGGCCCCCTGGCCTTGATTCTTTCACCAGTATTTTTTATTATTTCCAAAAATAATCTCTATTGATTTTCAGGTCATTCCGAGAACTTTTGTTTCTGCACAAAAATAACACCATGGCAATTCTGCTGAAAACAGCGTCAGTCCGGGTTAGTTCCATTCAAATCATACAAGTTAGAGTCCAAAACAAGGGCAAAAGTGTTTGGAAAAGTAGATACGACGGAAACGTATCACACACCCGACGGGAACAAGAAAACATGCGAGGCGCACTCATAGTGGCGCGGGAGCTGCTGCGGTGCCGGTTGGCGGAGAGCGGCCGCGATGCATTGCTGGAGCGTGTCGCCGAGCTGTTGGACGCCGCAACGAGGGGTATGTCGCCTTTCTGATCCTAACCTACGCCTCACCTTGTGGCCAGATCGCACGGTGGGCCTCGTCGCGCCCGCGTGCTCCCAGGCGCACCAGGAGGGTTCATCGGTGTCGGCACGACCAACGGTGCTGGGCACCCGGCCGCACCCGTGTTTCCCCCAGCGGGCGCAGGTACGGACGTTGCCCCCCCCCCCCCGCGACCCTAGCGGGATGCCACCCTACCACCACCAGGGCGGCACGCTGGGCCCGGCAGCGTGGAGCGCGTGGCGTCTCGGCGGAGGTTCCGGGGCGGCGGCTCCGGAAGCCTATGTGCCCTGCATGGTGGATCGAGAGTACATGTCGGTGGATGACCCTGGCTCGTTCCTCGAGCCGGGTTGGGAAGAGGAGATGCTGGAAGTTGAGGCCTTCCAGGAACCACCCAGGAGCCTCGCCGACCCCGCGAACGACAACAACCGCAGGGTACCGCTAATCTCTCAGGAGCAGGCTTACGCTAACCATGGGTCGCAGGTGGACCAGGTCACAGCGGTGGACGGCGACCCCAGCGCAGCAACCTCGCTTCAACCAGGGGAAGCACATTGGGGGCTGCGCGGGAGGGGCCCGGAGCAAGGCCCCTCTCCGCGTTGCACGGAGCAAGACGTCACCCGGAGGTAGGTCCTCTATCGGGGAGGCATCGGCGAGCCTTCCCCCCGGCAGAGGGCCGTTGTTGTCGAGGGTGCCGCTAGCGTCCCCTTTGCCCCTTGGCATTGTCCTGGTTTCTGGACGCCCCAACAGTGGTCGAGGGCGGCGCAAGGCGGGGCCCTCGTCTGGCAATATGAAGCAAGGCTCACGCCTGTGAAGGTCTCCGCCCGTGACACTCTCATGTAATAATGAGTGGGGTTGTACACGCCCCGGGGTCTCCAGAGAGCCGCCCTCGGGCCTCGGGGCTCCCGCCCACGTCCTAGTGGAAGCACCATGCTTGGCGCTGGCTGTCGACACTGTCCCCAAATGACTATGCTCACGGCCTGTGAAAGCACTTAGCTCCGCGCTGGTGGGAAGACAAGAAGACTAGCTAGGTTCCGAATGCGGCCATTTGCTTTCAACCCCTCTTTTCTGTAGCTCGGTTTGCCGCCTTTTTGGATTTGAACTTGAAATTGTATTTTCGCTGACAAGTACGGAGGGCGTCTTTTTATCGTTGCATTGGTTTCTTGAATTTTCTGGTCCTGCGCCTTGTTTTTAAGGACCGCACCTGCTACCCCTCCCTCACGAGCACCTCGCGAGCGGGGGCTGGGTGTGGCATGCACGTGCATCCTGCCGTGCTCAGGCGCTTGCTTCTCGCAAGGCCCTATTGGGCGATCTAGCAGCCTCCCTAGGAGCCCAACACCTTGCAGGCCTGCAAAGGACTCCCCTCCGGAGAAATACACACCGGCAACCACAAGACCGGTGTGAGGTCTGTCTGGATTGAGGTAAGTTGCTACAGCAAGCTCGCAGAAGAACTTAAGGACTCACAAAAGCACGCTTTAAGTTTGGCTCAAGGAATAAAACAATAGTCTGAATACATGAGGGGCTCCCCCTCCCCAAAAATGCTCTTACATCTTGAAGGTCCATGCCCAAGCTTTTGCGCGCAGGTTTAAAACAAAGGAGCGCAGGCCTAATTGAACATGTCGCTCGCAGTGTCTTCCGAATCGTTCCCGGACGCGTTGCTGGCATCATCGTCGTCACCTGCATCGCCTCCGCCATCGTCAACCGCGCAGCCTTCGTCCGCCACGACCACCACCGCGTCATCCTCGGAGGCGAAGGCCCTGACCAGAGCATCCACATTATCGTCCACCCGGCGCGCCAGGTTATCCCGGATAGCCCCGGGCACTGGGGCAATGACGGTGTCAAAATCGAAGTTGGGGTCGGCATTTTGAAGATGGCTGAAGACGCGGGAGAATGCGCACCCGAGGAGGCCTCGGCTCTTTTTGTCTAGGAGCTCACAAGCCCTCTCGGCCCGGTTCTCCAAGCGCGTCACGACGTCGGTGAAGAAGTGAAGGTGGCTAGCATAGTCCTCGGCGTGGGGGGTGAGGGGCGTGCTCGTCGCAGATGACGCCTAGTGCCTGGTTGGCCCTCCTCCTGAGTTCCCGGAGCATGGGAGTGTGCTCGCGTAGTAACGTCTGCTGGCGGAGCGCCTCTTCCCTGCTCTGCTGTGCGAAGGACTCGGCGTTGGTAACTCGCCGCTGAAGCGGGAGCAGCTCAGCACGGGCAGAGGCCAACTCCGCCTGAACGAAGATCAGGGCCGTAGCAGCGGCCTTCTCATGCTGCTCCACCTCATTGAGCTTCTACCGGAGGGCAGCGGTTCTACCCTCAGCTTGGGCTTCCAAGAGCTTCAACTTCAGGTCGTATCTGTTGGCAAGATCTGCACGGCCCTCCGCCATCCTGCGGTCAATCTCCTCCTGGATCCTGGCCTCTCACGCGCTTGCGGCATCCTCCGCTTGGGCGACTTGGCGCTCCCTCGTATCCAACCGTTCAAGCCCGAGGCTACGCTCCATAGCCTCCAGCACCAGCACTTCCTCGCGCCTCAAGAACTCCTCCTCTTTGGAAGACGCCCCCTTCATCGACGCCAAAACAGCCCTGCGGGACTCGACCTGCTGCTCCAGGGATGCGTTCAGGGCCTAGAGCTCCTGCCTGCGCTTCTCTGCGACCTCGCGGTGGTGGGCAGCCTCCCAGGCCTCTTCCAAGGCTCGGGCACTGGCCTCATGCGAGGTCGCAAGGGATGCCTCGGCCTCCGCATTGGCATGCTCGCGCTGGAGACGCCCGAGGTTGATGGCCACCTTCAGTTGATGCCATTCGTCCGCTAGCCGAAGACCCTCAGTTTCAAGGCGGGCATCGACGTCCACGAGCTCTGCCCCAAGCCGGCTCAGCGCACACATCGCCTCCCGGAAGAGCTCGTGACGGACGGCACCCCGCTCGGGCGCAAGCTCGAACGCACGACCGGGCCCGTCCTCCACACGGGAAGTCACTGAAGAGGTCCGAGGTGGCTCGTGAAGGAAATATGCCCTAGAGGCAATAATAAAGTTATTATTTATTTCCTTATTTCATGATAAATGTTTATTATTCATGCTAGAATTGTATTAAACCGGAAACTTGATCCATGTGTGAATACATAGACAAACAAAGTGTCACTAGTATGCCTCTACTTGACTAGCTCGTTGAATCAAAGATGGTTAAGTTTCCTAGCCATAGACATGAGTTGTCATTTGATTAACGGAATCACATCATTAGAGAATGATGTGATTGATTTGACCCGTTCCGTTAGCTTAGCACTTGATCGTTTAGTATGTTGCTATTGCTTTCTTCATGACTTATACATGTTCCTATGACTGAGATTATACAACTCCCGAATACCGGAGGAACACTTTATGTGCTACCAAACGTCTGGCGTAATCGGGTGATTATAAAGGTGCTCTACAGGTGTCTCCGATGGTACTTGTTGATTTGGCATAGATCGAGATTAGGATTTGTCACTCCGGCTGTCAGAGAGGTATCTCTGGGCCCTCACGGTAATGCACATCACTATAAGCCTTGCAAGCATTGTAGCTAATGAGTTAGTTGCGGGATGATGCATTACGGAACGAGTAAAGAGACTTGCCAGTAACGAGATTGAACTAGGTATTGAGATACCGACGATTGAATCTCGGGCAAGTAACATACCGATGACAAAGGGAACAACGTATGTTGTTATGCGGTTTGACCGATAAAGATCTTCGTAGAATATGTAGGAACCAATATGAGCATCCAGGTTCCGATATTGGTTATTGACCGGAGACATGTCTCGGTCATGTCTACATAGTTCTCAAACCCGTATGGTCCGCACGCTTAAAGTTCGGTGACGATCGGTATTATGAGTTTATGTGTTTTCATGTACCGAAGGTAGTTCGGAGTCCCGGATGAGATACGGGGGCATGCCGAGGAGTCTCGAAATGGTCGAGACGTAAAGATCGATATATTGGACGACTATATTCGGACATCGGAAAGGTTCCGAGTGATTCGGGTATTTTTTCGGAGGACCGGGGGAGTTACGGGAATACGGGAGTACATATGGGCCTTAGTGGGCTTTAGGGGAAAAAGAGGAGAAGCCATGAGGGCTGGCCGCGCGCCCCCCATGGGCCTAGTCCAAATTGGACTAGGGGAGGGGCTGCGCCCACTCTTTCCTTCTCCTCCCCCTCTCCTTCCTTTCCCCTCCTAGTAGGACTAGGAAAGGAGGAATCCTACTCCTAATAGGAGGAGGATTCCTCCTCCCCTTGGCGCGCCTAGAGAGGCCGGCCGGCCTCCCCTTGCTCCTTTATATACGGGGGCAGGGGGCACCCCAAGACACACAATTTGATCGTTCCAAGCCGTGCGGTGCCCCCCTCCACCATAATCCACCTCGATCATATCGTAGCGGTGCTTAGGCGAAGCCCTGCATCGGTAGCAACATCATCACCGTCATCACGACGTCGTGCTGACGGAACTCTCCCGTGAAGCTCTGCTGCATCGGAGTTCGTGGGACGTCATCGAGCTGAATGTGTGCTGAACTCGGAGGTGCCGTGCGTTCGGTACTTGGATCGGTCGGATCGTGAAGACGTATGACTACATCAACCGCGTTCTCATAACGCTTCCGCTTACGGTCTACGAGAGTACGTAGACAACACTCTTCCCTCTCGTTGATATGCATCACCATGATCTTGCGTGTGCGTAGGATTTTTTTTTTGAAATTACTATGTTCCTCAACAGTGGCATCCGAGCCAGGTTTATGCGTAGATGTTATATGCACGAGTAGAACACAAGTGAGTTGTGGGCGATACTAGTCATACTGCTTACCATCATGTCATACTTTGATTCGGCGGTATTATTGGATGAAGCGGCCCGGACCGACATTACGCGTACGCTTATGCGAGACTGGTTCTACCGACGTGCTTCGCACACAGGTGGCTGGCGAGTGTCAGTTTCTCTAACTTTAGTTGAATCAAGTGTGGCTACGCCCGGTCCTTGTAAAGGTTAAAACAACACTAACTTGACGAAATATCGTTGTGGTTTTGATGCGTAGGTAAGAATGGTTCTTGCTCAGCCCGTAGCAGCCACATAAAACTTGCAACAACAAAGTAGAGGACGTCTAACTTGTTTTTGCAGGGCATGCTGTGATGTGATATGGTCAAGACATGATGCTAAGTTTTATTGTATGAGATGATCATGTTTTGTACCCGAGTTATCGGCAACTGGCAGGAGCCTTATGGTTGTCAATTTATTGTATGAAATGCAATCGCCACGTAATTGCTTTACTTTATCACTAAGCGGTAGCGATAGTCGTAGAAGCAATAGTTGGCGAGACGACAACGATGCTACGATGGAGATCAAGGTGTCGCGCCGGTGACAATGGTGATCATGACGGTGCTTTGGAGATGGAGATCAAAGGCACAAGATGATGATGGCCATATCATATCACTTATATTGATTGCATGTGATGTTTATCTTTTACGCATCTTATTCTGCTTTGATTGACGATAGCATTATAAGATGATCTCTCACTAAATTTCAAGGTACAAGTGTTCTCCACAGTATGCACCGTTGCCAAAGTTCGTCGTGCCGAGACACCACGTGATGATCGGGTATGATAAGCTCTACGTTCATATACAACGGGTACAAGCCAGTTTTGCACACGCAGAAATACTCGGGTTAAACTTGACGAGCCTAGCATATGCAGATATGGCCTCGGAACACTAGAGACCAAAAGGTCGAGCGTCAATCATATAGAAGATATGTTCAACATAGCGATGTTCACCATTGAAAACTACTCCATCTCACGTGATGATCGGACATGGTTTAGTTGATATGGATCAAGTGATTACTTAGATGATTAGAGGGATGTCTATCTAAGTGGGAGTTCTTAAGTAATATGATTAATTGAACTTTAATTTATCATGCACTTAGTCCTGGTAGTATTAGCATATCTATGTTGTAGATCAATAGCTCGTGTTTAGCTCCCCTGTTTTATTTTTGATATGTTCCAAGAGAAAACTAAGTTGAAAGATGTTAGTAGCAATGATGCGGATTGGATCCATGATCTGAGGATTATCCTCATTGCTGCACAGAAGAATTATGTCCTTGATGCACCGCTAGGTGACAGACCGATTGCGAGGAGCGGAATCAGGCGTTATGAGCGTTTGGCAAGCTCGATATGATGACTAGTTGATAGTTTAGTGCACCATACTTTATGGCTTAGAATCGGGATTCAAAGGCGTTTTGAAATGCCACGGAGCATATGAGATGTTCCAAGAGTTGAAATTAGTATTTGGACTCACGCCCATGTCGAAAGGTATGAGACCTTTGACAAGTACTTTGCCTACAAGATGGAGGAGAATAGCTCAACGAGTGAGCATGTGCTCAGAATGTCTGAGTACTACAATCACTTGAATCAAGTGGGAATTAATCTTCCTGATAAGATAGTGATTGACAGAGTTCTCTAGTCACTATCACCAAGTTACTAGAACTTCGTGATGAACTATAATATGCAAAGGATAACGGAAACGATTCCCAAGCTCTCCGTGAAGCTGAAATCGACAAAGGTAGAAATCAAGAAAAGCATCAAGTGTTGACGGTTGACAAGACCACTAGTTTCCAGAAAACGGCAAAGGGAAGAAAGGGAACTTCAAAAGAACGGCAAGCAAGTTGCTGCTCCCGTGAAGAAGCCCAAAGCTAGACCCAAGCCTGAAACTGAGTGCTTCTACTGCAAAGGAAATGGTCACTGGAAGTGGAACTGCCCTAGATACTTGGCGGATAAGAAGGATGGAAAAGTGAACAAAGGTATATTGGATATACATGTTATTGATGTGTACTTTACTAGTGTTTATAGCAACCCCTCGGCATTTGATACTGGTTCAGTTGCTAAGAGTAGTAACTCGGAACGGGAGTTGCAGAATGAACAGAAACTAGTTAAGGGCGAGGTGACAATGTGTGTTGGAAGTGGTTCCAAGATTGATATGATCATCATCGCACACTCCCTATACTTTCAGGATTAGTGTTGAACCTAAATAAGTGTTATTTGGTGTTTGCGTTGAGCATGAATATGATTTGATCATGTTTATTGCAATATGATTATTCATTTAAGTTAGAGAATAATTGTTGTTACATTTTACATGAATAAAACCTTCTATGGTCATACACCCAATGAAAATGGTTTGTTGGATCTCGATCGAAGTGATACACATATTCATAATATTGAACTCAAAAGATGCAAAGTTAATAATGATAGTGCAACTTATTTGTGGCACTGCTATTTAGGTCATATTGGTGTAAAGCGCATGAAGAAACTCCATTCTGATGGACTTTTGGAATCACTTGATTATGAATCACTTGGTACTTGCGAACCATGCCTCATGGGCAAGATGACTAAAACTCCGTTCTCTGGAACTATGGAGCGAGCAACAGGTTTGTTGGAAATCATACATACCGATGTATGTGGTCCGGTGAATATTGAGGATCACGGCGGTATCATTATTTTCTCACCTTCACAGATGATTTGAGCAGACATGAGTATATCTACTTGATGAAGCATAAGTCTAAAACATTTGAAAAGTTCAAAGAATTTCAGAGTGAATTGGAAAATCCCCGTAACAAGAAAATAAAGTTTCTAAAATCTGATCGTGGATGAGAATATTTGAGTTACGAGTTTGGTCATCATTTGAAACAATGCAGAATAGTTTCGCAACTCACGCCACCCGGAACACCACAGCGTAATGGTGTGTCCGAACGTCGTAATCGTACTTTACTAGATATGGTGCGATCTATGATGTCTCTTACTGATTTACCGCTATCGTTTTGGGGTTATGCATTAGAGACTGCTGCATTCACGTTAAATAGGGCACCATCTAAATCTGTTGAGATGACACCATATGAACTGTGGTTTGGCAAGAAACCAAAGGTGTCATTTCTTAAAGTTTGGCGTTGCAATGCTTATGTGAAAAAGTTTCATCCTGATAAGCTCAAACCCAAATCGTAGAAATGTGTCTTCATAGGATACCCAAAGGAGATAGTTGGGTACACCTTCTATCACAGATCCAAAGGCAAGACATTCGTTGCTAAGAATGAATCCTTTCTAGAGAAGGAGTTTCTCTCGAAATAAGTGAGTGGGAGCAAAGTAGAACTTGATGAGGTAACTGTACCTACTCCCTTATTGGAAAGTAGTTCATCACAAAAATCTGTTCCTGTGACTCCTACACCAATTAGTGAGGAAGCTAATGATGATGATCATATAACTTTAGATCAAGTTACTACCGAATCTCGTAGGTCAACCAGAGTGAGATCCGTACCAGAGTGGTATGGTAATCCTGTTCTGGAGGTCATGTTACTTGACCATGACGAACCTACGATCTATGAGGAAGCGATGATGAGCCCAGATTCCACGAAATGGCTTGAGGCCATGAAATCTGAGATGGGATCCATGCATGAGAACAAAGTGTGGACTTTGATTGACTTGCCCGATGATCGGGGAGCCATTGAGATTAAATGGATCTTCAAGAGGAAGACGTACGCTGATAGTAGTGTTACTACCTACAAAGCTAGAATTTTTGCAAAAAGGTTTTCGACAAGTTCAAGGTGTTGACTACGATGAGAGTTTCTCACTCGTATCTATGCTTAAAGTCTGTCCGAATCAAGTTAGCAATTGCCACATTTTATGAAATTTGGCAAATGGATGTCAAAACTGCATTCCTTAATTGATTTCTTAAAGAAGAGTTGTATATGATGCAACCAGAAGGTTTTGTCAATCCAAAAGATGCTAACAAAGTGTGTAAGCACCAGTGATCCATCTATGGACTGGTGCAAGCATCTCGGAGTTGGAATGTACGCTTTGATAGAGTGATCAAAGCATATAGTTTCTTATACAGACTTACGGTGAAGCCTGTATTTGTAAGAAAGTGAGTGGGAGCACTACAACCTTTCTAATCAGTATATATGTGAATGACATATTATCGATCGGAAATGATGTAGAATTTTCTGGAAAGCATAAAGGAGTGTTTGAAAGGAGTTTTTCAAAGAAAGGCCTCGGTGAAGCGGCTTACATATTGAGCATCAAGATCTATAGAGATAGATCAAGACGCTTGATAAGTTTTTTCAATGAGTACATACCTTGACAAGTTTTTGAAGTAGTTCAAAATGGAACAGTCAAAGAAAGAGTTCTTGTCTGTGTTGAAAGGTGTGAAGTTGAGTAAAGACTCAAAACCCGACCACGGCAGAAAATAAAAAGAGAATGAAAAGTCATTCCCTATGCCTCAATCATAGGTTCTATAAAGTATGCTATGTTGTGTACCAGACCTATTGTGTACCTCACCATAAGTTTGGCAAGAGGGTACAATAGTGATCCAGGAGTGGATCACTGGACAGTGGTCAAAATATCCTTAGTGGAATAAGGAAATGTTTCTTGATTATGGAGGTGAAAAAAGGTTCGTCGTAAAGGGTTACGTTGATGCAAGTTTTGACACTGATCCAGATGACTCTAAGTCTCAATCTGGATACATATTGAAAGTGGGAGCAATTAGCTAGAGTAGCTCCGTGCAGAGCATTGTTGACATAGAAATTTGCAAAATACGTACGGATCTGAATGTGGCAGACCCGTTGACTAAACTTCTCTCACAAGCAAAACATGATCACACCTTTGTACTCTTTAGATATTAATCACATAGCGATGTGAACTAGATTATTGACTCTAGTAAACCCATTGGGTGTTGGTCACATGACGATGTGAACTATGGGTGTTAATCACATGGTGATGTGAACTATTGATGTTAAATCACATGGCGATGTGAACTAGATTATTAACCCTAGTGCAAGTGGGAGACTGAAGGAAATATGACCTAGAGGCAATAATAAAGTTATTATTTATTTCCTTATTTCCTGATAAATGTTTATTATTCATGCTAGAATTGTATTAACCGGAAACTTGATACATGTGTGAATACATAGACAAACAGAGTGTCACTAGTATGCCTCTACTTGACTAGCTCGTTGAATCAAAGATGGTCAAGTTTCCTAGCCATAGACATGAGTTGTCATTTGATTAATGGGATCACATCATTAGAGAATGATGTGATTGACTTGACCCATTCCGTTAGCTTAGCACTTGATCGTTTAGTATGTTGATATTGCTTTCTTCGTGACTTATACATGTTCCTATGACTATGAGATTATGCAACCCCCATTTACCGGAGGAACACTTTGTGTGCTACAAAACGTCTCAATGTAACTGGGTGATTATAAAGTTACTCTACACGTGTCTCCGAAGGTACTTGTTGGGTTGACGTATTTCGAGATTAGGATTTGTCACTCCGATTGCCGGAGAGGTATCTCTGGGCCCTCTCGGTAATGCACATCACTATAAGCCTTGCAAGCAATGTGACTAATGAGTTAGTTGCGGGATGATGCATTACGGAACGAGTAAAGAGACTTGCGTGCTTGAGATTGAAATAGGTATTGAGATACCGACGATCGAATCTTGGGCAATTAACATACCGATGACAAAGCGAACAACGTATGTTGTTACACAGTTTGACCGATAAAGATCTTCGTAGAATATGTAGGAGCCAATATGAGCATCCAGGTTCCGCTATTGGTTATTGACCGGAGACATGCCTCGGTCATGTCTACATAGTTCTCGAACCCGTAGGTCCCCAGCTTAAACTTCGATGACGGTTATATTATGAGTTTATGTGTTTTGATGTACCGAAGATAGTTCGGAGTCCCGTATGTGATCACGGACATGACGAGGAGTCTCGAAATGGTCGAGACATAAAGATTGATATATTGGAAGCCTATATTTGGATATCGGAAGTGTTTGGGTGAAATCGATTTTCTTAGATGCAAGGGGTTACCGGAACCCCTCAGAGTTTAATGGGCCAAGATGGGCCTTAGTGGAGAAGAGGAGGCGGCCGGGGCAGGCCATGCCCCTCCCCTCTTGTCCGAATTGGACAAGGAGGCGGCACCCCCTTTCCTTCCTCTCTCCCTCCTCCTTCCCCCTTCTCCTACTCCAACTAGGAAAGGAGGGAGTCCTACTCCCGGTGGGAGTAGGACTCCTCCCTGGCGCGCCTCCTCCTGGCCGGCCGCCTCTCCCCCTTGCTCCTTTATATACGAGGGCAGGGGGCACCTCTAGACACAACAATTGATCCCTTGGATCTCTTAGCCGTGTGCGGTGCCCCCCTCCACCATAGTCCACCTTGATAATATCGTAGCGGTGCTTAGGCGAAGTCCTGCGTCGGTAGAACATCATCATCGTCACCGCCGTCGTTCTGACGGAACTCTCCCTCAAAGCTCGGCTGGATCGGAGTTCGAGGGACGTCGTCGAGCTGAACGTGTGCTGAACTCTGAGGTGCCATACGTTCGGTACTTGATCGGTCGGATCGTGAAGACGTACGACTACATCAACCGCGTTGTGCTAACGCTTCCGCTTTCGGTCTACGAGGGTACGTGGACAACACTCTCCCCTCTTGTTGCTATGCATCACCATGATCCTGTGTGTGCGTAGGAATTTTTTTGAAATTACTACGTTCCCCAACAGTGGCATCCGAGCCTGGTTTTATGCGTAGATGTTATATGCACGAGTAGAACACAAGTGAGTTCTGGGCGATATAAGTCATACTGCTTACTAGCATGTCATACTTTGGTTCGGCGGCATTGTTGGATGAAGCGGCCCGGACCGACATTAGACGTACGCTTACGCACTGGTTCTACCGACGTGCTTTGCACACAGGTGGCTGGCGGGTGTCAGTTTCTCCAACTTTAGTTGAACCGAGTGTGGCTACGCCCGGTCCTTGAGAAGGTTAAAACATCACTAACTTGACAAACTATCGTTGTGGTTTTGATGCGTAGGTAAGAACGGTTCTTGCTCAGCCCGTAGCGGCCACGTAAAACTTGCAACAACAAAGTAGAGGACGTCGAACTTGTTTTTGCAGGGCATGTTGTGATGTGATATGATCAAGGCATGATGCTATATTTTATTGTATGAGATGATCATGTTTTTTAACCAAGTTATCGGCAACTGGCAGGAGCCATATGGTTGTCGCTTTATTGTATGCAATGCCGCCCTGTAATGCTTTACTTTATCACTAAGCGGTAGCGATAGTCGCAGAAGCATAAGTTGGCGAGACGACAACGATGCTACGATGAAGATCAAGGTGTCGCGCCGGTGACGATGGTGATCATGACGGTGCTTCGGAGATGGAGATCACAAGCATAAGATGATGATGGCCATATCATATCACTTATATTGATTGCATAAGCTGTTTATCTTTTATGCATCTTATCTTGCTTTGATTGACGGTAGCATTATAAGATGATCTCTCACTAAATTATCAAGGTACAAGTGTTCTCCCTGAGTATGCACCGTTGCAAAAGTTCTTCGTGCTGAGACACCACGTGATGATCGGGTGTGATAGGCTCTACGTTCAAATACAACGGGTGCAAAACAGTTGCACACGCAGAATACTCATGTTAAACTTGACGAGCCTAGCATATGCAGATATGGCCTCAGAACACTGAGACCGAAAGGTCGAGCGTGAATCATATAGAAGGTATGATCAACATAGTGATGTTCACCACTCAAAACTACTCCATCTCACGTGATGATCGGACATGGTTTAGTTGATAGGGATCACGTGATCACTTAGATGATTAGAGGGATGTCTATATAAGTGGGAGTTCTTAAGTAATTTGATTAATTGAACTTCAATTTATCATGAACTTAGTCATGGTACTATTAGCATATTTATGTTGTAGATCAATAGCTCGCGTTCAGCTCCACTGTTTTATATTTTTGATATGTTCCTAGAGAAAACTAAGTTGAATGATGTTAGTATCAATGATGCGGACTGGATCCGTGATCTGAGGATAATCCTCATTGCTGCACAGATAAATTATGTCCTTGATCCACCGCTAGGTGACAGACCAATTGCAGGAGCAAATGCAGACGTTATGAACGTTTGGCAAGCTTGATATGATGACTACTTGATAGTTTAGTTCACCATGCTTTACGGCTTAGAATCGGGGCTTCAAAGACGTTTTTGAAACGCCACGGAGCATATGAGATGTTCCAAGAGTTGAAATTAGTATTTCAGACTCATGCCCATGTCGAAAGGTATGATACCTTTGACAAGTAATTTGCCTACAAGATGGAGGAGAATAGCTCAGCTAGTGAGCATGTGTTCAGAATGTCTGAGTACTACAATCACTTGAATCAAGCGGGAGTTAATCTTCCAGATAAGATAGTGATTTACCACTATCGTTTTGGGGTTATGCATTAGAGACAGCTGCATTCACGTTAAATACGGCACCATCTAAATCCGTTGAGACGACACTATATGAACTGTGGTTTGGCAAGAACCCAAAGTTGTCATTTCTTAAAGTTTGGGGATGCGATGCTTATGTGAAAAAGTTTCATCCTGATAAGCTCAAACCCAAATCGGAGAAGTGTGTCTTCATAGGATACCCAAAGGAGACTGTTGGGTACATCTTCTATCACAGATCCGAAGGCAAGACATTTGTTGCTAAGAATGGATCCTTTCTAGAGAAGGAGTTTCTCTCGAAAGAAGTGAGTGGGAGGAAAGTAGAACTTGATGAGGTAATCATACTGCTCCCTTATTGGATAGTAGTCCATCACAGCAATCTGTTCATGTGACTCCTACACCAATTAGTGAGGAAGCTAATGATGATGATCATGTAACTTCAGATCAAGTTACTACCGAACCTCGTAGGTCAACCAGAGTGAGATCCGCACGAGTGAATGCAGTAATCCTGTTACGGAGGTCATGTTACTTGACCAAGATGAACCTACAAACTATGATGAAGCGATGATGAGCCCAGATTCCGCAAAATGGCTTGAGGCCATGAAATCTGAGATGGGATCCATGTATGAGAACAAAGTGTGGACTTTGGTTGACTTGCCCGATGATCGGTAAGCAATAGAGAATAAATGGATCTTCAAGAGGAAGACGGACGCTTATAGTAGTGTTGCTATCTACAAAGCTAGACTGGTTGAAAAAAGGTTTTGACAAAGTTCAAGGTGTTGACTACGATGAGATTTTCTCACTCGTAGTGATGCTTAAGTCTGTCTGAATCATGTTAGCAAATTGCCACATTTTATGAAATCTGGCAAATGGATGTCAAAACTACATTCCTTAATGGATTTATTAAAAGAGAGTTGTATATGATGCAACCATAAGGTTTTGTCGATCCTAAAGGTGCTAACAAAATGTGCAAGCTCCAGCGATCCATCTATGGACTGGTGCAAGCATCTCGGAGTTGGAATATACGCTTTGATGAGTTGATCAAAGCATATAGTTTTATACAGACTTGCGGTGAAGCCTGTATTTACAAGAAAGTGAGTGGGAGCACTACAACATTTCTGGTAAATATATGTGAATGACATATTGTTGATCGGAAATAATGTAGAATTTTCTGGAAAGCATAAAGGAGTATTTGAAAGGAGGTTTTTCAAATAAAGACCTCGGTGAAGCTGCTTACATATTGAGTATAAAGATCTATAGAGATAGATCAAGACGCTTGATAAGTTCTTTCAATGAGTACGTACCTTGAGAAGATTCCGAAGTACTTCAAAATGGAACAGTCAAAGAAAGAGTTATTTCCTGTGTTACAAGGTGTGAAATTGAGTAAGACTCAAAGCTCGACCACGGCAGAAGATAGAAAGAGAATGAAAGTCATTCCCTATGCCTTAGCCATAGGTTCTATAAAGTATGCCATGTTGTGTATCAGATCTGTTGTATACCCTACACTGAGTTTAGTAAGGGAGTACAATAGTGATCTAGGAGTAGATCACTGGACAGCGGTCAAAATTATCCTTAGTAGAATAAGGATATGTTTCTTGATTATGGAGGTGACAAAAGGTTCGTCGTAACGGGTTACGTCAATGCAAGTTTTAACACTGATCCAGATGACTCTAAGTCTCAATCTGGATACATATTGAAAGTGGGAGCAATTAGCTAGAGTTGCTCCGTGCAGAGCATTGTTGACATAGAAATTTGCAAAATACATACGGATCTGAATGTGCAGACCCGTAGACTAAATTCTCTCACAAGAAAAACATGATCACACCTTAGTACTCTTTGGGTGTTAATCACATAGCGATGTGAACTAGATTATTAACTCTAGTAAACCCTTTGAGTGCTGGTCACATGACGATGTGAACTATGGGTGTTAATCACATGGTGATGTGAACCATTGGTGTTAAATCACATGGCGATGTGAACTATATTATTGACTCTAGTGCAAGTGGGAGACTGAAGAAAATATGCCCTAGAGGCAATAATAAAGTTATTATTTATTTCCTTATTTGATGACAAATGTTTATTATTCATGCTAGAATTGTATTAACCGGAAACATAATACATGTGTGAATACATAGGCAAACATAGTGTCACTAGTATGCCTCTACTTGACTAGCTCGTTAATCAAAGATGTTTAAGTTTCCTAACCATAGACATGAGTTGCCATTTGATTAACGGGATCACTTCATTAGGAGAATGATGTGATTGACTTGACCCATTCCGTTAGCTTAGCACTTGATCGTTTAGTATGTTGCTATTGCTTTCTTCAAGACTTATACATGTTCCTCTGACTATGAGATTATGCAACTCCCGTTTACCGGAGGAACACTTTGTGTACTACCAAAGCGTCCTAACGTAATCGGGTGATTATAAAGGTACTCTACAGGTGTCTCCGAAGGTACATGTTGGGTTGGCATAGTTCGAGATTAGGATTTGTCACTCCGATTGTCGGAGAGGTATCTCTGGGCCCTCTCGGTAATGCACATCACTATAAGCCTTGCAAGCAATGTGACTAATGAGTTAGTTGCGGGATGATGCATTACTGAGCGAGTAAAGAGACTTTCCGGTAACGAGATTGAACCGAATCTTGAGATACCGACGATCGAATCTTGACAAGTAACATACCGATGACAAAGGGAACAACGTATGTTGTTATGCGGTTTATTGATAAAGATCTTCGTAGAATATGTAGGAGCCAATATGAGCATCCAGGTTCCGCTATTGGTTATTGACCGGAGACATGTCTCGGTCATGTCTACATAGTTCTCGAACCCGTAGGGTCCGCACGCTTAAACTTCGATGACGGTTATATTATGAGTTTATGTGTTTTGATGTACCGAAGATAGTTCAGAGTCCCGAATGTGATCACGGACATGACGAGGAGTCTCGAAATGGTCGAGACATAAAGATTGATATATTGGAAGCCTATATTTGGATATCGGAAGTGTTAGGGTGAAATCGGGATTTTCTGAGATGCAAGTTACGGAACCCCGGGGTTTAATGGGCCAAGATGGGCCTTAGTGGAGAAGAGGAGGCGGCCAGGGCAGGGCGCCCCCTCCCCTCTTGTGCTGGTGGACAAGGAGGGGGCGGCGCCCCCCTTTCCTTCCTCTCTCCCTCCTCTTTCCCCCTTCTCCTACTCCAACTAGGAAAGGAGGGAGTCCTACTCCCGATGAGAGTAGGACTCCTCGCTGGCGCGCCTCCTCCTAGCCGACCGCCTCTCACCCTTTGCTCCTTTATATACGGGGGCAGGGGGGCACCTCTAGACACAACAATTGATCCCTTGGATCTCTTAGCCGTGTGCGGTGCCCCCTCCACCATAGTCCACGTCGATAATATTGTAGCGGTGCTTAGGCGAAGCTCTGCGTCGGTAGAACATCATCATCGTCACCACGCCGTCATGCTGACGGAACTCTCCCTCAAAGCTCGGCTGGATTGGAGTTCGAGGGACGTCATTGAGCTGAACGTGTGCTGAACTCTGAGGGTACGTGGACTATATCAACCGCGTTGTGCTAACGCTTCCGCTTTCGGTCTACGAGGGTACGTGGACAACACTCTCCCCTCTCGTTGCTATGCATCACCATAATCATGTGTGAGCGTAGGAATTTTTTTTGAAATTACTACGTTCCCCAACATATTTTCAGGTGCCATTGCTATCCTAGTACCGCCGACTCCGCTCCTCACGAACTCGGACCTCGTTCGGTCGCTTGAATCTTCATCGGCTACCCCTCTAACTCCAAGGGATATTGGTGCTACAATCCCGTCTCCACCGTGTGTTCACTTCCTGACACATTTACTTTGATGAGCATGTGTCTCCGTTTCAGCAGGTACCCCCGGCTGTTCCTCCCGCCATCGGTGACGCGGGCTCCTCGCCACCTCACCCAGAGCGCTCACGCGCCTCTCTTGGCCCACCCCCGGCTTTCAGGAACGCCCCGGCGCCCACAGCGTTGGCGCCCCGACCCCTCGGCACCCATGGCGCCCGGCGCCCGTGGCCGGTCCGGTCACCAGCGCCCATCCAGGCGTCTTTCGCCCGAGCTCGCGCTACGCCTCGGATGACTATGTCCACGCGGCGTCCACCTCTGAGCAATCGCCGTTGCCGTCCTATGTTCGAGCCGCTCTTCGTGACCCGCTCTGAATGGCTGCGATGCAAGAGGAGTTTAACGCCCTATTGCACAACCGGACGTGGCAGCTTGTTCCCCGTCCCCGGCACACCAACGTGATTACTAGGAAGTGGGTCTTCAAACACAATCTCCGTCCAGATGGTACCCTTGATCGCTATAAAGCGTGCGGGGTCGTTCGTGGCTTCCGACAGCGTGCTGGCATCGACTTCACTGACACCTTCGCTCCGGTCGTCAAGACCGGCATGATACGCACGGTTCTTCACCTTGCGGTCTCCCGTGCTTGGCCAGTGCACCAGATGGACGTCTCCAACGCCTTCCTCCATGGTCATCTCGAGGAGCAGGTCTCCTGCCAGCAGCCCACCGGGTTTGTTGACCCGGCGCTTCCCGACCACGTGTGCCTGCTCTCGCGGTCCTTGTACGGACTTAAGCAGGCTCCGTGCACTTGGTACCAGCGCATCGCGGCGTTTCTTCACCGGCTTGGGTTCCGCTCTACCCGCTCAGACGCTTCGCCCTTCGTCTATCATCACGGCTCTGACACGTCCTACTTGTTGCTCTATGTCGACGACATCATCCAGACGGCAAGTAGGCTGGTCTCCTCAGTCAGCTCACGGCTCGTCTTCGCGCTGAGTTCGCCATCAAGGACTTGGGTCCTTTGCACTACTTCCTTGGTGTCGAGGTGGTGCGTCGTCCGGATGGCTTCTTTCTTCATCAGCGGAAGTACACTCATGAGCTCCTGGAGCGCGCCGGCATGCTTAACTGCAAGCCCGCCGCCACACCTGTTGATATGAAGGCCAAGCTTTCTGCCACGGATGGTTCTCCTGCTTCAGATGCTGCTTTCTATCGGTCTACCGTTGGTGCTCTCCAGTACCTCACTCTGACTCGACCGGAGATCCAGTATGCCGTGCAGCAGGTGTGTCTTCATATGCATGCCCCCCGAGACGTTCACTGGGCTGCCGTCGAGCTGATTCTCCGCTATGTCTGTGGCACTATGGATCTTGGCGTCACGCTTCACGCCTCCGCTGACACCGCCATCACCGCCTACTCCGATGCTGACTGGGCGGGCTACCCTAACACTCGTCGCTCCACCTCGGGTTGTGTCTACCTTGGACCCTCACTTATCTCGTGGTCGTCCAAGCGGCAGCCTACGGTCTCTCGTTCCAGTGCTGAGGCTGAGTATCGTGCGGTGGACAACGCCGTCGCCGAGTGTTTGTGGCTTCGCCAGCTGCTTCAGGAGCTCTCTTGCCATGTTGACTGTGTCGCGGTGGTCTACTGCGGCAACGTCTCGGCGGTCTACCTCTCCACTAACCCGGTGCATCATCGACGGACTAAGCATATTGAGTTGGATATTCATTTTGTTCAGGAACAGGCGGCCCTTGGCCGTATTCGTGTTTTACACGTCCCTACTTCCCAACAATTGCAGATATCATGACCAGGGGCTTGTCTACGGTGTCATTTGAGGACTTCTGGTCCAGTCTTTGCGTCAGCCGCGGTGCCGCTTCGACTACGGGGGGTGTTGAGTATATGTGTTATGTGCATATTGTGTATTGGGCCCGCCTCCTAGTTCCGTGTATAGTTGAAGTCCGTGGCCCATCTTTATACATCATATATACGTGCATATGCACGAGAGCAATACATCGTGCAATTCACATATTATACATCCAGAAGCAGCCGCGCCTCTCTCACCGCAGAATATTTCATTCTTCCCGTTCCCGGTCACCATTTCCCGCCCTGGTTTTTCCGGTGGCTCTTTTATCGTCTCCTTGACGAAATAGATTATATCATCTGGGATTCTGGGTAGCAATATTGGATCATCATTTTTGGACATAATAATTCGAAACCAAGCGTGGCTCTAGAGCAATTTGAACATGCAGCACTGCTTTTCTCGCTGGCGACCAGCCAGACGAACCATCTTTACAAGTTCAGTGGATCATACATTATGTGACAGAGATTTGTTTGCGGCTGCCACTACTGTCACGGTTGGCAATAGGCGTACTGCCAGATTCTGGAACTCCTCTTGGCTGAATGGTTTGCGCCCGCGTGACATTGCGCCTGACATCTTTGTTCTATCTAAAAAGAAAAAAATGCTCGGTCCAGCAAGCTTTATCTAACAACACTTGGATCTCTCATATTGACATCTCCAATGGCCTAACCCTCGACCACGTCCAACAGTTCGCCCACCTTTGGAAAAAGGTTGCTCAGGTCACTCTTGCTGAGGATATGGAGGATTCCATTATTTGGAAGTTCATCAAGGACGGCATGTACTCTTCCTCCTCGACTTATAAGGCGCAATTTGAGGGCCTTACTACGTCGGACATGGTCCATTCAGTGTGGAAGGTGTGGGCTCCTCCGAGGTGCAAATTTTTCGCTTGGCTTGCTCTTCAAAATAGGATTTGGACTTCAGATCGCCTTCTTCGTCGTGGATGGCCCAACTGCGGTCTTTGCCCACTTTGCAAGCAAAGTCAGGAATCAGCAGCCCACCTTCTGTTCCAATGTCGTTTTACCCTTCGCGTGTGGAATGATATCCTCCAGTGGCTTGGCATGCATCACATCAATACCGCTGCTTGGATGACGAGGGGCTCGGTGAAGCAATGGTGGACCGGGAACATTCATATTAAATGTGAATCCTCCAAGGCGCTTGCTTCGCTGATGATGCTCATCTCATGGGAGATTTGGTCGGAGCGCAATGCTAGAATCTTCCGCAACACGGCCTCTCCTTCGGTGGTCCTTATTAACAGGATTAAAGAGGAGATGTCTCTTTGGGCTTTGGCGGGCGCCAAGCATTTGAGTATTGTAATGGCGCGGGAGTAGTTCTTTCTTTTCTTGCCGCTATGTGGCATTGTCTAAACCTTCTTTTTTAATCAATGAAATGGCAAATCTTTTGCCTTGTTTCAAAAAGAAAATACATTATGTGATTCACTGTTCTTTCCTGGAGCCTAAGTCCTGATGGTCCATTAATCCAGGCTTCCAGCCGCGTGCCGGCATTACATTACCGTGGGCGTGGTTGGCGGGCCGGCAGCCGCGTCACCATTCATCAGCCAAGCCCCTAGACAACACGCATGGATCCGTTTCCAACCTCAACAACTCCGCAAATTGCACATGATTCCACTCCAGCCTTTCTATTTTCTCCACCAAATCGCGCGAAAAAGAAGGCCCTTGAGGGCATCTCCCTCGCTCGCCACGAGAGAAGCAGCCGCACCGCCGAATATTTCCGTGCTCCGGGTCACTGCTTGGCCATGGCGTGACTGGCTAGCTAGCCAAGCGAGGAGAAAAAGGCAGCACCATAAAATGTTCTCTACAATTTCTTTATGGCCCAGGCACTTTTACCACAAATCCAACACGTGCGAAATGGCGTATATATAGTATAGTCGACACATCACTCACAGTCACGGACATCAGTAGGCCTTCAGGAAAAAGTAAGCACTCCAGAGACATCTCAATGCATCTACACCACTTTCTTTGTTTCTTCCTCGAAACAATCTAGATCAATAACGAGCAAACAGTAACAGTAGCACGCATGATCAGCATAGTCAAAGATCGTCTACTCTGGCAGGACAGGCAGGTTCTACACTGTTCAAATGTGCGAGCGTGCGTGCAACTTTTTCAACTCGTCGATCGTGCGTGTCATTATATGCCTTCCAAGATTATTCCGCGGGCCTATGACTTAAGCAATCACCTATTATTGCATGCCTTCTAGCAAGTGTAGTACTACAAGCAACTACTGATGCCATTTGCACGCACGAGGCATTCTTCATTCTTCAGGCGAAATGGTTAGGGATAAAGTGATGTGCATGTTCTGCCGGAGTAGCTCGCTAATAAGCACGTCCCCATATGATTAGTGTGCCTTTTTCCGGACTTCCAGGCACGTAAATTAGGAATTAGAACAAGGGAAGAATCAAGGCCTAACGATCGATGCAATTTGGTTTGCTTTAAAGATGCTATAATTTGAGAGGTCCAGGGATGTTTCAATTAATTAGGATGATGGCCTGCAAGTACTGGGTGGTCAATTGATTCTGGAGGTGGGTGCTTAATTTGTAACGTAAAGAACATGGAGATCTCTTGATTCCTCATTAATTTGCACATGTGAGCGGAAGACAGATGCTAGAGAATCACCGGTAAAAAGCACCACCAATTCTTCACACATGACAGTATATGGAACTCTTTAATATCAAGAGTATAGTAGTATTAGTATAGATACCCACTAATACCCAGGCCCCAGGTATTGACCGAGCTCTGCGTGTCTATTGCCCTTTCCTTTTTCATTGTCCAGTAGTCGATACGATACATGCTTGCAGATGCGGTTAATGTTCTCTTTGGCAGGGCAAGCAGGTTCTACTCTGCATAGTGAGAAGGAACTCCAGAAAACCTTCAACCACTTTGGATCGAAAGCACACTGTAAAAACAATTTTAATCCTTAAAACATTTCTTTCGTAGGGCATCGTCTTTTTCTGGCGGAAGCAAATTTGTTTTCTCCGCCCCAAGTAAAAAGGAAATCATAAGAATGTACATTTGTATATCGCAATTTGTTTGATGGTCATACATGTTTTTATCACAATTCCAGGCACTCAGGACTTGCCGTGCCAACCGTCATGCGCATGCAACTAAACTGAGGTAATAATACTAAGGTAAATGTTTGGAGACGGTGCGCCGGCGGAAGCTTCGGCCGGTCCACGCGCGCACACGCGACCTACTCGCGAGCAACCACGTAGCGCGGTGGACCCGAGTTGATTAGTCCTCCTGGGTTATCCCGCGGATCTCGCCTCATCCCCGTCTCGCAGCTCCGCGGATCTCGCCCCATCCTCGTCTCCCGCGCCCATCGTTGCAGCACGCAGCGCCGACGCCCGCATCTCCTGCCTCCATCACTGCAACGCTTGAGGAGCTCGCCGTCGGTCATGGAAGATTGAATCTCCGCGCGGCCATGGATGTAGATCTCACCCTGTTCGCCATTGGATGCAGCAAGGCCTTTGACCAATTTCATTCCCGGCGGTTGCAACTCCCACACGCCTCGTGCTTCTGCCTCGCCGCCGACGAGCCGGGCGGTGATGGGCAACACCAGAGGCTTCTGCAAAAACCGTCACACACCCTCATGTTGCAACCGTTTACAAAAAAGCTTCATCCCCCTTGATAGAAAGCTTCAACCGGATGTTGAGAAAGCTACAAGCTGTCAGCGCCATCGCCGGAAAGCTACAACCGTTGACATGAAATGCTACAACCTTCAATGAAAAAAGCTTCAACTGAAACGACACAAAAAGCCTTGCCCAAGCGCTGCTAAAAAGAAAATAGCTACAACCATTGATAGAAAAGCTTCAACTGTTGTTGCAAAAAGCTCCAACCATTGAGAGAGAAAACTACAACTAGACACCATGCAAATCAAAAAAGTTGCAACCGCTAACAGAAATGCTTCAATTGTATGTGTGAAAAGCTTCAACCGGCGACCGGCGAGGGGGGAAAGCCACGAGTGGTGCCGGGTGTGGGCATGTTGGATATGCTACATTGTTTTTGTGTTGGAACCGGCATTTTCTTTTGCTATGACCGTGTGACATTTTCAATGCCGGTTGTAGCTTTTGCAACCACCGGCTGTAGCTTTTTTGTTTGTCGTCCATGGCTTACGGCTTCACAGTTGAAGCTTTTTTCATTGTCGGATGAAGCTTTTTTCGTCGTCAGATGAAGCTTTTTTGTCACCGGTTGTAACTTTTCTTTGGTCGTTCATAGTTTTCCGTCATACGATTTGAAACTTTTTCCATAGCTGGTTGAAGCTTTTTTCGTCACCGATTATAGCTTTTTTCGTCGTAAGTTGCAGCATTGGGCATCTCCCTGGGCGCTTGATTTTTTTGTTGCAAGCGAGGGATGAGCGCCGACGAGCACACCGGTGAGCACGCCAGTGAGCTCCGGTCGTCGTCATCGGAGCTACAACGGTTGCCACGAGAAGCTACAACCGTATGGGTGGGCTGTTGCATGTGCGAAGCCGGTGACGAAGACGGCCGCCGAGGGCTGGAACCGGCGACCAGGGCGGCCGGCGAAGACGAGCGGCAATCAGAGACGGGGAGGGCAGGCGACGAGGGGAAACGTGTGCGGCCGGCGAGACAGGGTTCCTTTTCCCGTCCGCGCTCGCGAGAGAAAGATGACGACCTGATTTGGATAAAGATCCAACAAATCGGGACGGGCCGATCTGACGACTAGGGTTGGACCAGCCGAAGCGTTCGGCCGGTGCGCCGGCGTCTAGCATCGCCCTAATACTAATGGATATGCAAAACCTAACCAGAAGTTGCTACGATAAACTAAGAAGAGAGTGCCAAACCGTGAGCAGAAGATTGTACGTTTTAGTCTTACTATTATTCTCAACAACTTCAGTATTAATTAACTCTGGGTGGTCTACATAACAAATTTAAAAAATTACTAGTACCCCTAGTAAGCGAAGTAAGTTGACAAGCAAATCTGGAGGTTACTAGGTCAGTAGTTTTTCTTTTTGTTGCGTGAATGTCTACTTGATGCCTAGTCCTCGTAGATTGCCTTTCCGTTCTTGACTTCTGCTGCAGGCCATAGAGAAGACGATAGTGCACGCAAGTTGATGGTTCCAAGTGACAAAACAAGGCGCTTTAGCTACGGAGCCAGGCCACTTGTTGGAACCTCAAGGACATGAGCATCGATCCCTCAATCATGCATGCATGGTTCGGAAGAAAGGGACGCATGAGCCTCACCACTAGGCACTAGCTACTCCGTTTTGTGCTCGCGCATGCATGCATGCTGTCCTTAATGTTTAACATATAGTTTGTGCATGTATATTGTATACCTCGACCCGTCACCTAGTCATTGTATAGTTAAGATTATGACTTACTTTGTACTTTATATATACGTGCGCTATGCACCGATCAATACATCGAGTAGCATTGCCAAAACTCTCGTTTCCAACATGGTATCATACCTCCGATCCTAAACCCTAACCCTCTGCTGCCGCCGCCGCACCATGCCACCGCTGTCACCCCACGACGCCGCGCCGCCGCCTCCTCCACATGCTTCCGCCCTCTCTACCCCTTCCCCGCGTGCCGCCGCACCACCTCCCCTCCCGGACTCATGGCCTCCCCCGGTTCCTCCGGCACCACCCGCACCAAACGCACCAACCCGTTCGACGGCCCCGGCCCCGTCGTCATCCGCGATCTCAACATCCTCGGTCGGGTTCCCGCCGCCCTCGATCATCTTAGCTCCACCTACTATGCGTGAAAGACGTACATCTCCCTTGTGTTCCGTGAGTACAATCTCCGGGATCACATTGATGGCTTTGTGGATTCCCGATTCATGGAGGACGATCAGGAGTGGATGTCCCTCGACGCCACTCTCATCCGTTGGTTCTACACCACCATCTCGAAGGACCTCTTCCACACGGTGGTCTCCGCCGACAATGATGCTCACGCCGTATGGACCAAGCTCGATGGCCTCTTCACCGACAACGCGCTCCAGCGCAAGGTTTTCTTGCACGGCGAGTTTTTTGGGTGCCAGCAGCTCGACTCGTCTGACGATGATTATTGCATGTGCCTCAAGAAGCTTGTTGACGAGCTCAGTGACCTCGGTGAGAAGGTCTCCGACGAGCTCCATCTCAGCACACTCATCGCCGGCCTGAACGACGACTTCGGGAACGCCGCCTCCAACATCCCTCTCATCACCAACCCGACCTTCCCGAAGATCGTGGCGTACCTGAAGCTGGAGGAGAGGAGGATGTGGATGTCGCGTACACGGGCCACTCACACGGCCCTCACTGCCGGTACCCGTGGTGGCGCGCCGCCTACCGCCATGGACCCTCAGCCGCGGCTTGGACCGGGCCCCTTCCAGGCGCCGCCGTCGCTCGGGTTCCCTTACCCGCAGCAGCAGCAGCAGGCTCCACCACAGCCCCTGCCGAGCGCCGCGGTGGTCGCCGTGGCCGCGGCGGCCGCAAGCAACAGCGATAGCAGCCGCCCAAAGGCGAGCAGCGCCACCAAGCAGCTCCCGCCGGCTCCCTGGCAGGCCGGCCAGAACCCCTGGATGGGGGTCGTTCACGCGTACTCCATGCCCGTCACGCGCGCTCCCGTCCCCGGCTTCTTCGGCGCCCGCCCGGCCTCTCATCAGGCGCTCCACGCGGCTCCTCAGCCGTACACGCCCGCGCTGCCCTACGGCTCTTCCGCGGCCTATGGGCTGCCTTCGGCCGGTGGGTACCCACCGCTCCTCGCGGCGCCGCCTCCACAGCCGCAGCCATCGGCCCCGGCACTCCCACCGGCGCCTTGGGACCCCGCACTTCTAGCGGCCCTCCACGCCGCTCCCACGCTGCAGCAGTACACTGGCGGTGGCGACTGGTACATGGACACTGGGGCCATGGCTAACATGGCCGCCAACCCCGGTAACCTTCTTGCCGCTCACCCCGTTCACGCCGCTGCTCGCATTACCCTGGGTGACGGTTCTTCCATGCCCATTACTCATGTCGGTCATGCTGCTTTTCCATCTAACTCCATGCCATTATATCTTTCTAACTTACTTGTCTCTCCTGACATCATTAAAAACCTTGTTTCCATTTGTTCTCTTACACGTAAAAATCTCGTCACTGTTGAATTTGACATGTTTGGCTTTTCTGTTAAGGATGCCCGTACGCGGATGGTGCTCCACCGTTGTGACAGCCCCGACGAGCTCTACCCGGTCCACTCATCCACCTCCTCCGTCGTTGCACCCATGGCGCTTTCCGCCGGAGTGGACATTTGGCATGCTCGTCTCATCCATCCCCACACCGCCACCTTTCGTCATATTCTTTGGAATTTTTCCTTCACATGTAATAAGATCGACGATCACACTTGTCATGCTTGTCGCCTCGGCAAACATGTTCGTCTTCCTTTTAGTACTTCATCGCATGTTGCACCATACCCGTTTGAGTTAATTCATAGTGATGTTTGGACCTCTCCTGTTGCAAGTAACACGGGCTATCTCTATTATCTTGTTATACTTGATGATTTTTTACACTATGTGTGGACCTTCCCATTGTGGCAAAAGTCAGATGTTGTTGCCACTCTCACCGCTTTCTACTCTTATGTCTCCGCGCAGTTTGGGCATCCCATCCATGCATTGCAAACAGACAATGGGAAGGAGTTTGATAATGTTGCGATTCGCAACCTTCTCGCCACACACGGCACGACTTTTCGTCTCACTTTCCCGTACACTCCGCAACAGAATGGTCGCGCTGAGCGCGTGCTCCGCACTCTTAATGACTGCGTCCGCAAGCTTCTCTTCCATGCCAACGTGCCACCACGTTTTTGGCCCGGCGCGCTTGCCACCGCATCACTACTTATTAACATTCGTCCCTGTCGCACTCGCGAGAATTTTGCACCTCATCATCGATTGTTCGGCACGCCACCCTCCTACGTTGAGCTCCGCATCTTGGGTTGCTTGTGCTACCCTAACATCGCTTCCACTACTCCACATAAGCTCGCACCTAGGTCCCTAGCCTGCATCTTTCTCGGCTACCCCCCCCCCCCAACACCAAAGGATATCGCTGCTATGATCCTATCTCACATCGGGTGATCACTTCCCGACGCGTTTACTTTGATGAGATGGTTTTTTCCGTTTCAGCAGGTACCTTCGGATGTTGCGGCATTACCCGCTCCCGGTGACGGCTTCCCGCATGCTTCTCTTGGGCCGCCTCCCGGCTTGGAGGGTGTCCCCCGCGCCACGGGTCGAGTTTCTTCCCCTTCGCTGCCTCAGGGGCTGCACCCCCACCCCCCGACGCCCTCGGCGTCCCCAGCATCCCCCGCGGCCTCATCGGCGGCCGGCTCTTCTTCATCATCACCCGCCGCCGCCCCGGACCCGCTGCCCCGCCCGATGACTCGCTCTCGGGCTGGCACTCTTCGCCCGAGTACGCGGTATACCAGCGATGAGTACCTTCTTGCTGCTTCCGTCTCTGAGCCGTCCCCTCTCCCACCGTCAGCTCGAGCCGCCCTCCGGGATCCTCATTGGCTCGCTGCGGTGCGGGAAGAGTTCGACACTCTCCAGCGGAACCACACCTGGCAGCTCGTCCCTCGGCCGCCTCGTGCCAACATCATCACGGGCAAGTGGGTCTTTCGGCACAAGACTCGTCCGGATGGCACTCTCGAGCGCTACAAAGCTCGCAGGGTGGTTCGAGGCTTTTGGCAACGTGCGGGCGTGGACTTCACCGACACTTTTTCCCCGGTTGTTAAACCGAGCATGATCCGCACCGTGCTTCAGTTAGCCGTCTTCCGAGCTTGGCCTATGCATCAGTTGGACGTTTCCAACGCCTTCTTGCACGGCCACCTCGCTGAGCAGGTGTTCTGTGAGAAGCCCACCGGCGTCCTCGATTCCACGCATCCATACCATGTGTGCTTGCTCTCCCGTTCTCTTTACAGGTTGAAGCAGGCGCCTCGGGCCTGGTACCAGCGCATCGCTGCATTCCTGCAGACGCTCGGATTTACATCCACTCGCTCCGATGTATCCCTCTTCGTGTACCATCACGGAGTTAACACGGCCTTCTTGCTGATTTATGTCGACGACATCATCCTGACGGCATCCACTGCTGAGATCCTTCAGTGGCTCACTGCTCTCCTTTGCGACGAGTTTTCCCTCAAGGACTTGGGACCCATGCACTACTTCCTTGGCATCGAGGTAGTCCGACGGCCAGATGGGCTGTTCTTGCATCAGCAACGGTATTCTCATGAGCTCCTTGATCGCGCCGGCATGCTCAATTGCAAGCCTGCTCCCACGCCCATCGACACCAAGGCCAAGATGTCCGCTCTGGAGGGTTCTCCCGCATTTGATGCGGCCTTCTATCGCTCCATCGTGGGTGTGTTGTAGTACTTGACTCTGACGCACCTCGACCTGCAGTATGCCGTTCAGCAGGTCTGTCTTCACATGCATGCTCCGCGCGACTCTCACTGGACCCTGGTGAAGCGTATCCTCCGTTACATACGCGGCACCCCGTCCATGGGACTCATGCTGACGGCCTCCGCCTCCACCGACCTCACCACCTACTCTGATGCGGCATGGGCTGGCTGCCCGGACACACGCCGCTCCACCTTGGGGTACTGTGTCTAACTTGGACCGTCGCTGATCTCGTGGTCATCCAAGCGACAGCCCACCGTCTCCCGCTCGAGTGCCGAGGCAGAGTATCGGGCAGTGGCTAACGCTGGTGCCAAATGCTCGTGGCTTCGTCAGCTGCTCCAGGAGTTGCTTTGTGATGTTCACAAGGCCACGCTCGTCTACTGCGACAACGTCTTCGCTGTGTACCTCTCCGCCAACCCGGTCCACCATCGCCGAACGAAGCACATTGAGCTCGACATACACTTTGTTCGTGAGTAGGTGGCTCTTGGGCGCATCCGGGTCCTCCACGTCCCGACGGCGCAACAGTTAACCGATGTCATGACGAAAGGAATGCCTACTTCTGTTTTTGAGGAGTTCAGGTCCAGTCTTTGCGTCTCCGCGGCGCTTCGATCAAGCGGGGGGGGGTTGAACATATGGTTTGTGTATGTATATTGTATACCTCGACCCACCTCCTAGTCATTGTATATTTGAGGTTGTGGCCCATTTTGTACTTCATATATACATGCGCTATGCACCGATCAATACATCGAGTAGCATTGCCAAAACTCTCGTTTCCAACACTTAAGATCCGTGTCTTGCAGTTGCAGTGACACAAGTACTGGCGACTCATGCATGGTGGCCTCTCCGATTGTCTGTTCATTTGCAAGCATATGAAGTACTCCCTCCATCTAAAAAAAACGTCTTATATTATGAGACATTAAGATTCGTGTCTTGCAGTTGCAGTGACACAAGTACTGGCGACTCATGCATGGTGGCCTCTCCGATTGTCTGTTCATTTGCAAGGATACCAACTACTCCCTCTGTCTAAAAAAACGTCTTATATTATGAGACAGATGGAGTAGTTGGGAATATATATAGCTAGCTGGCATTACAGCCCCTTGGTACATCGTGCGACGTGTGATGTCTGTGCACTGCATGCACATACAAGCACTGTTTTCATGTGAAACTTTTCGTTGATCTACGTGCAGAAATATCTACATGAGTACATGACGCATGTACGATTTCTCGTTTGGAGTAACGGAGCAAGCTCGATCAAATATGCTCAAGATTTGGCGAGCTACACACACACACACGTACAGATGTGCTCGCGTCTCTCTCTTTGTTTAAGAAGAATATGCTTAGCTATTGGGTTTACGGCGTATCATCATATCTTGTAATCTCATCATAGTTCCTCCGAACGCCTCGATCACAAACCCCTTCCCAGTGTTTGTGATCGCGCACTAGCTAGCCATATCTATTTCCACGCGACGTTACGTGCCCTAGTTACCATCCAAGTATATCTTGCCAAAGTGCCCAACGTTAGCAATCTGAGTATCTAGCAAGCTAGCTAGCCAGTGTGCGAGCTTTTTCACCTCCTTTTAAAACTTGCGTGCAATGTACGTACGATTAATTGGTTGCAACTTGCAAGTCCCACATCTGACACATTGTTCCATCCAAAGAAATTTTAGCTTCTCACAGAAGTCACCTACATGAGTATTTAGGAACCTGCAGTACGTAGTTATACTGGCTAGCTCTTCAAACCCTAATCATAAGATATTAAGATCCGATCGCAAACAGGCCAAAAGTGGATTTTCATTAGTGAGTGTCATCGATGTGCCCCAACATCATTGTTGTCCACAGAAGGACGAAAATGAAGTAAAAAGGCAAGATCGGAGTTCGATGTAGCATAGCTATCAAAACAATGCATGATTTGTTTCTAAATAGGAGTATCTGCAACCCATGCTGAAGCGATTTGTCTCCCTCGGGCCCTCCCTCCCTTTTAAAGCCAGCCTTGCAAAAAGTTGCAGCTACCATTTACAAAAAGTTGCAGCTGATGGATTATGGATGTACTTAGGCCTATATAAGACACTAATCCCTGATTAATCTTGAGGCCCATGTATGAGATGGCAAGTGGTAGGAAGTTTAGTCTCACCTTGCTAGTTGAGGAGAGTTGAGATCCCTTTATAAGGGCTGCTCTACCACTTGTCATTGAAAGCTTGGGAAGGAGAGTGGTACGCGCGCGCTCCTCCTCGTCCTCCGCCCGCCGCGCCACGACGCGCGCGCCGCGGGAACGAGCCGAACTTTATTTTTGCCGCCCAGGAACGAATTAATTAATCAGGGATTAATTAACGAGTCGCTAATAGGTGGACTGTGGACTGACTTTCATTGCCGGGATTCGTTGACTCGGTCGTGGGCCTCCGCCAGGCCTCTCCCCAACGGACTATATAAGAAGGCTCTGGCCAGTGGAGTAACCTAGTTCGGTTCACTCACTCCCTCTCACGTAACCTAGCCGTCATCTACTGTTCCTCTCTCTGTGCTGCTTCCGGCGACCCCATACCGATGACCGCGTGCACGGCTGGTCCGGAGAGCAGGTGCCTCCGGAACCCAGCCGTTCAAGATCCTGCCCGGGAGAACGGCAATAAGGTTTTTGGGGAGCGTCTCGACGCGACTGCTCCCGATCCATCCCCAACTTTGTCCGCCTCTGCTTCCACTACTTCCGCTGCATCGACACCATGGCCGCCGCCGCCGCCGCCAAGAAGAAAGCCACGGACAACGCCGAGGCGGCTGCTGCCGCCGCCGCGTTGGCCTGGCCAGCCGGAGGGTATGATCTGTTCATCCCTCGTTTACTCATACTTGTACTAGCCGCATATGTACTGCTCATAGATGGTTCGCTTCTATGTTCTGTACGTGCTAGTATACCTAGGTATAGCTATGAGATGCATACCTTTTATGTCATGCTTACTGTTTACTCGTGGATTAGTCTAATCGGAAAAGTGCTAATATTTCCAACAATCCAAAAACCTTATTTTTGGTACTTTTCGATTCAAGGCTTTGCCGCTACTCTGAAACCGAAAAAGTTTACCGGGACGCATTTTAAGCGTTGGCAGACTAGGATCACCTTGTGGCTCACAACGATGAACGTGTTCTGGGTTGGTGGTGTGTCCCTCACAGAATCGATTGCTCCTCAACAGGAGAAGGCGTTTAGCGAGGCAACCACAATCTTTTTGGGAGCAGTTCTGAGTGTGATTGGAGACAAGTTGGTTGACACATATGAAGGAAATATGCCCTAGAGGCAATAATAAAGTTATTATTTATTTCCTTATATCATGATAAATGTTTATTATTCATGCTAGAATTGTATTAACCGGAAACATGATACATGTGTGAATACATAGATAAACAGAGTATCACTAGTATGCATCTACTTGACTAGCTCGTTTTTTTTTATGGGAAGGACAGTAGGAGAGGGTCCTACTGTATTTTCATATATAAGGAAGAAGCTTACATAGTTACATGATTAAATCATATGTACATACAGCTCCATCCAGACCACCCACAGTGAGAGTGGGGATCTCTAAACAAACAAAGAACTAGATGAAAATTCTATCGTATCAAAGATCAGCTAGGAAGGAGTCAATGAGAGCAAAGTATTCTCTCTTGGTTCTGTGTTGCAGAAGTCCAAAATCTTCCTTGAATCTTCTAAGCCAGGAGTTGATGGATGGGTCCACCCTTCTGAAATGCTTGTTATTTCTCTCCTTCCATAAACTCCAGGATGCCACAAGGAAGATATCAAGGAATAGGGGCCCGCTCCAGGTATCTTTGGTTGTTTGGAGAAGGTGTAGACAGCATTGAAAAGTGGGCCAAACGATTCCAAGTTTATCCCAGCATGCTTGACTAAACGGACACGTAAAGGTCATGTGATCCACCGTTTCTTCATCCGGACCCCCACATAGAAGGCAACTGTGGTTATCTCCGATGTCATAATGGCGTCGTTTCAGCATGTTACGTGTGTTTAGCCTGTCGTGGAAAAGGAGCCAACCGAATACCTTAATCCTCATGATGCAATGAGATCGCCAAAGACTTTTGAAAATGGGGTGGGCTTGGGCATTTCTTCATGACTTATACATGTTCCTATGACTATGAGATTATGCAACTCCCATTTACCGGAGGAACACTTTGTGTGCTACCAAACGTCACAACGTAACTGAGTGATTATAAAGGTGCTCTACAGGTGTCTCCGAAGTTACTTGTTGGGTTGGCGTATTTCCAGATTAGGATTTGTCACTTCGATTGTCGAAGAGGTATCTCTGGGCCCACTCAGTAATGCACATCACTATAAGCCTTGCAAGCATTGTAACTAATGAGTTAGTTGCGAGATGATGTATTACGGAATGAGTAAAGAGACTTGCCGGTAACGAGATTGAACTAGGTATTGAGATACCGACGATCGAATCTCGGGCAAGTAACATACCGATGACAAAGGGAACAACGTATGTTGTTATGCAGTTTGACCGATAAATATCTTCGTAGAATTTGTAGGAGCCAATATGAGCATCCAGGCTCCGCTATTGGTTATTGACCGGAGACGTGTCTCGGTCATGTCTATATTGTTCTCGAACCCGTAGGGTCCGCGCGCTTAAAGTTTCGGTGACGATTGTATTATGAGTTTTTGTGTTTTTGATGTACCGAAGGTTGTTTGGAGTCCCAGATGTGATCACGGACATGACGAGGAGTCTCGAAATGGTCGAGACATAAAGATCGATATATTGGATGACTATGTTCGGACACCGGAATGGTTTCGGGGAGTTTCGGACATATACCGGAGTACCGGGGGGTTACCGGAACCCCCCGGGGAGTTTAATGGGCCAAGATGGGCCTTAGTGGAGAAGAGGAGGGGCGGCTAGGGCTGGCCGCGCGCCCCTCCCCCTCTAGTCTGAATTGGACAAGGGGGGGGGGGGTGGCTTTCCTTCCCCCTCTCTCCTTCCCTTCCTTTCCCCCTCCTACTCCAATTAGGAAAAGAGGGAGTCCTACTCCCGGTGGGAATAGGACTCCTCCCTGGCGTGCCCTCCCCTGGTCCTTTATATACGGGGGCTGGGGGGTACCTCTAGACACAACAATTGATCTCTTGATCTCTTAGCCGTGTGCGGTGCCCCCCTCCATCATATTCCACCTCGATCATATTGTAGCGGTGCTTAGGCGAAGCCATGCGTCGGTAGCATCATCATCACCATCACCAGGCCATCGTGCTGAGGGAACTCTCCCATGAAGCTCTGCTGCATCGGAGTTAGTGGGACGTCATCGAGTTGAACGTGTGCTGAACTCGGAGGTGCGGTACGTTCGGTAATTGGATCGGTCGGATCATGAAGATGTACGACTACATCAACCACGTTGTGCTAACGCTTCCGCTTTCGGTCTACGAGGGTACGTGGACAACACTCTCCCTCTCGTTGCTATGCATCACCATGATCATGTGTGTGCGTAGGAAACTTTTTGAAATTACTACGTTCCCCAACAGTGGCATCCGAGCCAGGTTTTATGCATAGATGTTATGTGCACGAGTATAACACAAGTGAGTTGTGGGCGATACAAGTCATACTGCTTACCAGCATGTCATACTTTGGTTCGGCAGTATTGTTGGATGAAGCGGCCCGGACCGACATTACGCGTACGCTTACGCGAGACTGGTTCAACCGACGTGTTTTGCACACAGGTGGCTGGCGGGTGTCAGTTTCTCCAACTTAAGTTGAACCGAGTGTGGCTACGCCCGGTCCTTGAGAAGGTTAAAACAGCACCAACTTGACGAACTATCGTTGTGGTGTTGATGCGTAGGTAAGAACGGTTATTGCTCAGCCCGTAGCAGCCACGTAGAACTTGCAACAACAAAGTAGAGGACGTCTAACTAGTTTTTGCAGGGCATGTTGTGATGTGATATGGTCAAGACATGATGCTATATTTTATTGTATGAGATGATCATGTTTTCTAACTGAGTTATCGGCAACTGGCAGGAGCCATATGGTTGTCGCTTTATTGTATGCAATGCAAACGCCCTGTAATGCTTTACTTTATCACTAAGCGGTAGCGATAGTCGTAGAAGTAATAGTTGGCGAGACGATAACGATGCTATGATGGAGATCAAGGTGTCGCGCCGGTGACGATGGTGATCATGACGGTGCTTCGAAGATGGAGATCACAAGCACAAGATGATGATGGTCATATCATATCACTTATATTGATTGCATGTGATGTTTATCCTTTATGCATCTTATTCTGCTTTGATTGAAGGTAGCATTATAAGATGATCTCTCACTAAATTTCAAGATAAAAGTGTTCTCCCTGAGTATGCACCGTTGCCAAAGTTAAATGCGTCTTAGAGACACCATGTGATGATCGGGTGTGATAAGCTCTACGTTCATCTATAACGGGTGCAAGCCAGTTTTGCACACGCAGAATACTCGGGTTGAACTTGACGAGCCTAGCATATGCAGATATGACCTCGGAACACTGAGACCGAAAGGTCGAGCGTGAATCATATAGTAGATATGATCAACATAGTGATGTTCACCATTGAAAACTACTCCATCTCATGTGATGATCGGACATGGTTTAGTTGATTTGGATCACGTACTTAGATGATCAGAGGAATATCTATCTAAGTGGGAGATCTTAAATAATATGATGAATTGAACTTAAATTTATCATAAACTTAGTACCTGATAGTATTTTGCTTGTCTATGTTGTTTGTAGATAGATGGCCCGTGTTGTTGTTCCGTTAAATTTTAATGCGTTCCTTGAGAAAGCAAAGTTGAAAGATGATGGTAGCAATTACATAGACTGGGTCCGTAACTTGAGGATTATCCTCATTGCTACACAGAAGAATTACGTCCTGGAAGCACCGCTGGGTGCAGGCCTGCTACAGATGCAACTAACGACGTTAAGAACGTCTAGCAGAGCAAAGCTGATGGCTACTCAATAGTTCAGTGTGCCATGCTTTACGGCTTATAACCAGGGCTTCAACGACATTTTCACTACAAGAAATATGTCAACTAGTGACCTTCTGTCAGTGACCCTGGAAGAATTGGTCATAGATTTATGACCATTTGAGACCAATTGGTCAAAAGCTGTTCGGGGGGCTCCAAACCCTAAACCATTGCGACCATTTTTGTCAGAAAGGTCGTAATTTCCTTACACAAAATGGTCATAAAGCAAACAACGCTAGTCCGCTGCATTATTTCTAGTTGTTAACGACCAATATAGATGGTCATGGCCTTGTAAATTGTGGTGGGTTGCGATGACTAGGCGCCATCTCATCAGTTTTGCCTATGTGTCAATTTTTGCCCTAGGTTGTGAAGCAACCTATATTTCTGTTATTCCAAAAATTCCCAAAAAATTCTCATAAATTGTTTGGATCATATCTTCATCAAATATGTCAAAAACCTTCCTTGCCTAGTTCAAAAATAATTCAACAATATTCATTTTCCTATTTTGTTCAGAGCAGCACTTTGTGAAGGAAGTACCAGTTTGGCATGTCCAAATAGTATCCATTTTCTACAGTGCTTTCCTATGCCCAAATAACATTCCTCCACCAAATTCCAGCTCAATCCATTCATTATTTTGAGCCCAGCTTCAACATTCGTATTTATGTCCAGTGTGGTACTTTGCAAAGCAAGTACCAGCTAGGCTCCTCCTTTTGAGCTGAAATTTTGTGAAGACGGTCTTCTTAGTAACTGGTCACCCTCAGCCAAAACTCACGCCCATTAGCGATGTACATTTCCCGTACCGATAATCAAACACTTGGCTGCTAATTCATGTTTGAGCATCGATCGGTCTCCTCATGAGAATATTATGTTGTAATTTTCTTCCTAGCACCTACCTGGGGAGTGCCCAACCCACTAGACATGCCTAGGCCGTCCAGAACACATGGCAACGCCACGGTCACGCAGTGACCATGCGGCGGGCATGCGAGTTTACGCGCTCTAGAGTTGGGCCCCTCGGCCACCGCCCAAACCTCGACGTATCGCCACCAAACCATGTATTTATGAATAAATAGGTACTTATGTAACTAGAAATGATTTTTGGAAAAAATCATTAGCAAACTATGAGGCAGCTGCAGTTCAAATTTGACCCGCTTCTAAATTGAATCGTGGAAATTTGTCTTTTTCACGAGAGGTGGATCAAAACTTTTTACACCCAACCATTTTGTCAATTGTGCATTAAATATGCCCTAGTATTTTAGAAAATTGATTTGGTCCAATTTTGCAACAATTATTTGGGAGGTCCATCAGAAAAAACCTCCTTTTGGGCACTCGAAAAATGGAAAATGGTTTTTTCGTCCAAAGAAAATGAAAACTTCCTTAGGCGACATTGTTTCCCATTAAAATATGCACCCTTGTGCACAATATGATATCATTTGAACAAACTATGCCATGAATGTGGCCATAAGATTGATCATTTGGCTTGAAAGCCATTGATCTCCGCACGTGATAGCTCGTTTCTGAGAACACTTTTTTAAAATAATTGCCGTATTACAAGTTTGTTATTTTTTCTGGGAACTTGGCCACATATAATGACACAATGCGAAGGTTTCCCAATTTTTTAATTTTTTTGAATTTTTTATGCCCGTTTGAAAATGAGGTCAAAACAGCGGGAATGACCGTTCCTAGCTAGTGGTTGAATCTTGGAATTTTTTTGGTGTTTCTCTGATTGAATAGGTACTTATGTACCTAGAAATGATTTTTGGAAAAAAATAAATAGCAAACTATGAGGCAGCTGCAGTTCAAATTTGACCCGCTTCCAGCTGAATCGGCGGAAATTTGTCTTTTTTACGAGAGGTGGGTCAAAAATTTTTACACCCAACCATTTTATCAATTGTGCATTAAATATTTCCTAGTATTTTTAAAAATTGATTTGGTCCAATTTTGCAACAATTATTTGGGAGGTCCTTCACAAAAAAACCTCCTTTTGGGCACTCGCAAAATGGAAAATTGTTTTTTCATCCAAAGAAAATGAAAACTTCCTTAGAAAACATTGTTTGTCATTCCAATATGCACTCTTGTGCACAATATGAGCTCATTTGAACAAACTATGCATGATTGTGGCCATAAGATTGATCATTTCTCTTGAAAGCCATTGATCTCCACACGTGATAGCTCGTTTCTGAGAACACTTTTTTAAAATAATTGCCATATTACAAGTTTGTTATTTTTCCTGGGAACTTGGTCACATATAATGACACAATGCGAAGGTTTCCCAATTTTTGATTTTTTTTAATTTTTTATGCCCGTTTCAAAATGCGGTCAAAACGGCGGGAATGGCCGGAATTTTTTTGGTGTTTCTCTGATTAAATAGATACTTATGTACCTAGAAACGATTTTTGGAAAACATAAATAGCAAACTATGAGGCAGCTGCAGTTCAAATTTGACCCGCTTCCAACTGAATCGGCGGAAATTTGTCTTTTTCACGAGAGGTGGATCAAAACTTTTTACGCCCAACCATTTTGTCAATTGTGCATTAAATATGTCCTAGTATTGTAGAAAATTGATTTGGTCCAGTTTTGCAACAATTATTTGGGAGGTCCTTCACAAAAAAACCTCCTTTTGGGCACTCGAAAAATGGAAAATAGTTTTTTCGTCCAAAGAAAATGAAAAATTCCTTATGCAACATTGTTTGCCATTCCAATATGCACCCTTGTGCACAATATGAGATCATTTGAACAAACTATGCCATGAATGTGGCCATAAGATTGATCATTTGGCTTGAAAGCCATTGATCTCCACACGTGATAGCTCGGTTCTGAGAACACTTTTTTAAAATAATTGCCATATTACAAGTTTGTTATTTTTCCTGGGAACTTGGCCACATATAATGACACAATACGAAGGTTTCCCAATTTTTTGATTTTTTTTGAATTTTTATGCCCGTTTCAAAATGCGATCAAAACGGCGGGAATGACCGTTCCTAGCTAGTGGTTGAATCTTGGAATTTTTTTTGTGTTTCTTTGATTAAATAGATACTTATGTACCTAGAAATGATTTTTGGAAAAAATAAAGAGCAAACTATAAGGCAGCTGCAGTTCAAATTTGACCCGTTTCCAACTGAATCGGCGGAAATTTGTCTTTTTCACTAGAGGTGGATAAAAGCTTTTGACACCCAACCATTAGGTCAATTGTGCATTAAATATGTCCTAGTATTTTAGAAAATTTATTTGGTACAATTTTGCAACAAATATATTATAGGTCCTTCACAAAAAAACTTATTTTGGGCACTCAAAAAATGGAAAGTTGAATTTTCGTCCAAAGAAAATGAAAACTCCCTTTGTCAATATTGTTTGCAAATCCACGATGTAAACTTGTGCAAAATATGATATCATTGGAACAAATATTCGATAGGACTTTCACAAAAAAAACTCATTACGAGTAATCGAAAATGGAATGAAATTTTTTATCTTGAATCGATCACGACCAATTTATATGGTCATAAGGTCATCAAATGGTTTGCTGCGTTCTGATTGGACCATGAGCATATCACACGGATCACGCATCAACCACCATCGGATGCTTCCGGATCCAACGGCCCAAACCCACCCGAGCTGAAACCCTGGGTCTGTCCTCATAGACATTTTCCACCCACCCACCCACCCCCCCCCCCACCCGCCTCCATTCTTTCTTTCTCTCTCTCCCTTCACCTCAGATCCTCTCCCCTCTCCCCCGATGTAGATCCCCCTCGTCCCCCTCATCGCCGCCACCCACCCCTCTGAACCTCGCCGCCACCCACCTCCGCCGCCGCCCTCACTCTCCCCTCGTCTCCCTCGTCCTCGACCAACCTCGCCGCCGTCCAGGGGCCGGGTTGTCGCGGCGTGCTATTCCTGCGGGTTGTCGCTGCGGGGTCCGGCTTCCATGATTCGATCCAATCCTCTCCCCCGATCCCACCTGCCGGCGGCGACCTCCTCTCAACCAGCCCCGCCGCCGGCCTCCAGATCCAACCCAGCAGCTACCAGCTCAGGCCTAACTGAAGGAAATATGCCCTAGAGGCAATAATAAAGTTATTATTTATTTCCTTATTTCATGATAAATGTTTATTATTCATGCTAGAATTGTATTAACCGGAAACATAATACATGTGTGAATACATAGACAACCATAGTGTCACTAGTATGCCTCTACTTGACTAGCTCGTTTATCAAAGATGGTTATATTTCCTAACCATAGACAAAAGAGTTGTCATTTGTTTAACGGGATCACATCATTAGGAGAATGATGTGATTGACTTGACCCATTCCGTTAGCTTAGCACTTGATCGTTTAGTATGTTGCTATTGCTTTCTTCATGACTTATACATGTTCCTGTAACTATGGGATTATGCAACTCCGTTTACGGAGGAACACTTTGGTGCTACCAAACGTCACAACGTAATCGGGTGATTATAAAGGAGTACTAAAGGTGTCTCCAAAGGTACATGTTGGGTTGGCGTATTTAGAGATTAGGTTTTGTCACTCCGATTGTCGGAGAGGTATCTCTGGGCCCACTCGGTAATGCACATCACTATAAGCCTTGCAAGCATTGCAACTAATGAGTTAGTTATGCGGGATGATGTATTACGAGCGAGTAAAGAGACTTGCCGGTAACGAGATTGAACTAGGTATTGAGATACCGATGATCGAATCTCGGGCAAGTAACATACCGATGACAAAGGGAACAACATATGTTGTTATGCGGTTTGACCGATAAAGATCTTCGTAGAATATGTAGGAGCCAATATGAGCATCCAGGTTCCGCTATTGGTTATTGACCGGAGATGTGTCTCGGTCATGTCTACATTGTTCTGGAACCCGTAGTGTCCGCACGCTTAAGGTTTCGATGACAGTTATATTATGAGTTTATGAGTTTTGATGTACCGAAGGAGTTCGGAGTCCCGAATGAGATCGGGGACATGACGGGGAGTCTCGAAATGGTCGAGACGTAAAGATCGATATATTGGACGACTATATTCGGACTTCGGAAAGGTTCCGAGTGATTCGGGTATTTATTGGAGTACCAGAGAGTTACGGGACCTCGCCGGGGAGTATATGGGCCTTATTGGGCCATACGGGAATAGAGGAGAGAGGCCAAAAGAAAGGAGGCCTGCGCCCACCCTCTGGTCCGAATTGGACAAGGGGGGCAGCCCACTTTTTCTTCTCCCTCTCCTCCTCTTTCCTTCTCCAACAAGGAAAGGAGGAGTCCTACTCCTCCTCTTTCCTTCTCCTACAAGGAAAGGAGGAGTCCTACTCCGGTGGGAGTAGGACTCCCCTTGGCGCGCCTCCTCCATAGGCCGGCCGCCTCCCCCTTGCTCCTATATATATGGGGGCAAGGGGCACCCTGTACACAACAACAATTGATCCTTGAGATCTATTAGCCGTAAAAGGGCCCCTCCACCATAGTCCTCCTCGATAATATTGTAGCGGTGCTTAGGCGAAGCCCTGCGACGGTAGAACATCAAGATCGTCACCACGCCGTCGTGCTGACGGAACTCTCCCTCGACACTCGGCTGGATCGGAGTTTGAGGGACGTCATCGAGCTGAACGTGTGCTAGAACTCGGAGGTGCCGTAGTTTCGGTGCTTGATAGGTCGGGCCATGAAGACGTACGACTACATCAACCGCGTTGTTCTAACGCTTCCTCTTACGGTCTACGAGGGTACGTGGACATTACTCTCCCCTCTCGTTGCTATGCATCACCATGATCTAGCGTGTGCGTAGGAAATTTTTTGAAATTACTACGTTACCCAACACTAACCCCTACCCCGTGGCCATGGCCATGGCAGGGCGAGCCCGAATCCCTACCCCGTGGTGGCTAGGGTTTCGGTCGCCTCCAACCCGATCCGGCGCTTCATCCTCCCGATTCCCCATCGTCTCCCACCGTCACCAACCACAAACCAGACGGCAGGTAAGGGAGGAGGAGAGCGACGGCGAAGATGGTGTCGCTGAAGCTGCAGAACCGTCCGGCCTTGAGCGTCCTCAAGTGCGGCAAGGGAAAGGTCAACGAGATCTCCATGGCCAACTCCCGTAAGAGCATCCCCCTCTTCCCCCACCCCATCCACTCTGCCTCTCCATGCGTCTCGATTGTCCCGTGGATTTCGTAGATCTGTGGCCGAGGTGGTCATCCGCGAGGCTTAGGTTGTTCGAGGCGGGTAGGGCGATGCTTGCTCGCGCTGCGCCCGCTCATAGATCGGATGAACAGCCCCGTGTTGCCGGGATGAGTGTTCTTCGGGTAGCTGAGTATTTAGACGGAACATCATATAGCTGACCACTCTATGGGTTTGATTTTCTGCTGAGCTACCATGATAGCTATGGGACTGTGATGTGCCACTTTGATGGTGTTCGCGAAAGCAGATGAATCGGTGATTCATGTAGATGCTTCGTTTAGATTGAGTCTCCTCGCATGCTCTCAACTTATGTTGCCCACTTCACACATCTCGCTGTGTGTTAGTGTTAAATTCACTAGCTTGTATCCGTAAACTGCTGAATTTGGTAGTACGAATCCATATAGTTTGTGCATACAGTTCGATCTTATGGGTGTCTCTTCATGTGACGAATGGGTTTCCTCTGTGGGGCCTGATACGTCTTCTACGTATCTATAATTTTTAATTGCTCCATGCTATATTATCTTATGTTTTGGACATTATTGGGCTTTCTTATTCACTTTTATATTATTTTTGGGACTAACCTATTAACCGGAGGCCCAGCCCAGAATTTCCGTTTTTGCCTATTTTAGAGTTTCGCAAAAAAGGAATATCAAACGGAGTCCAAACGGAATAAAACCTTTGGGAACGTGATTTTTTTGAACGAACATGATCCAGGAGACTTGGACCCTAAGTCAAGGAAGCTTCGAGGAAGCCACGAGGTAGGGGGCGCCTACCCCCTGTATGCGCCCTCCACCCTCGTGGGCCCCTGTTGCTCCACCGACATACTCCTTCCTCCTATATATACCTCACGCACCCCAAACGATCAGATACGGAGCCAAAAACCTAATTCCACCGCCTCAACCTTCTGTACCCACGAGATCCCATCTTGGGGCCTGCTCCGGAGCTCAGCCGGAAGGGGAATCGATCACGGAGGGCTTCTACATCAACACACCATAGCCTCTCCGATGAAGTGTGAGTAGTTTACATCAGACCTTCGGGTCCATAGTTATTAGCTAGATGGCTTCCTCTCTCTTTTTGGATCTCAATACAAAGTTCTCCCCCTCTCTTGTGGAGATCTATTCGATGTAATCTTGTTTTGCGGTGTGTTTGTTGTGACCGATGAATTGTGGGTTTATGATCAAGATTATCTATGAACAATATTTGAATCTTCTCTGAATTCTTTTATGTATGATTGGTTATCTTTGCAAGTCTCTTGAATTATCGGTTTGGTTTGGCCTACTAGATTGATCTTTCTTGCAATGGGAGAAGTGCTTAGCTTTGGGTTCAATCTTGCGGTGTCCTTTCCCGGTGTGATGGGGGCAGCAAGGCACGTATTGTATTGTTGCCATCGAGGATAACAAGATGGGTTTTTTATCATATTGCATGAATTTATCCATCTACATCATGTCATCTTGCTTAAGGCGTTACTCCGCTTTTATGAACTTAATACTCTAGATGCATGATGGATAGCGGTCGATGAGTGGAGTAATAGTAGTAGATGCAGGCAGGAGTCTGTCTACTTGTCTCGGACGTGATGCCTATATACATGATCGTACCTAGATATTCTCATAACTATGCTCAATTCTGTCAATTGCTCAACAGTAATTCGTTCACCCACCGTAAAATACTTATGCTCTTGAGAGAAGCCACTAGTGAAACCTATGGCCCCCGGGTCTATCTTTATCATATTAATCTTCCAACACTTAGTTATTTCCATTGCTTTTTACTTTGCTTTTATTTTACTGCATCTTTATCATAAAAATACCAAAAATATTATCCTATCATATCTATCAGATCTCACTCTCGTAAGTGGCTGTGTAGGGATTGACAACCCCTTATCGCGTTGGTTGCGAGGATTTATTTGTTTTGTGTAGGTGCGAGGGACTGCACGTAGCCCTCTTTGGATTGATACCTTGGTTCTCAAAAACTGAGGGAAATACTAACGCTACTTTGCTGCATCACCCTTTCATCTTCAAGGGAAAACCAACGCAGTGCTCAAGAGGTAGCAGGGCCCTGGTAAACTGCAAAACATGTACAACGAGAGTTTGACCTAGTTTAAGAAATCCTTCTTGCACTTGTAAGGCCTACTAACCTATCCATAGTACAAGTTTAATCATAAGGAACATGTTTCTCCATTAACTTGACCATGGTAACTCAAGTTGTTCTACTGATGAAGCTAATAGAGTTGCTTGTTCTGTTGTTCCTTTACCTTCAGACTAAATTTGGTTTTTCCAGTTATAGTTTGCTTTGATTTTTGGTGTGATTTCTTAGCAAAGCTAGCATGTTGCCGTCGACAGGTGAAAGAAACTGACCGGGAAGTGCTGCTTCCAGAGGAAGGCCATCAGGAGGTGGCCGATGTGGCGCAGCTGGGGAAGTACTGCATCGACGAGCCTATCAAGTCCCCGCTTGATGTTTTACCTGAGCTGGGGACTGCAAACAAAAGGCCTTCGATTACCCGAAACCTGGGTACCTGCTAGGCAGCGTTTGTTTAACAAGTACTGTACTTACTGATGTTAGACTACTAGTGTTGATCTGTCACTCGTATCACAAGTAGAAATACCTGATGTTAGACTGTCCTTGTTTGGGTAGATTATATTGGTTTAATGGTTATGTTGTTTGATGCATAAAAGATCTCTAGGTTATTTATACGATGATCCGTTCTAAATTTGTATATACCAACAGAAATGTGGTTTGAGATGCAATGCACCCCTTTATCTAAATTCATTATCCACACTATAATATTTCCTTCAGTTTACAGTCTGTTTACTTTGTATTCTGATTATATTAGATTTTAGTTGGTTTCAGAATGTCTGTTTCATGGTCTTTTCTGATAATGGAAGAACTTATATTAATCTGATGCTTTATATATGTCCCTAGATGTCCTTATGCAATACCTGATATGATAACATGTACTTATGCAATACCTGATATGATGCTTGTGCCTCCCCTCTTCCTCTGCTCTCTTGTTCTGCCCCCCCCCCCTTGACCCCTTCTTGTCTCGTCTATGCAGGTTGGCCACGCCGGCAAGCCACCAGGACGACGCCTGGAGAGGAGAGGAGGGCCTTCTCCTGACAGTGTAGTCGACGGCCTTGTCCTGCTCGAGGAGGAGGAGGTGCGCACCCAGCCACCACAGTCGCTGCGGTCAAGGGCTTCTTCCACCTGGACCTCGAAATCCAAGGTGTCGTCGTCCAGCCACCCAACTCCCCTCCGTCCCCTCTCCCCTCCTTGTTTCATTCGATCTAGCAACCATGGATTTGGGTTCCTCAAGGCTGCCTAATTACTTTACTTTGTATGGATCCAATAATTTTGTTTGCTACAGAATAGCACCACCCTAGTTTGTCTACAATTTTGTTTACGGTGATGCCCCTGCACAGGATGTGCAGCCAGCCTTCCAATCTGCTTGTTTCGTTTTTCTTAGTGTGTGTATGTTCAAAATGATAGGCGCCTACCTTGTATCTTTCTTTCTAGATATAATTCTACTGTGGTAACATATGATTTATAGTTGACTGTTCATGATGTTATACAAACTCTGAAAATTGGTACTTCAGTCAAATGTGCTTCATTTTTGAACAATTGCTTCTACTTCTCCATCCTGGAAACCGATTGCATGTAGATGGGCCTGGGTGTGTAGCGCTGCTGTTGTGTTACTACTGTTGTGGTTTATGTTGACTGAAAATGGGCTGCTTTGTTTCAGAGGAGCGCCGCTGATCTGATACTGCGGGATCTGCAAAATAACCCTGAGATGTGGCTGCAAGTGGTGCACATCCTGTAGAACTCCCACAACCTCAACACCGAGTTCTTTTCCCTTCAAGTAAGCTTCTGCTCCAGAATTTTTTAATTTCAGTAGTTTACAAGGTTGTTCTCAACTGAATAAAGGTTGATCGATGCCATGGCTGCAGCTGATCCTTGATTAGACCATGCATGTTTTGCATTCAGTACTGCCAACACTCACCATTAATTACACTCTATTGTGGTTCACCGGTTATATTAGGAAATGGCGCTGCTAATATTTTTCTTGTCGAACTCGTAACCGGTTTTAAGCGGTTAAAATGCCCAGTTGCTTCATATCCTACTGGGCCATCTTTGTTTGTGTTTCCCTATTTATTTCGTAGTCGACCAGTTCTGTCCTTGCCAAACATGTATGTTCTCCACCAAGGAAACATTATATCCTGTTTTGTGTAATGGCAATTGACAAACAAATGCACATCAGAGCTAATACTAATGATATTATTGTTCATACCATTGCTCTTCAGCATACGTGCCATTGATACTTGAGCATAAATTAGATGTTTCCTTGATCAAATGCTTTTGTGCATGAATCTGTTCGTTAATTTGTATTCTTACAACTAAGATGCAACATGATACTATGTGCATAAACCTGTTTGCATTTCTTGATGTCATTTCTGGTACCAAATTGCAATCGTATGACATGTCTCATTCTGAAAAATGAATATGTAGAGATGCTTCATGATTTAGTCCCTAGCTGCTTTCTATATTTGTGTTTATTTTTTTCTAACTCTTTGATTTATTGGTAGGTGCCTTCGTTCAGCCTGTACGAACATATCCAGAAATGGTGTTTCCTCTCACTTAAGAAGCTCCAGGCTGAAAGTGAAAGTGAAAAAGTCAGGAGTATAGTTGTAGTAGTTATATGTTGTGATAGTATCACATATAATGGTGAAATGAATTATGTAAAGATTGTGCTCTTAGCCAAAATTGGCATGTGGTTTGAAAATTTTCATTTCTTTGTTGTTCTGACTGAAATAATTGTGTGGAAATTGAAAACTGGTTTGTCTTTAATTAGAACCTGACAAGTGGGACCTAATAGTATTTGGCATCTAAAATGGGCATTTTCCAAATAATATTCATAGGGAAAAAACTAAAATTAAGGAAATGGACTGTAAAAAGGCTGAGGCCCAATTGAGAAACAGATGCGACCCAAAAAAGAAATGGTCTAAAAAAGGATCACGCCCTGGAAATAAAAAGGCTGCAATGTTGGGCTTGGCCCATGAAGTCAACCAAAAATTAATAGGAAAAAATATAGAAAGGTTGTATTGTTGGGCTCGGCCCATGTAAAACACCTAATCGGACCGGGCTGAATCTTATCAACGACCTTTTCAATTGGTCGCAATTTTGCCACGTCAGATTGCCACGTCGGTTCCGACGTGGCCTGGGTAGACAGCCAGTGACCAAAACAAAAGGTCATGGGTTCAACGACCTTCTGTTTTAGTCGTAAACGTCTACGACCTTCTCACAGAGAAGGTCGTTAATTTTATTTTACGACCGCCAGCTTTTGACCTTCTGTTTTTGGTCACAGAAAGGTCACAAATGAAAAACAATGACCTTTCAGTGACCAATAGTCAAGGTCACAAGTTGACATATTTCTTGTAGTGTTTGAACGTCATGGAGCATATGAGATGTTCCAGGAGTTGAAGTTAATATTTCAAGCAAATGCCCGGATTGAGAGATATGAAGTCTCCAATAAGTTCTACGGCTGCAAGATGGTGGAGAATAGTTACAAGTGAAACATATACTCAAAATGTTTGGGTATAACAATCACTTGAATCAACTTGGAGTTAAACTTCCGGAAGAAAGAGTCAATGACAGAAATCTTCAATCACTGCCACCAAGCTACAAGAGCTTCGTGATGAACTATAATATGCAAGGGATGGATAAGACAATTCCCGAGCTCTTCGCAATGCTAAAGGCTGCGGTAGTAGAAATCAAGAAGGAGCATCAAGTGTTGATGGTCAATAAGACCACCAGTTTCAAGAAAAAGGGTAAAGGGAAGAAGAAGGGGAACTTCAAGAAGAACAACAAACAAGTTGCTTCTCAAGAGAAGAAACCCAAGTCTGGACCAAAGCCCGAGATCGAGTGCTTCTCTGCCAAGCGACTAGTCCTTTGAAGCGGAACTGCCCCAAGTATTTGGCGGATAAGAAGGATGACAAGGTGAACAAAGGTATATGTGATTTACATGTTATTGATGTGTACCTTACCAGAGCTCGTAGTAGCACCTGGGTATTTGATATTGGTTCTGTTGGTAATATTTGCAACTCGAAATAGGGACTACGGATTAAGCAAAGACTGGCTAAGGATGAGGTGACGATGTGCGTGGGAAATGGTTCCAAAGTCGATGTGATCGCCGTCGGCACGCTACCTCTACATCTACCTTCGGGATTAGTTTTAGACCTGAATAATTATTATTTGGTGCCAGCGTTGAGCATGAACATTATATCTGGATCTTGTTTGATGCGAGACGGTTATTCATTTAAATCTGAGAATAATGGTTGTTCTATTTATATGATTAATATCTTTTATGGTCATGCACCCTTGAAGAGTGGTCTTTTTTTGTTGAATCTCGAAAGTAGTGATACACATATTCATAATGTTGAAGCCAAAAGATGCATAGTTGATAATGATAGTGCAACTTATTTGTGGCACCGCCGTTTGGGTCATATTGGCATAAAGCGCATGAAGAAACTACATACTGATGGGCTTTTGGAATCACTTGATTATGAATCACTTGGTACTTGCAAACCGTGCCTCATGGGCAAGATGACTAAAACGTCGTTCTCCGGAACTATGGAGCGAGCAACTGATTTGTTGGAGATCATACATATTGATGTATGTGGTCCAATGAATGTTGAGGCTCGCGGTGGGTATCGTTATTTTCTCACCATCACAGATGATTTAAGCAGATATGGGTATATCTACTTAATGAAACATAAGTCTGAAACATTTGAAAAGTTCAAGAATTTCAGAGTGAAGTTGAAAATCATCATAACAAGAAAATAAAGTTTCTACGATCTGATCGTGGAGGAGAATATTTGAGTTACGAGTTTGGTGTACATTTGAAACAATGCGGAATAGTTTCGCAACTCACACCACCCGGAACACCACAGCGTAATGGTGTGTCCGAACGTCGTAATCGTACTTTAGTAGATATGGTGCGATCTCTTACTGATTTACCGCTATCGTTTTGGGGTTATGCTCTAGAGACAGCTGCATTCATGTTAAATAGGGCACCGTCAAAATCCGTTGAGACGACACCTTATGAACTGTGGTTTGGCAAGAAACCAAAGTTGTCGTTTCTCAAAGTTTGGGGCTGCGATGCTTATGTGAAAAAGCTTCAACCTGATAAGCTCGAACCCAAATCGGAGAAATGTGTCTTAATAGGATACCCAAAGGAAACTGTTGGGTACACCTTCTATCATAGATCTGAAGGCAAAACATTCGTTGCTAAAAATGGATCCTTTCTAGAGAAGGAGTTTCTCTCGAAAGAAGTGAGTGGGAGGAAAGTAGAACTTGATGAGGTAACTATACCTGCTCCCTTATTGGAAAGTGGTTCATCATAGAAACTGGTTCCTGTGACACCTACACCAATTAGTGAGGAAGCTAATGATGATGATCATGAAGCTTCAGATCAAGTTACTACCGAACCTCGTAGGTTGCTACCTCTTGAGCACTGTGTTGGTTTTCCCATGAAGAGGAAAGGGTGATGCAACAAAGTCGCGTAAGTATTTCCCTCAGTTTTTGAGAACCAAGGTATCAATCCAGTAGGAGGCCACGCACGAGTCCCTCACACCTACACAAACAAATAAATCCTCGCAACCAACGCGATAAGGGGTTGCCACTCCCTACACGGTCACTTACGAGAGTGGGATCTGATAGATATGATAAGATAATATTTTTGGTATTTTTGATGATAAAGATGCAAAGTAAAACAAAGGCCATAAAAATAACTAAGTGTTGGAAGATTAATATGATGGAAAATAGACCCGGGGGCCATAGGTTTCACTAGTGGCTTCTCTCAAGAGCATAAGTATTTACGGTGGGTGAACAAATTACTGTTGAGCAATTGATGTAATTGAGCATAGTTCGAGAATATCTAGGTATGATCATGTATATAGGCATCACATCCGAGACAAGTAGACCGACTCACCTGCATCTACTACTATTACTCCACACATCGACCGCTATCCGGTATGCATCTAGAGTATTAAGTTCATAAGAAACGAGTAATGCTTTAAGCAAGATGACATGATGTAGAGGGATAAACTCATGCAATATGATATAAACCCCATCTTGTTATCCTCGATGGAAACAATACAATACACGCCTTTGCTGCCCCTCATCACATCAGAAAGGACACCGCAAGATTGAACCCAAAGCTAAGCACTTCTCCCATTGCAAGAAAGATCAATCTAGTAGGCCAAACCAAACTGATAATTCAAGAGACTTGCAAAGATAACCAATCATACATAAAAGAATTCAGAGAAGATTCAAATATTGTTCATAGATAAACTTGATCATAAACCCACAGTTCATCGGTCTCAACAAACACACCGCAAAAGAAGATTACATCGAATAGATCTCCACGAGAGAGGGGGGGAACATTGTATTGAGATCCAAAAAGAGAGAAGAAGCCATCTAGCTAATAACTATGGACCCGAAGGTCTGAGGTAAACTACTCACACATCATCGGAAAGGCTATGGTGTTGATGTAGAAGCCCTCCATGATCGATGCCCCCTCCGGCGGAGCTCTGGAACAGGCCCCAAGATGGGATCTCACGGGTACAGAAGGTTGCGGTAGTGGAATTAGGTTTTTGGCTCCGTATCTGGTAGTTTGGGGTACGTAGGTATATATAGGAGGAAGGAGTACATATGTGGAGTAATAGGGGCCCCACGAGGGTGGAGGGCGCGCCCTGGGGGGTAGGCGCGCCCCCCTACCTCGTGCCCTCCTGGTTGATGTCTTGACGTAGGGTCCAAGTCCTCTGGATCACGTTCGTTCCGAAAATCACGTTCCCGAAGGTTTCATTCCGTTTGGACTCCGTTTGATATTCTTTTTCTGCGAAACTCTGAAATAGGCAAAAACAACAATTCTGGGCTGGGCCTCCGGTTAATAGGTTAGTCCCAAAAATAATATAAAAGTGTATAATAAAGCCCAATAATGTCCAAAACAGAATATAATATAGCATGGAACAATCAAAAATTATACATACGTTGGAGACGTATCAAACATCCCCAAGCTTAATTCCTGCTCGTCCTCGAGTAGGTAAATGATAAAAACAGAATTTTTGATGTGGAATGCTACTTGGCATAATTTCAGTGTAATCCTTCTTAATTGTGGTATGAATATTCAGATCCGAAAGATTCAAGATAAAAGTTCAATATTGACATAAAAATAATAATACTTCAAGCATACTAACTAAGCAAGTATGTCCTCTCAAAATAACATGGCCAAAGAAAGTTCATCCCTACAAAATCATTTAGTTTAGTCATGCTCCTTTTTCGTCACACAAGAATGCTCTCATCATGCACAACCCCGATGACAAGCCAAGCAATTGTTTCATACTTTAATAATCTCAAACTTTTTCAACCTTCACGCAATACATGAGCGTGAGCCATGGATATAGCACTATGGGTGGAATAGAATATAATGATGGGGTTTATGTGGAGAAGACAAAAAAGGGAGAAAGTCTCACATCAACGAGGCTAATCAATGAGCTATGGAGATGCCCATCAATTGATGTTAATGCAAGGAGTAGGGATTTCCATGCAACGGATGCACTAGAGCTATAAATATATGTAAGCTCAACAAAAGAAACTAAGTGGGTGTGCATCCAACTTGCTTGCTCACGAAGTCCTAGGGCATTTGAGGAAGCCCATTGTTGGAATATACAAGCCAAGTTCTATAATGAAAAGTTCCCACTAGTATATGAAAGTGACAAAACAAAAGACTCTCTATCATGAAGATTATGGTGCTACTTTGAAGCACAAGCGTGGTAAAAGGATAGTAACATTGTCCCTTCTCTCTTTTTCTCTTTTTTTTGGGCCTTCTCTTTTTTTATGGCCTTTCTCTTTTTTTCCTCACTTGGGACAATGCTCTAGAAAATGATGATCATCAAACTTCTATTTATTTACAACTCAATGATTACAACTCGATACTAGAACAAAGTATGACTCTATATGAATGCCTCCGGCGGTGTACCGGGATATGCAATGAACCAAGAGTGACATGTATGAAAGGATTATGAATGGTGGCTTTCCCACAAATACTATGTCAACCACATGATCATGCAAAGCAATATGACAATGATGAATGCGTCATGATAAACGGAACGGTGGAAAGTTGCATGGCAATATATCTCGGAATGGCTATGGGAATGCCATAATAGGTAGGTATGGTGGTTGTTTTGAGGAAGATATAAGGAGGTTTATGTGTGAAAGAGCGTATCATATCACGGGGTTTGGATGCACCGGCGAAGTTTGCACCAACTCTCAATGTGAGAAAGGGCAATGGACGGTACCGAAGAGGCTAGCAATGATAGAAAGGTGAGAGTGCGTATAATCCATGGACTCAACATTACTCGTAAAGAACTCACATACTTATTGCAAAAATCTACAAGTCATCAAAAACCAAGCACAAGGCGCATACTCCTAGGGGGATAGATTGGTAGGAAAAGACCATCGCTCGTCCCCGACCGCCACTCATAAGGAGGACAATCAAAGAACACCTCATGTTTCAAATTTGTTACATAAGTTTACCCTACGTGCATGCTACGGGACTTGCAAACTTCAACACAAGTATTTTTCAAATTCACAACTAATCAACTAGCACAACTTTGATATCACTACCTCCATGTCTCAAAACAATCATCAAGCATCAAACTTCTCTTAGTATTCAACACACTCATAAGAAAGTTTTTACTAGTATTTAATACCTAGCACATTAGGATTATTTAAGTAAATTACCATGCTATTTAAGACTCTCAAAATAATCTAAGTGAAGCATGAGAGAATAATAGTTTCTATAAAACAAAACCACCACCGTGCTCTAAAAGATATAAGTGAAGTACTAGAGCAAAAACTATATAACTCAAAAGATATAATTGAAGCACATAGAGTATTCTAATAATTTCTGAATCATGTGTGTCTCTCTCAAAATCTGTGTACATCAAGTATTATTGTGTTAAACTAAAAAGCAAAGACTCAAATCATACAAGACGCTCCAAGCAAAACACATATCATGTGGTGAATAAAAATATACCTCCAAGTAAAGTTACCGATAGAAGTAGACGAAAGAGGGGATGCCTTCCGGGGAATCCCCAAGCTTTGGCTTTTAGGTGTCCTTAGATTATCTTGGGGTGCCATGGGAATACCCAAGATTAGGCTCTTGCCACTCCTTGTTCCATAATCCATCAAATCTTTCACCCAAAACTTGAAAACTTCACAACACAAAACTTAACAGAAAATCTCGTGAGCTCCGTTAGCAAAAGAAAACAAAACACCACTTCAAGGCACTGTAATGAACTCATTATTTATTTATTTTTGTGTTAAACCTACTATATTCCAACTTCTCTATGGTTTATAAACTATTTTACTAGCCATAGATTTATCGAAATAAGCAAACAACACACGAAAAACAGAATCTGTGAAAAACAGAACAGTCTGTAGTAATCTGTTACTAACGCAAACTTCTGGAACTCCAAAAATTCAGCAAACATAGGAAGACCTACAAAATTTGTTTATTGATTAGAAGAAATTGGAACCAATATTTTATCACGTTCTGGTGATTTTTAACAATTATTTTCATGAACAGAAAGTTTCTGGAATTTTCAGCAAGATCAAATAACTATCATCCAAGAAGATCCTATAGGTTTAACTTGGCACAAACACTAATTAAAACATAAAACACATCTAACTAGAGGCTAGATCATATATTTATTCTTAAAAATAAGCAAAAAGCAAAAAACTAAAATAAAATTGGGTTGCCTCCCAACAAGTGATATCGTTTAACGCCCCTAGCTAGGCAATGAGATTTCAATGATGCTCACAAGAAAGACAAGAATTGAAGTGCAAAGAGAGCATCATAAAACACGTGACAAACCCATCTAAGTCTAACATACTTCCTATGCATAGGCATATTATAAGTAAACAAATTTGCAAGGCAAGCAAAAACTAGCATATGCAAGGAAGAAGAAAGTGATGATAGCAATCTCAACATGACGAGAGGTAATTTAGTAAGATAAAAGTTTCTACAACCATATTTTCCTCTCTCATAATAATTACATGTGGGATCATAAGAAAATTCAACAAAATAGCTATCACATAAAATATTTTCAACATGATCCACATGCATGCAAAGTTGACACTCTTCAAAAATAGTGGGATTAACATTAGCTAAAGTCATGACCTCTCCAAACCCACTTTTATCAAAAATTTCATAAGATTGAACATTCTCCAAATATGTGGGATCTAAAGTTGACACTCTCCCAAACCCACTTTCTATGCTATTGCAAATACTAATATCAATCTTATTCATCATGGGGCTTAAATAAATTTTCAAGATCATAAAAAGAATCACCCCAACCATGATCATTGCAACAAATAGTAGACATAGAAAAACTAGCATCCCCAAGCTTAGGGTTTTGCATATTATTAGCACAATTGACATTAATAGATTTTATAATAACATCATTGCAATCATGCTTTTCATAGAAGGAACTACCAAGTATGGGTGTAATATAGCGATCTCATGTTTAACATAAGGAACTATAGCAAATTCATCTTCATAAATATTGGCATCATGGCCACAAGAATAGCAAGCATCATGTTATTCAAGGGATATTTCAATCAAATCATCGGAATCATCATTATCCATAGATTCATGCATATCATTATTTTCTTCCAAAGCTACGGTCATTCTCTCAATAAATTCTTTGACATAGACATTATGAGCATAGTTTTCATAGCAATATTTAAGTATGTCAAAATTTTCAGATTCGTAGAGAGTAATATCATACTTTCCAATCAAAGAAGCAACTTCATAAGCACCCTTAAAAGCAACAAATTCTTCAATTTTTTCGATATCATAGTAACTATAAACACCCTTTGCATAAGAAGATAAGATTTCATTTTCATTAAGCTCACAAAGGTAGGGAAGGTGTTTTTTAGGGTTCTTAGAGCAACAAGTAAAATCTCAAATTTCACAAAGATTCCAAGCATAACACAGCAATCTGTTTATTTGATTCCATAAGAGTCTTCCTTTTTCAGAGAAACGGTGACGCACAAAATGAGCATGCTCATCTAAAGATTTCCCATCAACTAGGCTAGTTGGGGTTTTTGACCTGGCGCATAAGGATCGAAGATGATCCAAGTAGAACACTTTAAGTGGATCCATAACAATAGATTTTTAGCAAACAAATATGCAAGCAAATAGAAGGCACAATGTAACACAAGCAAACAAGAAGCAAGCGAAAAAGAGGCGAACGGAAAAGAGAGGGCAAATCAAACGGCAAGGGTGAAGTGGGGGAGAGGAAAACGAGAGGCAAATGGCAAATAATGTAATGCGGGAGATAAGGGTTTGTGATGGGTACTTTGTATGTTGACTTTTGCGTAGAACTCCCGACAATGGCGCCAGAAATCCTTCTTGCTACCTCTTGAGCACTGCATTGGTTTTCCCTTGAAGAGGAAAGGGTGATGCAGTAAAGCAGCGTAAGTATTCCCCTCAGTTTTTGAGAACCAAGGTATCAATCCAGTAGGAGGCCACGCCCGAGTCCCTCGCACCTACACAAACAAATAAATCCTCGCAACCAACGCGGTAAGGGGTTGTCAATCCCTACATGGTCACTTACGAGAGTGAGATCTGATAGATATGATAAGATAATATTTTTGGTATTTTTTATGATAAAGATGCTAAAATAAAAGGCAATAAAAATAACTAAGTGTTGGAAGATTAATATGATGGAAAATAGACCCGGGGGCCATAGGTTTCACTAGTAGCTTCTCTCAAGAGCATAAGTATTTACGGTGGGTGAACAAATTACTGTTGAGCAATTGGCCAATTGAGTATAGTTATGAGAATATCTAGGTATGATCATGTATATAGGCATCACGTCCGAGACAAGTAGACCGACTCACCTTTTGCATCAACTACTATTACTCCACATCATTTGCTATCCGGCATGCATCTAGAGTATTAAGTTCATAAGAACAGAGTAACGTTTTAAGCAAGATGACATGATGTAGAGGGATAAACTCATGCAATATGATATAAACCCCATCTTGTTATCCTCGATGGCAACAATACAATACGTGCCTTGCTGCCCCTACTATCACTGGGAAAGGACACCGCGATTGAACCCAAAGCTAAGCACTTCTCCCATTGCAAGAAAGATCAATCCAGTAGGCCAAACCAAACTGACAATTCGAAGAGACTTGCAAAGATAACCAATCATACATAAAGGAATTCAAAGAAGATTCAAATATTGTTCATAGATAAACTTGATCATAAACCCACAATTCATCGGTCTCAACAAACACAGCGCAAAAGAAGATTACATCGAATAGATCTCCACGAGAGAGGGGGAGAACATTGTATTGAGATCCAAAAAGAGAAGAAGCCATCTAGCTAATAACTATGGACCCAAAGGTCCGAGGTAAACTACTCACACATCATCGGAGAGGCTATGGTGTTGATGTAGAAGCCCTCCGTGATCGATGCCCCTCGTGAACTCTGGAACAGGCCCCAAGATGGGATCTCACGAATTACAGAAGGTTGCGGTGTGGAATTAGGTTTTGGCTCCGTGTCTGGTAGTTTGGGGATACGTGGGTATATATAGGAGGAAGAATGCGTCGGTGGAGCAACAGGGGGCCCACGAGGGTGGAGGCGCGCATACAGGGGGTAGGCGCCCCCTACCTCGTGCCCTCCTGGTTGATGTCTTGACGTAGGGTCCAAGTCCTCTGGATCACGTTCGTTCCGAAAATCACGTTCCCGAAGGTTTCATTCCGTTTGGACTCTGTTTGATATTCTTTTTCTGCGAAACTCTGAAATAGGCAAAAAACAGCAATTCTGGGCTGGGCCTCCGGTTAATAGGTTAGTCCCAAAAATAATATAGAAGTGTATAATAAAGCCCAATAATGTCCAAAACAGAATATAATATAGCATGGAACAATCAAAAATTATAGATACGTTGGAGACGTATCATAGGTCAACCAGAGTGAGATCCGCACCAGAGTGGTACGGTAATCCTGTTCTGAAGGTCATGTTACTAGACCATGATGAACCTACGAACTATGAAGAAGCGATGGTGAGCCCAGATTCCGCAAAATGGCTTGAGGCCATGAAATCTGAGATGGGATCCATGTATGAGACAAAGTGTGGACTTTGGTTGACTTGCCCGATGATCGGCAAGAAATTGAGAATAAATGGATCTTCAAGAAGAAGGCAGATCTTGTGGTAATGTTATCGTCTATAAAGCTTGACTTGTTGCGAAAGGTTTTCGACAAGTTCAAGGGATTGACTACGATGAGACCTTCTCACCCGTAGCGATGCTTAAGTCCGTCCGAATCATGTTAGCAATTGCCGCATTTTATGATTATGAAATTTGGCAAATGGATGCAAAGACTGCATTCCTGAATGGATTTCTGGAAGAAGAGTTGTATATGATGCAACCTGAAGGTTTGATCGATCCAAAGGGAGCTAACGAAGTGTGCAAGCTCCAGCAATCCATTTATGGACTGGTGCAAGCCTCTCAGAATTTGAATAAACGCTTTGATAGTGTGATCAAAGCGTATGGTTTTATACAGACTTTTGGAGAAGCCTGTATTTACAAGAAAGTGAGTGGGAGCTCTGTAGCATTTCTAATCTTATATGTGGATGCCATATGGTTGATTGGAAACGATATAGAATTTCTGGATAGCATAAAAGGATACTTGAATAAGAGTTTTTCAATGAAGGACCTCGGTGCAGCTGCTTACATATTGGGCATCAAGATCTATAGAGATGGATCAAGACGCTTAATTGGACTTTCACAAAGCACATACCTTGACAAAGTTTTGAAGTAGTTCAAAATGGATCAAGCAAAGAAAGGGTTGTTGCCTGTGTTACAAGGTGTGAAGTTGAGTAAGATTCAATGCCCGACCACTGCAGAAGATAGAGAGAAAATGAAAGATGTTCCCTGTGCTTCAGCAATAGGCTCTATCATGTATGCAATGCTGCATACCAGACCTGATGTATGCCTTGCTATAAGTTTAGCAGGGAGGTACCAAAGTAATCCAAGAGTGGATCACTGGACAGCTGTCAAGAACATCCCGAAATACCTGGAAATGACTAAGGATATGTTTCTCGTTTATGGAGGTGACAAAGAGCTCATCACAAATGGTTATGTTTATGCAAGCTTTGACATTGATCCGGACGATTCTAAATTGCAAACCGGATACGTGTTTATATTGAACGCTGGAGCTGTCAGTTGGTGCAATTCTAAACAAAGCGTCGTGGCGGGATCTACGTGTGAAGCGGAGTACATAGCTGCTTCGGAAGAAAAAAATGAAGGAGTCTGGATGAAGGAGTTCATATCTGATCTAGGTGTCATACCTAGTGCATCGGGTCCAATGAAAATCTTACGTGACAATCTTTGGTGCAATTGCCTTGGCAAAGGAATCCAGATTTCACAAGAGGACCAAGCACATCAAAAGACGCTTCAATTCCATCCGGGACCAAGTCCAGGTGGGAGACATAGAGATTTGCAAGATATATACGGATCTGAATGTTGCAGACCCGTTGACTAAGCCTCTTCCATGAGCAAAATATGATCAGCACCAAGGCTCCATGGGTGTTAGAATCATTACTGTGTAATCTAGATTATTGACTCTAGTGCAAGTGGGAGGCCCGAAGGAAATATGCCCTAGACGCAATAATAAAGTTATTATTTATTTCCTTATATCATGATAAATGTTTATTATTCATGCTAGAATTGTATTAACCGGAAAAATGATACATGTGTGAATACATAGACAAACAGAGTGTCACTAGTATGCCTCTACTTGACTAGCTTGTTAACCAAAGATGGTTATGTTTCCTAGCCATAGACATGAGTTGTCATTTGATTAACGGGATCACATCATTAGGAGAATGATGTTATTGACTTGACCCATTCCGTTAGCTTAGCACTTGATCATTTAGTATGTTGTTGTTGCTTTCTTCATGACTTATACATGTTCCAATGACTATGAGATTATGCAACTCCCTTTTACCGGAGGAACACTTTGTGTGCTACCAAACGTCTAGCGTAATCGGGTGATTATAAAGGTGCTCTCTGGTGTCTCGAAGGTACTTGTTGGGTTGGCATATTTCGAGATTAGGATTTGTCACTCCGATTGTCGGAGAGGTATCTCTGGGCCCACTTAGTAATGCACATCACTATAAGCCTTGCAAGCATTGTCACTAATGAGTTAGTTGCGAGATGATGTATTATGGAATGAGTAAGGAGACTTGCCGGTAACGAGATTGAACTAGGTATTGAGATACCGACGATCGAATCTCGGGCAAGTAACATACCGATGACAAAGGGAACAACGTATGTTGTTATGCGGTTTGACCGATAAAGATCTTCATAGAATATGTAGGAGCCTATATGAGCATCCAGGTTCCGCTATTGGTTATTGACCGGAGACGTGTCTCGGTCATGTCTACATTGTTCTCGAACCCGTAGGGTCTGCATGCTTAAAGTTTCGGTGACGATTGTATTATGAGTTTTTGTGTTTTTGATGTACCGAAGGTTGTTCGGAGTCCCGGATGTGATCACGGACATGACGAGGAGTCTCGAAATGGTCGAGACGTAAAGATCGCTATATTGGACGACTATGTTCGGACACCGGAATGGTTTCGGTGAGTTTCAGACATATACTGGAGTACCAGGGGGTTACCGGAACCCCCCGAGGAGTTTACTAGGCCAAGATGGGCCTTCATGGAGAAGAGGAGGGGCGGCTAGGGCTGTCCGCGCGGCCCTCCCCTTCTAGTCCGAATTGGACAAGGAGGGGGGGCGGCGTCCCCTTTCCTTCCCCTCTCTCCTTTCCTTCCTTTCCCCCTCCTACTCCAACTAGGAAAAGAGGGAGTCCTACTCCCGGTGGGAGTAGGACTCCTCCCTGGCGCGCCCTCCCCTGGCCGGCCGCCTCCTCCCCCCTTGTCCTTTATATATGGGGGCAGGGGCACCTCTAGACACAACAATTGATCTCTTGATCTCTTAGCCGTGTGTGGTGCCCCCCTCCACCATATTCCACCTCGATCGTATCGTAGCGGTGCTTAGGCGAAGCTCTGCGTCGGTAGCATCATCATCACCGTCACCACGCCGTCGTGCTGATGGACTATCCTGTGAAGCTCTGCTGGATCGGAGTTCACGGGACGTCATCGAGCTGAACGTGTGCTGAACTCGGAGGTGTCGTACGTTTGGTACTTGGATCGGTCGAATCGTGAAGACGTACGACTACATCAACCGCGTTGTGCTAATGCTTCCGTCTACGAGGGTACGTGGACAACACTCTCCCCTCTTGTTGTTATGCATCACTATGATCCTGTGTGTGCGTAGGAATTTTTTTGAAATTACTACGTTACCCAACAACATATATTCATATGGGGGTTGCCAAAAACTTGTGGGATGCGCTTGAAGTCAAATTCGGCGCAACTGATGCTGGCAGTGAGTTGTATGCCATGGAGAAGTTCCATGATTACAGGATGGTTGATAACCGTTCTGTATTGGACCAGGCTCATGAGATACAGTGCATTGCCGAGGAGCTGGAGCCCCTGAAGTGTGAGTTATCGGACAAGTTCGTCGCAGGTTGCATTATTGCAAAACTCCCTCCTAGTTGGAGGAACTTTGCTACTTCTCTCAAGCACTTGAGACGTGAATTCTCTGTCAAGGATGTCATCGGTCATCTCAGTGTTGAGCAGAACTCGAGAGCAAAGGACTCACACGTGAAAGGCGGAGGGTTCTTCTAAGCGCCAATGTGGTGCGGAAGAACTTCCACAAGTTCAAGGGAAAGAACTACATCGCCCAGAATACTACCTTTAAGAAGAATGGTAAGAAGAAAGACAAAAAGAGAGATGGCTGCTTTACTTGTGGTTCAGAGGAACATTGGGCAAACAAGTACAATAAGCCAGCACAGGACTCTAAGTCTGTGAATGTCACTCTGAGCAACAATGATGCGGCATCTGGGTATGGTTATCCGTTTACCATACTTTCAGTTTGTGAGTCCACCGATTGGTGGGTTGACACTGGGGCCAATATTCATGTGTGTGCTGATGTGTCTTTGTTTTCTTCTTACCAGGTCGCACGAGATTGTTCCGTCCTGATGGGGAATGGCTCACATGCTTCTGTTCATGGTGTTGGCACGGTAGATCTGAAGTTTACTTCGGGAAAGATCGTGCAACTGAAGAACGTGCAATATGTCCCCGCCATAAAGAAGAATCTCGTTAGTGGCTCCCTTCTATGTAAAGAAGGGTTTAAGTTAATATTTGAGTCTAACAAAGTAGTCGTATCTTGGTACGGACTATTTGTTGGAAAATGATATGACTGTGGTGGTTTGTTCCGCCTTTTCCTGGAGGATTTCTGTAATAAATTCGTGAACCAAATTCATTCTAATGTGAACGAATCTGAGGTTTGGCATTCACATCTTTGTCACATAAATTTCGGTTGTATGACGCAGCTAGCTAAGATGGACTTATTCCCGAGTTTCACTTTAGCCAAAGGCTCTAAGTGCCATGCGTGTGTGCAATCTAAGCAACCTCGTAAGCCTCACAAGCTTGTGAAGGAGAGACACATGGCACCACTAGAGCTCATACATTCAGATTTCTGTGAGATGAATGGTGCATTGACTAAAGGTGGAAAGAAATACTTCATGACTCTGATCGATGATTCCACTAGATTCTGCTATGTGTATTTGTTAAATACTAAGGATGAGGCTCTACACTACTTTAAAATCTATAAGGCTGAAGTTGAGAACCAACTTGAGAAGAAAATAAAACGAGTCTGGTCTGATCGTGGTGGAGAGCACTTTTCTAATGAGTTTGATTTATTCTATGTTGAACATGGATTATTCATGAGAGGATGCCTCCCTACTCACCCCAGTCAAACGGGGTTGCCGAACGGGAAAACCGTACTCTAACTGATTTGATTAACGCCATGTTAGATACATCGGGTTTATCCAAGGCATGATGGGGGAGGCTGTATTGACATCATGTCATGTCCTGAATAAAGTTCCCACAAAGGATAATGAGACTACTCCCTATGAGCAATGGGAAAAGAAAAGAACTACACTCTCTTACTTGCGCACTTGGGGCTGTTTGGCGAAAGTCAACGTGCCGATAACCAAAAAGCACAAGCTGGGACCAAAGACCATGGACTGCGTTTTTATTGGCTATGCCAAGCATAGCGTTGGCCATAGATTTCTAGTGGTGAAATCTGATGTACACGATGTGAAGGTCGGTACAATCATGGAGTCTAGGGATGCTACATTCTTTGAGGATATTTTCCCCATGAGAGACATGCAAAGCAATTCTAGACTGGAATCTGATGAGACTCCTGAACCTGATATTCCGATGGAATATTATGAACATAAAAGTGATAAGAGTTCCACGGAGGATGACGAGGAAGCTCCTGTTAGGAGCAAGAGACAAAGGACTGCAAAGTCTTTTGGTGATGATTTCCTCGTGTACCTCATGGATGATGACACTCTCAGTTCCATTTCAGAAGCTTATGCATCTCCGGATGCTGACTAATGGAAGGATGCGGTCCGTAGCAAGATGGATTCCATCATGGCTAACGGGACATGGGAGATCACTGATCGTCCTTATGGTTGACAACGTTGGGATGTAAGTGGGTGTTCCAGAGGAAGCTTAGGGTCGATGGTACTGTTGAGAAGTACAAGGCTAGGCTTGTGGCCAAGGATACCCAAAAAGAAGAAGAGGATTTCTTCGATACTTACTCACTTGTGGCTAGATTGACAATCATTCGAGTGCTACTCGCTTTGGCTGCCTCGCATGGTCTTCTCGATCATCAGATGGACGTTAAGACGGCTTTCCTTAACGGAGAGCTAGACGAGGAAATTTACATGCAATGTAGGATGGCTTTGTAGTAAATGGTCAGGAAAGAAAGGTGTGTAAGCTAGTGAAATCTTTGTATGGCCTGAAACAAGCGCCTAAGAAATGGCATGAGAGATTTAATACAACTTTGACATCTGTTGGCTTTGTTGTTAACGAAGCTGACAAATGTGTATACTATCGCTATGGTGGGGGCGAAGGAGTTATCGTAATGCGTATGTCGATGACATGCGATATTTGGGACCCACCTCAAGGTCATTGAGGAGGTCAAGGCTTTTCTATCTCATAACTTTGAGATGAAAGACCTGGGCGTGGCTGATGTTATCTTGAACATCAAGCTACTGAGAAATACTGAGGGTGGAATTACACTTTTGCAATCCCACTATGTTGAGAAGATTTTGAGCTGTTTTGGATATTTGGACTGCAAACCTTCTGCAACACCATATGATCCTAGCGTGCGGATTCGGAAGTTCAAAGGCACGGCTGTAGATCAATTGAGATATTCTCAAGTGGTTGGTTCATTCATGTACCTAGCTTGTGCTACTCGCCCTGACATCTCATTTGCTGTGTGCAAACTGAGCTGGTTTGTTTTCAATCCGGGAGATGTGCATTGGCATGCTATTGAGCGAGTGATGCGCTATTTGAAGGTACTGTGAACTATGGAATTCGCTATTCTGGGTACCCGACAGTACTTGAGGGGTATAGTGATTCAAATTGGATATCTGATGCTGATGAGATGAAAGCCACAAGTGAATATGTCTTCACACTTGGTGGCGGTGCTATTTCCTGGAAGTCTTGCAAGCAGACAAATCTTAACTAGATCGACTATGGAAGCAGAACTCACAGCATTAAACACATCATGCGTCAAAGCAGAATGGCTTCGAGAGCTTTTGATGGATTTGCCCGTGGTTGATAAACCAGTCCCGGTTGTCCTTATGAACTGTGACAATCAAACAGTGATTGTCAAGGCTAAGAGTTCAAAGGACAACTTGAAATCTACAAAGCACATAAGAAGAAGAATAAAATTTGTCAGAAAATCAAGAACTCCGGAGTAATAGCGTTGGATTATATCCAAACGGCTAAGAATCTGGCAGACCCTCTTACGAAAGGGCTATCATGAATTGTGATAGAAAATGTACCGAGGGAGATGGGTATGAGACCCACGTAAGTTGCCATGGGGGTAACCCAACCTATGCGATCGCAGATCCCGTGAATTAGGACCTGGGAAAACAATCCAGCGGTCAACTGAGGAGAGTGTCCTTAATAAACCCACTCCGTTGGAGATGCAATACTCTCGTAATCTGTAAGGCAGGCTGACTTTTGTCTTAATGTGTTCCAAAGCTTATGTAAGCAAGATGCTAACCTATAGAGCATTCTTTGGAGGAACACACCTATGTGAGCCCGACTGCTGGTCATAGTCTATGAGATTGGGTAATCTCTAGTAAGCTTATGAGAAGGTACGGCGTATGACTAATAAGCTTCACCCGTGGGGTTTAGCCTTCGGCAGCCACGTATCAGCTGACAATAGGCGAAACTTCTGCATGCCAAACTGACAATTCAAGGCATAGTCCATTATTCAGTTATGAAGAAGACTAATCCTATTGCTCTAGGTAGAAGTTCAACTTAACAGTCTCCACTGAAAATTCTGGTATATCAAACATTGTTTGGAACAGTTGACAAACTTATGTGCCTCAAGATCTGATGGGGGATTGATGGGTTATGGATGGGCTTAGGCCCATATAAGACACTAATCCCTGGTTAATCTTGAGGCCCATGTATGAGATGGCAGGTGATGGGAATTTTAGTCCCACCTTGCTAGTTGAGGAGAGTTGAGACCCCTTTATAAGGGCTGCTCTACCACTTGCCATTGGGAGCTTGGGAAGAGGAGTGGTACACGCGCGCTCCTCCTCCTTCGCCGCCCGCCTCGTCACAAAACACGCGCGCAGCGGGTTGCGGGAATGAGCCGAGCCGAAGCTTATTTTTGCCGCTCAGGAACGAATTAATTAATCAGGGATTAATTAACGAGTCACTAACAGGGACTGTGGACTGACTTGCGTTGCCGGGAGTGCGTCGACTCGGTCGTGGGCCTCCGCTAGGCCCGCGACTTTCTCCCCAACGGACTATATAAGAAGGCTCTGGCCAGTGGAGTAACCTAGTTCGGTTCACTCACTCCCTCTCGCGTAACCTAGCCGTCATCAACTGTTCCTCTCTCTGTGCTGCTTCCGGCGACCCCATCCCGACAACCGCGTGCACGGCTGGTCGAGAGAGTAGGTGCCTCCGGAACCCTGTCGTTCGAGATCCTGCCCGGAAGAACGGCAATAAGGTTTTTGGGGAGCATCTCGACGTGACTGCTCCCTATCCGTCCCCAACTATGTCCGCCTCTGCTTCCACTACTTCCCATGCATCGACACTATGGCTGACGACGCCGCCGCCAAGAAGAAGGCCATGTATGACGCCGAGGCGGCTACTGCCGCCGCTGCGTTGGCCTGGTCAACCGGAGGGTATGATCTGTTCATCCCTCGTTTACTCGTACTTATACTAGCCGCATATGTGCTGCTCATAGATGGTTCGCTTCTATGTTCTGTACGTGCTAGTATACTTAGGTATAGCTATGAGATGTATACCTTTTATGTCATGCTTACTGTTTACTCGTGGATTAGTTTAATCGAAAAAGTGTTAATATTTCCAACAACAGCTACCATTTACACAGCAGCCTAAGCATGTGAAAATCGGGGAGAAGTCAGTTTCGGGTGGCATTATTTCTTTTGAGCAATCCACTTTTGGGTAGCTTTCTTTCAGCATTACATGCCACTTTGCTAAGATTTTAAACAGACTAAAAGTTTGTTAGAATTTTAGATGGGCCCGTGAGCTTAGCTTTGTCCATACGCACATACACACTGACACACGTTCGAGGTCCCTGATCAATCAAATCGGCCAGACATACTAGTGATCTTCGTTAGAAGAATTACTTAAGTCAGTATCGCCAAATTAGCACGTCACATACAATAACAATGTACTCTCTCCATTCCTAAATATAAGTTTTTTTACACATTTTAAATGAACTAGAACATGTATGTAGACATATTTAGAATGTAGATTCACTCATTTTGCTCCGTATGCAGTCACTTGTTAGAATCTTTAAAAAGACTTATATTTGGGTACGGAGAGAGGATAGAGCTGTATCACAAAGGCGCCAAAAAGAGTATATGGTGCGCTATTATATATACACACGTCTCGGTATATACTCCCTCCGTTCCTAAATAATTGTTTTTCTAGAGATTTCAACAAGTGACTACATACGGAGCAAAATGAGTGAATATACACTCTAAAACATGTCTACATACATCCGTATGTTATAGTCCATTTAAGATGGCTAGAAAGACAATTATTTAGGAACGGAGGGAGTATATTGCATGATGCAGCAGGAATCCATAGATTTGTCGGAACCAAATCAAATCTACCTGATCACTTGGTATTTTAACCCGCCAAAGCGTATGGAACAAAAGAAGCTAGATATCGCAATCTCGATATACAGAGTTGATTAAGCAAACGCTCGCTCGTGACAGGTAAGTTAGTGCCGTCCCGGAGAAATTTATGCCGATCGAACACCGTCCATGTTTTTGGGTGTCTGTCATGTCCACGTGTCATTCGTAAAAGCGTACCCAGGGACTACCTACAAAGATGCAACTAGCTAGCCAGCAAGAACCGGAATCTGTGTGCTACCTGGCTGCATCAACTAATCACGATGTTAATTTATTCGTTGGATTTATCCTAGCTACCGGCCAAACAACAAGATCACACATATCTGATCATTAGATTTGCAAGCTAGGCGCAAACACTACAATACATGCAGTCTGATCTGTGGCAAAGTGCAAGAACGACATTTCAAAATTTAAACCCTAGAGTCCAGAGACGCAATTAATCACGCAGCCGACCTGACTTTGGCCAGACTAATTGCTGGGTAAACGATCGCGTCTTTCCGTATCACGCCCAATCATCAAATCTAGTCACCACCCATTAAGCTTTTGCTTTTGCTTGGCAGCTAGCTAGGTGCATATGCACATTTGCTCTCTTCGATCGATATTCACTTGCTTTTGCCACAGTACTGCATGCAACCGGACAGGCAGCACTACTATACACAGGGCCCGATGCATGCACCTTTGACACCTAGCGAATTAATCATTACATATAAACCACAGCATATTGTGTACTTTCAACAGCAACAACCGCAGATCAGTTGCAACCAGAAAACTCAAAGCTACATTTCCGAGAGGCGCGTACGGCGCCGACGTGTGAGTTAACCCGGCAAATTACGGCGAAGAGTACAAAAGTGACTTGATTGATTGATTAAACTGGGCCCTGGTTGGTCTTGGCGCTTAGCAAATGTATTGGTCTTGAAGGAGGAAGCTTCCATGCGTCTTACGCCAACAAAACGCCATGCATGTACGTACGCATACCCAAGCCTCTATATCCGGGAGAGTTTTTGCTTTGAGGTTCACCCACTTGGATGAAAGTGACTCCTTGCTAATCCAGCCGATGGCACGTGTATTTTTTTGGAAAATTGCCGTGTAGGAGTGCGTGGCGTACCTAGGTTTTCATTTCAAATTTTTTGAACGTGTGTGCCGTTTGTGTTGGTTCGTTTAGTGTTTTCTGTTTCCTCCAATCAGTCTAATCAGTCTCTATCTTCAATAAAGATGTGTCTGCTCCATGTGGTGTGTTCCTTTCCAATCTTGCTTTCCTCCCTTGCGTTGTTCTAGCATGCAGGTTTTCAAATTTTTCTTTCCTTCTCTGTGCGGTTCTAGCATGCAATAGGTCAGCATGTGTTTGCATTGTAGGAGAGCCACGTAGAGCGGGAAGAAATGCACAAAGGGAATGGAAACATGCTGTGAGCTCACAGATTGGTCTTCGCTTCTCCTGTCGGTTGGCTCCGCATGTCGACCTCCCTCTGGAAGACTCGCACGTTGTCTCGACTTCACCGCCCACCGCTCAAACTGCTGCTTCGCGCAGTATCCTTATATAGGCCGTCGAGCTCACTCCTGCACCATTATCCATCTCGTGGCGCCTACATGCGCTTTGTGGCGATGTGAGGCCTCGGCGGCGGGCCGGATGCGGTGGTCTTGGAGGTCGGTGAGGTCCCCATGGCGCGCGGCGTGGCTCTAACGCTGGCCCGCTGAGCCCCACGACCATGGCGGCGACGGCCAGCGATACTATGGCAACGAGCACGAGGCCATGGATGGGCTCACGTAGTGCGGCGGCAGCGGTGCGGTGGCTCGCAGCTCGAGCATGGGCGGTGGGCATCGGCGGGGCTCACGTGTGGCAGCTGGCGGTCTTGCGCCAGCGGAGCTCGGGCAGCAATGGCGGCTAGTGCGTCTGTGCTGTGACCATGAGCGGCGACCTGCGGCATGCGGCGGCCGAGACTCTGCCGTCACTATCTCGCCTCCTCGTGGCCCTCCCCATCCCACCACCGAGCTCATGTCTCCCCTCCGGTTGAGCTCCATAACATCTCCTCTCCCCATGGCCGAGTTGGTGGCAGGAGCCATCGGAGATGGCGTACAGGAAGCGCGATCGACGCGGCGGAGGTGGTTACCTCGAGCCACATAAGCACAATTGAGTCTTGGAGCGGCAGCAGCAGCCGCCGGCGTCCTCTTCCACGCCCAGGCCATCCAGGATGACTGCCATGGCTACCACATCTCTTCCCATGGCAGCCTCCGAGATGTCAATCAAGTTCTTCCACCAGCGGTGGCTGGAGCCTCAAAGGAACACCCGTAGTGACGTCGCCTCGAATTGGAGCATCTGAAGTCCATGGGACAAGGCATCATCGAGATCCAGCCTAGCGAGCTGCAGTTCATATGTAAGCACACAAGATTCCCCCCTTCCACATCTGTAGTAATTTATTAATTCTGAATTTTGGATCCGTTTCAAACGGCGAACAAATCCAGCCCTGATTTCATGTTTTGCCCGGCTGCGTCATCTCGCCGGCCATGTATTCATCACTTCAGCGGGTATGGCGTTAGGCAATAAGTACTGTTTTTGCGTTCCTTTTCCATTGGGTTGATCGGAGCATAGGCTTTGTGTGAATTTCTAATATCGACGTTTGTTCTAAGTAGGGATATGATGTGGAAGCTCAGGTTTAATTTGAAATTGGTGTGTTATCTACATAGTTGGGTCCATAAGCATTGTGTTCAAATTATATATCGGGCAAATTGTATGATTCTCATGTAAGATTGGTTGTATTATTGGAGATGTATATCTTCTTCTTTCTCCGATGATTCTGCTCTTCCTAACTGTTATATCTTATTTGAAAATGATATATTTCCATCTTAGTTCAATGGTGTCAAGAGGTTGAATAATGGATATTAACCTCACCGATGAAAACTGTGTTTTGTAAGACTCATTTAAAATTACCAGTTATATTGGTATAAAGGAAATAAAGTTTTATCAAACATTTGAGATTATCAGCATTTGTTTCATAAGTTCTGAACAATTGTTTGGTTGACAGAGAGAAGAAGAGATTAAATAATGTTTCTCTGTTTATCAAACTCATTCGACGCCAACCAGGGATAGCTGCGATCTAATAATGCTATATCAGGTTCATAATGATAAGGTAGTTTATCTGCAAAGAGGGGTGCTGCAGTCAATAATGACGGGACTACACCTGGGGATAGGTGAGTTCGTCTGTTTATTCATTCCAGGAAGCGAATTTGCATAAGGAATGTTTTTTTTACATTTCAGAGATGATTCAAATCCAAAAGATAGATAGCTTCTTCTGCAGTGGTTTTTTGCTTCAGCTACTGGCAGGGAGGCTGATAGTGAAACCGGTGCTCCCGTGTAATATGGTATGTTGGTGCTAAGCCCTCCACTTAAATCTGTTTACAAGGTCATTTATGAAGCCTGCAATGTTTGGCTTCCCAATACTTCCCTTCACCCTCAACATGGTATTGGACAGGAGGCTGGTGTATGGGGAACATCCTAGACTACTACAGTTCAGGCAATACCCAAGATTCAGAGAACATCGTAACTACTACAGTTCTAGAGGGAAGATAGCACGACTACCACATAACAAGATATTATGTGAAGGGCACTCAGATAACATAGATGCCTGCATGGTTGGGAACTCCAAAGCTGAACTTCACAAAATGACTGTAGAATGGAAGTATCTTACACTTCCAACAACTAGAAATGTACATTGTGAGGAACATACTTGCATGCCAGATGGAAAGACTTCTTTCTGTAGTTTTTTCTAAAGTTTTTTTACAAGCTACACTGATTAATTTGAGCTAACCGGTTACAGAGTAGTTAATTTGGCTATCATTTGAGTGAATTGGGTTCTTTGATGTCATTAATTTGCGTCCGAATTGAACCTTGGCGGCTATAGGTTGTGTTTATTTCAATTCATGATTACGTGCGGCAATGGCACCTGCATCAGTCCCGCGGCGTTCAGGTTTAGTGGGAGGTCCGTGTGCCGCCTGAAGGTCGTCGACCTACCCGCAGAAATGATGCAATTTGAAACAACTGATTGTGTTGCCAATGCTACAAGAAATAATGCACAATGAAGAAAAATTGAGTTAATTATGATTATATCTTTCTCTGATTTATGGTTCAGTTAGATACTGATTACTTCTTTTACCTCACGGTACAGTCAGCCTTTTATGTTGTTATAGGTGTTGTTATTTCTTCTGCACATATTATCCTTGGTTGTATCTCTTGGTTGTTGCCTATTGCAGAGCGCGGTAGCACCTACTTTCCCTGTTAGTGATTAGCACAACACATTATATGTTTGCATTAGCTTTTTTGACAAATATACATGATTTGCTACTGAACATAGGTGTGATATAGATAAATCACCTCTGATCTACATATATCAGCGATACATGCTTCTCATTGGAAAAATGTTACTTTTTGTTTATCATTCTGACCATATTGCCCTTGCATATTAGTGTTTCCCTGATCATAGCACCCTTAAAACTTATGTATCTACAGTACACATAGGATCAGCAGGTCTTTGTTCTTCTTTTCTACTAGGGTATAGACTATTCAGCCTGCTTCAGTTACTTGAGTAAAAAGAAATACACATTATGTGTTGCACTGAATTTTGTTTGGAAAGTTCCCTTCTGCACTCTGCTTATTTGTTTGGTCAATATTAGGATATCTCCTATATGGCCTGGTTGTTACACAAGTCTGAATTCCTAAAGGTCCATGAGGATTTCAATGTTGCTAAAGAAAAAGACAAGGATCAGTCATCCGAAACTTCTATTCCTACCTTATCATAAAAGAGGATGAGATTTCCCTCCGTTATCATTACAGTGGGGGCATATGAACTTCATAGCAAGATATTTATTGCAAGAACCTCTTTCTACTGATACATAATCTCTACAACATTTCATACAAGTCAATCAATGAAGATTCCTACATCCTCCATGCGATAAAAAAGTGAACAAGGAAAAACCGAGTAGTTATTTAGAATTTCTCACACAACGTATTAACAGGCGCGGCGTAGGGCATGGCTAGTACTTAACGAAAGCAAATACTGCGAAGCAACCGAGAGATGTCGATCGATGTAACGTAACGAGGCGAGGAGGCAGCAGGCAAGTGGCTGGATGTTTTTAAGTAATGGCTGCCACGTATGATTGACTATATATGAATCGGCTATGCCCTTTGGGCTTTTTCTCTTTGTCCTTGTCTCCACCGATCTCTTGAAAAAGCGCTTGCTCGGGAAGAATCAACCGGCGCACTGACATGTACCCGACTAGGTCCGTAATAAGTATATACACTGATAAACACATGGTTTTCCACTCCTAGGTACTAGTAAGCTCAGTTCTGCACCATTGCATGCATGTGCATGGACGCTTGGTAGACCACCAAGGCTAGCTCGTTAAGAAAATTAAATGAATCCGCTAAGAGATTCATACAATTTCGTTGAGCACGTACAGAGAGGTAGTGTGCGTGCACGTTGCCGGATGCGGCATCCACGCGTGGAGTAACACGCAGACACGTGCAAGCACGAGCATGCAACGCGTATGCACCGTGTACCGACCCCTTTCGTTTTGGAAGAACAATGTCGTTATTTGCGTCCGTAGGTGGCCATAGATTAATCTTCACAAGATAATTAAGCTTCATCACGACACATACATCGTCGGATAATATATCTGATACGTGCATGCTGGACGTAGTTGCACCTTGCTGTTGCTTCCTAACTTGTTTAGAGTATTTAACATTATCAATTGATTTGTCCGTGGTGATTCTACTTCAAAACTCCACGTAAGGAACGCTATATTTTACCGTACTGCACGGTCCAACGGACGTATCCTGCTTCGGTTCTTGCGGATGCACGTAAAGCTCCAAGAATGTCGACATGTAGTTTTTTCTTCTTCAAGGAAATGTCGTCATGCAGATCAGTACTGACTCTGCATGTTTCCTTTACCAAAACACATTGCCCCAAGCCCCCAACCACAATGTCACATCACATGCAAGTAGCTAGATAAGTACTGACTCGGCATGTTTCGCGCGCACGTTTGTACTTACACTCTCCGTCCTGGTTAATTTACACCATATGGGTGGAGAGAACGGGCAGCGTGCTGAATGCATGGCCGGGCCGTTTTGATGACAGAGATCAACGGAGAAGCCTGTAAAGTACCCGCAAAAACAAGAGAAGCCAGTAAAGTACGCCTTGTGCAAGTGCAACTAACCTCTCGTCGCACACAATTTTTCGTTGCTTTGCGGCTCTTGTCTATGTAAAAGAAATCTCCCATGTCTTACTATAGGGTCTGTCTACAACTTAGTCGACTGAAACTTAACGTAGTCTCAGTCGAGTGACGTCTGCGTAGTTATGGTGCTACAGCCTACATAGCTGGATGCTGCAACCAGCGATGAAAAATGTTGCGATAGTACTGCAAGCAACGATAACATATGATACACTAGTTATGTCTAGCAATGCTACAACAAATAGAGGATGTTGCGACCGGTGAGACGATGTGATACAATCAATGAGGTACGACATGCAACAACCAGCAAAACGGATGCTGCAACCGGTAGGAAGAAATGTTGCAAACAATGAAACAAAATGCTACAAGGTCGACTAAGACTTTTTTTTTAGACAAACTAAGACTGTTTTTTGAAATGGGTCGACTGAGACTTGGAGCAGCCTCGTTTTTATAAAGAAGAAAAAGATGGTGACGACTACACGCTGCACACGTTGCTGTCAGCTACCGCCCCACCGAGTGACTCCATAGACCAACTCCCTCCCAACTTTGTCTCTTTCACCTCCTCTACATTTTGATATTTGTGACACTTAAATGCAACGGTTAGCGCCTCACCCCACATGAATTGCCCCACAACGACCGGTGTGTGCTCTGTGACCAGGCCACCGAGGACATGCACCACCTGTTCGCTGCTTGCCCCTTCTCCCGCCAATTATGGCACGAGGTTCTATCTTGGTGTCGATCGACTGCTACGATTCCAAGCCCGGATGTAGAATGGTGCATCGACACATGCTCTGCATCACCCACTGCTCTACGGAAGGGGCTAAACTCCATCATTGCCCTCACCGCCTGGGCAATCTGGAAGCACCGGAATGGGTGCGTCTTCGACCAGCTGCAACCCTCCACCGCAAGTTTACTCCGGTCCATTCAGGAAGACGCTCGCCTATGGGCTAGCGCCGGTACCAACGGCTTGGCGAACATGATCTCTGAGAGATAAGTTCTAGCTCAATGTATCGGGGACGGGCAGCCCCTACCCTAACTGCTCCGGCTACTTGAGCCCGCGACGGCTTGTGTATGCGTGGCCACTGTAGTCATCTCTCTCTGTATTTTTTCACTCCTCCCATCAATGCAATGATACGTGCGAAAAAAATGCAATGGTTAAAAACCGTTGAGATCTGGTTAGGGCAGGCAGTGGCAGGGACAGCGCCAGAGTCTACAGTCTACAATCTGTGGGCAACGACACTGGCTGTGTCGTCCGATATGCCTACTAGTATAGCATGTGTCCCACGCTGACAGAGCACCGCCGCCCTCACACGCCTCCACGTCGCGCTGCCCTCCCTCCTCTTACAGTGGGCGGGCCCGCCCAGTATGCAATTATGCATGTGTGAACCTCGACGAGCCAAGTGCAACTGGGCAGCGTGATGAACAAAAGCCAGGGAAGCTCACTGCTCCTAGCTGCCTCGTCGCGCCACGCTGCTCGAGCGGTAGATGCGCTTTCCACCCGCCGACCGACCACGACCCTCCACCATCGAACCCCGATGGAGCGTCTCTGGCCACTCACCAGGGGCATGGGCGCGTGAACTTGGCGTCGCTCCCCGCCGCGCGCGCCCACGAAAGCGTACACTCTTTCTACCTGTAGCCGTCTCGGCATGGCGCGCGCGTCGTGGTGGCATGCACTGTTAGATGAAAGTATTGGGGCAACTGCTCGACACCCTTGGGGGTGCGGCTATCTCATTATATATAAGTACCAAGGGGTACAAGTACAAGGTATATGCACAAGGCTACGTATGCATAAGCCTACGTATACATATACAGTCTAACACCCTCCCTCAATCTTAACTGTGGCCTGAAGTACAAACTAAGTTAAGATTGCGCCTACAGCCTACAAACTGTGGTTGTGGAAGAGGCTTCGTGAAGATGTCAGCAAGTTGATCCTTTGACGAGATGAACTTGATGCTAAGTAGCTTTTGAGCAACACGCTTTCATGAATCAGTGATAGTCAACCTCAATATGTTTCGTTCGAGCATGAAACACCGGATTCGATGACAGATATGTAGCACCAATATTATCACACCAAAGTACTAGAGGATGAGCTGAAGAGACTCTCAACTCTCTCAACAGAGACTGGACCCAAATGATCTCCGCTGTTGCATCAGCAACTGCTTTGTACTCAGTTTCCGTACTGCTGCGAGACACCGAGACATCAGAGCACGCTTATGCGAGCATTCCAGGCGATCAGATTAGGCCCAAGAAACACTGCATACCCCCCATGGATCGCCGGTCATCATGACTACCAGCCCAGTCTGCATCAGAAAAAGCTGAGATCTCACAAGATGGCGCAGGCTGCAGGAGTAAGCCATGAGAGGAAGTGAGGCAGACATAACGAAGAATCCGCTTCACAGCTGATCAATGAGATGTCCTGGGCGCATGGAGAAACTGACAGACACGGTTGACAGCATAAGAGACGTCTGGTCTGGTGATAGTAAGATACTGGAGACCACCAACAAGACTGCGGTACTCAGTAGCATCATCAGATGAGAGAGGATCTCCATCAAGAGCAGACAACCGATCAGTGGCCGACATCGGAGTGTTGACAGGTTTACACTTCAGCACTCCAGCATGACGCAACAAGTCCAGAGAGTACTTCTTCTGAGTAAGAGTGAGCCCAGCAGAAGAGCGTGAAACCTCCAGACCAAGAAAAAAGTGTAGAGCACCTAGGTCCTTGACAGCAAAATCACCACTCAAGGCAGCCACAAGGCGATCTGCGGCAAGATCGTGAGGAACCGATGAGGATGATATCATCAACATAAACCAGCAAATACATCATAACCTCGGAAGACGTCAAGAAGAAAGCAGGACGTGTCGGCCGGTGGAGGGAATAAACCCAAGTGCCCGGAGAACAGAGCCAAGGCGTGCATGCCATGCACGGGGAGCCTGCTTGAGCCCATAGAGCGCCTTAACCAAACGATAGAGATGGTGAGGACGGTCCGGATCCACAAACCCTGGCGACTGACGCATATAAACCTCCTCCTCCAAGACTCCATGCAGGAAAGCATTCTGCACATCAAGCTGACAAAGGAACCATCCTCGAGTAACAGCCAAGGACAACAGCAAGCGAATGGTAGTGGGCTTGATAACCGGACTGAATGTGTCTTCATAATCAAGACCATACCTCTGTTTGAAGCCCTTGGCAACAAGCCGTGCCTTGTAGCGCTCAATAGAACCATCAGCATGTCTCTTGACTTTAAAAACCCACTTGGAATCAATAATGTTAACACCAGACTGTGGGATAACAAGACGCCAAGTGTTATTCTGAAGCAGAGCATGAAACTCCTGTTCCATTGCTGCACGCCAATGAGGAATAGCCAGTGCTGCCTGAAAATGACGAGGCTCAGCCGTGGGATCAGCAGTGATGTGTGCCATGTAGGCAGCGAACCATGCGATCCGTCGGTCTGTTGCGCCGCTTTACCGGAAACCCGCTCGCTGCGGGTGCGAGGTCGAAGAGCATCATCGGCCGGCTGTACTGGCAAGACCGAGCCCAGCACAGGCGACGTCACTAGGGACGAGGCAGCCGGCAACCGTCCCGCGGGGAGAGTGGTGGTGTCGAGGTAGCCCAGGCCGACCCATCTGGCGCGGTCGAAGGGGCTTTGGGCGGCGGGTGGCTGTCGGGCGAGGGCGAGAGCGCCAAGGGCCCGGCCACCAGCCCGGGAGAGAGCGACGTCCGTGGGGCAGGTGAGGGCGTCCCCCGCGGGGCGGATTCCACTGAGGCGGGTGAGGGCGTCACCCACGGGGTGGCTGCCGCAGAACCGGGGCGGGTGAGAGCGTCGCCCGCGGGGCGGTTCCTGCGGGGCGGGGGCGCCCGTTATGCATGGCCCATGCAGCGGGGCGTCGTCACGCTCCAGGGGCACGTCGCGAGCCGGAGTAGCATCCGACACCTGTTCATCAAGTAGCTCAAGGCGAGCACCACGTCCAATACCTGCAGCATGATTAGGAAGCAACACAGGAGCATTTGCAACATCCACAAATTGGTCAGGCAAAGGTACGGTGGAGTGAACAGGTGGCATAGGAGTGGTAGAGTTAGTCGGGAGTGCATGAAAAGGAAACACATTCTCATCAAAAACAACGTCATGAGAGATGTAGACCCGATTGGTGGGAACGTGGAGGCACTTGTACCCTTTGTGAAGGGAACTATACCCAAGAAAAACACACTTTTTAGACCGAAACTCTAACTTACGTTTGTTGTATGGACGCAAATGGGGCCAACATGCACACCCAAATACCTTTAGAAATGTGATCTGGGATTTCATTGAGCAAGTGTTCAAGTGGAGTTTTCATATGCAAAAGTCATGAGGGTAGCCTGTTTATCAAGAAACACGCGGTGGAGAAAGCATCACTCCAAAACCGAAACGGCACGGAGGCATGAGCTAGCAAGGTAAGGCCAGTTTCTACAAGATGACGATACTTACGTTCAGCAGTTCCATTCTGCTGATGTGTATGAGGGCAAGACACACGATGCGAAATCCCAAGCTTATTAAAGAAAGTATTGAGGTTGTGATATTCACCCCCTAGTCGGATTGAACATGAATAATTTTCTGCTTAAGGAGACGCTCAACATGTGCTTGAAACTGAATAAAGACATCAAACACATCAGATTTTCGCATAATAAGATAAAGCCAAGTAAACCGACTATAAGCATCAATGAAACTGACATAGTAATTGTGGCCACTAACGGATGTTTGGGCATGGCCCCATACATCAGAAAACACAATCTCAAGAGGATGTTTCACAACACGACTAGACTCTGAAAACGGAAGTTGGTGACTCTTGCCTTGCTGACAGGCATCACAAATTGTTTCAGCAGTTTTATTGGACACAACTGGTAGTTCATGACGATGTAGCACATGACGAACTATAGGAGCGACAGGGTGACCAAGGCGTGCATGCCAATGTGTAGGTGACACACGAACACCGCTGAACGCCTGAGGAGAGGACTGCATAGAAGATGTGGGCGGTGCGTCAAGTGCATATAAACCATGGCGAAGACGACCACTAAGCAGAACGACCCTCGTGTCCCGATCCTTGATAAAGAAACGAAAAGGGTGAAACTCAGCAAGGACATTATTATCACGAGTAAGTTGAGGAACATACAACAAACTACGTGTAGCAGTGGGAACTCGAAGCACATTAGAAAGATGCAGTTTTCGAAAATTGTGTGCAAGAAGTGAGGCCTGACCAACATGGGAGATGTGCATACCTGCTCCATTGGCGGTGCGAACCTGATCATGACCACGATATGGCTCTTGAGTGGAGAGCTTGCCCATCTCGCTGGTGAGGTGGTTCGTAGCTCCCGTGTCCATGTACCAAGTAGGATCAATGGAGTAGGCTGGAGTGCGTCCGTGCTCATGACTCGTCACCGCAGCAGCCGCCTGCTTTTCATTCCCTTTGCCGTTGTTGCATAGGCCAAGGAAGTCTTGCTTGTAGCAACGATGACAGCGGGAGGCTATGTGGCGCTCAATCCCACATACCGCAAGCTCGCCGGGCACCGCAAACAGGGCAGAAGCCACCGGGCTGAGACCCGCCAGTGATGGATGGCGCGGAGCTCCGTGAAGCCGGCTGAGATGAAGCTGTCGGCTTGGGGGGAAGCGACGGCTTGTGTGATTTGCCGCTCCTGGTCGCGACATTAGCGGAGGCAAAACTCAGGGAGGCACGACGCGCCTTGATGCGCTGCTCATGACCAAGAAGGCGCGCATAAAGTTCCTGCGGCGGAAGAGGCTCCTCGCGACCATGAACATTCTCGATGAGATTATCATAGTCATCATCGAGGCCATTGAGCACGTGGGTGGTGAAGTCCTCATCTCCAGGTGGCTGACCGATCGAGGCCAAGGTGTCAGCGAGACTGGACATCTTGTTGAAGTACTCCGTGATGGTCATGCCGTCAAGCTTCGTCACCCCCAACTCAGTGCGTATGGAGTGAGCACGCGCCTGAGATTGGGAAGCAAAGCTGTTGTGAAGCGCAGACCAGGCCTCCCGGGACGTCGCATCGAAGATGACGAGCGATTTACACGCCGGGTGAGCGACGACTGGATGGCCGAGAGAATCGCCTGGTCCTAGGCCACCCACGCGTGATGAGCCGGATGATACGGCGGCGGACACGGGATGGAGCCATCAACCCTCCAAATAGCGACTCTGGAGGAGAGGTAGCACCTAAGCCCGCCACGACAAGTAGTTGTCCAGCGTAAGCTTCACCGGAAGGAGATGCGAGAAGTAAAACGGTGAAGGAGCCGGAGCGTAGCCCGCAGGAGCATGTGTCGGGGGCGCATGGAACCCCACCATCGGATCAGCATCAACGTGAGGAGCGAGCTCATAGCCAGTGGCAGCCGGGGCAATCGGCGAGCCGAGCGGGGCCCCCGAGGGTACGGCGGACGCCGCGCCGTGGACCGCCCCGTAGGGCTGCGGGTGTGACGGGGCCATCTGGGACGATGGAGGCGCCGCGCCATAGGGTGACGGGGCCACCTGGGATGACGACGGAGGCGCCGCGCCATAGGGTGACGCCGGCCAGCCAGGGGCAGCGGCGGTGCGGCGCCGTAGGTTGGTGCAGGGGCGCCGTACCACGCGCCGTAGTGCTGAGGGGCGCCGTAGGGCTGAGGTACGCCGTAGGGCGGAGGGGAAGCCCCCCCATACGCAGGTGGCGCAGGGCCGCGGAAGGACGGCGGCGCCAAGGTGACGGTCGAGGGATCAGCGCCATGAGGGGCGATCGACGACGGATCGCTTGGCCCGCCCTGCCCGTCCAGAGGACCCGCGGGCGGCTGAGGTTGCCGCCAGACGGCAGCGAGCGGGTGCGAGGCGACGAAGGCCGACGATGGGGTGATCGGGGCGACGACGCTGTAGGAAGCCGTCGCGGCGGTGGCGGCGTTGGAGGAGGCCATCGCGGCGGCGGCGGTAGGAGTTGCAGCGGAAGAAATAAAGCCTTAGTCTGATACCATGTTAGATGAAAGTATTAGGGCAACTGCTCGACACTCTTGGAAGATACGGCTATCTCATTATGTATAAATACCAAAAGGTACAAATACAAAGTATATGCACAAAGCTATATATATATAAATCTACGTATACATATACAGTCTAACATGCACGGGCGCTTTAGCTTCCTCCTCTCGGGCTGTAGAGGACGCGGACGCGCGCCGACCCACAGCATTGCGAGCAAATCGGCCACGGCGCGTACCTATAGCTACCGGTAGCCTACATAGCGGGCTAGATGCGCACCCACAGGCGCCTACATGGGCCGGACTGCACGCTTTACTACAGTCCTAACGACCTAGCTACCCTTGAATCTCACTTAGTTGCAACCATGCACGTGGTTCCCTTCGCCTTCGCTGCAGGACGAAAGTTCGTCCACGCTCCGGGCGGCGGTGCGTCGTGCACCATGCATGCATCCATGTGCTCACCTGACACATGTAGCCGCGCGGAGACAATGCATGGTATTTCCTCTGAAGTCTTTATGAATCACATACAAATGTATATAAACATATTTTAGAGTATAGATTCATTTATTTCACTCTAAATATAGTCTATAATAAAAATTTTATAAAGATTTATATTTAGAAACGAGGGAGTAATTATCAATCCGGCCGGTAGTTGCTCTCCTTTTGACCCGCCCGCCCATGCATCGACTTGGGTCCTTCTCTGGTCACGGTCTAGGATCCGGGCTACACGAAGGATCGCGTCACATGCATGCGACCACGCGCGACACCCGCGGGAGCTCGGCCGGAATGCATTCCTTGGACTCGTGCTGGGACACAAGAATATTCTCATGCTTTCGGGTACAGATGGAAGTGCATCAAGTCGTCAATCAACCTACAAAGGACTTTCTTTTGGGGATCCCTAAACAATGGACCCCCGGCTTGCGCGCCATACAAGTGTCTCCTCGCCTCCGTTAGGTAGTAACATCACATATATTTAGATAAAATAGATGATGTGGCAAACAATAAATAAAGAAAGAGAGTCACGTGGTAACATAGTTGGTTACTACTCCCTCCTTTTCGGTTTGTAAGGCGGGTCACAATGGGCAGGAACATAAGCTAGTAACCTACACACTTACCTAGACTATGTTACTACCTTCATAGTGGGTAGGAACATGTATGTAGTGTCATGCAACGATGCATTTATTAGGTCATAGACTCATTGTTTCTTGGAGTGTGTGATGTTCCGGTAACTTAGCTAGTTACCACAAGCAGCTCTCTCTTCATTAAATATGTGCCACATAAGCAAAGTTGCATTGGAATGTGTGATATTACTCCTAAGTTCCTGCCCATTCTGACCAGCTTAAGGCTCAATTCAAAAATCTCACCAACCAAGGTAGATGGTGAGTGGTGGAATACTTTTTGTGTTAGTTTGCAAAAGCACCCAATTAATGTTTTTGTTTTCCTCAAAAAATTATGTTTACTAATGCATTAATTGCAATGCATGTATGCATAAAGTAAATGCATTGGTCAATTTTCTCTTAATACTTGCATGTAATGATTTAATGTACATTGAAATCTGAACTTGTGATGAAAAACAACCAAATTGAGCCTTATAAAATGGAAAAAACTAAAATTTTAAGATAAGCCCTACAAACCGAAAAGGAGGGAGTACTAATATGAGTAACATCACAATCAAGGTAAGATGAGTCTATAGCCTAATAAATAAAGTGTTGCATGTTACCACATATATGTTACTCCTCACTACAGAGGTAGTAACATAGAGTAGTAACATGTCCATGTTACTACTCTATGGTACTACCCATTGTGGCTAATCCAGAATAAACTACACCCTCCGTCCTAAAATAAATGTCTCAACTTTGTACTATATTGTACTAAAGTCAAGACACTTATTTTGAGAGTAAGGAACTACTACTTCTGATGCCACTCATTATATTACCTCGATCATGCATAAATCGAGAATTAGCTGACCCAAATGCCCATGACAAGTGTTCGATCAATGTCTCCATGTACTTCCTCCATTCCAAAATATAAGATGTTCTTACTTTTTCTGAATTGAATGTATATAGACGCATTTTAGTGTATTTATTCACTCATTTTAGTCTGTATGTATATTAGTTTGTTTGAAGAACTGCAAAGGTTGGTGAGAAAGGTGAGCTTCTTCTTCCTCAAGAAATTCTGCGTGTTGCTTTTGCCTCTCTCCTCCTTGGCCGGCTGCCTCACAAAGCTAGCTAGCTACCCCCACCATGCATGATGTGTCGTCTATGTGAGGACACCGGCGGAAGGGGCACCTCGGTCGCTCCTCTCTTTGACCAAACCAGACGGCATTGTTATTGTCGTCATGTTAATTGACAAGATACGGGATGTCAAAGATAAATTAGATACGGCATTACATATCAGTTTCCAAGTCCCGGACAGATCAGCTATACGTGCATAGAGCAACATTACGGCGACAGTTGTTGCTTCGGAGAATATACTAATTAAACTTCAAGATCTGGTCGGAAAAGTGAACCGAGTACTTTCCTCGTCACCTTCCTGGGTGTTCAATGCATGCACTACGTACCGACACAAGACGTACTCCACTAGTTTGTATTCAGTTCCTGTCATGAGTCATCACGTACGTGTGGACGGTGACGGGTAGCTAGCTAGCTAGCTGTATTGGACGGTGCTGCTCCCCGTCTGGCACTCCCGATCGAGACTCGTTCAGTGTGTGCGTTTTGTCAGTGGGTGTGTTCTCTACGCTTCAGAAAGATATCTTTGTCTTCTTTATATATCTAGCTAAGCTACCTAGCTACATACTAGTATACATGTGTGAGAAGGAAGGAAGGCAGGCAAGAGATTGCCAACTGACTAAAGCTCCATCGTGCAAATTAATACTACTCCAACTATATACAATGCGATGCATGGGGGGTTGGGGACAAACAAAAGAAACAAATTGTATATGATGTCACGGATTACCTCTCCTGCTGTAAACGTTTCGTTTCCTCTTCTTCTTTCTGATGAGAGAAGTTTTTATATATCATGGAGAATATTTCTAGATGCCCGTTTGAAAGAAGAACTAGGCCACTTTCTCCTTTCCGGGCGGCCGTTTGCGTATGGCGGACGATGGCTTGTGAGGTTGGCGAACATGCGTACGGCGGCTTTGACCGCCCGGCGTAGAACAGTGGGTGACAATAGTTTACGTCCAAAGTACATCCAGGACCATGAAGCGTGCATTTTTTTTCTTACCTTGCGCATGCATGCATGCACTGATAGCACGTTCCCTTGCCGCCTAGCTAGAATCTTGAAGGCAATCGAGGCGCGCAAGCCATGCGCTGTCTAGAATCTTGTGGGCCCACAAGGAATATGCACCGACTATACTTGTTTTCCGTGCTGGTTCACAATAAAAACAGCCAGGCAAACTAGATCGATGCATACAACATACTCCCTCCATTTCTTTTTAGTTCGCATATAAAGTTTGGTCAAAGTCAAGCTTTGTAGAGTTTGACTAACTTTATATTAAAAAATATAAACATTCATAATATAAAATCAATATTATCAGATGCACCATAAAACGTATTTTCATACTATATAATTTTAGTATTGTAGATGTTTATATTTTTTTATATAAATTTGGTTAAACTTTATGTAGTTTGACTTTGACCAAATCTTATATGCGAAGTAAAGAAGAAACGGAGGGAGTACATCTTGTTTCATTCAAAAAAAAAACAACATACATCTTGTAGGCCAAGAAAGAAACAATGCGACATTTGCATGCATGCTGCAAGCCAGCTGTTCATCAGATCTCTGCAGTGCATGGACTCACTCGATCGTGCAGTTCCAGGTGCTGCCTAGCTGTTCTCATCAATGGGTGGGTGTCAAGGCCTGTCCCTGGCACCTTGCTCATGATCGACGACAAAGATTTTCTGTTGCAAAACTCCAATTCTGTTACGATACGGTCGGCCAGGTCGGGGGCTTGTCGTGCTTTCGCTGTCCCAGGGAAAGAACATGTAAGAAGCAAATCAAGAGGTAAACTTGTTACTACTCCGTAGCACATTTGCAACCAACCAAGCACATGGTCGGAATCATGTGGAATGAGTCAGTAGAGTTGGACGACTTTAGACTTTGGAGAGTCTTCGAGCGCTGCAATACCAAAGGGTACGTGTGGACCTCCTCGGCCGTGTGGCCAACTAGAGGAAATGCCGACATATATGGCAACTTCACATGCGATTTTAATAAAGCACTCCTCCCTGGCCCCAAAGTCTAAAGTTTTGGCTCGATCCCTGGACGTACATGCACATATATGCATTCTGTTATGTGTGGTTTGTATGGGAGCACGCGACCGTCGACGACCTAATTAACTAGTGCAACTTTGACGAGAGAATCTTCGAAATGTCACTTGAATAATGCCCGCGAAATGCCTGTGAAACTTCTACACGTTTAGAAAATTTGGAGCACCAAATGGAGACGAATGAGGCGTCGTTATTTTATATCAGCAGGCACGAGGTGTGTAGAAGTTTAGCAAGAAATACCTTTTGATTAGTACAAGACATCAAGAACCAAAGAAAAAGAAATACCACTACACAACAAGGGATTTCATTCTTTCTCTTTTCCTGGAAGTGACAGCACATGTTAATGCACGATTTCTTTCCCCTGAAGACGGCCTGCATCATGAGTCACCCTAGCAATGCATGCATGCTTTGATTAACAATCATGCATGTTATTAGTGGGTAAGTGCCACGCATCAGTGACAGGGCGCATGCAAGCAGCCCACAGATACAGACGTTGTTTCCAGGGGCGGTAGCTGCAGGTATCCCTAGAAAGTTTGGAGAAGTTGTGTGGCACGGGGAAAGCCAGCGGCACCACTACTAGACTACCCAAAAAGCTGCGGAAACCATGCAGAAAAAGCTAGGCAAAAATGCTCGCGCGCGCTCGCGTCCAGATCTTGGCCCAGTCACACTCCCCACATTTTTTTAGGAACAGTCCACACATTTCTAATTCGTAAAAAAAATGCAATGGGATGAAGAAAAAGAAAGCACAATTCATGAGAGGCAGACATTTCAAAGCTGTCCGCTCCTGCAGCAGCAGGCCAGCAAACAAGAAGCTCACTGTAGTGGCCGGCCCCCACATGGCGGTCAGGCTCAGGCGATCAAATCACAGCAGTTCGACCAGGGCCTAGCAGCACCCGGGAATGTATCCGGTGCACCCACACTTAGTCGTGCTACCGGTGCACCGGATGCTATAAAATATTTTAAAAAATCTGAAAAAATTCTAGCACGTTAAGGCAACATTAATGTATGATGTCACAAAATTTCGTGTATAAATTTAAAAGATATTTTAAGATAGAAAATTGACAAATTTGACATTGTGATAATGAGCCAAATCTAAAGCCCAAGGTATGTTATGTACAACTCAATGTTGAATTTTTCATTTTTGTTTTTTGAGTTATATTTCGAATTTTGACTTAAAATTTTGTGACAACCTACATTGATATTGTATGAGTGTGCTAATTTTTTCAGAATTTTTTTAACATTTTAAAAGCACAATGTGAGTCCGGTGCACTAAATATTTCCCCAGCAGCACCTGGCCCCCGCCACGTGCCCGCAGCACCAAGGAACACGTGGCCTGTTTTGCGTCGGGCCCCGGGGCGTGCCAGATGCTTTTATTTTTATTTTTTAATATTTTTATTGGAAGAGAAATAAAATATATGAATATTCACACGTGGCCTTTTAGAGCATCTAAAGCCGGGCGCCCCAAACCGGCCTTAAACGCATTGACCGCCCGCCTGACCACTATCCGGTCACGATTTTTGGACCCAGACGGACGCCTCAAACAGGCCTCAAACACTCGGGTTGACCGGCACCCCTCATATCTAGCACAAATGTGAGGCGGATATGGAGTGGCCCAGGCACGCCCGGGCGCGTCGGCTTGACAAGGCCGGCCGACCACCAACCCCACGGATGTCCCACAAAAAACCCCATCCGGGTCATCGCTCCGAAACCCTAACTCACTCATTCTCCTCTCTCGCTCCGTCCTTTTCTCTCCCCGCAGCCAATCCGATCGAATCCGGCGCAATGTCGAGCTCCGATAGCCGCTCCGACTCCGAGCTGGATCCAGACTATGAGCTTGCCCTCAGCATCACCTTGGAGCGGTCCAATGCAGAGATCGGAGGCAGCTCCGGATCTGTAGCCTCGCCGCGGCCGCAGCTTACCCATCGGCGCAACTCAGACGCCGGCGTTGGCCGCTCTCGGCGCGGGCGCAGCTTCGATAGGCGGCCTGCGCAATCTGCGCCTCCCCTATGCCGTCCCCTGCCCCCGCCAGCTGTTGCTCCCCCACGTGGACAGTGGTGGGTGCTTGTGCCCGCCCCGTGCGGCCCGGATGCACACACTGGAATCGGAGGCGCGCGCCACTCCACTGCGAGCGGCAGAGGGAAAGGGAGAGGAGGGAGGCAGAGCAGTCTGTGCGCCGCCGCCGCGGGTGAAGGAAATATGCCCTAGAGGCAATAATAAAGTTATTATTTATTTCCTCATATCATGATAAATGTTTATTATTCATGCTAGAATTGTATTAACCGGAAACATAATACATGTGTAAATACATAGACAAACAGAGTGTCACTAGTATGCCTCTACTTAACTAGCTCGTTAATCGAAGATGGTTATGTTTCCTAACCATAGACATGAGTTGTCATTTGATTAATGTGATCACATCATTAGGAGAATGATGTGATTGACTTGACCCATTCCGTTAGCTTAGCACTTGATCGTTTAGTATGTTGCTATTGCTTTCTTCATGACTTATACATGTTCCTATGACTATGAGATTATCCAACTCCGTTTATCGGAGGAACACTTTGTGTGCTACCAAACGTCACAACGAATCGGGTGATTATAAAGGTGCTCTACAGGTGTCTCCGAAGGTACTTGTTGGGTTGGCGTATTAAGAGATTAGGATTTGTCACTCCGATTGTCGGAGACGATCTCTCGGCCCACTCGGTAATGCACATCACTTAAGCCTTGCAAGCATTGCAACTAATGAGTTAGTTGGGATGATGTATTACAGAGCGAGTAAAGAGACTTGCCAAGAATTAGATTGAACTAGGTATTGAGATACCGACGATCGAATCTCGGGCAAGTAACATACCGATGACAAAGGGAACAACGTATGTTGTTATGCGGTTTGACCAATAAAGATCTTCGTAGAATATGTGGGAGCCAATATGAGCATCAGGGTTCCGCTATTGGTTATTGACCGGAGATGTGTCTCGGTCATGTCTACATAGTTCTCGAACCCGTAGGGTCCGCACGCTTAAAGTTCGAAGACGGTTATATTATGAGTTTATGAGTTTTGATGTACCGAAGGAGTTCGGAGTCCCGGATGAGATCACAGACATGACGAGGAGTCTCGAAATGGTCGAGACATGAAGATTGATATATTGGAAGCCTATGTTTGGATATCGGAAGTGTTCCGGGTGAAATCAGGATTTTACCGAGAGTGCAGGAGGTTACGGAACCCCTCGGGAGGTAAATGGGCCTTAGTGGGCCTTTACGGAGAAGAGGAGGCGGCGAGGCTGGGCCGCGCCTCCCCTAGTCCGAATAGGACAAGGAGAGGCGGCGCCTTCCTTCTCTCCTCCTCTTTCCTCCCGAATCCTATTCCAACTAGGAAGGGGAGTCCTACTCCGGTGGGAGTAGGACTCCTCTGGCGCGCCCTCCCTTGGCCGGCCGCACCCCCTTGCTCCTTTATATACGGGTAGGGGGCACCTCTAGACACACAAGTTGATCGGTTGATCTCTCCCAACCATGTGCGGTGCCCCTCCACCATAGTCCACCTCGATAATATCAGAAGCGGTGCTTAGGCGAAGCCTGCGTCGGTAGAACATCATCATCGCTACCACGCCCGTCGATGACGGAACTCTCCCTCAAAGCTCGGCTGGATCGGAGTTTGAGGGACTTCATCGAGCTGAACGTGTGCTGAACTCGGAGGTGCCGTGCGTTCGGTACTTGATCGGTCGGATCGTGAAGACGTACGACTACATCAATCGTGTTGTGCTAATGCATCCGCTTTCGGTCTACGAGGGTACGTGGACAACACTCTCCCCTCTCGTTTCTATGCATCACCATGATCTTGCGTGTGCGTAGGAAAATTTTAAAATTACTACGTTCCCCAACAGTGGCATCCGAGCCTGGTTTTATGCGTTGATGTCATATGCACGAGTAGAACACAAGTGAGTTGTGGGCGATATAAGTCATCTTGCTTACCAGATGTCATAATTTGGTTCGGCAGACATTGTGAGATGAAGCGGCCGGACCGACATTACGCCAGACGCTTACGCGAGACTAGTTTCACCGCTATGAGCACTCGTTGCTTAAAGGTGACCGGCGGTGTCTGTCTCTCTCACTTTAGTTGAACCGAGTGTGGCTACGCCCGGTCCTTGCGAAGGTTTAAACATCACCAACTTGACAAACTATCGTTGTGGTTTTGATGCGTAGGTAAGAACAGTTCTTTCTAAGCCCGTAGCAGCCACGTAAAACTTGCAACAACAAAGTAGAGGACGTCTAACTTGTTTTTGCAGGGCATGTTGTGATGTGATATGGTCAAGACGTGATGCTATATTTTATTGTATGAGATGATCCTGTTTTGTAACCGAAGTTATCGGCAATCGGCAGAGCCATATGATTGTCGCTTTATTGTATGCAATGCAATCGCCTTGTAATGCTTTACTTTATCACTAAGCGGTAGCGATAGTCGTAGAAGCATAAGATTGGCAAGACGACAACGATGCTATGATGGAGATCAAGGTGTCGCGCCGGTGACGATGGTGATCATGACGGTGCTTCGGAGATGGAGATCACAAGCACAAGATGATGATGGCCATATCATATCACTTATATTGATTGCATGTGTTGTTTATCTTTTATGCATCTTATCTTGCTTCGATTGATGGTAGCATTATAAGATGATCTCTCACTAAATTATCAAGGTACAAGTGTTCTCCCTGAGTATGCACCATTGCGAAAGTTCTTCGTGCTGAGACACCACGTGATGATCAGGTGTGATAGGCTCTACGTTCAAATACAACGGGTGCAAAACAGTTCCACACACGGAATACTCAGGTTAAACTTGACGAGCCTAGCATATAACAGATATGGCCTCGGAACACGGAGACCGAAAGGTCGAGCGTGAATCATATAGTAGATATGATCAACATAGTGATGTTCACTGTTGAAACTACTCCATCTCACGTGATGATCGGACATGGTTTAGTTGATATGGATCACGTGATCACTTAGAGGATTAGAGGGATGTCTATCTAAGTGGGAGTTCTTAAGTAATATGATTAATTGAACTTTAAATTATCATGAAGTTAGTCCTGGGAGTATTAGCATATCTATGTTGTAGATCAATAGCTCGCGTTATTGCTCCCCGTTTATATTTTGATATGTTCCTAGAGAAAAATAAGTTGAAAAATGTTAGTAGCAATGATGCGGACTTGGTCCGTGATCTGAGGATAAACCTCATTGCTGCACAGAAGAATTATGCCCTTGATGCACCGCTAGGTGACAGACCTATGCAGGAAGCGGATCTGCGCGTTATGAACATTTGGCTAGCTCAATATGATGACTACTTGATAGTTTAGTGCGCCGTGCTTAACGGCTTAGAATCGGGACTTCAAAGACGTTTTGAATGTCATGGACCATATGAGATGTTCCAGGAGTTGAAGTTAATATTTCAAGCAAATACCCGAGTTGAGAGATATGAAGTCTCCAACAAGTTCTATAGTTAAAAATATGGAGGAGAATAGCTCAAGCAGTGAGCATGTGCTCAGATTGTCTGGGTACTACAATCACTTGAATCAAGTGGGAGTTAATCTTCCAGATAAGATAGTGATTGACAGAGTTCTCTAGTCTCTATCACCAAGTTACTAGAACTTCGTGATGAACTATAATATGCAAGGGATAACGGAAACGATTCCCAAGCTCTTCGTGATGCTGAAATCGACAAAGGTAGAAATCAAGAAAAACATCAAGTGTTGATGGTTGACAAGACCACTAGTTTCAAGAAAAGGGCAAAGGGAAGAAGGGGAACTTCAAGAAGAACGGCAAGCGAGTTGCTACTCAAGTGGAGAAGCCCAAGTCTGGACCTAAGCCTGAGACTGAGTGCTTCTACCGCAAAGGAACTGGTCACTGGAAGCGGAACTGCCCCAAGTATTTGGCGGATAAGATGGCAAAGTGAACAAAGGTATATTTGATATACATGTTATTGGTGTGTACTTTACTAGTGTTTATAGCAACCCCTCAGTATTTGATACTAGTTCAGTTGGTAAGATTAGTAACTCGAAACGGGAGTTGCAGAATAAACAGAGGCTAGTTAAGGGTGAAGTGACGATGTGTGTTGGTAGTGGTTCCAAGATTGATATGATCATCATCGCAGACTCCCTATACTTTCGGGATTAGTATTGAACCTAAATAAGTGTTATTTGGTGTTTGTGTTGAGCATGAATATGATTTGATCATGTTTATTGCAATACGGTTATTCATTTAAGTTAGAGAACAATTGTTGTTCTATTTACATGAATAAAAACCTTCTATGGTCATACACACCAACGAAAATGGTTTGTTGGATCTCGATCGTAGTGATACACATATTCATAATATTGAAGCCAAAAGATGCAAAGTTAATAATGATATTGCAACTTATTTGTGGCACTGCCGTTTAGGTCATATTGGTGTAAAGCACATGAAGAAACTCCATGCTGATGGGATTTTGGAATCACTTGATACTTGCGACCATGCCTTATGGGCAAGATGACTAAAACTCCGTTCTCCGGAACAATGGAGCGAGCAACAGATTTGTTGGAAATAATACATATTGATGTATGCAGTCTGATGAGTGTTGATGCTCATGGCGGTATCATTATTTTCGACCTTCACAAATGATTTGAGCAGATATGGGTATATCTACTTGATGAAACACAAGTCTGAAACATTTGAAAAGTTCAAAGAATTTCAGAGTGAAATGGAGAATCATCGTAACAAGAAAATAGAAGTTCCTACGATATGATCGCAGAGGTAAAATATTTGAGTTACGAGTTTGGCCTTCAGTTAAAACAATGTGAAATAGTTTCACTACTCACGCCACCTGGAACACCACAGTGTAATGGTGTGTCCGAACATCATAACTGCACTTTATTAGATATGGTGCGATCTATGATGTCTCTTACCGATTTACCACTATCATTTTGGGATTATGCATTAGAGACAATTTGCATTCACGTTAAATAGGGCACCATCTAAATCCGTTGAGACGACACCGTATGAACTATGGTTTAGCAATAAACCTAAGCTGTCGTTTCTTAAAGCTTGGAGTTGTGATGCTTATTGTGAAAAAGTTTCATCCTGATAAGCTCGAACCCAAATCGGAGAAATGCGTCTTCATAGGATACCCAAAGGAGATTGTTGGGTACACCTTCTATCACAGATCCAAAGGCAAATTTGTTGCTAAGAATGGATCCTTTCTAGAGAAGGAGTTTCTCTCGAAAGAAGTGAGTGGGAGGAAAGTGGAACTTGACAAGGTTCCTTCTCCCGAATTGGAAAATAGTTCATCACAGAAATCAGTTCCAGTGATGTCTACACCAACAAGAGAGGAAGTTAATGATGATGATCATGAAACTTCGGATCAAGTTACTACAGAACTTCGTAGATCAACCAGAGCACGATCCGCACCAGAGTAGTACGGTAATCCTGTTCTGGAGGTCATGTTACTTGACCATGACGAACCTACGAACTATGAAGAAGCGATGGTGAGCCCAGATTCCACGAAATGGCTTGAGGTCATGAAATCTGAGATGAGATTCATGTATGAGAACAAAGTATGGACTTTGATTGACTTGCCCAATGATCGGCGAGCCATTGAGATTAAATGGATCTTCAAGAGGAAGACGGACGCTGATAGTAGTGTTACTATCTACAAAGCTAGAATTGTCGCAAAAGGTTTTTGACAAGTTCAAGGTGTTGACTACGATGAGAGTTTCTCACTCGTATCTATGCTTACGTCTGTCCGAATCATGTTAGCAATTGCCGCATTTTATGAAATCTGGCAAATGGATAAACAAAACTGCATTCCTGAATGGATTTATTAAAGAAGAGTTGTATATGATGCAACCAGAAGGTTTTGTCAATCCTGAAGGTGCTAACAAAATATGCAAGCTCCAACGATCCATCTATGGACTGGTGCAAGCATCTCGGAGTTGGAATATACGCTTTGATGAGTTGATCAAAGCATATAGTTTTATACAGACTTACGGTGAAGCCTGTATTTACAAGAAAGTGAGTGGGAGCACTACAACTTTTCTGATAAGTATATGTGAATGACATATTGTTGTGTCGCAAAAAAAAGAATGACATATTGTTGATGGGAAATAATGTAGAATTTTCTGAAAAGCATAAAGGAGTATTTGAAAGGTGTTTTTCAAAGAAAAACCTCGGTGGAGCTGCTTACATATTGAGCATCAAGATCTATAGAGATAGATCAAGACGCTTGATAAGTTTTTTCAATGAGTACATACCTTGACAAGATTTTGAAGTAGTTCAAAATGGAACAGTCAAAGAAAGAGTTCTTGCCTGTGTTACAAGGTGTGAGATTGAGTAAGACTCAAAGCCCGACCACGACAGAAGATAGAAAGAGAATGAAAGTCATTCCTATGCCTCAGCCATAGGTTCTATAAAGTATGCCATGCTGTGTACCAGATCTATTGCATACCCTACCACTAAGTTTGGCAAGGGAGTGAGAAGATAGAAAGAGAATGAAAGTCATTCCTATGCCTCAGCCATAGGTTCTATAAAGTATGCCATGCTGTGTACCAGATCTATTGCATACCCTACCACTAAGTTTGGCAAGGGAGTGCAATAGTGATCTAGGAGTAGATCAATGGACAGCAGTCAAAATTATCCTTAGTGGAATAAGGATATGTTTCTCGATTATGGAAGTGATAAAAGGTTAGGTAAGTAAAGGGTTACGTCATTTGCAAGTTTTGACACTAATCTAGATGACTCTAAGTCTCGGTCTAGATACATATTGAAAGTGGGAGCAATTAGCTAGAGTAGCTCCATGCAGAGCATTGTAGACATAGAAATTTGCAAAATACTTACGGATCTGAATGTGACAGGCCCGTTGACTAAAATTATCTCACAAGCAAAACATGATCACTCCTTAGTACTCTTTGGGTGCTAATCACATAGCGATGTGAACTAGATTACTGACTCTAGTAAACCCTTTGGGTGTTGGTCACATGTCGATGTGAACTATGGGTGTTAACCACATAAAGATGTGAACTATTGATGTTAAATCACATGGCGATGTGAACTAGATTATTGACTCTAGTGCAAGTGGGAGACTGAAGGAAATATGCCCTAGAGGTAATAATAAAGTTATTATTTATTTCCTTATATCCTGATAAATGTTTATTATTCATGCTAGAATTGTATTAACCGGAAACATAATACATGTGTAAATACATAGACAAACAGAGTGTCACTAGTATGCCTCTACTTGACTAGCTCGTTAATCGAAGATGGTTATGTTTCCTAACCATAGACATGAGTTGTCATTTGATTAACGGGATCACATCATTAGGAGAATTCTTTGATTGACTTGACCCATTCCGTTAGCTTAGCACTTGATAGTTTAGTATGTTGCTATTGCTTTCTTCATGACTTATACATGTTCCTATGACTATGAGATTATGCAACTCCCGTTTATCGGAGGAACACTTTGTGTGCTACCAAACGTCACAACGTAACTGGGTGATTATAAAGGTGCTCTACAGGTGTCTCCGAAGGTACTTGTTGGGTTGGCGTATTAAGAGATTAGGATTTGTCACTCCGATTGTCGGAGAGGTATCTCTCGGCCCACTCGGTAATGCACATCACTTAAGCCTTGCAAGCATTGCAACTAATGAGTTAGTTGCGGGATGATGTATTACAGAACGAGTAAAGAGACTTGTCGGTAACGAGATTGAACTAGGTATTGAGATACCGACGATCGAATCTCGGGCAAGTAACATACCGATGACAAAGGGAACAACGTATGTTGTTATGCGGTTTCACCGATAAAGATCTTCGTAGAATATGTGGGAGCCAATATGAGCATCAGGGTTCCGCTATTGGTTGTTGACCGGAGATGTGTCTCGGTCATGTCTACATAGTTCTCGAACCCGTAGGGTCCGCACGCTTAAAGTTCGATGACGGTTATATTATGAGTTTATGAGTTTTGATGTACCGAAGGAGTTCGGAGTCCCGGATGTGATCACGGACATGACGAGGAGTCTCGAAATGGTCGAGACATGAAGATTGATATATTGGAAGCCTATGTTTGGATATCGGAAGTGTTCCGGGTGAAATCGGGATTTTACCGAAGTACCGGGAGGTTACCGGACCCCCCCGGGAGGTAAATGGGCCTTAGTGGGCCTTTACGGAGAAGAGGAGATGCGGCCAGGGCTGGGCCGTGCGCCCCTCCCCCCTAGTCCGAATAGGACTAGGAGAGGGGGGCGGCGCCCCCCGTTCCTTCTCTCCCTCCTCTTTCCCCCTCGCGAATCCTATTCCAACTAGGAAATGGGGGAGTCCTACTCTCGGTGGGAGTAGGACTCCTCCTGGCGCGCCCTCCCCTTGGCCGGCTGCACCCCCCTTGCTCCTTTATATCTGAGGCAGGGGGGCACCTCTAGACACACAAGTTGATCAGTTGATCTCTCCCAACCGTGTGCGGTGCCCCCCTCCACCATAGTCCACCTTGATAATACTGTAGCGGTGCTTAGGCGAAGCCCTGCGTCAGTAGAACATCATCATCGTCACCACGCTGTCGTGCTGACGGAACTCTCCCTCAAAGCTCGGCTGGATCGGAGTTCAAGGGACATCATCGAGCTGAACGTGTGTTGAACTCAGAGGTGTCGTGCGTTCGGTACTTGATCGGTCGGATCTGAAGACGTACGACTACATCAACCGCGTTGTGCTAACGCTTCCGCTTTCGGTCTATGAGGGTACGTGGACAACACTCTCCCCTCTCGTTGCTATGCATCACCATGATCTTGCGTGTGCGTAGGAAATTTTTGAAATTACTACGTTCCCCAACAGCGGGATGCAGGCGGAGCGCGACAAGGATGCACGGCTCCTCGAATGGGTCTACCGCCGGTCGCTTACGACAGCGGATACGGACGCGCGGCGGATCCGCCAGAAGAATGCCAAGGTGCTCCGGATTGCCATCGTGCAATCCAAGCGCGAGGGCGGCGGAGGCAGCGATGGAGGCGGCTCGGCTCGCAAAGCTAAAGCGGCAACAGAACAGGGAGGTCCGACGGCTAAAAGGCCTCGTCATCCTCTCTGACTCTGACAACAATGATTCAGACGGCTCCTCCGACGTGACTCAGACGAACCGCCACCAGCCTTTGATGCCTCTAGAGCTGTGTGATGTCTACTATGCAACTTTATTCTTGTAGACACGTGTTGGGCCTCCAAGCGCAGAGTTTTGTAGGACAGTAGCAATTTTCTCTCAAGTGGATGACCTAAGGTTTATCAATCCGTGAGATGTGTAGGATGAAGATGGTTTCTCTCAAACGACCCTGCAACCAAATACAAGAAATCTCTTGTGTCCCCAACACACCCAATACAACGGCAAATTGTATAGGTGCACTAGTTCTGCGAAGAGATGGTGATAAAAGTGTAATATTGATGGTAGAAATATATTTTATAATCTGAATAAATAAAAACAGCAAGGTAGCAAATAGTAAACAGGCACAAAAACGGTATTGCAATACTTAAAAACAAGGCCTAGGGTCCGTACTTTCACTAGTGCAATCTCGGTGCTAATATAATTGGACATATAACCGTCCCTCAACGTGCAACGAAGAATCACTCCAAAGTTCCTATCTAGCGGAGAACAAAAGACGAAATTGTTTGTAGGGTACGAAACCACCTCAATGCTATTCTTTCCGATCAATCTATCCTAGAGTTCGTACTAAAATAACACCAAAGCAAATTCAGATTCATCATATTCAATGCAACAAAAAGAACTTCAAAGAGTGCCCCAAGATTTCTACCGGAGAAACAAAGACAGGAAGTGCATCAACCCCTATGCATAGATTACCACAATGTCACCTCGGGAATCCGCGGGTTGAGTGCCAAAACATATATCAAGTGAATCAATACGATACCCCATTGTCACCACGAGTATTCAATTGCAAGACATATATCAAGTGTTCTCAAATCCATAAAAGTATTCAATCCGATAACAACGAAATATCAAAGGGAAAAACTCAATTCATCACAATAAGATAGAGAGGGGAAACCACCATATGGTCCGACTGTATTAACAAAGCCCGCGATACATCAAGATCGTGATATCTCAAGAACATGAGAGAGAGAGAGATTAAACACATAGCTACTGGTACAAACCCTCACGCCCGAGGGTGGACTACTACCTCCTCATCGTGGTGGCCGCCGGGATGATGAAGATGGCCACCGGAGATGATTCCCCCTCAGGCAGGGTGCCGGAATGGGGTCTAGATTGGTTTTTGGTGCATACACAGCCTTGCGGCAGCGGAACTTCTGATTTAGGTTAACCCCGAGGGTTTTCGGAATATTTGGGAATTTATAGGGTAAAGAGGGGGTGCGGGAGGCCACCGAGGTGGGCACAACCCACCTGGGCACGCCTGGGCCCCCAGGCGCACCCTGGTGGGTTGTGCCCCCGTCGGGGCACCCCCACACTACTAGAAATACCACTACTAATGGCGCACCTAATATGGCCATTAATGGCGCATCAGAGGTGCGCCATTGACAGCACGCCATTAGTAATTTTTACTAATGGCGCACCACCCGGTGCGCCATTAGTATTCAGAGTACTAATGGCGCACCACCCACGGCGCCATTAGTATTCAGAGTATACTAATGGCGCACCATATAGAAGTGCGCCATTAGTAACATTTTTTTTTCAAATTTTTTTTAAATTTTTTCAATTTTTTTTAAATTTTTTCTTAATCTCAGTTCACTATGGCTTAATCTCGGGTCAATATGCTTAATCTCAGGTCAAATCGCACTCCATGGTCAAACTTCCTGAAAGGTCACCCATCCTCACACTACTCCAAATTTCAAGCACGCTTAACTTCGTAGTTCTATCCAACCCCAAAGAATGCTCACTTCACGTGCACTTGTTGATATATCTAGCATATCAATCATGTTATACCTTATTGATGTCTAGGACTTTGTTCATGTTAATGACTATGATGAAATTTTGAAAAATATTTCAAACTTCTCGATCATATTACGTATCATTTTTGAAAAAAAATCAAAAAACCCGCTAAAAACCCTTTAGTCGCGGTTGGGCAGCGACCATGACTAAAGGGTACCTTTAGTCATGGGTCTCGCCGCCAACCGCGACTAAAGGGGCGCGAACGCATAAAACTCGGCTAAAAACCCTTTAGTCGCGGTTGGGCAGGCGACCCGCGACTAAAGGTACCCTTTAGGCGCGGGTCTCGTCGCCAACCGCGACTAAAGGGGGCTATAAATACAAGGTCTCGATTCTCGCCTTCTCCGATTCCGATTCTACTTTGTTGCCTCGCGCGCCCTACTAAAGGGGGGGTGCACCATTAGTAATATATTTCAAAACCAATTTTTTTTTAAATTTTTTAAATTTTTTTGCCGCTAGATCTTGAAAGGCCCGTAACTTTTTTTCTGTTAGGTTTTTGGGGATTTTGAAAATGTTTAACGGGTTCCCCGCTAAATTTGGATGTAACTTTTCGAGTAGATGATTTTTCATATAAAAAACTTTTTCATCCGAGTTAGTATGCAAAAGTTATGCCCATTTTTACAAATTTCTAGAGATTTTGCAAATGAAGTCGAAATTCATATTTGCAAATTTTCCCAACAACTAGACCACATATCACATGGGAAACTTATTTTCTTTTATTTTTTGACATTTTCATCATTTTCTTTTATTTTTTTAAAACTGAAAAGGCGATCCACGGGGTGCATTCGGTGGAAGGTGGCCAAGTTACTAATGGCGCACCGTGGGAGTGGTGCGCCATTAGTAGTTGAACTACTAATGGCGCACCACTCCAACGGTGCGCCATTAGTAACTTGGCGCACTACTTCCATTCGGTGGAAGGTGGCCAAGTTACTAATGGCGCACCGTGGGAGTGGTGCGCCATTAGTAGTTGAACTACTAATGGCGCACCACTCCCACGGTGCGCCATTAGTAACTTGGCCACCTTCCACCGACGACGTACCGTGGAAGGTGGAAGGTGGCCAAGTTACTAATGGCGCACCGCGGGAGTGGTGCGCCATTAGTAGTTGAACAACAACTAATGGCGCACCACCCCACGGTGCGCCATTAGTAGTTTTGAAAAAAATAATAAGAAAAATGATATTTTTTTTGATTTTTTTTTAAAAAAAACTTAGTAATGGCGCACCAGTGGAAAGTGCGCCATTACTAGTTAAAACTAGTAATGGCGCACCACCCCAAGGTGCGCCAGTAGTAACAAAAAATTTTCTTATGTTTTTTTCCCAAACTACTAATGGCGCACCACACACCAAAAGCGCCATTAGTAATATATTACTAATGGCGCACCGAGACATGGTGCGCCATTAGAATATACTAATGGCGCACCACATCACAGGTGCGCCATTAGTAGCCATTCCATCTATAGCCCTTTTTGTAGTAGTGCCAGGTGCTTCTTTGGCCCATCCAGGGTGTTCTGGTCCATATAAAATCTATAAAAAGTTTCGTGGTGTTTGGACTCCGTTTGATATTGATTTCCTGCGATGTAAAAAACAAGCAAAAAACAACAACTGGCACTGGGCACTGGGTCAATAGGTTAGTCCCAAAAATTGTTATAAAGTTGCTATAGAATGATTGTAAAACATCCAAGAATGATAATATATCAGCATGAATACTTCATAAATTATAGATACGTTGGAGACGTATCAGCATCACCAAGCTTAATTCCTACTCGTCCTCGAGTAGGTAAATGATAAAAGAAATAATATATGAAGTGTGAATGCTAGAAAAGTGCACAAGTTTGATTGATAATAATTTCAATCACTTTTCCTAGCATCATAACAACAAATCTTTCTCATAAAACTTATCATGATAAAGTAGCAATTGAAAATAGAATTTTTGTTGTGGAATGCGACCTATCATATTCATCATAAACTCTTTTCTTTTGTAGCATGGACATTTGGACTTTTATATGGTTCAAAAGCAATAGTCTAGTTTTGACGTGAGGACTTTAATACTCAAGCATACCAACAAGCAACCATGTCTTTCAAAATATCAATGCTAAAATAAGTTATCCCTAGCCCATCATGCTCAATCATTGATCCATTCATGAAACACACTCACATATTAGCTACACCCAATGCTCAAGTACGATCATAGTGCCTCCTAGTCGGTGATTTATAAGAGAAGATGGAGACTCAAATTAAAAATTAAAATTGCATAAAGTAAAAGAAAGGCCCTTCGCAGAGGGAAGTAGGGATTTGTAGAGGTGCCAGAGCTCAAAGCAAAAATTGAGAGATAAAAAACATTTTGAGAGGCATACTTTTCCCACCAACGAAAATGACTTAGAGCTCCCAACACTTTCCATGCTAGATATATCATAGGCGGTTCCCAAATAGAAAATATAGTTTATTCCTTTTTCAACCATACTTTCACTTTCCATGGCTAACTGTATCCACGGGTGCCCTCCATACCAACACTTTCCAAGGAATTTATTATTTGACAACATAAAGTAAATTCATTTTTCATTTCGGGACTGGGCATCCCTAATACCTTTGCCTTACTCTCGTGCAATGACAAGTGAATAAACAATCATCGTGAGAATAACACATTTAGCATGGAAAATATTGGCCACCCCTCACCGCCTCGCGAGTGGTACGAGAGAAATTTATTTTGAAAATTAGAGATGGCACATACAAATTTTCTTAGAACAACAAAAGAATACCGCATATACGTAGGTATGGTGGACTCATGTGGTAAAATTGCTTTAAAGGATTTTGGATGCACAAGTAATGATCATACTTAGTGCAAAATGAGGGCTAGCAAAAGATTGAGAAGCGACCAACCAAGAAGCGAATAATCTCATAAGTGAGCATTGAGCATAATTAACACCGAATAATGCACCACAAGTAGGATGTAATTTCATTGCACAACTATTGACTTTCGTGCTTGCATAGGGAATCACAAACCTTAACACAAATATTCTTACTAAAGCATAATTACTCATCAACATGACTCACATATCACATCATCATATCTCAAAACTATTACGAGGAATCAAGTTTATTATGTAATATGATCTTCATGAAAGTTTTTATTATATCCTTCTTGGATATCTATCACTTTGGGACTAATTTTCATATGTTGCTTTTGATAAGCTCAAACAAATATAAGTGAAGATCATGAGCATAATATTTATTTCTCTCAAATTAATTTAAGTGAAGCAAGAAAGAATTTCTTCAAAAATGCTAACGCACACCGTGCTCAAAAAGATATAAGTGAAGCACTAGAGAAATTCCATAGAAAAGAGCTTCATTGACGGGATGTGAATGCCGCTTACTTAGCCTCCCTAGCAACTATTTGAGGACTCTATTTTATTTAAAAACTTTCAGATCTAAGTATTTTATTAAAACAACAAGCAAAATGAAAATAAAATGACATTTCAAGGATAGCACAACTCATGTGAAGAAGCAAAAACTTAGGCTCAACCGATACTAAGCGATAATTGTTGAAGAAGAAATGTGGGATGCCTACCGGGGCATCCTCGATCTTAGATGCTTGAGACTTCTTGAAATATTATCTTGGGATGCCTCGGGTATCCCCAAGCTTGATCTTTTGTGTCTCCTTTATTCCTTTTATACCACGGTTTCCCTAAATCTTACAAACTTCATCCACACAAAACTCAACAAGAACTCGTGAAATAAGTTAGTATAAACCAATGCAAAAACTTTATCATTCTCTACTGTAGAAAATCACTAAAATTGTTATTCAACATTTCATACTAAATGCCTCTGCATATTTAATACTCCTATCCTCAAATAGAATCATTAAACAAGCAAACATATACAATGCCAACATAACAGCAATCTGCCAAAACAGTACAGTCTGTAAAGAATGCAAGAGTTGTTGGGGAACGTAGTAGTAATTCAAAAACAATCCTACGATCACGCAAGATCTAACTAGGAGATGCATAGCAACGAGAGGGGAGAGTGTGTCCACGTACCCTCGTAGACCGAAAGAGGAAGCGTTTAGTAACGCGGTTGATGTAGTCGAACGTCTTCACGATCCAACCGATCCAAGCACCCAACGTACGGCTCCTTCGTGTTCAGCACACGTTCAACACGATGACGTCCCTCGAGCTCTTGATCCTGTTGAGGATGAGGGAGAGTTCCATCAGCAAGATGGCGTGATGACGGTGATGATGAAGTTACCGGCGCAGGGCTTTACCTAAGCACTACGACGATATGACCGAGGTGTTGAACTGTGGAGGGGGGCACCGCACACGGCTAAGAGACTGTCTGTTGTGCCTTTGGGGTGCCCCCCGCCTTCGTATATAAAGGGGGGGGAGGAGGAGGTGGCCGGCCAAGGAGGGGCGCTCCATGGTGGGGAGTCCTACTAGGACTCCGTTCCTAGTAGGATTCGCCCCCCCTTTCCTATTCCAAGAAGGGAAAGGAGGGAAGGAGAAAGAGAGGGAAAGGAAGGGGAGCCGCGCCCACTCCCCCTAGTCCAATTCGGACTGCCTTTAGGGGGCGCCACCTTGTGGCCTTCCCTCTCCTACTCCCTTATGGCCCATTAGGGCCCATAACTTCCACGGGGGGTTCCGGTGACCCCTCGGTTCCCTCATAGATATCCGTAACGTCCCGAAACCTTTCCGGTTTCCGAATACCTTTGTCCAATATATCAATCTTTACCTCTCGACCATTTCGAGACTCCTAGTCATGTCCGTGATCTCATCCGGGACTCCGAACAAACTTCTGTTATCAAATCACATAACTCATAATACAAATCGTCATCAAACGTTAAGCGTGCAGACCCTACGGGTTCGAGAACTGTGTAGACATGACCGAGACACATCTCTGGTCAATAACCTATAGCGGAACCTGGATGCTCATATTGGCTCCTACATATTCCATGAAGATCTTTTCGGTCAAACCGCATAACAACATACGCCATTCCCTTTGTCATCGGTATGTTACTTTCCCGAGATTCGATCATCGGTATCCTCATACCTAGTTCAATCTCGTTACCGGCAAGTCTCTTTACTCGTTCTGTAATGCATCATCCCGTAACTAACCCATTATTCATATTGCTTGAAAGGCTTAAAGTGATGTGCATTACCGAGAGGGCCCAGAGATACCTCTCCGATACATGGAGTGACTAATCCTAATCTCGATCTCTGCCAACTCAACAAACACCATCGGAGACACCTATAGAGCATCTTTATAATCACCCAGTTACGTTGTGACATTTGATAGCACACTAAGTGTTCCTCCGGTATTCGGGAGTTGCATAATCTCATAGTCAGAGGAATATGTATTAGTCATGAAGAATGCAATAGCAATAAAACTAAACAATCATAATGCTAAGCAAACGGATGGGTCTTGTCCATCACATCATTCTCTAATGATGTGATCCCGTTCATCAAATGACAACACATGTCTATGGTCAGGAAACTTAACCATCTTTGATTAACGAGCTAGTCAAGTAGAGGCATACTAGGGACACTTTGTGTGTCTATGTATTCACACATGTACTAAGTTTCGGGCTAATACAATTCTAGCATGAATAATGAACATTTATCATGATATAAGTAAATATAAATAACAACTTTATTATTGCCTCTAGGGCATATTTCCTTCAGTCTCCCACTTGCACTAGAGTCAATAATCTAGATTACATAGTAATGATTCTAACACCCATGGAGTCATGGTGTTGATCATGTTTTGCTCGTGAGAGAGGCTTAGTCAACGGGTCTGCAACATTCAGATCCGTATGTCTCTTGCAAATCTCTATGTCTTCCTCCTTGACTTGATCGCGGATGGAATTGAAGCGTCTCTTGATGTGTTTGGTTCTCTTGTGAAATCTGCATTCCTTCACCAACGCAATTGCTCCAGTATTGTCACAAAAGATTTCCACTGGACCCGATGCACTAGGTATTACACCTAGATTGGATATGAACTCCTTCATCCATACTCCTCCATTTGCTGCTTCCAAAGCAGCTATGTACTCCGCTTCACATGTAGATCCCGCCATGACGCTCTACTTGGAACTGCACCAACTGACAGCTCCACAATTCAGTATAAATATGTATCCGGTTTGTGACTTAGAGTCATCCGGATCGGTGTCAAAGCTTGCATCGACGTAACCATTTATGACGAGCTCTTTGTAAACTCCATAAATGAGAAACGTATCCTTAGTCATTTTCAGGTATTTCAGGATGTTCTTGACCGCTGTCCAGTGATCCACTCCTGGATTACTTTGGTACCTCCCTGCTAAACTTATAGCAAGGCACACATCGGGTCTGGTACACAGAATTGCATACATGATAGAACCTATGGCTAAGGTATAGGGAATGGCTTTCATTTTCTCTCTATCTTCTGCAGTGGTCGGGCATTGAGTCTAACTCAACTTCACACCTTGTAACATAGGCAAGAACCCTTTCTTTGAATGATCCATTTTGAACTTCTTCAAAACATTGCCTAATTTCATAATCATAAAATGCGGCAATTGCTAACATGATTTGGACAGACTTAAGCATCGCTACGGGTGAGAAGGTCTCACAATAGTCAAATCCTTGAACTTTTCGAAAACCTTTTCCAACAAGTCGAGCTTTGTAGACAGTAACATTACCGTCAGTGTCAGTCTTCTTCTTAAAGATCCATTTATTCTCTATGGCTTGCCGATCATCGGGCAAGTCAACCAAAGTCCACACTTTGTTCTCATACATGGATCCCATCTCAGATTTCATGGCCTCTAGCCATTTTGCGGAATCTGGGCTCATCATCACTTCCTCATAGTTCGTAGGTTCGTCATGGTCAAGTAACATGACCTCTAGAACAGGATTACCGTACCAGTCTGGTGCGGATCGTACTCTGGTTGACCTATGAGGTTCGGTAGTAACTTGATCTGAAGTTTCATGATCATCATCATTAGCTTCCTCCCTCATTGGTGTAGGAATCAGCAGAACTAATTTCTGTTATGAACTACATTCCAATTCGGGAGAATGTACAATTACCTCATCAAGTTCTACTTTCCTCCCACTCACTTCTTTTGAGAGAAACTCCTTCTCTAGAAAGGATCCATTCTTAGCAACGAATATCTTGCCTTCGGATCTGTGATAGAAGGTGTACCCAACAGTCTCCTTTGGGTATCCTATGAAGGCACTTTTTCTCCAATTTGGGTTCGAGCTTATCAAGTTGAAGCTTTTTCACATAAGCATCGCAGCCCCAAACTTTAAGAAACGAAAGCTTAGGTTTCTTGCCAAACCATAGTTCATATGGTGTCGTCTCAACGGATTTAGATGGTTCCCTATTTAACGTGAATGCAACTGTCTCTAAAGCATAACCCCAAAATGATAGCGGTAAATCAGTAAGAGACATCATAGATCGCACCATATCTAATAAAGTACGGTTATGATGTTCGGACACACCATTATGCTGTGGTGTTCCAGGTGGCGTGAGTTACGAAACTATTTCACATTGTTTCAAATCAAGACCAAACTCATAAATCAAATATTCACCTCCATGATCAGATCGTAAAAACTTTATTTTCTTGTTACGATGATTTTCCACTTCACTATGAAATTCTTCAAACTTTTCAAATGTTTCAGACTTATGTTTCATTAAGTAGATATACCCATATCTGCTCAAATCATCTGTGAAGGTCAGAAAATAACGATACCAACCGCGAGCCTCAACACTCGTCGGAGTGCATACATCAGTATGTATTATTTTCAATAAGTTAGTTGCTCGCTCCATTGTTCCGGAGAACGGAGTTTTAGTCATCTTGCCCATGAGGCATGGTTTGCAAGCATCAAGTGATTCCAAAAGCCCTTCAGCATGGAGTATCTTCATGCTCTTTACACCAATATGACCTACACGGCAGTGCCAGAAATAAGTTGCACTATCATTATTAACCTTGCATCTTTTGGCTTCAATATTATGAATATGTGTATCACTACAATCGAGATTCAAAAAAAATAGACCACTCATCAAGAATGCATGACCATAAAAGATATTACTCATATAAATGGAACAACCATTATTCTCTAATTTAAATGAATAACCGTCTCGAATCAAACAAGATCCAGATATAATGTTCATGCTCAACGCTCACTAGTAAAAAAGGGTCAAACGTGAAGCACATTAGTGCCGGTTTGTATTAGAGCCGGCACAAATGTATACATTAGTGCCGGTTCCAACGGCTAGCCTTTAGCCGGTTCGTGGCTAACCTTTAGCACCGGTTCGTGCCACGAACCGGTACTAATGAGGGTGGTGGCAGGATGTTGTCAGTCTGGGCCCCCTCCAAAGATTTTAGTACCGGTTCGTGCCACGAACCGGTACTATAGGTCCTCCTGGATATAAACTCTTCATCCAGCTCGCTCTGTTCTTCCCCCTTTCCCCTCTCCTCTCCTCTCTGTTCTTCCTCTTCTCCCCTCGAGCTCAGCACACATTTTGCCCAAAATTTGTCAAGATTTGAAGGCCCCCATCCATTCAAGTGATCACAAAGGTTAGCAACTTTGTCCTTTCATCTTTCATTGCTAGATTAGCTCTTGCATTGGTTTATATAGTTATTAATTTGTAAGTTTAGTAATTTGGGACGAAATATATATATATGTGCTAGTATTTGATTTATATGCAATTTGAGGTCAAAATAACACTTAGTTTGCATATGTAGGTGTGGTTTACTTAGTGCCTTCTAAATCTCTGTCGTAACCACCGTCGATCGCCCGCACTGTCTTCACACCGCACCACCTTTTGGTGAGCCTCTTGTTCATGAAATTTTATATAAAAATTGATGTTTGCGTGATTTGGATATATAGTTACTCGTATAATAATTATCTTACCCAGACGTTGTTTGTTATACATAGTGCCATGGTTTTGATATCCGTCCCCGTCGGCCCTCGTCCTTGTTATGATTCGGATGTGGTATATTCTCTTTGAAAACTATTTGTTGCATTTCGTGTTTATGACAAATTATGCCCATCAAGTTGACATAGATATTTTTATCTAGGAGGTATGTGAACCGGAAATTCCAACCGACCCTATTGTCGAGAGGTTAAATTTAGTTGAAAGAGAAAACGAGTACTTGAAAGAAAAATTGAAAAGAATTGAGGGGGAGAAGATGGAATCGGAGTTGCATGTTGCCGATGTCGTCGATGATCACAAGATCAAGATGGAGAAAATGCGCTTGAAGATTAGAAAGATTAGAAAATATGCCATCGATAGTGAGGCTTGGTATCATTATGCTGTTGGATCAATTGTTACCTTAGTTGTGATCTTGATCGCATTTGTTGTTGCATTTAAATGATGTAGCTAGAGAGTTATTTGTTTGTTGCATTTAAGTGTTGTATGAACTTTATGTATGAACTTGTATTAATTTGGTCTATTCGGTGTTGTGTAATGAAGATGAGCCTGCAATGGATGTACGATGACCGATGCTCTCCCCAGTTCGTTGAGGGCGTGCATACTTTTCTCGCTATGCGGTTGAGGCAAACAAGCGGGCGGATGGTTTTATGCCTTGTCCATGTGTCTGGCTGTAAGAATGGTCGCAATTACTCTACGTCAAGAACCATTCACGTCCACCTGTTTGAGTCCGGTTTCATGCCCCACTATAATGTTTGGACCAAGCACGAAGAAAGAGGGGTTATGATGGAAGACAATGAAGAAGAAGAGGACGACGACAGCTATCCCGGCCATGGGTTCCCCGAATACGATGATACAACAATGGGGGAAGAAGTCGAGCCGTGTAATGCGGGAAGAAGCTGGGCCGCAATGCGGGAAGAAGTTGAACAAGAGGCATCGGATGAGCCCGTTGATGATCTAGGTCGGGCCATTGCCGATGCAAAGAGAAACTACGCAAGTGATTTGGAGAAGAAGAAGTTGCAACAGCATGTTAGAGGATCACAAAAATTGTTGTACCCGAATTGCGAGGGTGACAAGAAAAAGCTGGGCACCACACTAGAATTGCTGCAATGGAAGGCGTAGAATGGTGTATCCGACAAGGGATTTGGAAAGTTGCGGTAATGATAAAGGATATGCTTCCAAAGGACAACGAATTGCCCGAGAGTACGACTGAAGCTAAAGAAGGCTGTTCCGCCCTCTAGGGTTAGAGGTGCGTAAGATACATGCATGCCCTAATGATTGCATCCTCTACCGCGGTGAGTACGAGGATTTGAACGCTGTTCGGTATGTGGTGCATTGCACTATAAGATCAGCCGCGATGAGCATGGTGATGTCGAGGGCGAGCGCCCAGAAGAAGATTCCTGCCAAGGTGGTGTGGTATTCTCCTATAATACCACGGTTGAAACGCTTTGTTCCAAAACAAAGAGCATGCCAAGGCGATGCGATGGCACGAGAAGACCGTAAGAAAGACGGAAAGTTGAGAGTACCAAATGACGGGTCGCAGTGGAGAAAAATCGAAAGAAAGTACGGGAAGGAGTTTGCGGATGACGCAAGGAGCGTATGGTTTGGTCTAAGCGCAGATGGCATTAATCCTTTTGGGGATCAGAGCAACAACCATAGCACCAGGCCTGTGATTCTATGTTTGTATAACCTTCCTCCTTGGTTGTGCATGAAGTGGAAGTTCATTATGATGCCAGTGCTCATCCAAGGCCCTAAGCAACCCGGCAACGACATTGATGTGTACCTAAGGCCATTAGTTGAAGAACTCTTACAACTGTGGAATGGAACAGGTGTACGTGCGTGGGATGAGCACATGGGGAAGAATTTGACCTAAAGGCGTTCTTTGTTTGTGACCATCAATGATTGGCCTGCTCTCGAGAACCTTTCGTGATGCATAACCAAGGGATACCGCGGATGCACGCACTGCTTGGATGATACCGACAAGATATATTTGAATAGTTGTATGAAGAATGTGTACCTAGGACATCGCCGATTTCTTCCGAGCAGTGCATCCCGTAAGAAAGAAAGGCAAGCATTTCAAAGGTGAGGCGGATCACCGGACGCAGCCTCGCCTCCGGATTGGGGCGGATGTACATGATATGGTCAAGGATTTGAAGGTGATATTTGGAAAGGGTCCTGGCGGACAACCTGTTCCAAAGGACGCTGACGGACACGCACCCATGTGGAAGAAGAAATCTATATTTTGTGACCTGCCATATTGGAAAGACCTAGAGGTCCGCTCCGCAATCGACGTGATGCACGTGACGAAGAATCTTTGCGTGACCCTGCTTGGCTTCTTGGGCGTGTATGGGAAGACAAAAGATACACCTGAGGCACGGAGGACCAGCAACGTATGCACGGAGAAGACGGCATATATCGTGGTCATGCAAGCTACGCTCTTACCAAAGAAGATAAGGAAATCTTCTTTGAATGCCTCGCCAAGATAAGGTATCGTCGCTTCTCGTCGAATATAAAGGAATAATAAACATGGCAGAGAAAAAGTTCCGTAACCTAAAGTCTCATGACTGCCATGTGATTATGACGCAATCGCTTCGGTTGCATTGAGGGGCTTTACCGAAAACGCTCGATTAGCCATTGTGAAGCTATGTGCATTTCTCAATGCAATCTCTCGAAGGTAATCGCCCGTAAATCATACCAAGGTTACGTAATGATTTGGTGCAATGTCTTGTCAGTTTCGAGTTGGTGTTCCTACCATCCTTCTTCAACATCATGACGCATGTCCTAGTTCACCTATGCGAAGAGATTAACGCTTTGGGTCCCGTATTTCTACACAATATGTTCCCCTTTGAGAGGTTCATGGGAGTCTTAAAGAAATATGTTCATAACCGTGCTAGGCCGTAAGGAAGCATCTCCAAGGGCCATCAAAATGAGGAGGTCATTGAGTTTTGTATTGACTTTATTCCTGACCTTAAGCCGATTGGTGTTCCCGAATCGCGGCATAAGGGCGCATCGATGGAAAAGGCACGCTTAGAGGGGAACAAATAATATGTATGGACGGACATTCTCTCACCGAAGCACACTACACAGTTCTACGTAATTCCACCTTGGTGGCTCCGTATATGGATGAACACAAGAATTTACTACGCTCCAAACACCCGGAGCGGTCTCGATGATCGGATTACACGTGAACAAACCAGGAGTTTCGCCACCGGTTGCGCATATCGCATCATGCATGACACCTCTATTGAAGATGACCTGTACTTGCTGTCCCGCTACCATCTTCGAATATAATGACTTTCAAAGGGTACGCGATAAATGGTAATACATTTTACACGATCACCCAAGATAAGAAGAGCACCAACCAAAATAGTGGTGTCTGCTTTGATGCGTAAACCAAGACGGAAAGGAAACATATTATGGTTATATACAGGACATATGGGAACTTGACTATCGACGTGGTTTAAAGGTCCCTTTGTTTCGTGCAAATGGGTCAATATGACACGAGGCGGGTAACGGAAGACCCGCAAAGACGGAATGACAACAGTGGATCTCAACAATCTTGCGTATGCGCATTTAACCATTCGTCCTAGCCAATGATGTGGCACAAGTTTTCTATGTGAAGGACATGTCTACCAAGCCAAGAAAAAGAAAAGATAAGGAAGCGAATGCATCGCATTTACGATGAGCCAAAGCGGCACATAGTTCTTTCTCGGGAAGAGAAACATCGTGGGAGTGGATGACAAGACAGACAAGTCAAGATTATGAAAAGTTTGATGGAATTTCTCCATTCACAAAGTGAATATTGACCCGAGCATCCCGTTAAATGATGAAGATTTTCCATGGTTACGGCGCAAAGGGACACACGCTGAAGAAAAAGTTTCACACCCAAAGATCTGGGATGTGATCGGCTTCACTATCATCACTTTCTTTCCGTGTTTCACACCCAGAGGGGAATCTCTGTAATAGTTAGGGTAGTTATGTGTTTTGGCATTTGAAACGCGGAGAAATTTTATGTGCAAACAAATTCTTTCATGCCTGTACTGATTTTTAAAGTTAAATTATTCACAAACTAGTGATTCACACTAATTTCAAATAATTCAAAATTTAAACTATTCAAATTTGAAAACTACGGGCACTAACAGACAGTTTGTAATTTTTGTACCTAAAGCAAAAATATTCACAAAGAAACTCTAAATACACAAAAAACAACACAAAAATAAATAAAGCAAAAAAAGCTCCGCCTACTAGGCCGTAGCGGCCTGCATACGACTAGAAACCCAACCTGTTGTTGGGCTGTGATGCAGGCCCGCAAAGGCCAAGTGGGCCCACAGGCAACAAAGAACACGTAGGCCCGTGAGGGCGTGCTTTGGAGAGGAGTTGAGAGAGCGACCGCACGGGGTTTATAAACCAAGCGGTCGCCTCGGCTAGCGAGGTGGGACTAAACTTGTCGCATGGCACCTGCCCTCAATAAGACTTTAGTACCGGGTGGTGGCACAAACCGGTACTAAAGGGTGGCCTTTAGTACCGGTTTGTGCCAACACCCGGTACTAAAGGGGTCGCTTCGCTGCTTGGGCTGGTTAAACAGACCTTTAGTACCGTTGGTGGCTCCAACCGGTACTAAAGGTGCCTTCTATATATACAACACTTCAAAAATTTCATTCTCCCTCTGCTTTTCCTCTGTTTCCCCATTGAACCGCTTCGCCTGATCGATCGACGCCACATCGACCCGTCGCCGCCGTCACGCTTCGCCCCTGCCGCCGCATTCCCCTGCCGCCGCTTCGCTGCCGCCGCCACCGTCTCTCGCCGCCGCTTCGCCCTGCCGCCGCTGCCCCGCCTGCCGCCGCCTGCCGCCCACGTCAAGGCTGCCGTCGCCGCTCGCCACACGCCTGCCCGTTGCTGTTTGCCCCGCCGTCGCTGCCGCCGCCGCTCATTGTGAGCTCTCCCCTCTAACCCCTCTCCGCCTCAAGGCCACCATGGGCGCCGCCTCCCGAGCCCATACACACACACAAGCATGATGAACACACACACACACACATACACGATATATGTATGAATGCATGCATATGTTAGTATATACGTATTTTGTATGTTTAATTAGTTTAGATTTTTTAGATTATTGTTTTTCAGTAGTATATATGTATGAATGCATGTTAGATGGATATAATTAGTGTTTAATTAGTATGTAATTTTTTTCATATAATGTTGTTTTTCTGTTTTTTAATGGATGTATAGAAATTGTTTTTTCTGTTTTTAGTGTTAGATGCTTAATTAGTATGAAATAGTATATAGATTTTTGAAATAGTAGAAATGTTAGAAATTTTAGTTATCAAAATCCAATCATTAAAAAATATTATTTTTTATGGCATATAGCTAGTATTTGTTCTCGACGATGCCCGCCCGCATCCTCGCCGACCGTCAATTCGCTGACGATGTCCAGCCGTCCATGTCCGGACCTGGCTCCGGCTGTCACCGAGGTGCTGCTCGAGGGGCGCGCCGCTTGATGAGGAACCCGCCCCGGTCCCGCTGCCGACCCCGATCTCGCTTTGGTGGCGTTCACAGGCTGGGCCAGTTTCAGCGGAGGGACCCGACCCACCGGAGGAGGTACGTCATTGTCGTGGAGGAGGACGAGCACGCCCATCGCTACATAGTTGCGTTAGAGGGCGGCAGTTCTCCAATACCGCAAGATATCTTCGTGGATCTCACTTCAGCTATGATCCTGTGAGGGTTCCTTCTCTTTGGATGTCCACCGCTCATGACGCAGGAACCGCGAGTGTCCTAGATTCTTCTCGTAGTATTCGATCTTTAATTAGCTAGCCGTGATGTACTATTCAATATTATATATTATTCGAGACGATGTATTCGAGATTGTATCTATTATTCTAGACGAAGTATTCGAGATTATATCTATTATTCGAGACGATGTAATTTGAATACTAGATTGTTTTATATTTCTTTTGAATTAGTTAAATAAAAGCTATGGCGCATAATACCGACAGAGAGGGAGAACAGACCATGTTTGATATGATACGCGGCCGATGATAATCGTAATGAAGAAGATTATGACGGCTCAATTTCTAAACAACACCGAGAGGGTGATATGATATTCGATCGCGACGACCGAATTGATGAAGTCATGAACTACGATTATGACGATGACGAAGAACATGTTGATCCTGAAACAACAAAGACCGCGAGGTATATATATTTATATAAGAAGGTTTCGTGATCATCACATGTTTTAAATGACTTGAAGATATATTAACGAATCGATCTTTGTTCTTTCAGCCATCCGGATCGAGCAAATCTTCGTGCAAAAGGACGAACGAGGCCCGAACAAAAAGTTGAAGGAGGGCGTAAAGTACAATATCGAGGCGGCCGGACCTAATGGCGAACCATTAGCGCCTAAGAAGATTGCGGACAAGTTCATTCACAAGGCGGAGTTCTTGTGAAGGACCAACTCGATCTCCCTTCAAGAATGGAGAGATCCAGCAAAGACAAAGGACAAAAGGCAAAGAGGACGCTGCTCCACGCCCGGATGTTACTTTTGTCGACAAGAATCAAAAAGATCTGCTTTGGGATACTCTCATGGAACATTTCACCCTACCGGATCATTTCACGTAAGCGGATGTGCAGAAAGTCAAGGACGCTGCTCTTAGGAAGATGGCGGTTGCATTCAAGAACCACAAGAATCGTGAATGGAACAAGTACGTCAAGGAGGAAGGAAGACTCCAGATTCGAGGGAACACTAGAGAACCAACGTGCTCATTGGGACGATTTCGTGAAATTCAAGGATTCGAATTAGCTAAGGAACGGTCGAGAATAAACAAGAAGAATGGCGAAAAAAGGATAAGTTCCATAAGGGGCCGGTGGCTATGCGGTGGCAATGCCTAAGTGGGATAAGTCCGAGAAAGAGATGGAGGATGCAGGTGCCACTCAAAGTTACTAAGAGCTTGCCCCTGTGGTCGTGGACTTGGTTCTATGCGCATGGGGGGTTGGACCAAGACAGCAATGTTTCGACGAGGGCAAGTCTGAAGGGAGCCGACGATGCGATACTTGTTGCAATAGAAGAGGCACGATCGGGGTGTTCCAGCCCAACAGAGAGAACGACGAGCTTACGTGTGCCCGGGAAATCCTGAACACCCGGAAGAACACGAGGCAAGGGCGCTATTCCGTGGTATGAGGGGTTTTGCATCGAACACCGACTACGTAACCCGTGCGAGAAAGAAGATTGCGGAGGAGAAGAAGAGGAAGATGGAGGAGGAGCAGAGGAAGCGGGACTATGAACGCCTTCAAGGCCTAGAAGCAAGTCAAGCGGAATTGGCAACAAATTCCAGCGGCAGCAGGAGCAGATCGACTCACTTAGCCAGCAAAGGGGTCTCAAAGAAGCTGCAGCAGCTAGCGGATGATCCAAAGCATTGGATAGCACCGCCCCATCCATGCAGAGAAGCAGCGTGGGTTCCGCCTTGACGACGCAATGCTGGGTAGATATCTCGTGGATGACATCACGGAGAACACTAGTCATGAGCTACACGTCAAAATGAAGAACATATCCATGAAGGTGGCGGACGGCGTTGCTTTTCCAGCCACTCCCCAAAGCAACCTACCATTGCATCCCGATTCCAGAGGGCTATGCTCGTGTCATGGTTGACGAGGTGGTGCAGCCATATTCGGGCTAGAGCTTGACATTCCCGGAGGTGAGGACGAGCGCTTTCTGAGACGCCAACCATCGTATCATCCTATGGAAAAAGGATTGCATCATCTTTCAAGGCCACCGACATCACGCGTCATCCGACTCATCGTCGAAGTCCGCCACCGAGTCAGCCGCCTCCCGCCTCCTGCAAGTCCACCAAGTCCGGCAAAGTGTCGGGCCACTCCTCCTCCAAGTCCCAAGCAAAGTGTCAGCCACCTCCTCCTCCAAGTCCCCCACAGCGTCAGACGTCCACCTCCTCCAAGTCCGCACAACCTCGTGCCACTCCTCCTCCAAGTCCCACAGCTTCAGTGCAGCCACTCCTCCTCGTCCAACTCAGCTCACACCGGCGTCTCCTCCGCCTCAAGAATCGCAGAAGAGACACCCCGCAGCTATGGTGCATAGCGGCACGAGTCGAGGTAGTACAGAAGTACAGCGGAGGCAAGCGATATAAATATGGTCCAAGCCTCACGCCTCTTCCGCAGAGGTCTTATGACAGGTCCGAGGAGGAAATCGCAGCCATATCGGAGTCCGAGGTGGAAGCCCATTTTGCACCGAAACCGCCACCGCCGCCAAGGGAGAAAGTGCCTGAGGAAACGATTGACCACTTCATTCGTATGGCTCAACCACTAGCTCCCAAGCCTGCTGGACACAGACTATGAGCGCCACATCAGAAGTTAAATCGAGCACGCCTACATAAGGAGGCGAGCCTGGATCAAGCAAACAAGAAGCGGTGTCAAAAAATGTGGGAAAACTATTCCCCAAGCCCCGGGAGAACAGCGGCGCAATCGATCCCTCGCTTGTTGTGCCAACAACACGTGACGATATCTTGCGCCCAATATTATTGTGGGCAAACAGTTTACGTTCTGAGGTGGGCAATGTGGTAATAACGGAGGACCATATAATGCAGGCTGAAGTTCTCAAAATCACTGTTGGACAACTCCTCGAGATCGAGCCCATGCCTGTGCTTAGAGAGGATGAAATAAGATGGCAATATGTCCGGGGCAAACCTTTGGTCCATCCAGACAAGGTCAAGAACCTCCCAACGAGAATGTATGAATTGCATCAATGGTACATGAACATTAGCAAGATTTCCGATCGATTGTCCCTCATGGTGAATGTCAAGGAGGAGCATTACTTCCATGAGAAAGCTGTGTCCGTTGAGTATTCGAATCTGTTTCAGTTATACAATCAAGACGCACTCGACAAATCTATCGTCAGTTGCTATTGTCCGTAAGTGATTTCTTTCGTAATTTAAGTCTCAAGCTAGTCAGACGATCCTTTTGATCAATCATTACCTGTAATTATCCTCACTATATTCTTTTATGTGGTATTATATGCAGGATGAAGATATATGAAATGAGAAAAGGTGGACGCTTTGGAATTGGGTTCATTGACCCAAACACCGTTAATGAATACACATGGAAACTAAATCCACGTTATCAAAAGGACGAGAGGACAACATGCTAGAGTTCTTGAAGCGCCTCAAATACAATGAAGATATACTACTTCCTTACAACTTCCAAAGTGAGTCACACCGTCTTGTACTACAAATTCTCTGTTTTTGCCTACTAGCTAGCTACATGTTTTTGCTTTACGTATGCCCGCTTAATTAAGACATGCAAACGTGTGCATGCAGATTTCACTGGGTCTTGTGTATCATTAAAGTTGACGCCTTGGAACAGTTCAAATCTCGGACTCACTACTCAAAGAAAAACTGACTATAACATCTTGTTTGGGATAGTCAATGTAATTTCAATCATTATTAACTATATATCTCGGCCTATTTAGTTCGTCATTTTTCATGATATGAACTATTTAATAACCCCTTTATTCATTTTCTTTGTCGGGCAAGGTGGCTTGGGCAAGGTTCATCAACAGTGACCCTGTGAGAATGGAAACAAAAGCTTAAATGGTTTCACCCAAGGTAAGTAATTATAGTACTAGCTAGCTAGCTAGCTACCATCTCTTTAATTATCATGCTTGATTAATTATTATCTGATCAAATTCCATTCTCGTAAAGGCCTCAAGCGGCGCAGGGGACTAATCTGTGTGCATTCTGCGTTATGCGAGAACATTCGCATGATGGCGTCCAAAGGAGCAGATCTCAAAGACAGGAATGGGTACGCTTTGTCAAAACACTATTCACAATTTTTACACCATTATCGATATCTAGTCACACAACTAATACACATGCATATTGATCTCCTTCTTAACAGTTCACAGAGGTGGAGAAGCTCCTAGAAACGGAGCGCCAGAGAAGCACTTCAAGAGGAAATAGCGGGATTTTTGCTCGACCAGGTCATAAATTCAAGGAGAATACTATTACCCGCCATCGCCCCCATCGTGCTCAAGGCACCAATTAGGCTAATGCCACTGGCTCCAAAGGCAACATGCATATGTAGGAGAAATTGTATATAGCTATACATGTGTGTATGTGTGAATTAATTAATATGATGGTTTGTGAGACATTGATGATATATATATATGCATGATTGGTTCTACTAGAAATTTATTTATTTATATATATATATATATATATATATATATATATATATGCATAACGTGTACAATGTGTAGTATCGTAAAATACCAAAGAACGAAAAAGAATTAAATTGATAACACAAATTTAATTGAAAAATAAAAATAAAACAAAACTCATTAAACATTTAGTACCGTTGGTGTTACCAACCGGTACTAAAGGGCTCCTGCCCGGAGCTGCCTCGTGCCACGTGGTTGGCCTTTAGCACCGGTTCGTGCTGAACCGGTACTAAAGGGGGGGGGGCTTTAGTGACCACACTTTAGTGCCGGTTGTGGAACCGGCACTAAAGGGCCTTACGAACCGATGCTATTGCCCAGTTTTGCACTAGTGGCTGGCACCAAATAAAAATTATTTAGGTCTAAAACTAATCCCGATGGTAGATGTAGAGGTAGTGTGCCGACGGCGATCACATCGACTTTGGAACTATTTCCAACGCGCATCGTCACCTCGTACTTAGCCAATTTTTGTTTAATCCATAGCCCCTGTTTCGAGTTGCCAATATGAGCAACAGAACCAATATCAAATAGCCAAGCGCTACGACGAGCATTAGTAAGGTACACATCAATAACATGTATATCAAATATACCTTTCACTTTGCCATCCTTCTTATCTGACGAATACTTGGGGCATTTTCGCTTCCAGTGACCAGTCCCTTTGCAGTACAAGCACTCAGTCTCAGGCTTAGGTCCAGGCTTGGGCTTCTTCCCTTGAGCAGCAACTGGCTTGTTGTTCTTCTTGAAGTTCCCCTTCTTCCCTTTGCCCTTTTTATTGAAACTAATGGTCTTGTTCACCATCAACACTTGATGCTCCTTCTTGATTTCTACCTCCACAGCCTTTAGCATCGCGAAGAGCTCGGGAATTGTCTTTTCCATCCCTTGCATATTATAGTTCATCACGAATCCTTTATAGCTTGGTGGTAGTGATTGAAGAACTCCGTCAATGACAATATCATCAGCAAGATTAACTCCCAGCTGAGTCAAGTGTTTGTGGTACCCAGACATTCTGAGTATGTGTTCACTGACAGAACTATTCTCCTCCATTTTGCAGCTATAGAACTTGTTGGAGACTTCATATCTCTTAACTGGGGCATTTGCTTGAAATATTAACTACAACTCCTGGAACATCTCATATGCTCCATGGCGTTTAAAACGTCTTTGAAGTCCCGGTTCTAAGCCGTAAAGCATAGCACACTGAACTATTGAGTAGTCATCAGCTTTGCTCTGCCAGACGTTCATAACGTCCGGAGTTTCTCCTGCAGCAGGTCTTGCACCTAGCGGTGCTTCCAGGACGTAATTCTTCTATGCAACAATGAGGATAATCCTCAAGTTACGGACCCAGTCCGTGTAGTAGCTACCACTATCTTTAAACTTAGCTTTCTCTAGGAATGCATTAAAATTCAAGGGAACGGTAGCACGGGCCATTGATCTACAACAACATAGACATGCAAAAACTATCAGGTACTAAGTTCCTGATAAATTAAAGTCCAATTAATTATATTACTTAAGAACTCCCACTTAGATAGACATCCCTCTAGTCATCTAAATGATCACGTGATCCATATCAACTAAACCATGTCCGATCATCATGTGAGATGGAGTAGTTTTCAATGGTGAACATCACTATGTTGATCATATCTACTATATGATTCACATTCGACCTTTCGGTCTCAGTGTTCCGAGGCCATATCTGCATATGCTAGGCTCGTCAAATTTAACCCGAGTATTCTGCACGTGCAAAACTGGCTTGCACCTGTTGTATGTGACCGTAGAGATTATCACACCCGATCATCACGTGGTGTCTCGGCACGACGAACTGTAGCAACGGTGCATACTCAATGAGAACATTTATACCTTGAAATTTAGTGAGGGATCATCTTATAATGCTACCGCTGTATTAAGCAAAATAAGATGCATAAAAAGATAAACATCACATGCAATCAAAATATGTAACATGATATGGCCATAATCAATCTTGTGCCTTTGATCTCCATCTCCAAAGCACCGTCATGATCTCCATCGTCACCGGCTTGACACCTTGATCTCCACCGCAGCGTCGTTGTCGTCTCGCCAACTATTGCTTCTACAACTATCGCTACCGCATAGTGATAAAGTAAATCAATTACATGTCGATTGCATTTCATACAATAAAGCGAAAACCATAAGGCTCCTTCCTGTTGCCGATAACTTTTACAAAACATGATCATCTTATACAACAAAATATATGTCATCACGTCTTGACCATATCACATCACAACATGCCCGGCAAAAAACAAGTTAGACGTCCTCTACTTTGTTGTTGCAAGTTTTACGTGGCTGCTACGGGCTTCTAACAAGAACCTTTCTTACCTACGCGTCAAAACCACAATGATTTTTCGTCAAGTGTGTTGTTTTAACCTTCAACAAGGACCGGCCGTAGTCAAAGTCGATTCAACTAAAGTTGGAGAAACAGACACCCGCCAGCCACCTGTGTGCAAAGCACGTCGGTAGAACCTGTCTCATGAACGCGGTCATGTAATGCCGGCCCGAGCCGCTTCATCCAACAATACCACCGAATCAAAGTAAGACGTTGGTGGTAAGCAGTATGACTATTATTGCCCACAACTCTTTGTGTTCTACTCGTGCTTATCATCTACGCATAGACCTGGCTCGGATGCCACTGTTGTGGAACGTAGTAATTCAAAAAAATTCCTATGATCACGCAAGATCTAAGTAGGAGATGCATAGAATGAGAGGGGAGAGCGTGTCCACGTACCCTCGTAGACCGAAAGAGGAAGTGTTTAGTAACAAGGTTGATGTAGTCGAACGTCTTCACCATCCAACCGATCCAAGCACACCTCCGTGTTCAGCACACGTTCAACACGATGACGTCCCTCGACCTCTTGATCCAATTGAGGATGAGGGAGAGTTCCGTCAGCACGACGACATGGTGACGGTGATGATGAAGTTACCGATGCATGGCTTTACCTAAGCACTACGACGATATGACCGAGGTGCTGAACTGTGGAGGGGGGCACCGCACATGGCTAAGAGATTGTCTGTTGTGCCTTTGGGGTGTCCCCCGCATCCGTACGTAAAGGGGGGAGGAGGTGGTGGCCGGCCAAGGAGGGGCGCGCCATGGGGGAGTCCTACTAGGACTCCGTTCCTAGTAGGATTCGCCCCCCTTTCCTATTCCAAGAAGGGGAAGGAGGGAAGGAGAGGGAGAGGGAAAGGAAGGGGGGCCGTGCCGCCTCCCCCTAGTCCAATTCAGACTTCCCTTGGGGGGTGCCACCTTGTGGCCTTCCCTCTTGTCGGTGTCAAAATCGGCGGATCTCGGGTAGGGGGTCCCGAACTGTGCGTCTAGGCGGATGGTAACAGGAGACAAGGAACACGATGTTTTTACCCAGGTTCGGGCCCTCTCGATGGAGGTAAAACCCTACTCCCGCTTGATTAATATTGATGATATGGGTAGTACAAGAGTAGATCTACCACGAGATCAGAGAGGCTAAACCCTAGAAGCTAGCCTATGGTATGATTGTTGTTCGTCCTACGGACTAAAACCCTCCGGTTTATATAGGCACCGAAGAGGGTTAGGGCTACACAGAGTCGGTTACAATGGGAGGAGATCTACATATCCGTATCGCCAAGCTTGCCTTCCACGCCAAGGAAAGTTCCATCCGGACACGGGACGAAGTCTTCAATCTTGTATCTTTATAGTCCAGGAGTCCGGCCAAAGGTCTTAGTCCGGCCATCCGGACACCCCCTAATCCAGGTCTCCCTCAGTAGCCCCTGAACCAGGCTTCAATGACGACGAGTCCGACGCACATATCATCTTCGGCATTGCAAGGTGGGTTCCTCCTCCGAATTCTTCATAGAAGATTTTGAACACAAGGATAGTGTCCGGCTCTGCAAAATTAGTTCCACATACCACCGTAGATAGAATACTATTTACACAAACTCAATCTGCTGACGTATTCCGCAGCGTGACATCACACCACGGCCAAGCCTTTATTCGAATCATTTTTACTGTCCCACCTCAGCGCGTTTAGCGAGGCGGTTTCCTTGGCACGTCTTGTCAAAGGAGAGATCGTGTCCCCTTATTCTGGGATTCTCATTAATACGGGCGTGGGTAACCCAGTCGTGCCCGTTGGCATGCCTCCTCTATCGAAGGCGAGCTCCGAACGGTCACGGGGAGGGCTCCTGGTATTCAACCTCTTTATAAAGAGACCAAGGCCCCGCTCTTTTTCTCAATCTCAATCGAATCCGCCCCTCGCTTCGAGTCCCAACACCCAAAGCTCCAGATTCAGGCGCTTCGAACCTTCGATGATGTCCGGCTCCGACCTTCAAGGCCGGTGGATGCCTTCCTCCATCACGGAAGAAGACGTCCTAAAGCTAAGTGATGCCAGGTATCTAACCGGCAAAATCTCGCATAGGCTGCCTGCCCAAGGGTAGGTTATTCCCACTCCCAAGCCCGGTGAAAGTGTGGTGTTCGCGTCTCACTTCCTTCGGGGTCTAGGCTTCCCGACGGACCCCTTCGTGAGGGGGCTCATGTTTTATTATGGGCTGGAATTTCACTTGGATCCGGAGTCCATCCTCACATCTCATCGTTCATCGTCGTATGCGAAGCCTTCCTCCGCATTACCCCTCACTTCGGCTTGTGGCTCAAGACCTTCAAGGTGGAGCCGAAGATGATCAAGGGGCAACAGCAGAAAAGTGGAGGGGCTGTTATAAGCAAGAATGCCGACGCTTCATGGCCCAAGGCTCTTTTCAAGAGGAGCTCAGTCTATGGCAACAAGAGTGGTTTTATATCACAGCTCCTGTGGGAACCAAATGGGTGGCGCCACCTGCCTTTCGCTCGGGTCCTCCACCGCGGTTGGCGTCATGGGTCAATAAAGGGCTTGACTGGGGGCCGTCCAAGGACGTGCCCTTGTTGCAGGGCCGTATTCGAGACCTCCTAGAGAGAGAGATCAATCTGGTCGTAGTAGCGCAGGTCATGCTGATTCGTCGCATCCTGCCCTGCAAACGTCACCCCCTCCGCCTGTGGGAGTTCAATCCAGAGGGACCACGAGCTCTCCAACATTTTATGGGCGCAACGCCCGGGGAGATGTACAAACTATTCTTCGGATCACAAGCAATGTGTCCGGACTTGATCGAGGACGCAGGTCTGAGCTGCAATCGCCCAGATGCTCAAGTAAGTAGTCTCGTACCCGGACACGCTATCCGTATATTTATCATAAACTTGCCCTTAAAAGAGTTGTCCCTTAAACAGGAATGGATAGCGAAAGCAAAACTAATAAGGTGTCCGGCCCCCCTCCCTGAGACCACGCCGGATCCCGTGTTAACCAAGATGCTGGAGGCTGCGCCTTTAGAAGAAGGCGAAGGGGGGAACAAGGAAGCTACTGCCTCCGCGAAGGAGGTTATCAAGAAAGGTGGGATCGAGAATCCCTCCATCCAAGGGGAGAAGAGGACCGCCTCTGAAGATCCGGAGACCAAGGCCTCAAAGCGGGGGAAGAAATCTTCGCCAGAGGGTCCTGCGCCGGAAGATGCCCCGGCCGCATTATTTCCCCAAGGAGATCAGCCCTCCGGCGAGCCGTAAGTGGAGAGGGGAGTTTTAAAATAAGATACATCCCTGTTTTATTTCTGAAGATGACCAAAATTTTACCTTGTAGTTCGGATCTCAGCCCTTCTCAGCAGAGCTCGTCTTCAGGGGATCTTCGTCCAGAGATGATGGAGAGCGGAACGCCTCCCCCTGCCGTACCGCCTAGCTAGGCGGACGATCCTAAGGTGTCGTCACGGAGGGTTTCTCCGAATCCGGCAGGGGCGGAGGGTGGTCGTAGGGGCCCCCCCAGAGCCCTCCGTGTCCGGCCTTCGAAAAAGGCCATCAGACGAGTCCGGCACCTCCTGGTGCATGGTCGGAGGAGTTGAAGGATCTGCTCGGGCGAGTGTCTATCTCAGAGGATCACCGTGCATTGATGGGTACGATGATTGAGAAAATTTCGTCCGCGGAAAGCGGGTTGTACGAGGCCGCCAGGAGTTTACTGACGGGTTTTGAGGTACGTGCAATGATGTACCTTTTGACGGTTCCGCATATATAAGATGCGCCCTGTGTAGATAGTAGCCCCTGAGACTTGGTGCGTTGTCAAAAATGACAGCGTGCCGAGGATCATAATCCCAGCTATAATATGTCGCCTCCTATGTAGGTGGCGGAGCGTCCGTGGCTAGCCGGACTGATGAATTTGCCGAACTAAAGCGGCAACTTGACGTGGCGGATGCCGACATCGCGCTTGTCAATAAGCGGCTTGACGAGTCACAAGGTATGCGGTTTCTCCGTGGACACCTGGTAAGGGAGCTTGATGCCTGTGTCTTACAACATGTATGCTTGATGCAGATGGTGCCGCTACCATGGAGAACCTTCGGGCGGAGCTTGCCCGAGCCAAGGAGCAGGCCAGAAAAAGTGATGCGGCTGCTTTAAAGGCGGCCGAAGAGCTAAAAGCCGAACAAGCTGCTCACTGCCGAAGCAAGAAGGAAATGACCGAGATGGCCGTGAAGTTGAAGAATGCTACCGACCGCTGCGAGCTTCTTGAAAAAGAAGGTCGGGCGGAGCAAGAGGACCTGAAGAAGGCTACCACCAAGGCCAAAGATGCTCGCTCTGTGATGAGAGCTATGAAGGAGGAGCTACGTGAGGCCGGAGATATCACGGCTGGAAAGCCCTTTCTGCTGCGGAGGAAGTTCACGGATCCTAAATATGCTCAGTTGGACCGGCCGTGGAGTAGTGAGGATGCTTATCTCGACTTGGCGGCGAAGTGTCATGACGCGCCGAACACTTCGGAGATCAAAAGGATCACGAGATGGAAGAGCTTTTTGGTCGCAGCTCCGTAATCCAGGCGTCCACTTCCATTAACCGATCGTTTGGCGAATGGGCGGAGCTGAATAGGTTGTCCGGTCTTGCCATGAAGGATGTCGTGACTCATTTGTGGCCGAAAAGGCCCGAGCCGAAGAGTTATTTTGGCTTGGTGCAGCAGTTCCTTGGTGCGGTGCCGCATATCAAAGCAATGAGGTGGTCAGCATGCATAGAGGGTGGGCGGATGGCTCTTGCCCGTGTCAAGACATACTGGGCAGAGATGAAGGCCACCGATGTTGCATCCCAAGATTCGGACGGAAGCCGAGTACCTGTCGAGCACTATTTTCAGGAAGTTCTGCAGGGCGCTCGTTTAATAGAGACACAGTGCTTGAAGGATATTATGTTCGAATAACATGTATTATTGTGAAACAATGTTTCGATGGAATATAAAAGCTTTTTATACTTGTGCCTTCAAGAATTAAAGTACCTCCTGTGCGGCCGTTAATGTATATGTGTATATAAACTGAAAGATGGCAGTCTTTGGCTTCAACCCCCACGCATATAATGCAGGGGTGTTTGCAGAAAGCGCATTTTCACACTTGATCCAACGTCTTGGTCCTACAAAGGAGGTGATAGCGTAGCAAACTAGGCAACCAGACTATAATGCTTTATCACTTTCACTTAGCCATAGGAATTCGACAGTGGGGCTACTATATAGCCCCTAGGGGCACCGCGCTCACCCGAATTCGGGGCGCGTGTGTGCCTGACCGGGAAACGGCCCTTCATCAATGCGGAGGAATTCTAAAGATTCCAGCGGGTCATCGAGTGGTTGACCAGTCTCAAGCTATATCATGATGATCGGTTTCGGCTTTCTCTCGAGGTGCTCGCTTTGGCGAACCGGGGCACAATCGCAGTAGTTCTCCTGGTGCCGCATTAGCCGATAGAGCGGAACGTAAGGAAGCAAAACACAGGAGCCGGGCAAACCCAACATTTGACCAAAGACATGATTTGGAGCTGATGCATATAGGGCCTAACTCGAGACGCTGAACACTCCCTAAGGTATTCGGTCTTTATGAAAATGGGCCGAACAATCGCCCTTGGTAATAAGCCCCTGGTGTCCAGGTACGTGCAAAATTCTTACGTGGCCTATGCCAAAACGCCAGCCTCCTCCTTGGTTATAACAAGAAATCGGGGGATGTGTATCAACAGGAGACAGTGAAAAAGGTTTACACAGGGTCTTAATCTGAAAAGAATCCTTGCGACGGGTCCTCATCGCACGCTCACGCTGTGTCTCCGCAGCCGTATCCTGACGGGTGTAGCACGGTGTTCATCTGTAAACGAGAGGAACTTAGTTGAAAAAGATCGTGCGAAAATGTACGTTATATTAAATAAACGAAGTACAATTCAAAAAATGAATAAAACTGAGCTTTATTGTCTCTTGTTGTGCATGTGCGGAGCCCCTTGTACGGGGGTATGCGTATAGTAAGCCATTGTATGTTTACGCCGGACTCGTCCAGCCGTGTCCGGGGTCTTGACAACCTGTCTAAGTTCTTTTATTGGTGAAGCCGGTTTATTGTGTGGCTGTCAAGGAAACCGCATGATTTTCCGGACTCGAGGAACCCTCGATGTTTCCTTTTAACGAGATGATGCCGCGTGGACCGGGCATTTTAAGTGTAAGAGATGCATAATGCGGTATTGCGTTAAAGCGGGCGAAAGCTTCACGTCCCAATAGTGCTTGATAGCTACTTGTAAATGGGGCGAGGTGGAAGGTTAAATTTTCACGGCGGAAGTTGTCGGGTGAGCCGAACACAACTTCTAGCAGTAGAGAGCCCGTACAATGGGCATATGGGCCTGGCATTACCCCTTTAAAGGAAGTGTTGCTATGGCGAAATTTGGTTGGGTCTATCCCCATTTTATGGATTGTGTCACGATATAGCAGGTTTGGATCATCGCCGCCGTCCATTAGGACTTGTGTAAATTGGAGTCCGCCAATTATCGGATCTAATATCAAGGCAGTCCAACCTGCATTCCGTATACTTCTAGAGTAATCCCGATGGTCGAGTGTGATTGGTTTTAACAACCAGTGGCGGGACTCCTCCGAGAGAGGCCGTATGGCGCGTACCTCTATGGGCGCCGCTCTATTTTTCCCTTTTGTCATGTGAAGTGAGTTTACTGTTTTGATTTCCTGTGGGAAATTCTTTTGTTTTCCGGTGCTCTGCTTGTGGGGTTCGTCATCGTCCTCGCTTGGTGTGTCGAGCCCCTTGTGTTCGGCGTTGAGTTTGCTGGACTGCTTGAAGACCCAACAATCTCTGTGGGTATGGTTTGCAGGCTTCCCGGGAGTACTGTGGATTTGGCATATCTTGTCCAAGATTTTATTTAAGTTAGATAGCTCGTCCCTGTTATCCTTAAGGGACAGCTTTTTATGATTCCGCCGAGAGCTTTTGAATCCGGTGTTGACTGTCGTGCTCTTCGGGCTGTTTCCCTTGGTCCGACGCTGGTCCTTGCTGCGTCGTGGTTTCCCGTTTCCATCCCTGACTTCGGATGTACTTGGGTCGCTGGTACTGCATCTTGCCAGCCAGCTGTCCTCTCCCGCGCAAAAGCGGGTCATGAGGCTTGTTAATGCGGCCATTGTTCTTGGCTTTTCTTGGCCGAGGTGTCTGGCGAGCCATTCGTCTCGGACGTTGTGTTTGAAAGCTGTTAAGGCTTGGCGTCCGCATAATCGACTATTTGGTTCTTTTAGTAAGGAATTTGTTCCAAAATTTCCGGGCTAACTCTCCAGTTGTTGAGTTATGTGACTTAAATCGTCGGCATCCGGAGGTCGGACATAGGTCCCTTGAAAATTTGCCCAAAAGCATCCTCGAGCTCCTCCCAACTTCCAATGGTGTTTTCGTGAAGGCTTTTAAGCCAATGCCAGCTGGCCCTTTGAGCTTGAGGGTAAGTATTTTATGGCGTGGAGATCATCTCCTCTAGCCATGTGTATGTGGAGGATGTAATCCTCAATCCGCATCTCGTGGTCTGTTGTTCCGTCAGATGCCTCTATGTTTACGGGCTTGAATCCTACCGAAATTCATAATCCAGACCTCATCGGTGAAACATAGGGGTGTCGGCACCCCTATATTTAGGTGTACCGTGATGTTCGGATACTTGATGTGTTGCATTGCTTACTAGAGCTTGCTTTCTTGGCCCGTAGATAGATCTAATCGGGCCATCTTTTTGATGCGAATCCTGTGCGGATCGCGTGCCGGCTTGTGTGCGGCGCCGTTTGCCGCTCTCTGTTTGCCATGGGGTCGTCCATCCGACCAGGTGGCCTCTTTGTTTTTGATTGCGGGGGCTCTATGGCCTCCTCATCAAATTCGGGCAGTAGTTTTCGCTTTGGGTAGCTCTTCGTTCGACGACTGTCGCCGTATTTGTCTGCGGTGTTGAGTACTTTGCTCCATCTGATTCTGAGTGCATCTTCCGCTGTTTTGAGCTTCCGCTTCTGCTTTTTCAGGCTACGTGCAAAGGGCGACGAGCCTTTGTGGAGGTTCTTCTGCTTCCAAAGAACTTGTCCGGCGTGAGATCGTTCGATCGTTATCTTCGCCGGGACGGGTTGTTTATCCAGTTGTCCTGTTTGGACGGTTGCTCGATAGCATGTTCGCTGTCCCACGGTTCGCCCTGCTCTATGGCTGGGTCTGTATGGCTGTTGTCTTTGTCGAGGCGGGACTTTGAGCGGCGCTTACGTCGCTGTTTTGACTGCTTTTCGAGGGAATGATCCTTCGTAGCGTCTCGTTGTTCCTCGTCGTCGCTTCCTTTAGGTGTGTCCACCATGTATACATCGTGAGATGAGGTGGTTCTCCAGTGCCCTATAGGTGCTGTTTCATGTTCCTCCCCTACATCGTCGTCCATACCGTCGATGTCTTCAGAGTCAAAGTTGAGCATGTCGGTTAGATCATCGATAGTGGCTACGAAGTGGGTGGTGGGTGGGCTTTGAATTTCTTCGTCGTCTGCATCCCAACCTTCCTGACCATAATCCAGCCAGGGTTCTCCTGATAAAGAGAGAGACTTTAGTGAGTTCAGGATGTCGCCAAAGGGCGAAAGTGCCGAAGATGTCCGCGCAGTGAACTCCATGACCGGCGCCCAATCGGATACGATTGGCGGGGCGCTGAAGGCTCGGAGTCCCGGAGAGGAGTCCGCACCTTGGAGTCACGAAGCCGCAAAGGGCCAGGGGTAGGTGTACGGCTCAATCGCCAGAGAGATCGCAGCCCCCGAGGTGGTGTCCAGCCACCCGCCCTCGATCGGCGCATCGGCTCCGAGCTAAAGGTCGGAGCGGACACCGGTGTTGCCTCCAGACACTGTTCGCGGCAGAGCTAGATCATGCCCTCGTGATAAAGGCGGCGCGCTTGGCTGTGGCTCGAACCCGTCGAAGATCAAGTCTCCGCGGACGTCAGCCGTGTAGTTCAAACTTCCAAATCTGACCTGGTGGCCAGGGGCGTAGCTTTCAATCTGCTCCAGATGACCAAGCGAATTGGCCCGCAGTGCAAAGCCGCCGAATACGAAGATCTCTCCGGGAGAAAGTCTCACTGTGGAGTGCATCGTTGTTGATGATCGGAGGAGCCATCGGGCCTAAAGATGACGACACAGAGGAACTCTCAATGAAAGCACCAATGTCAGTGTCAAAACCGGCGGATCTCGGGTAGGGGGTCCCGAACTGTATGCCTAGGCGGATGGTAACAGGAGACAAGGGACACGATGTTTTTACCCAGGTTCGGGCCCTCTCGATGGAGGTAAAACCCTACTCCCGCTTGATTAATATTGATGATATGGGTAGTACAAGAGTAGATCTACCACGAGATCGAGAGGCTAAACCCTAGAAGCTAGCCTATGGTATGATTGTTGTTCGCCCCACGGACTAAAACCCTCCGGTTTATATAAGCACCGAAGAGGGTTAGGGTTACACAATCGGTCACAATGGAAGGAGATCTACATATCCGTATCGCCAAGCTTGCCTTCCACGCCAAGGAAAGTCCCATCCGGACACGGACGAAGTCTTCAATCTTGTATCTTCATAGTCCAGGAGTCTGGCCAAAGGTCATAGTCCGGCCATCCGGACACCCCCTAATCCAGGACTCCCTCACCTCTCCTACTCCCTTACGGCCCATTAGGGCCCATAACTTACCCGGGGGTTCCGGTAACCCCTCGGTTCCCTGATAGATATCCAAAACATCCCGAAAGATTTCCGTTGTCCGAATACCTTCGTCCAATATATAAATCTTTACCTCTCGACCATTTCGAGACTCCTCATCATGTCCGTGATCTCATCCGGGACTCCGAACAAACTTCGGTCATCAAATCAAATAACTCATAATACAAATCGTCAGCGAACGTTAAGAGTGCGGACCCGACGGGTTCGAGAACTATGTAGACATGACCAAGACACATCTCCGGCCAATAACCAATAGCGGAACCTGCATGCTCATATTGGCTCCTACATATTCTATGAAGATCTTTATCGGTCAAACCGCATAACAACATACGTCATTCCCTTTGTCATCGGTATGTTACTTGCCCGAGATTCGATCGTCGGTGTCCTCATACCTAGTTCAATCTCGTTACCGGCAAGTCTCTTTATTCGTTCCGTAATGCATCATCCCGTAACTAACTCATTAGTCACATTGCTTGCAAGGCTTAAAGTGATGTGCATTACCGAGAAGGCCCAGAGATACTTTTCCGATACACGGAGTGACAAATCCTAATCTCGATCTCTGCCAACTCAACAAACACCATTGGAGACACTTGTAGAGCATCTTTATAATCACCCAGTTACTGTGTGACGTTTGATAGCACACTAAGTGTTCCTCCGGTATTCGGGAGTTGCATTATCTCATAGTCAGAGGAATATGTATAAGTCATGAAGGAAGCAATAGAAATAAAACTAAACGATCATAATGCTAAGCTAATGGATGGGTCTTGTCCATCACATCATTCTCTAATGATGTGATTCCGTTCATCAAATGACAACACATGTCTATGGTCAAGAAACTTAACCATCTTTGATTAACTAGCTAGTCAAGTAGAGGCATACTAGGGACACTCTGTTTGTCTATGTATTCACACATGTACTAAGTTTCCGGTTAATACAATTCTAGAATGAATAATAAACATTATCATGATATAAGGAAATATAAATAACAACTTTATTATTGCCTCTAGGGCATATTTCCTTCAAGAGTATCTGTACTTCTTAAACTCCAAAGATTATGAAAATTTACCACACTGTAGAAAATTTGTCAGAGCTTATTTTGCAAAATGTTTCAACATTTTATCACATTCTGACTTTTCTAGGGAATTTTTGCAACAGCGGTAAACTTTCTGTTTTCAAACAGCAACATGTATACTTGCAAAATAAGCATGGCAAAGGCTATCATTGCCACTTTTGTTGAAATAAAATATTCAAAACATTATTATAAATAACAGCATGCAAATCCTAGCAAAATAAAATGATGCTCCAATTAAAACTCATATCATGTGACAAATGAAGACATAGCTCCAAGTGAGGTTACCGATAATGTTGAAGACGAAAGAGGGGATGCCTTCCGGGGCATCCCCACGCTTAGATGCTTGTATATTCCTTGAATATTACCTTAGGGTGCCTTGGGCATCCCCAAGATTAGGGTCTTGTCACTCCTTATTCTCCTCATATCGACATCTCACCCAAATTTTGAAAACTTCAATCACACAAAACTTAACGGAACTTTGGGAGATAGTTTAGTATGATAAAGAGCAAACCATTTCACTTTTGGTACTCTCAAAGACAAGATTCATAATTGTTATCACACAATGCCTACTTTAGCTTATCATTTCCACAATTTATATTGAGCAATATAAGCCATGGAAACTAGAAAACAAGCAAACTATGCATTGAAAACAGAATCTGTCAAAAACAGAACAGTCTGTAGTAATCTGTACTCCAACCATACTTATGCTACTCCAAAAATTCTGAAAAATTTGGAAAACCTGAGAAATTTGTCTATTAATCCTCTGCAAAAATAATCAGCATTTTATCACACTTCTGTTAAAAATGAGAATTGTTTTCTTGAGCGCAAAAGTTTCTGTTCAGCAAGATCAAATCAACTATCACCGTAAGCCATCCCAAAGGTCTTACTTGGCACTTTATTGAAACAAAAGCAACGAAACATTATTACTACAGTAGCCTAATCATGGGAACACACAAAAACAGTAGGTAAATGTGTTGGGTTGTCTCCCAACAAACGCCTTTCTTTAATGCCTTTCAGCTAGGCATGATGATTTCAATGATGCTCACATAAAAGATAAGAATTGAAACATAACAAGAGTATCATGAATCACATGGCAAGAACATTTAAGTCTAACCCACTTCCTATACATAGGGATTTTGTGAGCAAACAATTTATGGGAACAAGAATCCACTAGCATACGAAGGCAAAACAAGCACAACTTCAAGATTTTCAACACATAGAGAGGAAACTTGATATTATTGCAATTCCTACAAGCATAAGATCCTCCCTCATAATAATTTTCAGTAGCATCATGAAGAAATTCAACAATATAACCATCACATAAAGCATTCTTTTCATGACACAAAAGCATAAAAAACTTATTACTCTCCACATAAGCAAATTTCTTCTCATCAATAGTAGTGGGAGCAAACTCAACAAAATAACTATCGTGATTGTGAAAATTAAAATCATGATGACAAGTTTTATGGTTATCATTATTCTTTATAGCATACATGTCATCACCGTAATCATCATAGATAGCAACGTTGTTATCATAGTTAATTGAAGCCTCATCCAAAATTGTGGATTCATCATTAAATAAAGTCATGACCTCTCCGAATCCATTTCCATCATTATAATCATCATAAATAGGAGGCATGCAATCATTATAACAAATTTGCACATCAAATCTTGGGGGACTAAAAATACCATCTTCATCAAACATAGCATCCCCAAGTTTATGGTTTTGCATATCATTAGCATCATGGATATTGAAAGAATTCATACTAACAACATTGTAATCATGCTCATCATTTATACCAAACATTCTATTGAATTCTTCTTCTATCAATTGAGCACAATTTTCCTTTCCATCATTTCACGAAATACATTATAAAGATGAATAATATGATGCAACCTTAATTCCATTTTTGTAGTTTTCTTTTATAACCCAAACTAGTGATAAAACAAAAAACTAAAAGATTCAATTGCAAGATCTAAATATATACCTTCAAGCACTCACCTCCCCGGCAACGGCGCCAGAAAAGAGCTTGATGTCTACTATGCAACTTTATTCTTGTAGACACATGTTGGGCCTCCAAGCACAGAGTTTTGTAGGACAATATCAATTTTTCCGCAAGTGGATGACCTAAGTTTTATCAATCTGTGAGAGGTGTAGGATGAAGATGGTCTCTCTCAAACGATCCTGCAACCAAATACAAGAAATCTCTTGTGTCCCCAACACACCCAATACAACGGCAAATTGTATGGGTGCACTAGTTCGGCGAAGAGATGGTGATAAAAGTGTAATATTGATGGTAGAAATATATTTTTATAATCTGAATAAATAAAAACAGCAAGGTAGCAAATAGTAAACGAGCACAAAAATGGTATTGCAATGCTTAAAAACAAGGCCTAGGGTCCGTACTTTCACTAGTGCAATCCCTCAGCAGTGCTAGTATAATTGGATCATATAACCGTCCCTCAACATGCAACGAAGAATCACTCGGAAGTTTCTATCTAGCGAAGAACATAAGATGGAATTGTTTGTAGGGTACGAAACCACCTCAAAGCTATTCTTTCCGATCAATCTATCCTAGAGTTCGTACTAAAATAACACCAAAACAAATTCAGATTCATAATATTCAATCCAAAAAAAAAGAACTTCAAAGAGTGCCCCAAGATTTCTATCGGAGAAACAAAGACAAGAACGTGCATCAGCCCCTATGCATAGATTACCCCAATGTCACCTTGGGAATCCGCAAGTTGAGTGGCAAAACATATATCAAGTGAATCAATACGATACCCCATTGTCACCACGAGTATTCAATTGCAAGACATATATCAAGTGTTCCCAAATCCATAAAACTATTCAATCCGAGAACAACGAAATATCAAAGGGAAAAACTCAATTCATCACAAAAGATAGAGAGGGAAAAACACCATATGATCCGACTATATTAACAAAGCCCGCAATACATCAAGATCATGACATCTCAAGAACACGAGAGAGAGAGAGAGAGAGAGAGAGAGAGAGAGATTAAACACATAGCTACTGGTACAAACCCTCAGGCCCGAGGGTGGACTACTCCCTCCTCATCATGGTGGCCGCCGGGATGATGAAGATGGCCATCGGAGACGATTCCCCCCTCCGGCAGGGTGCCGGAACGGGGTCTAAATTGGTTTTCAGTGGCTACATAGCCTTGCCGTGGTGGAACTTCTGATCTAGGATAACCCCGAAGGTTTTCGGAATATTTGGAAATTTATAGGGTAAAGAGGGGGTGTGGGAGGCCACCGAGGTGGGCACAACCCACTGGCGCGCTGGACCCCTCAAAGCGCCTCGTGGGTTTTGCCTCGGGCACCCCTGTGTGCTTCTCGACCCATCCCGGTGTTCGTCCATATAAAATCTACAAAAAGTTTCGCCCTGTTTGGAGTCCGTTTGATATTGATTTCCAACGATGTAAAAAACAAGCAAAAAGTAGCAACTGGCACTGGGCACTTGGTCAATAGGTTAGTCCCAAAAATTGATATAAAGTTACTATAAAATGATTGTAAAACATCCAAGAATGATAATATATCAGCATGAATACTTCATAAATTATAGATACGTTGGAGTCGTATCACTGCGCCGGCGTTCGAAAGGGCAAATGGCCTGCGAGGAAGTGGTGAATCTCCGCCGTCTCCGTCTTTAGTTTCTATTTTTTAGTAATGTAGTTTAAATTTGTTGGTCGTTTATGTGAATTATTTGAACTTTGATGATCTTTGGACATCCGTCGATGATCTTCTGGTGATTGGAATGTGCACTGCCCTGTCCGATTCTATGTTTGTGTGATGATCTACATTATTTTTTTTTCTATGTTGCATGCAAGTATGGATATGAGGGACCGGATATGAGATACACGGACGTGGACGACATGATTTAAGGGTTGCCCGATCAGTGCCCGCGGACGCGCCCGGTCGCGTGCGCAGGCGTTTGAGGGGCCGACTTTTGTAAAGTCCGGCTATAGATGCTCTTATGGAAAGAAAAATAAAACAACAGGCGACAACGTGTCCTGTTGGGCCTGGGCACGTTTGTCTCTCACGACTGACCCGTCGACCAGTGAGCCCCGCGTGCAGCTTGAAGCGCCGCTTTGATTATTTTATTTTATTACTAGAACAATGTTTGTGCATTGCAACGGGATATAAATATTATAGTCTATTAACTTGTGATTTACCTGCCCATAATACGCGATTGTGTAAATAAATGTTCACCAAATTATGTCCGTGATTTACCTTATATTTTGATCAAAAGTGATTTACCTGCCCATAGTAAGCGACTGTGCAAATAAATGTTCATCAAATTATGTCCCTAATCTAACTTATATTTTGATCAAAAGTGTGGTAAGTAAATTAAAGTGGAATTGGTTCAGAAGTTAAGTAAATTAACTTGATTGATTATTATATGAGAAATGTTGGACGAAGGAGTGATGGGAAGAAAGGTAAAGCAGGAACATTACGTTCTTTTTAAGTAGTAGAGGTACCAATGCTTAGCGGACGTTTTGTTTCTATCGTCAGATCTAGAGCACGCATCTTGGCGCAAGGAGGCCAGTGGGACGTTGATTCTAGACTCGTTCTGTTGGAAATATGAGCAATTTACTGAATAATTTTATTAACGGAAATACTAAATAAAGCATGACTAGTATAGCAGAGATAAAGCAAGTCATGCAATCTGATAGAGAGAAGGTGAATAGCATCTGCAAATATGAACTATAACCAAACATATCTAGAGTAGACAGTAGAGCAAGTTGCATATATGAAGTAGAACCTAACATATCTAGGACAGATGCTAGAACAAGGAATTATGGCAGGACCTCTAACAGAAAGAGGAAGAACACATACAGACAGCAACAGCAGAAGCACTGGACTTGGTGTCGGTGTCCTCGCCAGCCATGTCGTCGAGAAGGTTGTCGACATCGGGGAAGAAGTCGTCATCGGGGAAGTAGTCGTCGGAGTCCGGGGCGTCCGTGACAAAGAAGTCAGTAGTCGCGTGGAACGCTCCCCAAAAACCTTATCACCCTTCTCCCGTACAGGACTCAAAGAGGTGCGGTTTCAGAGGCCTACTGTCCCGACCTGCGGTGCACGCCGCAAGCCGGGATGGGGAAGAATGTAGCAGCAGCGCAGTGCTCAAGAACTTGGTGGCGAGAGAGAGATGGGCTTTCTGATGTGTCTCTCTGGAGAGGAGCGACCTCTCTTATATAGGCACATGAGAAAGAGGCGAGAGACGGGAGGTGAAGCAACAGAGGAAGGCGAAGTGAACAGGCAGTAGGCGAAGAGGTGCGGCGTTCGGATTCAATCTCCACTACACCAAAAATGTTTCAGCTCCTGAGTGACCTTTCATATACCCGTAGTGCGTGGCAAAAATTTAGACATTGGCTCGGCTCATTCCTGCAACCCGCGGTGTGTCGTGACGAGGCGTGGCGTGGCGAGGCAGGCGGCGGAGGAGGAACGCGCGTGAATGTCCATCTTGTTCTCATGCTCATACATGTGGGGAGACATCCTCCCTTATAAAGAGGTCAAACTCCCACAAACTAGCAATGTGGGACTAAACTTTGGTTCCACCTCTTGACTTGAACAAATGGGTTGAGTGGGCCACTAGGATTTATTAGGAATTTCTGAAATTGCTATTAGGCTGGCCTGGAAATAGAATAAATTCCAGCAATCCCGCACCAGATCCTAGAGTCACATAGAATTTGCCTTTAGTTACAAAACACTGTTTTATATACCGGTACAGTAGTGGAGACTGTTAAGTTGAACTTCCACCTAGAACTCTATGCTTCACTAGTAAGGAACTTGAACCGTGGACTAGGCCTTGAACTGCAAGTTTTCTGCGAATCTAGCTTTACACAAAACCTTGACCGATACTTGGCTACCGTGGGTCTTCCCCACGGGTGGAGCTTATGCGTGATACTCCGAGACCTTTCATGAGTTTACTAGAGAGCACCCTACTCTCATAGATTGCGACGTTTTAACAATCAGACTCATATAGGTGCGTTCTTCGAAAGATGTTCTCCAAGACAACATCTCTGCTTCAATGAGCCACTCAGAACACATTAAGATATACATCAACCTGCCATGCAGATTAGGAGAGCATTGCATCTTCATGGAGTGGTATATTGTTAATAGTAAGGATACTCTCGTCTTAGTTGACCAACAGCTTGTCTTCCACATCTAGTTCACAGGATCTCCGATCACATAGACTAGGTTACCACTATGAAAAACTCATATTGTGGGTCTCATGCCCATCTCCTTCGACGCATTATCTATCACATTACGTGATAGACCCTTAGTAAAGGATCCACCAGATTTTTAGACGTTTGGATATAGTCCAATGCAATAACTCCGGAGTATTTCATTTTTCAGACAGACTTTATCCTTCTCTGAACATGTCCTGATGACTTTCACGTTATCCTTTGTGCTGCTCACATTCGTGATCTCAGTTTGATTGTCGCAGTTCATAAGGATACCCGGTACAGGTTTCTCAACAACCGGCAAGTCATTCAAGAGCCGACGAAGCCAATCTGCTTCGACCGTAGCTGTATATAGTGCTATGAGTTATGCTTTCATCGTTGACCTCGTTAAGATGGTCTGCTTGCAAGACTTCCAAGAAATAGCGCCACCTCCATGAGTGAACACATATCCGCTCGTGGCCTTTATAAATCAGCATCTGAGATCCAGTTTGAGTCACTATACCCTTCCAGTACCTTTGGGTACCCAGTGTAGTGAATTCCATAACTCGCAGTGCCTTTCAAGTAATGCATAACTCTCTCTAGAGCTTTCCAATGCACATCTCCTGGTTTTGAGACAAACCTGCTCAGTTTACTAACAGCAAAAGAGATGTCAGGTCTTGTACCACTGGCTAAGTACACAAGCGAGCCAATAACCTGAGAATATTTTAATTGATCTCTAGCAATTCTTTGATTCTTTCGAAGCAACACGCTAGCATCATATGGTGTTGGAGAGGGCTTGGACTCATTGTTGCCAAAGCGACTCAAGATCTTTTCCACATAGTGAGATTGAAGCAATGTAATCCCACCATCATCGTCTCTCAACAACTTGATGTTCAGAATGGCATCAGCCACTCCTAAATCTTTCATCTCAAAACAACGAGATAGGAAATCCTTGACCTCCTTAATAACATTCAGATTTGTTCCGAAAATCAGTATGTCATCAACATACAAGCAAAGGATAACTCCCTCGCCCCCACCATGGCGATAGTACACACATTTATCAGCTTCATTTACAACAAAACCCGTAGTTGTTAAAGTTCTTTCAACCTTCTCATGCCACTACTTGGGTGCTTGCTTGAGTCCATACAAAGACTTCAGCAACTTGCACACTTTTCCTTCCTGACCATCTACTACAAACCCATCTGGTTGTTCGATATAGATTTCCTCGTCCAACTCTCCATTTAGGAAAGCCGTCTTAACATCCATTTGATGAACGAGAAGACCATGTGAGGCAGCTAATGAAAGTAGTACTCGAATAGTGGTTAGTCGAGCCACACGTGATTAAGTATCAAAGAAGTCTTCACCTTCCTTTTGGGTATAACCCATAGGCACGAGCCAAGCCTTGTACTTCTCAATAGTACCATCAGGCCTAAGATTCTTCTTGAATACCCATTTGCATCCTATAGGTTTGCACCCATAAGGACGATCAGTTATCTCCCAAGTTTCATTTGCCAAGATGGAATCCATCTCACTACGGACCGCTTCCTTCCAAAGAGTCAGCATCGTCAGATGCATAGGCCTCTGAAATAGAACTGGGAGTGTCATCTATGAGATAAATAAGAAAATCATCACCAAAAGACTTTGCAGTCCTCTGTCTCTTGCTCCTAGTAGGAACTTCATTGTTCTCCTCCACATGATTTTCAAAGTTTTCCATCGAAATGGCAGGTTCAGTAATTGTAACTGGTTCCTGTTTCGATGAACTAGGCATCTCCTGATTAGATGAGGTAGCCATATCCTTCATGGGAAAGATATTTTCAAAGAAAGTCGCATCATTCGACTCCATGATCGTACCGACATGCATGTCGGGTACCTAAGATTTTACAACCAAGAATCTATAACCAATGCTATGAAAAGCATATCCCAAGAAAACACAATCCACAGTCTTTGGTCCAAGCTTGGGCTTCTTTGGAATTGGCACATTGACTTTCGCCAAACAACCCTAGGTTCGTAGATAAGAGAGCTTTTAACTTTTCTTCGCCCATTCCTCGAATGGAGTTATCTCTTTGTTCTTTGTGGGAACTCGGTTTAGGACATGACATGTAGTCAATATCGCCTCCCACCACCATGCCTTGGAGAGACCCAATGTGTCTAACATGGCGTTAACCAAATCAGTTAGAGTACGGTTCTTTATTTCGGCTACCCCATTTGACTGAGGTGAATGGGGAGGCATCCTATCATGGATTATACCATGTTCCGCACAAAAGGAATCAAATTCATTTGAGAAATACTCTCCACCATGATCGGACCTAAGCCTCTTGATCTTCCGATCAAGTCGGTTTTTCGCTTCAGCTTTATAGATCTTGAAATAAATCAAAGCCTCATCCTTAGATTTCATAAGATACACATGGCAGTATCTAGTGGAGTCATCAATTAACGTCATAAAATACTTCTTTCCACCTTTTGTCAAAACACCATTCATTTCACATAGATCTGAATGTATGAGCTCTAGTGGTGCAAGATTTCTCGTTTGCGCAGTCAGATACACACACACTTGACACTTAGACCCCTTGAAAGTGGTGAAACTAGGGATTAAGTTAAACTTCGCTAGTCATGACATGCAACCAAAGTTAGCATGACAAAGATGTGAATGCCACACATTTAATTCACTATTGTTGCAAACATGATTAACAACTTTATTGCAAACGTCTGATAAGGATAAATGAAACAAGCCTCCTGACTCATAACCATTACCAACAAAGGTTCCATACTTGGATATTACAAATTTATTCGACTCAAAGACAAGCTTATAGCCATCTCTACACAGAAGAGATCCACTAACAAGATTTCTATTGACGGAGGGGACATAATGCACGTTCTTCAGCCGCACGATCTTCCCTGAAGTAAACTTCAGATCGACTGTGCCAACACCATGAACAGAAGCACTTGAACCGTTGCCCATCGGCACGGTTGAAGTCCCTGCAGTCTGATAAGATGAAAACATGGAAATATCACCACATACATGCACATTAGCACCCGTGTCAATTAACCAATCAGGAGAATGAAATACTGAAAGAATAGTGGGAAATATACCATACACAACATCCTTCATGTCAGTGTCTCCAATGACAACATTAGCGGTCTTGCCGCCTTTTCCAAGATGACGCTTGTCATAGCGATTAGGGCAACTAGGAGCCCAATGATCAGAATCTCCACACGCATGAAAAACACATTTCTTCTTTTCATTCTTCTTCTTGAAGTTCGTGTGCTGTATAGCCTTGTTCTTCCCATCAAACTTTGCTTTACCATCAAACTTGCCCTTGTTCTTGAACTTGTGGGGCTGGAAGTTTTTCTTCTGTACCAGATTGGCACTAGAACCTCCCTTAATACCTCAAGCACGGTTATCCTTTGCTCTCACATTTTTTCCACATCAAGAGTACCAATGAGATCTAGAACGGAAAACTCCTGTCTCTTATGCTTCAGTGAAGTATTAAAGTTCCTCCACGTGGGAGGAAGCTTAGTGATAATTCCTCCGGCAACGAACCTGTCTGGTAGCATACAATTGAAGTGCTCAAGTTCTCTAGCAAATGACTGTATCTCATGAGCTTGCTCAACCACGGAGCACTCTTCAGTCATCCACGGAGCGCTCTTCAGTCATCCTATAATCATAGAATTGCTCCATGATGTACAGCTCAGTGCCAGCATCCGAGACCCCAAACTTGGCCTCGAGTGCGTCCCACATATCTTTTCCATTGTCAATTGATGCATAAGCATCAACTATGTTCTCACCAAGAACACTCAAGAGAGCAGCCCTAAATAGAGTATCCCTTTTCTGAAAAGCTTGTTCCTGTTGGGCATCATACTCCCCTTCAGGTTTGCCAAGAGTGGCATCATAGCAACTCATGGTTTGAAACCATAAGACTGCTCTCACGCGCCACCTCTTATAGTGGATACCCTCAAACATAGGAGGTCTCATGGAAGCAGCAAAACCACTTGGTGTAAATTGCCTATAATAAGGTTTTTGGATTGTTGGAAATATGAGCAATTTACTGAATAATTTTATTAACGGAAATACTAAATAAAGCATGACTAGTATAGCAGAGATAAAGCAAGTCATGCAATATGACAGAGAGAAGGTGAATAGCATATGCAAATATGAACTATAACCAAACATATCTAGAGTAGATAGTAGAGCAAGTTGCACATATGAAGTAGAACCTAACATATCTAGGATAGATGGTAGAACAAGGAACTGTGGCAGGACCTCTAACAGAAATAGGAAGAACACATACGGGACAGCAGCAGCAGAAGCACTGGACTTCGGGTCGGTGTCCTCGCCAGCCATCTCGTCGAGAAGGTTGTCGACATCGGGGAAGAAGTCGTCGGAGTCCGGGGCTTCCGTGACGAAGAAGTCAGTAGTCGCTTGGAGCGCTCCCCAAAAACCTTATCACCCTTCTCCCGTACAGGACTCAAAGAGGTGCGGTTTCAGATGCCTACTGTCCCGACCTGCGGTGCACGCCGCAAGCCGTGATGGGGAAGAATGTAGCAGCAGCGCAGTGCTCAGGAACTTGGTGGCGAGAGAGAGATGGTCTTTCTGATGTGTCTCTCTGGAGAGGAGCGACCTCTCTTATATAGGCACAGGAGAAAGAGGCGAGCAGCGGGAGGTGAAGCAACAGAGGAAGGCGAAGCGAACAGGCAGCAGACGAAGAGGTGTGCCGTTCGGATCCAGTCTCCACTACAGCAAAAATGTTTCATCTCTCGAGTGACCTTTCGTATACCTGTAGTGCGTGGCAAAAATTTAGACATCAGCTCGTTCCCGCAACCCGCGGCGCGTCGTGACGAGATGTGGTGTGGTGTGGTGTGGCGTGGCGTGGCGTGGCCAGGCAGGCGGCAGAGGAGGAGCGCGCGTGAATGTCCCTCTTATTCTCATGCTCATACATGTGGGGAGACATCCTCCCTTATAAAGAGGTCAAACTCCCACTAAACTAGCAATGTGGGACTAAACTTTGGTTCCACCTCTTGCCTTGCACAAATGGGCTGAGTGGGCCACTAGGATTTATTAGGAATTTCTGAAATTGCTATTGGGCTGGCCTGGAAATAGAATAAATTCCAGCAATCTACCACGAGATACTAGAGGCACATAGAATTTTCCTTGAGTTACAAAACACTGTTTTATATACCGATACTGCAATTGAAACTGTTAAGTTGAACTTCCACCTAGAACTCTATGCTTCACTAGTAAGCAACTTGAACAGTGGACTAGGCCTTGAACTACAAGTTTTCTGCGAATCTAGCTTTACACAAAACCTTGACCAATACTTGGCTATCGTGGGTCTTCCCTGCGGGTGGAGCTTATGCGTCATACTCTGAGACCTTTCATGAATTTACTAGAGAGCACCCTACTCTCATAGATTGTGACGTTTTAACAATCATACTCATATAGGTGCGTTCTTCAAAAGATGTTTTCTAGGACAACATCTCTGCTTCAATGAGCCACTTAGAACACATTAAGATATACATCAACCTGCCATGCAGATTAGGAGAGCATTGCATCTTCATGGAGTGGTATATTGTTAATAGTAAGGATACTCTCCTCTCAGTTGACCAATAGCATGTCTTCCACATCTAATTCACGGGATCTCCGATCACATGGACTAGGTCACCACTGTGAACAACTCATATTGTGGGTCTCATACCCATCTCCTTCGATGCATTATCTATCACATTACGTGATAGACCCTTAGTAAAAGGATCTGCCGGATTTTTAGACGTTTGGATATAATCCAATGCAATAACTCCGGAGTTTTTCATTTTTCTAACAGACTTTAACCTTCTCTGAATGTGTTTTGATGACTTCATGTTATCCTTTGAGCTGCTCACTTTCGTGATCACAATTTGATTGTCAAAGTTCATAAGGATACCCAGTACAGATTTCTCAACAACTTGCAAGTCATTCAAGAGCCGACGAAGCCAATCTGCTTCGACCGTAGCTGTATCTCGTGTTGTGAGTTCTGCTTCCATCGTTGACCTTGTTAAGATGGTCTACTTGCAAGACTTCCAAGAAAGAGCGCCACCTCCATGAGTGAATACATATCCGCTCGTGGCCTTTATCTCATTAACATTTGAGATCCAGTTTGAGTCATTATACCCTTCCAGTACCTTTGGGTACCCAGTGTAGTGAATTCCATAACTCGCAGTGCCTTTCAAGTAACGCATAACTCTATCTAGAGCTTTCCAATGCACATCTCCTGGTTTTGAGACAAACCGGCTCAGTTTGCTAACAGCAAAAGAGATGTCAGGTCTTGAACCACTAGCTAAGTACATAAGCGAGCCAATAATCAGAGTATATTTTAATTGATCTCTAGCAATTATTCGATTCTTTCGAAGCAACACGCTAGCATCATATGGTGTTGGAGAGGGCTTGCAGTCACTATATCCAAAGCGACTCAAGATCTTTTCCACATAGTGAGATTGAAGCAATGTAATCCCACCATCATCGTCTCTCAACAACTTGATGTTCAGAAAGACATCAGCCACTCCTAAATCTTTCATCTCAAAACAACGAGATAGGAAATCCTTGACCTCCTTAATAACATTCAGATTTCTTACGAAAATCAGTATGTCATCAACATACAAGCAAAGGATAACTCCCTCGCCCCCACCATGGCGATAGTACACACATTTATCAGCTTCGTTTGCAACAAAGCCCGCAGCTGTTAAAGTTCTTTCAAACTTCTCATGCCACTGCTTGGGTGCTTTCTTGAGTCCATACAAAGACTTCAGCAACTTGCACACTTTTCCTTCCTGACCATCTACTACGAACCCATCTGGTTGTTCCATATAAATTTCCTCGTCCAACTCTCCATTTAGGAAAGCAGCCTTACCATCCATTTGATGAACGAGAAGACCATGTGAGGCAGCTAATGAAAGTAGTACTCGAATAGTGGTGAGTCGATCCACAGGTGAGTAGGTATCAAAGAAGTCTTCACCTTCCTTTTGGGTATAACCCTTAGCGACGAGCCAAGCCTTGTACTTCTCAATAGTACCCTCAGGTCTAAGATTCTTCTTGAATACATTTGCATCCTATATGTTTGCACTCATAAGGACGATCAGTTATCTCCCAAGTTTCATTTGCCAAGATGGAATCCATCTCACTACGGACCGCTTCCTTACAGTAGTCGGCATCCTCGGATGCATAGGCCTCTGAAATAGAACTAGGAGTGTCATCTATGAGATACACAGGAAAATCATCACCAAAAAACTTTGCAGTCCTCTGTCTCTTGCTCCTAGTAGGAACTTCATTGTTCTCCTCCACAGGATTTTGGAAGTGTTCCATCGAAATGGCAGGTTCAGTAATTGCAACTAGTTCCTGATTCGATGAACTAGGCATCTCCTGATTAGATGAGGTAGCCATATCCTTCATGGGAAAGATATCTTAAAAGAAACTCGCATCATTCAACTCCATGATCGTACTGACATGCATGTCTGGTACCTCAAATTTTACAACCAAGATTCTATAACCAATGCTATGAAAAGCATATTCCAAGAAAACACAATCCACTGTCTTTGGTCCAAGCTTGCGCTTCTTTGGAATTGGCACATTGACTTTCGCCAAAAAACCCTAGGTTCGTAGATAAGAGAGCTTTAACCTTTTCTTCTCCCATTCCTCGAATGGAGTTATCTCTTTGTTCTTTGTGGGAACTCGGTTTAGGACAAGACATGCAATCAATATCGCCTCCCCCCAACATGCCTTGGAGAGACGTGATGTCTACTACGCAACCTTCTTCTTGTAGACGTTGTTGGGCCTCCAAGTGCAGAGGTTTGTAGGACAGTAGCAAATTTCCCTCAAGTGGATGACCTAAGGTTTATCAATCCGTGGGAGGCGTAGGATGAAGATGGTCTCTCTCAAGCAACCCTGCAACCAAATAACAAAGAGTCTCTTGTGTCCCCAACATACCCAATACAATGGTAAAATGTATAGGTGCACTAGTTCGGCGAAGAGATGGTGATACAAGTGCAATATGGATGGTAGATATAGGTTTTTGTAATCTGAAAATATAAAAACAGCAAGGTAACAAATGGTAAAAGTGAGCGTAACGGTATTGCAATGCTAGGAAACAAGGCCTAGGGTTCATACTTTCACTAGTGCAAGTTCTCTCAACAATAATAACATAATTGGATCATATAACTATCCCTCAACATGCAACAAAGAGTCACTCCAAAGTCACTAATAGCGGAGAACAAACAAAGAGATTATGGTAGGGTACGAAACCACCTCAAAGTTATTCTTTCCAATCAATCCGATGGGCTATTCCTATAAGTGTCACAAACAGCCCTAGAGTTTGTACTAGAATAACACCTTAAGATACAAATCAACCAAAACCCTAATGTCACCTAGATACTCCAATGTCACCTCAAGTATCCGTGGGTATGATTATACGATATGCATCACACAATCTCAAATTCATCTATTTAACCAACACATAGAACCTCAAAGAGTGCCCCAAAGTTTCTACCGGAGAATCACGACGAAAACGTGTGCTAACCCCTATGCATAGGTTCATGGGCGGAACCCGCAAGTTGATCACCAAAACATACATCAAGTGAATCACGTGATATCCCATTGTCACCACAGATACGCATGGCAAGACATACATCAAGTGTTCTCAAATATTGAAAGACTCAATCCGATAAGATTAGTTCAAAGGGAAAATTCAATCCATTACACGAGAGTAAAGGGGAAGAAGAAACATAAGATCCAACTATAATACCAAAGCTCGCGATACATCAAGATCGTGCCAAATCAAGAACACAAGAGAGAGAGAGATCAAACACATAGCTACTGGTACATACCCTCAGCCCCGAGAGTGAATTACTCCCTCCTTGTCATGGAGAGCGTCTGGATGATGAAGATGGCCACCGGTGAGGGTTCCCCCCTCCGGCAGGGTGCCGGAACAGGGTCCCGATTGGTTTGTGGTGGCTAAAGAGGCTTGCGGCGGCGGAACTCCCGGTCTATTCTCTGTTCTGGAAGTTTTAGGGTACGTAGGTATATATGGGTGAAAGAAGTACGCCGGTGGACCGAAGGGGGGGCCAAGAGGCAGGTGGGCACGCCCTAGGGGGGGCGCGCCCTCCACCCTCGTGGGCACCTCCCTTCTTTCCTGACGTGCACTCCAAGCTTTTCCAGTAGCTTTCCTTCCAAAAGTAACTTCTCCAGTTGATTTTGTTCCGTTTCGACTCCGTTTGATATTCCTTTTCTTTGAAACACTGAAATAGGCAAAAAACAGCAAATCTGGGCTGGGCCTCCGGTTAATAAGTTAGTCCCAAAAATAATATAAAAGTGGATAATAAAGCCTAATATTGTCTAAAACAGTAGATAATATAGCATGGAGCAATCAAAAATTATAGATACGTTGGAGACGTATCAAGACCCGATCTGTCTAACATGGCGTTAACCAAATCAGCTAGAGTATGGTTCTTTCTTTCGGCTACCCCATTTGAGTGAGGTGAATAGGGAGGCATACTCTCATGGATTGTACCATGTTCCGCACAAAAGGAATCAAATGAATTTGAGAAATATTCTCCACCACGATCGGACCTAAGCATCTTGATCTTTCGATCAAGTTGGTTTTCCGCTTCAGCTTTATAGATCTTGAAATAGTTCAAAGCCTCATCCTTAGATTTCAGAAGATACACATGGCAGTATCTAGTGGAGTCATCAATTAACGTCATAAAATACTTCTTTCCACCTTTTGTCAAAACACCATTCATTTCACATAGATCTGAATGTATGAGGTCTAGTGGTGCAAGATCTATCGTTTCCGCAGTCAGATGAGACTTACGAGGTTGCTTAGCTTGCACACACACTTGACACTTAGATCCCTTGACAGGGAAACAAGGGATTAAGTTCAACTTTGCTAGTCACGACATGCAATCAAAGTTAACATGACAAAGACGTGAATGCCACACATTTGATTCACTATTGTTGCAAACATGATTAACAACTTTATTGCAAACATCTGATAAGGATAAACGAAACAGGCCTCCTGACTCATAACCTTTACCAACAAAGGTTCCATACTTGGATATTACAAATTTATTCGACTCAAAGACAAGCTTATAGCCATCTCTACATAGAAGAGATCCGCTAACAAGATTTTTATTAACGGAGGGGACATAATGCACGTTCTTCAGCCGCACGATCTTCCCCGAAGTAAACTTCAAATCGAGCGTGCCAACACTACAAACAAAAGCACTTGAACTGTTGCCCATCAGCACAGTTGAAGTCCCTACGGTCTGATAAGACGAAAAGATGGAAATATCACCGCATACATGTACATTAGCACCCGTGTCAATTAACCAATCAGGAGAATGACATACTGAAAGAATAGTGGGAAATATACCATACACAACATCCTTCATGTCAGTGTCTCCAATGACAACATTAGCGGTCTTGCTGCCTTTTCCAAGATGACGCTTGTCATAGCCACTACAAGAAATATGCCAACTTGTGAACTTGACTATTGGTCACTGAAAGGTCATTGTTTTTCATTTGCGACCTTTTTGTGACCAAAAACAGAAGGTCAAAAGCTGGCGGCCGTAAACTGAAATTAACGACCTTCTATATGAGAAGGTCGTAGACGTTTACGACCAAAATATGCCTATTGTTTTGTTTTGGTCACTAGCTGTCTGCCCAGGCCACGTCGGATCCGACGTGGCAACCTGACGTGGCAAAATTGCGACCAATTCAAAAGGTCACTAATAAGATTCAGCCCGGTCCAAGTAGGTGTCTATATGGGCCGAGCCCATTAATTCAGCCCATTTATTATTACTTTTTCCTGTCAATTTTTGGTCGATTTCATGGGCCTAGCCCAACATTGCAACATTTTTTTTCTAGGCCCCACCCTTGTATGTTCAATTCTTGTTCGGGCCTCTGCCTTTTTTCAGTCCAATTCCTGTTCAAGTCTCGCCCTTTCGGCCCTTTTACAGTCCATTTTATTTATTTTCGAAAATTAATATACTGGCGTTGCTAAAACAGGCCACAACTATATTTGGGCTGTGGCCCTTTTAAGGTCCAGTAGTGTTTGGGCCAAGAACTCTTTCAGTATTATGTTCACACCCAACTAAATATATTTATCACATTCAAATTCCCAACATTTGAATAACAAGTACACCCAACATTAAATAACATGTACAACAAGTGAATATACACCCAATTCCTAGCAAGATCAGCATTACATCAAAATTCCAAGCAAATTCTGGATTACAAGTTCAACAACATATAAAGCGAACCGCTGACTGGGGCTTTGAGCTTCTTCAAATTTCTTTGGCCGAGGAACTCCTATAAATGAGAGGGAAATCAGATTAGTCACAAGTACACAAGCACTGTTTGCATCAGTACATCAACACTCACAAGTAATACATCATTCACTTAAAACATCTAAAGTGAAATAGATACATGACATGACACAGGAGGCGGATGTTTCCAGACAAAGATGGCACTTGTATAGACCTTGAAAATCATACAAGTCAGTGATGCTCCAACACATCACTCATGGACTAAAATAACAAGATAAAGCATCACTAGGGATGCATACTGATTTTACAAAGGCAAAGCAAAGAATCATGGAGCGAGTAGGAGGGGTAGAAGGGGACCTGAGGAGCTCATCAGAAGTGGTTGTAGCCTAGGCTGAGCTTCACCATCACAGCGACAGCCAAGGGAGACAGCCAAGCCTACCAATGCATAGCCATCATAGGAGCAGTAACAGTGTAGCACCACCACTGCCGTACCGGAACTGGTGGAGCGAATCACCATCACATGGGTCACCTCCACCGAAGGATCTAGCTAGGGGTAAAGTCTGCATGTTTCAGTACAAGCTAGTGACGTCAAAAACCAAACAGTAGCAAGAAGAAGAGAAACTCTAGTACATGATGATTAGTTGAAGAAACAAGAACTACATTCAGTAGTGATGTTTCTATCATCCTACTATCACCAGTAGAGCAAACTATAGGTTACCATAGTTCTGGAACCATGTACTTCACGACATATGTGTGTAGTAACACAAGACGCATGACACCTAAAGAAAAATTATTCATTCAAGAGACTAGAAATTATACATAAAAGTACTGATGGCCTAAAAATCAATCTACATATGATAGATAATAATAAACAAATGGCAGCAGCATATTTTCTTCATTATATAAAGAGAAACTAACAGACTGTTATGTGCATGCAGATGCACCAAAAAAAAAACTAAAGACCATTTATCTTAAGGATTCCACATAGCTGCCGAACATGCTTATCATCCAAGGAAAGAAGCATAGATTTTTCAAGGGAAATCAATCTACAACCCTACGGATATTAGGACTATCTCAGTACAGAATATGAGCATGAGCGATACATCAAAAAGATATGCGTCTCAGAGAGAAAGAATTACGACCCACAAGGCAGCAGCGATAGCTTCTACCTTCACATATATTTCAATACCTACTGCTATTGTGATGTATGTTAAATACGCAAGAGGTAAAAAAAACTCGTCTACAAGTTGACATATTTACCCTACATGTGAAATATTTTTCAATAAATGAACTCATCTAAGAGGACATGACACAATATCTACTCGTCAAAGAGGACATGACACAATATCTACCAGCTACAAATCCCAGGCAATATCTACTAGCACAGTTAACCAGAACAATTACAAACGGCAGAGGAAATCATGAATGTGTAAATGCATGAATGGTTCTTTAGATCAACTTCAAAGCTAGCAGCAAGCATGTTTAGACAACTTAACACATTAGTAATATTGCCAGCAATATTGTTGGAAGCTCAAGAGAATCTGAAGCTGAAGCTTCAGCTTCAACATTAGTAATATTGCCACTTTATCATCATAGAGACTTAAGCAGATCCTAATATAAAGCTATTCAGACCATAACTTTCACATCATAGGGACACAATAGTGTATTACAATACCGTGTCCATATATAAAAACTGAGTAACCAGCAAGCAATCAGATTGAGAACAATTCAGTTGGGGTTCTTAACTTTCAGTATGCAGTATATCTAAGAAGTCACACTATCTAAATGCCTAGAGGAAACAGATTCACAGTACTAAGTAGGGGAGAAGAATCTTGGCCATGTTGCCGAGGTCCCCTGCCAACGGCCGTTGATGGTCTTGCTGTTCTCCCTCTGGCACTTGTCACTCGCCCTGCAGCACAAACACGAAACGAAACGGCGACATGTCAGCACTAGACCACACACACTTGATTCAGGCAGGCGAAACAGAGCGGGGGCACCTACTCGTTGGTGATGAAGGAGATGAACTCGTAGACGCACTCCTGCACGGTCTCCTTGGCGTCCTTGGCGATCTTGCCATCCATGGCCAGCTCTTGCCGTGCCCTTTCGCTGCGCCCATGGTGTCCTGGTGCTTGAGCAAGGATGGCATCCTGGATCTGGGAGGGAGAGAACACGAGGTGAGTTAGTGAGGGACGACCGTGAGGAGGAGGAAATGGAGTGGATAGACGCACCTGAGTCGCTGGACCACGCCGGGCAAAACCCTAGTGACGGGAGATGGTCGCGGGTGGCGTTGGAGGACCTGCGCGCCGAGCTGGGAGAGGTCAAGGACTGGGGAGGCGGGGGGGGGGGGGGGGCGAAGGCGATCCCCGTGACGTTGAGCTCCAGCACGCCCTGGTTGGAGAAGCTGAACTCATCGAGCGGGACGATGGTGCGCGGGTCCGCCCGGATCGCTGTCGACCGGATCTCGGCCGCCAACGGGGGCGCGAGCACGAGCAGGGCGAGGGCGGCCAGGAGCGCCGCGGGCTGAGGCGCCGTCGTCCAGGTCGAGCAGGTCGAAGATCCCCATCCCGGTGGCGTCGTCGATTTGGATCGGGGAGAAGGAGGCGGCGGCGCGTGTTCTTGGTAAGGACGCGGTGGGCACCGTTGCAGGACGAGGTCGGCGGTGGGTGGGAGAGGACGGGGAGGAGATGGATCGGGAGGGGGGACGGGGAGCAGGAAGTGGCGGCGGCAGCGAGGAGATTGGGAGGAGGGAGGAGGGGTGCGATGGGGGGAGGGGTTTGATCTAGGGTTGGGGTGTGTGGGGTATCTCTTTTTCTTTTTTGTTTCTTTTTTCTGTAGATAGATGGATGGATGGATGGATGGATGGATGGATGTGGGATGGAGAGATGGATGGATGGATGGATGGACGCCATGTCATCGATCCATGGGAAGAGCCCTGATTGGTTCGGAAAATCAGTGATTTAAAATAGTTTCTAAGTACTAAAAATAGGGGAATTTTGTGAAGCAACTACCAAAATATTATGCAAAACAGCACAACTAAAATTTTCACTCAAGTTAGAACCCATTTTTATGGATGACCACTCATTTGCATGCATTTTTTATCTTTCTAGATATTTTTAATCATTTTCTTGTGGCAAAAATGGTTTTTTTGTGAAGAACCTACCAAATATTTGTTGTAAAATTGGACTAAATAAATTTTCTAAAATACTAGGCCATATTTAATGCACAATTAACCAAATGGTTGGGTGTCAAAAGTTTTGATCCACCTCTGGTGAAAAAGACAAATTTCATGATTCAAATTGGAAGTCGGTCAAATTTGAACTGCAATTACCTCATAGTTTGCTATTTATTTTTTCCAAAATTCATTTCTAGATACAAAAGTATCTATTTAATCAGAGAAACATCAAAAAACTTCCAAGATTCGACCACTAGCTAGGAACGGTCAAGCCCGCCGTTTTGAACGCATTTTGAAACGGGCATAAAAAATTCAATAAAAATAAAAAAAATGGAAAACCTTTGCATTGTGTCATTATATGTGACCAAGTTTCCAGGAAATATAATAAACTTGTAATACAGAAATTATTTTAAAAAAGTGTTCTAAAAAATGAGCTATCATGCGTGAAGATTCATGGCTTTCAAGCCAAATGATCAATCTTATGGCCACATTAATGGCATAGTTTGTTCAAATGATATCATATTGTGCACAAGGGTGCATCTTGTAATTCCAAACAATGTTGCCTAAGGGAGTTTTCACTTTCATTGCACAAAAGAGCCATTTTCCATTTTTCGAGTGCCCCAAGTGAGGTTTTTTTGTGAAGGACCTACCAAATAATTCTTGCAAAATTGGACCAAATAATTTTTATAAAATCCTAGGCCATATTTAATGCACAATTGACTAAATGGTTGGGTGTAAAAAGTTTTGATCCACCTCTGGTGAAAAAGACAAATTCCCGCCGATTTAGTTGGAAGCGGGTCAAATTTGAACTACAGCTGCCTCATAGTTTGCTATTTATTTTTTCCAAAAATCATTTCTAGGTACATAAGTATCTATTTAATTAGATAAACATCAAAAGTTTTCAAAGATTCAACTACTAGCTAGGAACGGTCAAGCCCGCCGTTTTGACCTCATTTTGAAACGGGCATAAAAAATAAAAAAAATCAAAAAATTGGAAAACCTTCGCATTGTGTCATTATATGTGACCAAGTTTCCAGGAAAAATAATAAACTTGTAATATGGAAATTATTTAAAAAAAGTGTTCTAAAAAATGAGCTATCATGCGTGAAGATTCATGGCTTTTAGGCCAAATGATCAATCTTATGGCCACATTCATGGCATAGTTTGTTCAAATAATCTCATATTGTGCACAAGGGTGCATCTTGGAATGGCAAACAATGTTGCCTAAGGAAGTTTTCATTTTCTTTACACAGAAAAATCATTTTCCATTTTCCGAGTGCCTGAAATGAGTTTTTTTGTGAAGGACCTACCATATATTTGTTGCAAAATTGGACCAAATCAATTTTATAAAATACTAGGCCATATTTAGTGCACAATTGACAAAATGGTTGGGTGTCAAAAGTTCTGATCCACCTCTGGTGAAACAGACAAATTCCCGCCGATTCAGCAGGAAGCGGGTCAAATTTGAACTGCAGCTGCCTCATAGTTTGCCATTTATTTTTTCCAAAAAGCATTTCTAGTTACATAAGTACCTATTTAATCATAAATACATGGTTTGGTGGCGATACGTCGAGGTTTGGACTGTGGGCGAGGGCCCCAATTCTAGAGCGCGTAAAATCGCATGCCCGCCGCGTGGTCACCGCGTGACTGTGGCGTTGCCATTTGTTCTGGGCGGCCTAGGCATGTCTAGTGGGTTGGGCACTCCCTTGGTAGGTGCTAGGAACAAAATCACAACATAATATTCTCACAAGGAGACCGATCGATGCTCAAACATGAAAAAGAAGCCAAGTGTTTAATTAGAGGTACGGGAAATGCACATGGCTAATGGCCGTGAGTTTTGGCTGAGAATGATCAGTTACTAAGAAGACCTTCTTCACAAATTTTCAGCTCAAAAGGAGGAGCCTAGGTGGTACTTGCTTTGCAAAGTACCACACTCGACATAATTACGAATGTTGAAGCTGGGCTCAAAATAATGAATGGATTGAGCTGGCATTTGGTGGAGGATGGTTATTTGGGTAGAGGAAAGCACTGTAGAAAATGGATACCATTTGGACATGTCAAAATGGTACTTGCTTCACAAAGTGCTGTTCTGAACAGAATAGGAAAGCACTGTTGAGTTATTTTTGAACTAGGCAAGGAAGGTTTTTGACATATTTGATGAAGATACGATCCAAACAATTTATGAGAATTTTTGGAATAACAGAAATATAGGTTGCTTCACAACCTAGGGCAAAAATTGACACATGGACATGACACATAGGCAAAACTGATGAGATGGCGCTTAGTCATCACAACCCACCACAATCTACAAGTTTATCTTGGGCTGTTTTTCCTTAGGTGCGTGGTTACATGGGGGCGGGAGCCATTTCAATATGCACCTACCATGGTCTTTTTGTATGTTATTTTACATACATAGCATATTATGTTCAAACATTCCCCTCATTATGATGGCAAGCTTATGAAATATTTTTGTTTTTTGGTTTCGAAGTAACATCAAGGGATTTTTTCTCTTCTAGTTCTTCTGTCTCTATATTTGCATGGTAATTTTCTATGCATGATTTATTTTGGTATTTTGTAATAGACGTTGGCAATGTATATGACATTTTTACATTTAATATTTTGTACACTACCTAGTAATACATGCTACAAATGTCATTGTGTCTTTTTTGTTTATGTACATATAATTGTTTTTGAACATTTTTTATTTCTTTTTATTTTCCTTGGAAACGGAATTAAACGGAATTATGTTGGCCTAGGCTGGTAATACATACTACATATGTCATTGTGAATTTTCTGTTTTTGTAGATATAATTGTTTTTGGACATTTCTCACCTTTTTTTGTTTTCTGTGGAAAGTATGCTGGGCCAGGCGGTCTAGCAAGGTCATTCATGCGGTTAGACCATTCACTGCAAAAGGTTATGTCCTATCGAAAAAAGGTTGATCTTAGCTAACCTTCCGTTCACTATAGCCCCTTACGAAATCGAACGCCAGACTGGTATTGGCGTCTATTTTCCTTTAATAACCACTGTTCTTTATATTATTATTTTCTTCCAATAACCATTGCTTTAATTCGTCCGTTCTTTACTTTTAGAAAACAATGGACATCTTGTCCCGTTTACACTAAACCACACTAACCCGCTTCACTGTTTAGCCATCAAGATTCATACATGTAATGATATAAAAATAGTACTTAGCACGTAACTACCGCTTTGCTCTTTTTTCTTCTTATAATAGCCAATTTTGTCTTGTTTTTTCGTCTAACAATAGTTACCTGAAATGCTGCTTCTTTTTTATTTTTCTAAAACAACGAGCATCCTATTCAATTTTCATTAAAGAACATATCTGAGCCCACTTATATATTTAGCCACCATAATTCACACATCCTGGCAAAAAATAGTGGCACCTAACTACCGCTTTGATCTTTCTTTACATAACTGTCGCCTTTTTCTTCCAATAACCACCGATTTAATCCATCTTCTCAATTATTTTTTCATGAACAATGGGCATATCTTGCCCGGCAACCAGTAAAGAAGCCGCTCCAACCCACTTCTCTGTTTAGTCCAACAATTCATATGTACTGGTATAAAATGGTAGCAATCAATTATATTCATGTTTGAGCCGATGAATGTGTATGTCAATTTTTTTAACAACAAAACTATAATAATCAAACCCCCCTTTGAAATGATATGACATTATCATCAGAAACAAGTTGAAGAAATGCATGATCATGCGATTTAGTATCTCAAGACAAATATATCGCCTCGCAAAATCTCTGGCAGTATACGCAATTCTTGTGAAACACAATTATCATGAAGGAAAAAATGCTTGGAATTATGTGGAAAACCCATTTCTTCTTCTTTGCCCTTGGTATTTCCCAAGCATCAAAATGTGGCACTTCCACATCAGAAATTCCCAGAGGTGGGCCAACCCTTATGCAAAGTAATCAAATTTTCTGTGGAAAGGGAATTATGTTGGGCATGGCTGGTAATACATACTACATATTCCATTGTGAATTCTCTCTTTTTGTACATATAATTGTTTTGGACATTGTTCACAGTTTTTTTGTTTTCTATGGAAATGGAATTATGTTGGGCCAAGCGGCCATGCGGCTGGATCGTTCGCCGCAAAAAGGTCCATCCTATAAAACAAAATATTTCATCGGCGGGTGGGGGGAGGGGTGGTCGGTCTTAGCGAACCTTCTGTTCACTCTAGCCCCTGCCAAATCGAATATTCAGATTGGTATTGGCATCCTTATTTTTTCCTTTAACAGCCGCCACTTTTATATCATTATTTTTGATCCAGTAACCGTCGTTTTAATCTGGCCGTTTGTTACTTTAAGAAAAACAAAGGGCATCTTTTCCCGTTTTAATAGCGTCACCATACTAACCCGCTTCACTGTTTAGCTATCACAATTTTTACGTGTAATGGTATAAAAATAGTACGTAGCACCTAACTACCCTCTAATCTTTTCTTCTTCTTCTTCTTCTTCTTCTTCTTCTTCTTCTTCTTCTTCTTCTTCTTCTTCTTCTTCTTCTTCTTGTTCTAATAACAGTCGCTTTTATCCTTTTTTTATTCTAGAAATGGTTGCCTGGTAACCCTGCTTCTTTGTTATTTTTCTAAAACAACGAGTGTGTTTGATTTTTATTAAGAAACCATCTGAACCGGCTTGTCTGTTTAGCCGCCATAACTCACAATTATTGGAATAAAACAATAGCACCTTTTTCCTTTCCATAACCGTCATTTTTATTTGTGAATAATATAATAACTGTCGATTTAATCCAACTTCTCAATTATTTTTCTAGAACAATGGGCGTATCCTGTCCGGCTTCCATTGAAGAAGCCGCTCCAACCCATTTTTCTGATTAGTATCCGCAATTAAAATGTACTTATATAAAATGGTAGCAATCAATTATATTCATGTTTGAGTCGACGAATGTGTATGACGACTTTTGGACCAGCAAATTATAATAATCAAATCCCCTTAGAAATGATATGACACTATAATTATATTTATCATGTAAAATGACATGACATTATCATCGAAAACAAGTTGAAGAAATGTGTGGTGACGCGATTTAGTATCTCAAGACAAATATATCGCCTCGCTAAAACTTTAGCAGTATACACTATTCTTGTGAAACACGATTAACATGAATCGCAAAATTCTTGGAATTATGTGGACAACTCATTTCTTCATATTTTCCCCAGGTATTTCTCAAGCATCAAAATGTGTCACTTCCACATCAGAACATCAATACTATATAATGCAATGCTAAATCTCACCGGACAAGGTGGTGGACATCCAGTGACCCTCATTAAACTCTCCTTGTCATCTACTACTCATTCTTTCTTTTATTTCGAAGTTGTATTGCTATGTGTACTCTTATATTAATTAAGATGACTAATAAATGCCTTGAGCAGAACATAGTAACATTCGGCTAGGATTTTGATGGGTGGAGGACCTAAAAGCTACAAATCCGTGTGACACCCGCCACTTTGAGCTTTTTCTTTCTTTTGATAATTGCCACCTTTGTAAGTTTTTCTTCTTCTAGTAACCATCTATTTAATTCAGCTTCTCCGTTATTTTTCTAAAAGAATAGGCGTATCCTGCCTGGCGGCCAATAAAAATCTACTCCAACCCACTTCTCTGTTTAGTCCCCGCAATTCATATGTACTGGTATAAAACGGTAGCAATCAATTATATTAATGTTTGATCTGATGAATGTGTATGGACATTTTTTGAACAACAAAACATTAATAATCAAATCCCCCTTTGAAATGATATGAAAATATCATTGAAAACAAGTTGAAGAAATTTGTGGTTATGCGATTTATTATCTCAAGACGAATATATTGCCTCGCAAAAACTATAGCATTATACACAATTCTTGTGAAACATAATTAACATGAAGCGCAAAATGCTTGGAATTATGTGAAAAACCCATTTCTTCTTTGTTGCCAAGGTATTTCGCAAGGATCAAAATGTGGCACTTCCACATCAGAAATTCAAAGAGTTGGGCCAGGCCTTACACAAAGTAATCAAATTTTCTGTGGGAAGGGAATTTTGTTGGGCTAAACTGGTAATACATACAACATATTCCATTGTGAATTATCTCATTTTGTATATATATAATTGTTTTTGGACATTTGTCATAGTTTTTTTCTATCGAAAGGGAATTATGTCGGGCTGAGTGGCCAAGCAAAGTTGTGCATGTGGCTGGATCGTTCGCCCCAAAATGGTCCATTATGTCAAACCAAATTGTTTGGCGGGGGTGGGAGGGAGGGGGAGTTGAAAGTGCAACTAATCCTCGGGTGGTTTTGGTAATTCATAATAACATATAACTCATTGAACTAATATCCACTCAAGTATAATATTTCAGAAAGTTCAATGAATGGCACGGCATGGACTAGAGATTTGGACCCCTCAAAATGCTAAGCACACATATTGGCAAAAGCTCAAGACTCTTCATTTCTATTTTAGTGATCCAGGATCACATTGAGTACATAGGAAAGCCAATAATATTAAAAGGGGATGAGGTGTTGCTTAATGGTCTACTTGCTCGAAATGCTTATTGATATTGCTCCGAAGCCCTCAACCACTTTCTCATTCCAAATATGTCCAAAACCCAAAGTTAAACTCGGCCCCACCGAATTTTCCTATCCGGCGCCACCAAGTTCATTTGACATAGCCACTGCCAGAAACCCTAATAACACTTCGGTCACAATGATACGGATCTCGGTCTCACCGAGATGGCCTTGCAAATGCTTTGTGACCTGTTGCATTATTTCGGTCTCACCGAATCATGCAATCGGTCCCATCGAGTTTGCTCGACATTCTCTCTGTTGCCCTATTGCTTCACTTCCGTCTAACCGAGTTAATGCAATCGGTGCCACCGAGTTGATGTTTGGCCTAAGCCCTATCACATCGGTCCCACCAAGTTGTTCCAGTCGGTCCCACCGAGATTCCTAATGTTCACATTTTGAATTGAATCGGTCTCACCGAGTTCTTCTATTCGGTCCGAGTTGGGTCAATTGTGTGTAATAGTTGGATTTTGTGTGGAGGCTATATATACTCCTCCACCCCCTTCTCCATATGTGAGAGAGCCATCAGAACGTGCCTACACTTCCAACTTACATTTTCTGAGAGAGAACCACCTACTCATGTGTTGAGATCAAAATATTCCAATTCTACCAAAAGATTCTTGATTTCTAGCCTTCCCCAAGTTGCTTTCCACTCAAATCATCTTTCCACCATATCCAAATTTGTGAGAGAGAGTTGAGTGTTGGGGAGACTATCGTTTGATGCACAAGATCAAGGAGTTCATCATCAACACAACATCTATTACCTTTTGGAGAGTGGTGTCTCCTAGATTGTTTAGGTGTCACTTCGGAGCCTCCGACAAGATTGTGGAGTTGAACCAAGAAGTTTGTAAGGGCAAGGAGATCACCTACTTCATGAAGATCTACCTGAGTGAGGCAAATCCTTCGTGGAAGATGGCTACGATGGGATAGACAAGGTTGCTTCTTCGTGGACCCTTCGTGGGTGGAGACCTCTGTGGGCTCACGCTACCGTTACCCTTCGTGGGTTGAAGTCTCCATCAACATGGACGTACGATAGCACAACCTATCGAAACCATGCCAAAAATCTCCGTGTCATCATTGCATTTGCATTCTCAAACCCTTCCCTTTAACTTCATATGCAATGTTTTACTTTCCACTGCTACGCTCTTAGAATTGCATGTGTAGATTGATTACTTGACTTTTGCTAAGTTGCTAAAATCTGCTCACAACTAAAATCGGGAAAATGTTAGATTTTTATTTTGTCAAGTAGTCTAGTCACCCCCCTCTAGACCTAATTTTGATCCTACAAGTGGTATCAGAGCTTTGGTCTTTATTTGCCTTGATTTCCATAGCTTTGGTGATCATAGCCTTAGTTTCACAACCTAGGAGAGTATGGCGTCTAGTGAGGGAAATTACCACCGTAGAGGTCCTTATTTTGATGGTACTAATTTTGCTAGTTGGAAGCATAAGATGAAAATGCATATTATTGGTCATAACCCCGCCATTTGGGCTATTGTGCCCATTGGCTTGCAAGGTGATTTCTTCAAGGATGGAAAAGAACCGGATCATGAAGCGTCCACAAAAGAAATGAAGATGTTGCAATACGATGCTCAAGCTTGCGATATTCTCTTCAACAAATTATGCCCCGAAGAATTCAACAAAATCAGCCGCCTTGAGAATGCAAAGGAAATTTGGGATACTTTGGTTGATATGGACGAAGGTGCCGACTCCGTCAAGGAATCCCAACTGGATGTGATACAAAGTCAACTTGACAAGTTTAAGATGGAGGATGGTTAAGGAGTCGCTGCGATGTACTCTAGGCTTGGTCTCATCACCAATGAGATTGCCGGCTTACGAAGCGAAAAGATGACCAACAAATTCATCATCAAGGAAATCCTAAGATCCTTCGATGTAAAATTTGATACCGTGTGCACCTTGATCCAAATGATGCCCAATTACAAAGATCTCAAGCCCACGGAAGTCATTGGTAGAATTGTTGCTCATGAGATGTCACTCAAGGATAAGGAAGAGCTCCAAAAACAAGTCAAGTGGTGCTTACAAACCTTCGTGTGATGCTCCTACAACATCAAGTGATAAGCAAGTCTCCAATGAGGAATTGAGCTTAATGGTGAAGAATTTCAACAAATTCTACAAGAATAGAAGCAAAGAGAGAAGCTCCAAGTCAAGATCCTACAATGGCAAAATATCTTCTTCCCGTGATCGTAATTGCTACAATTATGGAAGACCCGGACACTACTCCAATGAGTGTACGGCTCCTTACAAGAAAAGATAAAATTCACCAAAAAGGAGAAGTCAAAGAGATGAATCACCTCCAAGAGAGAGAAGGAGTAGAGATGATCATTATGAACGAAGACCCTCTTGTAGAAGCAAGGATTCAGAAAGGAAGGACGAGTCATCAAACAGCTACACAAGATGAAGACATCAAGCTCACGTTGGTGAGTGGGTATCCGGTTCCGACTCCGACAACTACTTCGAGAGAAGCTATCACTCCGACTCCGAATATACTCAAGATGAAGGTGTTGCCGGCCTTGCACTCCTACGACATATTTGACTCACCAAATGAAAGAATTGGAAGATGCTTCATGGCTAAAGGCCCTAAGGTATCACACCCCGAGTATGTTGATTTCAATAGTAATGAAGATGATTTGCTAGGAGATGATAATTTACTTGTTGACAACACTAGTGATGAAAACTATGATGAACTTTCCCTTAGGACCAGCTGCAGCCATCTATGAGGAGTGTAGTTTCTTATGTCGTAAATTTATTTCTGTTAGTTTCTGTCATTGCCCTAGGGAAGCCAATATGGCGGCTGATCTTTTGGCTACAAAGTCGAAGACCTCGAGAACTATTGTGTGGCAGAACGAGGCTCCGGACTTTTTGCTCGATGTAATCACAAACGATGTAGCCCTTTTTTCACATGAAATGTAAACCGCCATGATGGCATTTCCCTCAAAAACTATGATGAACTTGCTAGTAATCATGCTAATGAAGATGAAACGAATGACAATGATAATGATGAGATTGAGTGTCTAACTAAAGAACTAAATAGTCTTAAGTTAGCTCATGAAACAACTCTAGAGGATGATAGAGAGCTCAAAAGAACTCATGAGAAGCTACACTTCAACAAGCTAAATTTAGAGCAAGAGCATGAGTTTATAAAAGCTATCAATGATGATCTTCGAAACAAGAGTTTTTCTTATCTTGCCAAACGTCTCCTCTTGTCTACTTACATGCCAAAAGTAAAATCTAGCAATAAGAACAAGAAAGATTCTTCCTCTAGTAAGTTACAATAACCATGTTAAATCAAATATTGTTGCTTCTAGTAGTTCTCTTGATTCCGCTAATGATTCTCTTAGCCAAGTCACACTTGAGCAAGAAAATAGCTTATTGAAGGGAATTATAGAGAAATGTGTTTACAAGAGCCTTGCCGGAAGTAAGCAATTTGAGAAAATTGTACGCAAGTAAGGAAGGCACCGGAAGAATCAAGGTGTTGGTTTTGAAAGAAATTTCAATGCCAATGAAGTTGAGTGGGAAGAAGATCAATATCCCAAGGCGAAATTTGATCCTCAACAAGAGAAGTATGACCCCAATTCTTTCAAGGGAACACAAGCTCAAGATGATCCTCCACCACAAGACCACAAGCTAAAAGGCAAGGGCAAACTTCAAGAAGAGATTGACTCATTTGAAGAAGCTCCTAAGGCCATGGTCAAGTGGATTCCCAAGACTATGTCAAGTTCTACTTCATAGAGTACAACTACAACTCCAGGGATTTCCATCAAGTTGATGTGTATCCCAAAGAAGAAGAACTAGAGACTTCTTGAGGGTGACTCCGCCAACACACTTCACTCATATTCATTTTGGTAAGGACTTGTGCAATCAACTTCCATATCTTGCACTAGTTCATGGAGTCACAAACCCTCTTGTTGGCAAGACAAGGGACAAGGTAACCTAATGCTTTCATGGACATCATCATATGTGTGTTTCACTCTATGTCTATGGATATCATTGTATGTTCCTTGTGGGACTAACCCATGTAGGCATTGAAAGTGCATCACTCCAATGGATTGCTCCAAATGATCTACAACATTGAGCATCCACATCTTCAACATCTACATGAAGTCATCATCGACAAAACACAAGGTTAGTACATCCCTCTTAGGGGGGATATCACATCTAGGGGGAGCTTTACTCTAAGAATTGAGCTAAAGCAACTCTAATGGTGTTAACACAACAATGCTTTATGTAAAAGTGGTAACCCCGCTTGTGCTTAAACGGTGAGTATTACCTACGATAAAATGTTCTCATTTGACTCCTCAGTCAATATACTCATATATAGATGACCTAGTCATCGCCAATTGTTTGATAGATGCTAGAATGTATGTGCATGCTTTGCCACATGTTTTATTTGCTATCTTATTGTGTGAGCATGTTGGTTGCATAATTTTCTCCATTTGAAGACATCCATTTGCAGTTTTGATTGTTTGGTTTTTCTTTTGCCAGATGGATCGACAAGAATGCCTAAGTACTCTGTCTAGCTATCTATGCCTTTCCTCATCTCAAAATCTATTCATGCTACATCACAAAATTTGAACAAGTCAATTTCGGACCCTACGGGTGAGGAGCACTCGGAGCCACCGTTTCGTCAAGGGCTAACTTCCAAAACCTCTTAGTGATTTTCAGTCAGACAAACCCATTCCCACTTGGTCTCACCGAAGTCAGTAAGTTGATCTGGGTTTTCATCTCGGTGCCACTGATTAGAATGATTCAGTCTCACCGAGTTGCAGCAACTGCTAGCAGTTTTGCATCTCGGTGCTAACGAAAAGTTCTAGTCGACGCCACCGATAGCGTCTAGGTATATATACCACGTCTCAAAGTTTGGAAATTTCTTCAAACTCTCTCGCCCGTGCCTCCCCAGCACTGCCGCTCCTTGATCTCCGGATCATCGCCATCTTTGTCAGTGCACCTCCGCTGCTGGTCTCTGCCGCCGTCAACGGATTTCTCCATCGCCATTGCCGCCATAGCGAACCGTCACCAAGTTAGGGTACGGATTCGACTCTTTGTGCTATCCTTTACTCCGATTCTTGCACAAAGTACATTGCCTGTATTGTTTCCATGTATGAAATCATCCTATACAGCAAAGAATCTTTTAGAATAGATTTGATGCAAAAACATAGGGTTAGGTTGCCGCCGAACCCATCTCTGACCGACCGATCTGAAAGTTTTGGTCACACCGATTGGCCCTGGCCATTGCACTAAGTACAACTCGGTTTGACCGAAGTGTACTGATCGGTGAGACCGAAATTACTTTCTCTGTGAAATCCTAGCATCTCAGAGTCACCAAACTACATCTCAGTCTGACCGAAACTACATATTTAGACTCTGTTAGTGCTTCGGTGTTACCAATCGGTAGCTCCGAAATGCTTTCTGCAGAAAACTAAAGTTAAGTTTTTGTCTCAATTTTTGCAAAAATCAGCTGTATTTTGTGATGCTCATCTACTCTATCCACACCCATCTATTCACAGAGTTAGTTGCAGCTATGTCAGAAGCTAGTGACAGTCAGAATAAGTCTGAAGAGCAAGTGAATATCAGTGATGGCACTAGTCCCTCTGGAAGCTATGATGAGGTGAGTAGGAGCACTCCTAGCATCTTGCCTAAGGCAGCTATGTCGGTGTACAAAAGTAGGGGCTCTCCTTTTGACCCCTTTACTTGTGCACGGGCAGTCAGAGCCACGCACCTCGGCCGCACGTAGCAGGGCAAAGAGGGAAGTCGGAGAGAAGCCGAAGCACAAGACAACCAAGACAACACCGAGGTCAGAGACACAGGGAGCAAAGGGGTGAGGTGGACCCCCCGACAAGATCCTTGTCGGGGCGGCCTCCACAGCCCCGGCAAGAGCCTTGCCGGGGCAACTTGCCCAACGCAAACAGAGTGAGCCACCCTTGAGCCCAAGGGTTCAAAGCATCGCCATCAACTACATTGGAACTAGGGCTCGGGAGGCACCTCCGTGGTGGCATGCAGATCTTTGTCAAGATCATAAATATGTGAGATCATATGAGAACCAGAAGACGGCGACCCTCGGCGGGATCATTACCGAGGAGATCCGCAAGACCCCCGGCAAGCGCCTTCCTGGGGACGACTGCAACGCCACGGCAAGACCCTTGCCGGGCCCCCGGCAAGGCCCTTGCCGAGGGCGTCAGCGGGGCCACAGCCAGGCCCGCGTCGACAAAGACTCCACTGCCGTCCCCAAGCAGCTGCTATCTCAACCAGCTGGGCAGGCACCTGTGTGGCGACGGGTGGCCCTCTACGCCAACTCAGCAAGCACCTGCGTGGTGGCATGCAGATCTTCGTGAAGACCCTACCACCGCGCCACCTCACCGCTCGCCGCTTACATGGCGCAGCATGCATCGCTGACCTGGGCGCGTGTCAAAGCAAGGCGAGGCGGCGACGGACGGGACGGGCCTCGTTCCCGTCCCTGATAAAGCTAAGGGACACCTAAGCCACGCATTAAATGTGTCTTGTCCTGTAACACGGGCGATAAGCTCGCAACACTGTATATCTTTCCACCTTCTGTGTACCACTGTGGCAGCCCCTTTTGACTATAAAAGGAGGCCCATGGCGTACTGGAGAGGGATTCGGCTCTTTTGGGCAAGTTGCACCCCGTAGCTAGCTCAAGAACACTCAATACATCCACCAAAGCAGAACTAGGGTATTACGCATCCTCGCGGCCCGAACCTGGGTAAACGATCCTTGTGTTGACTGTTAATCATGCTCTTCTCACGACCCCGCGCCCCGGCAACCGTAGTAGGGATTCTTATGATCCCATAGGTGTCGTTCTCCATCGACATCTTTGGCGCGCCAGGTAGGGGGCGCAATCGTGAGAATCGGGTCTAGTAGTTAACCTAGCAGTTCTTCATCGCCATGGCTCCCAAGAAGAAGACGATCATGGCGATCGGCTCGTCGGGAGCCGAACGACCCGTGCCTGTGCGGACGAGCAGCGGACCGGTCACGGACAGAACCCGACCCACGGTCCGTGAGCACCAGCATCACTCTGGCAGTCAGAGCCTCGCGAGCGGCGCCAGACGATGGGCCGCGCATCGCCAAATCCAAAGACGGGGCTGGGCCCCCCGCAGGCGGCATGGGGCCCTCCAGGAGTGTCGCTGTACCACCCACGGGCGGCGCAGCAACCTCCAAGACGCCTACGCCCGCGCCCACAACGCGCTATTCCCAGGGTGCGCGAGACGAGCAGCGCCATCACGCTGGAGACCCCGAGCGCGCTGTGGGAAGAGTCATGTGCATCATCTGCGGGACGAAGGAGTCTAGCATGCCCGTCGAAGTGCTGGTGAAGATGGCACGCAGCCGCTGGGCCATGATAGAGCTCCTTCTAACGTGGTTAGAAGTCGAAGCGCGCCACAGTCCACGCAGCTATCGCCACCACCCACGCCAGTAGAAGCTTTGGCGCGCGCGCAACTGCTCCTTGACTTCCCTCCTGCTGTGGAAAAGCTCGACGAGTGGAGAGCCACCATCCGGAGCCTCGTCGTTGTCACCAATAAAGATGATCCCCGACTGGCGGGGCCCTCGGGTCGGCGCTCTGTCGTACCACCGCATGCCAGCGGTGGAGGGGCCGGGGGTGCTGCGGCCACGGTGCACTCTCCTCCTCCATGCCACCCACCGCGGGTGTCGGTCCGTCACGATGACGCTTGTGATAATATTTCCGTAGCGTCGTCCGACCCACGGACCCACCGCGACCAACACCAAGTTCTTCAAGAACGAGCCCATGAAGATGCTCGAACCAATATCGAGCGCCGGCGCGATACACGCCACCAATCGGACAAACGGGCAGGATCCGCTATGGACCACCCAGCACCGGGGGGCTCCGGCGGCCTACCTTACGAGGTGGGTTGCCCGGCCTTTACCCGTGAGCTACGGCAGTTCCAGTGGCCGTCCCACCGCACGTTCAAGCCCGACGTCGGCGAGAAGTACAATGGCAAGACCCATCCGTCAGAGTTCCTCAGCATCTACACCATCGCGATGCAAGCTGCCGGAGCTCGCGACGACAAGGTGCTTACCAATTACTTCCCGTTGGCACTGAATCCCAACGTCATGTCTTGGTTGATGCACTTGCCGGCGGATTCCATTTCTTCTTGGTCGGATCTGTGCCATGAGTTCGTTGGTGCCTTCACCGGGGGCCACCAAGCTCATGGCTAGGCCAGTGATTTGCATATCATTCCCCAGAAGGAAGGGGAAACCCTGCGCAAGTACATCCAGAGGTTCAGCCGGGTGCAGTACAACATCCCCGATGTCCATCCCGCCGCCATGATCAGCGCGTTCCATCAGAACATGCGCAACCGCAAGATGCGTGAAGAGCTGGCGATGAACAAGGTTAAGGATGTGGCCGAACTTTATGTTCTGGCCGATAGGTGCGCCCGGGCTGAAGAGGGAAGGAAGTACCCCGGCGAGGACGCCGGTGCGGAAACCTACTCTACTGATGAAGACACCGCCGCCCCGACAAAGAAGGACGGCGTCGCAACAAGAAACCCAAGGGCAAGACCGTGCTTGCCGTCGAGGGATCCGACAGCACCGGCGCCGCCAAGAAGGCTAAGGCAGATGACCCCAGCAAGGAAATTTCCGGGTGCGCCGCTTGTCGGGCCTTGGCAGCTGCCGACAAGCCAGGAGGCTCCGACAAGCAGTACTACAAGATCCACCGTACCAAGGGCCACGACCTCCAGAACTGCCGACAGGTCGAGCTGCTTGCTGATAAGTAAAAGGCCGAGTATGAGAGGCGGGACAAGGAGAAGGGCCAAGATGGTCCTGAAGGATCCGGCAAGAAGCGTGGCGGCCAAGGAGGCCGCCGCGGCAAGGACAACTAGCAAGAGAGGCCCGCTCGGGGCCGCGACAAGAAGCAAGAAGACGATGATCATGACGAGGACGACGAGTCTGGCGAGCAAGAGTTTCAGAAGACTACAGAGGCCATGTGCGTTGATGGTGGCGCCTCGCTGCATACTTCTCACCGCTAGCTCAAACAGTGGGCGTGTGGGATTACAGCAGCGGAGCCCTCGTTCGACACTCAGAAGTCGCTGAAGTGGTCCAGCACACCCCTCATCTTTGACGCCGAGGACCACCCTGACCGCACAACTGCGGTCGGGTGTTTGCCGTTGTTGGTCTCACCAACGATACGCAACCTCAAGGTGAATAAGATGCTGGTTGACGGCGGGGCCGGCCTGAACTTGATCTTACCTGTTGTGATCAAAAGCCTGCAAATCCCTGATGGAGACCTCGAGGAAACGGGCACGTTTCAAGGGGTCAACCCGGGAAGGAGCCAGCCGAAGGGGAAGGCCACGTTGCCTGTGACGTTTGGAGGTGAGGTGAACTACATGACGGAGAGGATTGTCTTCGACGTAGCCGAGATCCCCTTGCCCTACAACAGGATCCTCGGCCGCCCGGCACTAGCCAAGTTCATGGTGGCGTCGCACTACGCATAAAACACGCTGAAGATGCCTGGGCCGATGAACATCATCACCGTCCCCTCCGACAAGAAGGACGCGCTAATATGCGTCGACCTACTCTACCGGGAAGCAGTTGCAGCAGCTGCCGCCAAGGCACTTGCTCCTGCCGCTGTAGCCCCGGGAGGGAAGAAGAAGACCGGCAAGACCTCTCGCACCCACTCTGGCAAGCGCACCTCTTTGGAGTGTTGTGGTACCATCGAGGACGTGCCAGAGAGCTCCACCGCTAGAGCAAGAAATCCAGAGCTGCGCCACCAGAGACCAAGAAGGTGTCCGTCAGGGAGGATGGCACGGGAGGGGCTTTCACCATAAGCTCCACCCTCGACAGCAAATAGGAAAGCGCGCTCGTCACTTTCCTGCGGGCGAATGTCTACGTGTTTGCATGGAAAGCATCTGACATCCCCGGCGTTCCTAAGGAAGTGATTGAGCACCACCTTGTTGTATGTCCCCATGCGTGACCCGTCAAGCAGAAGGTCAGGAAGCAAGCTCTGGAACGGCAAGAGTTCATCACAGAGGAGATCAGGAAGTTGGAAGCAGTAGGCTTGGTGAGGGGAGTGCTCCATCCGACGTGGTTGGACAATTCGGTGGTGGTGCGCAAGGCAAACGGGAAGTGGAGACTGTGTATTGATTACACAGATATCAATAAGGCTTGTGCAGGACCCCTTCCCGTTGCCGCGCATCGACCAGATTGTTGACTCCACGGCCGGGTGTGATCTGTTATCATTCCTCGTCGCGTACTCGGGCTACCACCAGATCTTCATGACAAGAGAATACGAAGAGAAGACATCATTCATCACCTCATGTGGTACGTACTGCTTTTTACGGATGCCTTTCGGGTTGAAGAGTGCTGGCTCAACATTTGCAAGGGCAGTCCAGATTGGTTTTGAACCCCAGCTACATAGAAATATGGAAGCCTACATGGATGACATAGTGGTCAAAACAAAGGACAGGGCAACTCTTGTACAAGACTTGGAAGAGACGTTTGCCAACCTGCACAAGATCAACCTCAAGCTGAACGCTGAGAAGTGTGTCTTCGGCGTTTCGTCCGGCAAACTTCTCGGGTTCTTTGTGTCGCAGTGTGGGATCGAGGCAAACCCAGACAAGATCAAGGCTATTGAGCAGATTGAGGCACCCTAGAGGATCAAGGATGTGCGTCGGCTCACTGGTTGCGTTGCCGCCATGAGCCGGTTCATCTCCAAGTGTGTCTAGCGCGCCCTTCCCTTCTTCAAGATCCTAAAGAAGGCGGGCCCAATGGAGTGGACCCCGGAGGCCGAAGCGGCGTTGCAAGACCTGAAGAGATACCTTTCCTCTACGCCAATACTAGTTGCGCCTAAACCACAAGAGCCGTTGCTGCTGTACTTGGCAGCGATGAATCAAGTGGTCAGTGCCGCGCTAGTGGCGCAGAGGGAGGTTGACGAAGAAGCAGTAGCGACGGTGGGGCCGGCATACGGCAAGTCAGAGACTCCCCCGGCAGCGCCTGGTGCCGGCAAGGCAAGGCTCCCGGTAGAGTCTGACGCCGCCAGGACAGAGCCCGCGGAGTCAAGTGGAGTGGTGCAGAAGAAGAAGATGATGCATCACCCGGTTTACTTTGTGAGCTCCCTCTTGCAGGGAGCTCGGTCGAGGTATTCCGGTGTGCAAAAATTGCACTTCGGCCTCCTTATGGCCTCGAGGAAGCTGCGTGATTACTTCCATGCCCATAAGATCACTGTCGTCACCCGCTGATACGTCTCCGTCATATCTACTTTTCCAAACACTTTTGCCCTTGTTTTGGACTCTAACTTGCATGATTTGAATGGAACTAACCCCGGACTGATGCTGTTTTCAGTAGACTTTCCATGGTGTTATTTATGTGCAGAAACAAAAGTTCTCGGAATGACCTGAAACTCCACAGATCGTCTAGTTAAAAATAATAAAAAATCCTCGCCAAAGATGAAGACTAGGGGGCCCACACCCTGTCCACGAGGGTGCCCCCCCTAGGGCGCGCCCCCCTACCTCGTGAGCCCCCTGGAGCTCCTCCGACGCCAACTCCAACTCTATATATTTGCTTTCGGAGAGAAAAAATCAAGGAGAAGAAATCATCGTGTTTTACGATACGGAGCCGCTGCCAAGCCCTAAAACCTCTTGGGAGGGCTGATCTGGAGTCCGTTCGGGGCTCCGGAGAGGGGGATTCATCGCCGTCGTCATCATCAACCATCCTCCATCACCAATTTCATGATGCTCACCGCCGTGCATGAGTAATTCCATCGTAGGCTTGCTGGACGGTGATGGGTTGGATGAGATCTATCATGTAATCGAGTTAGTTTTGTTAGGGTTTGATCCTAGTATCCACTATGTTCGAGATTGATGTTGCTATGACTTTGCTATGCTTAATGGTTGTCACTAGGGCCCGAAAGTGCCATGATTTCAGATCTGAACCTATTATGTTTTCATGAATATATGTGTGTTCTTGATCCTATCTTGGAAGTCTATAGTCACCTACTATGTGTTATGATCCGCAAACCAAGTGACAATAATCGGGACCACTCCGGTGATGACCATAGTTTGAGGAGTTCATGTATTCACTATGTGCTAATGCTTTTTTCCGGTTCTCTATTAAAAGGAGGCCTTAATATCCCTTAGTTTCCATTAGGACCCCGCTGCCACGAGAGGGTAGGACAAAAGATGTCATGTTCCATAAGCACGTATGACTATATTCGGAATACATGCCTACATTACATTGATGAATTGGAGCTAGTTCTGTGTCACCCTATGTTATGAGTGTTACATGATGAACCGCATCCGGCATAATTATCCATCAGTGATCCAATGCCTACGAGCTTTCCATATACTGGTCTTTGCTTATTTACTTTCCCGTTGCTATTGTTACAATCACTACAAAATACCAAAAATATTACTTTTGCTTCCGTTACCTTTTATTATCGTACCACTACTATCATATTACTTTGCTACTAAATACCTTGCTGCAGATATTAAGTTATCCAAGTGTGGCTGAATTGACAACTCAGTTGCTAATACTTGAGAATATTCTTTGGCTTCCCTTGTGTCGAATCAATAAATTTGGGTTGAATACTCTACCCTCGAAAGTCATTGCGATCCCCTACACTTGTGGGTTATCAAGACTAATTTAAAGGCGCCGTTGCCGCGGAGCATAGCTCTATTCTTTGAGTCACTTGGGATTTATATCTGCTGGTCACTATGAAGAACTTGAAAGACGAGAAAACAAAAATCTATCCCTCAACTACGAGGGGAGGTAAGGAACTGCCATCTAGCTCTGCACTTGATTCACCTTCTGTTTTGAGTAAGTGTGCGACACCTAAACCTGCTTCTGCTATTTGTTCTGATATATCGCATGTTATTGATGATGCCACTTCTGCTATGCATGATACTTATGATGAAACTATATCTATGCTTGATACTACTGTGCCACTGGGTGAATTTCTGGATGAACAACTTGCTAGGGTTAGAGAGAATGAATTTATTGAAACTGATAACACTGATGAAAGTTATGATGAAGACTCTCCCCCTAATAAATATGAATCGCCTGTTGTTCCTGAGGGTTATGTTTTGGAAAAAGAAGCTGCTATAGCTATTTTAGCTTGCAAAGATAGATACGAGCTCAAGAGGTTATTAGCTAAATGGAAGCAGCAATCTCTTAATGCTAGAATGAAACCTGACCCTGCTTTTGCTACTTCACCTATCTGTATTACTGATAAGGATTATGAATTCTCTGTTGATCCTGATGTAATTACTTTGGTTGAATCTGATCCTTTTCATGGCTATGAATCTGAAACTGTTGTGGCACATCTTACTAAATTAAATGATATAGCCACCTTGTTCACTAATGATGAGAAATCTCGCTACCTATATATCCTTAAAATATTTCCGTTCTCATTAAAGGGTGATGCTAAGATATGGTTTAATTCTCTTGATCCTGGTTGTGTGCATAGTCCCCAGGATATGATTTATTACTTCTCTGCTAGATATTTCCCTCCTCATAAGAAACAAGCTGCTTTGAGGGATATATATAATTTTGTGCAAATTGAAGAAGAGAGTCTCCCACAAGCTTGGGGGAGGCTTCTCCAATTACTTAATGCTTTGCCTGATCATCCTCTTAAGAAAAATGTAATACTTGATATCTTTTATAGTTGACTAACCGATGCTTCCAGAGATTACCTGGATAGTTGTGCTGGTTCTGTTTTCAGGGAAAGAACACCGGATGAAGCTGAAATTTTATTGAATAATATGTTGACAAATGAAAATAATTGGACACTTCCTGAGCCAATTCCTAAGCCTATTCCTAAACCAACTCCAAAGAAGAGGGGTGTTTTATTTCTCAGTCCCGATGATATGCAAGAGGCAAAGAAATCTATGAAAGAAAAGGGTATTAAAGCTGAAGATGTTAAGTATTTACCTCCTATTGAAGAAATACATGGTCTCAATCTACCGCCTGCTGAAGAAACTAGTTGACCCGTTGCGCCAAATGGCGCAGAGACCCGCTGAAGACATGCTATCGATGAAAATAGTTTCATGCTGCAAGGACCTTCTGCTAAATCATGCTATTTTTTAGAACATGTTTATTACGTTGTGAAATAATAGTCTGGGAAAAGGAAAATTGCATAATATGAATATGTTCAGTTTGAAAATATGCCCACTATGTTGAGAGAGTAAAGTTGGCATGGTTGTATTTTTTGGCAATGGGTTTGGAAAAAAATATATTTGTGACACATGAATAGGTTACTATAGGCTTGAGCAATCACATAGGAAACGAGTTGTAACTATTTTTATAAAAAAGAATAGACTTGTCTTTCAAAATATATACTTGAGCATGCATAATTTGTTATGTTATTCAGAAACATGGAGGCATAAGTTTTAAAAAAATACAAACAAAGAATGAAATGTAAATAGTTGCTTAATGTAATTATGCAACAAATTAGAACATATGTGGGTCAAATAACTGAGCCTGCAATTAGAAAATCCAAATAGCTTACGCTAAAAAGAAGGTAAACATAGGCGACACCATAAAAAAGAAGGTAAACATAGGTGACACAATAAAGCCTGGTTTGATGAACTCTATCGCACACTTTGTGATGTTTGATGAATAAAGCTACCCCTCAAAAAAAGTGACACAATAAAATGTACTTAATACATGATGAACATTTCTTAGAAATAGTGGTCAATTACATCATATAATTTGGTTCTGTACAAAAAAAGTTTCCTCTTTTGTGTATATATCCTAAACACCACCCCTTGCGATGAACTCTTTGTCTTTGTCCACAAATTTGGTTATTCCCCATCCAGCATGTCGATTGCAGTCTTACAAGCATAGGAACAACACAAGTTAAAACAATCTGGTCAAACATACAGTAAGAATATACTCATGGGCATTATTGACAGATTAAACCAAAGTTATAGTTCAGCAGGTTCTCTGTAAAGTCAAGTTACCATGCGGTTTTTACGAACCAACGGAGAAAAGTCGAAACACTGACCCAAGAATTAATCTGAGAAGGTCATTCTTCAAGCTGACTCCTAGCAGAAGATGATGCATCTAAGTGAAGCTGCCTGGAGATTTCTTATATGTCCCTTGCTCTCTACTGCAATGTATAGTTGGAATGTCATATAAGATAAGTGTGAGGTAATGATGTAAGCTCACTCTCAAAAGGCACATTCAGTATGTGTATGTAATGATATAGATGCGTTAGTAATTAAGTAACATGAATAAGTAGTTGCATATTTCTTCTAGGGACAACTGTTTACATATTTCTTCTATATCCATTGCTCTCTAATGTTATAGCATATATCTATACTGTAAGTAACAAAAGAGTAGTCTCTTTCCTTTTTTCAACATAACAGTCTACTTATCTGATGCACTTGGGCTAATAGGAACATAAGAAAACACCAATGACTAATCATTTGGAAGGCAGCATGGCTGAGTCCTACACATGCCTAGTCAAGCCCTCTTGCCACTGGAAAGTTTCTTACAAATGCGGAAATATCCATATGATTGCATCTCTCCTGTTCTACTCAAATAATATTTTGTATATATCAGAGGTTTCAAAAGCTAGGTACCAGCTAACTCCTATTGTGTCTGTCTGTATATATATCATTGGTCTATTTTATTCTAGAGCCTTACTAACCAAATAAAGATCAAAATTTTGAAGTAAATTCTATGCCTAGAAACCAAATAAGAACTACACTAAAAATATTTATGAATTACTACAACTATTCAAACCATTTTAGACTACTTTAGTATGAGACTGTAATCAAGAATAATGAATGTAGGTGATCTGATATCTTGTTCGAACAATAAAATAAATAAGGACATACAGGTAATGGATTTGACCAACAAAACCAAATACTTCTAGATCTGTACGAACTTCTAAAGAATTGATCAAATCTTAAAAGTTAGAAAGGCTAAGCAGATAGGTAATGATATGTTACAAGAATAAGCAAGCATGTCCGCTGACCATACATAGTAGCTGATTAGCGATGATGCACTCAATGCGAACCGGTGTTTCCATGCCTATCAGGATAAAGGTATTCTTTTCTGCAAGGATAAACATGGAAGTGGAGTGATCAAGCAGACCAAAAGAGTTTTCATGACTTAAAATAATAAACAGAATATGGAAATACGTGCTTTGAAACATAGAATTTTGGAGCTGCACAAAGATGCAAATTAAGAGGACACCCCTAAATGAAAACATCAAGCTAAAAAATTAAGCTAGCAAACCAGTCTGACCTATTAGATATCCCACATGGACAATAGCACCTACATATTTAAGCAACAAAATTGACAAAAAAATCCCCATATATGAACATCACAATGTGTGGGTATTAACTAAACACAAATTAAACCTAAAAGAAGAAGTCAAATGATAAATCTTCTACAACATTAACACATGGGTGATAACATCAAGAAAACAATTGATTGTGTTCACACGAGAGAAATATCACCTTGTTCTTCTTCACCAAATTCTTCTGCTGGATTATTCCTCCTCTTATTTCTCAGATAGTCAGACATCGAATCAAAGGATGGAGTGCCTAACAGAGCAGAGTAGGGAAAATCTTTAGGTCTAGTAAAACATTAGCCAAGCGAGTACACAAAGTCTTATCCATTACCTTGAGGAATATGAGATCCAAAAATAATACACTGCGATAAGGTGACCATTATGACAATGTCCGTGGACATCATCACAATAATACCTTTAATCTAAGAGAATAAATGAATAATAATGAAGAAATAATGGAAGGAGAACAGAACTATAAAGCTTTTATTAATCGATGAGTAGCCTGGTTCACTTCCCAAATATAAATATGCAGAAATTGAGGGAGATGGACACCAACCAATTTGACATGCTGCGCTTTCTGCCAAACCAAGAGACACAACCAGCCAATGTATTTTTAGCTCCACTACACCAATCTGATTGTAAGCTGATCAAGCAGAAAGAATAGACAATATAAACCATGCCCCTATTATCCTAACCCAAGGCAGCCGACAAGCGGGACCAGGAGCAGCACCGGCCCACCTGTCATTGCGAGACCACAAGCTCGGGCCAAAATAATGTGCCTTACTAACCAAACTTGCTGAAGATCAAGATTGCTAACGAGTTAAGGATCATTTTTCAGCGGCAGGACCATCTGAAGCAGATCACAAAATTCTATCACTGCCCTTGAACTCCTTACACCTAAGCTCGAGAACACACAAATGCTTCTATGAAAGCTTTAGACGACCAGTAATTCAGTCGGTATTACTCAAAACAAATAGTAGAATAATCAAACAAAAAATAGTTAGGCTGGAATAACTTCAGATCCAGAAGCATATCTGATGTAAGGACCAGATATGCAATCTCAGTGGTGAGAACCCGTGCAAGATTAAGAAATTATCAAAGTCCCTGTTAATAAGTCCTGATTAACCGGTAGATAAAATGCCAATATCCTTTCACTTAATTCAGACAACACGTATAGGATCATGTAGCAGTACATGTGTGTGATTAGAAACCAAGTTCATTATGGAAAGGGACATTTTGTTCAAATTTTATGAACGGAAGCTCTTATTTTCATATTTCCGTATCCTTTTTTAAACTATGAATCTAATTTTTTGGAAAAAATAAGTCTCTTATCATTATGTGTGTAAATAAAAATCACATTGCAACCACTTGGGATGAGTCAAGTGGATCTGAAACAATGGTTGTCCTGCTCCGGCCCCTAGTGTACCTCCCTCCTACAGTCCTGCTCCAGCTCCTTCTTTAGCTCGTCAGCTCCTCACGTTAGCCTTCACGCTGGAGGAAGGAGGCAGGTGCATAGGATCTGCAACAACGCCCGTGAAAACAAAATTTACATATTTTTAGGAAGATGGACGTGCGAACTATCTCAATAATGAGCTAACATCTAAAACACCGTAAATCAAGAACGCGGCAGCAGACAAATCTTCTTCACAATAAGAAAAGCAATCTTAAATTAGACAAGGATACTTGGTATGCAAATTTGAGGTAGAAAATGTTCATTTTCCCAGGTACTAACTCTCAACTGGTTTGCAAATAAACTGACTAAAAAGATCTATAGATTAAACATGAGATCCGACTGACAAGCACGAAATGACATTCTGTTCTAGGCTCAAATCAGCAAGTAAGTAGTAACCACCTTAATTAGAAGGGTCCCCTCACCCTGAGGCCATACAAGTAAGGTGGCCCACGACAAAGAGGGTCTCATGCTCTATGGGTCGGTCTGGTATCCTTCATTTGCGCAAAACTACTCGGGCCATGGGTCTCTTTTGAAATCTACCACAACATATAATTGCATGTGCTTGTCCCTGTTCAGTTTCTGCGCAACATTACAACAATTTGTGAGGTGATTTATAATTTCTCCACAACATACATTTTGTCGAGTCATGGAAAGTCTACAAAGAAAAATTACGATAGCCGAGAGAAGTCATGGTATTATTGCTGCAAAAACTACGGCTAGATCAGTTTTAAAGTTCAAAATTTAGTTTGTAGAAACAATTTAAGTGGCAAGTTATTAGATATTCTGCATCAGAACAGAGTGTCGGGGAAGCTGATCTGGCCCACGAACACCTATGGGACCGGCGGACCGAGCCCCTTTCGGTTCGGTGGGGGGTGGAGGTCGCACGAAGAGCAGATCGAGGCGAAGCACACGAGCAGTTTACCCAGCTTCGGAGCTCTCCGGAGAGAGAACACTCCTACTGCTGCATGGCTGAGTGTATTGAGTTCTTGCTCAGGAGCGCTGAGTGCTACAGTACACACAAGCTGCCATCGAGACCGAGCGTGAGTGTTCTCTGGCCTCGAACTGTCGGTGTACTAGAGTAGGGGTACCCTAGTATCCCGAACTTGTGCACGGGCAGTTGCAGCCCTCCGCGGCAAGGCTTACCAGGTGACCGCCAAGGTCCTCCGTGGTTCCTTTGGAGCCATCCAAGAACAAAGTATTCAAGCCAAGGAGACAAGGCCCGACAAGAGGAGCTTGCGGAAGGCCACCCAAGGCACCTAGGAGGCAAGGCCCGGCAAGAGGAGCTTGCCGGGAAGGCCCGATGAGCGACAAGCTTCCGGACGCCGACAAGACAACAACCGCGGCAAGGCGCTTGCCGCTGCAGATCACCGCTCTGTACTGCGCTCCAGCACATCCACTAACGTGTCGCCACAGGACCTTTCCAGCGTCGTGGCAAGAAGGCCGTCTTGACGGCCGGAGCGCCTTGATGTGGCAAGCGGCCGACAAGATTGTCATCGTGGCAGCGGTGGCGCCCACACGGTCCCTTTCGCCTTTGTAGGGCAACGTAGACGGGCATTTAATGCCTTTGTCCCTTGCCGTCAGGGTTAGGTATGGTACACTGTACAAGTAGCTATACCAACCACTCCTTTTCCATTTTTACCCTTGTCTACGTTGCCACCTGTCGGAGACCCCTTTAGCATATAAAAGGAGGCCCATGCGCAACGTAGGGAAGGGGTGGGAGAGAGGTTGGAAGCTAGAGAACACTCACGCTCGGTCTCGTTAGCAGCTTGTGTGTACTGTAGCACTCAGCGCTCCTGAGCAAGAACTCAATACACTCAGACATGCAGCAGTAGGAGTGTTATCTCTCCGGAGAGCTCCGAAGCTGGGTAAACCGCTCGTGTGCTTCGCCTCGATCTGCTCTTCAGGCGACCTCCGCCCGCTGAACCGAAGGGGCTCGGTCCGCCGTCCCATAGGTGTTCGTGGGCCAGATCAGCATTCCCCGACATCTTTGGCGCGCCAGGTAGGGGGCGTCGAGATTGTGTGAACCTGATCCGGCGTCCACACGAGCTAGATCTTCATCATCTTCATCGACATGCCATCGAAGAAGAAGGCTTCGGCGGCAGATGTTCCGTCTGCGTCGAACCCACCACCACCGAGCAAACGGGTGGTGGGGTAGACGCCAGCAGAAGAATGGACGTCGACGGGAGCCCACGGTGCTGCCAAGTCAAGGACAAGGCTGCAGACCTCGGTGTCCGTGACATGCACCGCGCCGTCTCGGGAGGCACGCAGGACCGGCAGCGTCATGGTATTCACAATGCCATACGCTCGTTGGACCAAGATCGAGCTGGTGGATCTCGGGATGCTCAAGACCAGCATGCACGCCAACATGTTGGCGCGCGGCGAGGCAGTCGCTGGGCGGGATATCGCTCCTTCTAACATAGTTAGAAGTCCGAGCATATCCCGCCTCGCGCCGTTCGCCATCGCCACCCACCACTCCAGCGAAGCTTTGGCGAGAGCTCAATCGCCTCTGGATTACCCTCCAACAGCCGACAAGGTCGATGAATGGAGGGCCACCATTCGTAGTCTCATCGGCTTTGCCAACGGCGACGCTCGCGGCAGCCGAAAGTGCATCGCTGCCGCGGGCAGACTGCCAAACACGAGCGGTGGCGGCAAACCGTGGGGGTGCAACCACCATGCACTCTCCGCCCGAAGGCCAAAGAGCGCCGACTCGCCGGATCCACCTCGGCAAAGCAACTCCACCGCATCATCGGATCCACGAGCTCGTCGCGATCAGCGCCGAAGTTCTTCACGAACGACAGAAGAAGACGCTCGAACTTCGCATCGGCGCCAAGAGAAGCGCGGCGTCAATCCGACCAGCGCTGGGCCCTCTGTCGACATGCATGCGCCAGGGAACCAGCGATTTGTCAGACGCGAAGGTTGCCCTGCGTTCACTCGTGAGCTGCGGCAAGTCCGGTGGCCCAGCAAGAAGAATTTCAAGCGACGCATTCAGAGAAGTACGACGGCAAGACGCATCCGTCGGAGTTCCTCAGCATCTACACCATCGCGGTGCAAGCTGCCGGGGGGCGAGGCGACAAGATCCTGGCCAACTACTTCCCGCTGGTGCTCAAGCCCAATGTCAGATCTGGCTCATGCACTTGCCGAACAACTCCATATCCTCTTGGGCAGATCTATGCCATCAGTTTGTCGGCGCCTTTTACAGCGCCACAAGCCCCATGGCCAAGAAAGCGACCTCTGCTGCGCCGGAAGGAAGGAGAGCCCTGCGCAAGTACATTCAGAGATTCAGCTGCCAGACACAACATCTCAGATGTCCACCCTGCCGCTGTAATCAGCGCTGCTCCATCAGAACTTGCGAAACCGCAGGATGCGGGAGGAGATGGCGATGTGCAAGATCAGAGACGTCAGTGAGCTATATGCCCTGGCCGACAAGTGTGCACGTGCTGAGGAAGGGAGGAGACTCCCCGAAGAAGAAGACCAAGTCCGGCAAGAGCTCTGATGCCCACTCCGGCAAGCGCACCTCTTCGGAGTGCTGCGCTACCGTCGAAGACGCACCATCGAGCTCCACCGGCAAGTGCTGAGGAGCAGTCTGCTCCGGCAAGCCCTAGGGTTTGTTCCGTTGAAGCAGACGCTCCAAGTGCGGCATCGTGTGTGGCCCAGGCCCGGGGGCTGATGCCCACTCCGGCAAGCGCACCTCTTCGGAGTGCTGCACTACCGTCGAGGACGCACCATCGAGCTCCACCGGCAAGTGCTGAGGAGCAGTCTGCTCCGGCAAGCCCTAGGGTTTGTTCCGTTGAAGCAGACGCTCCAAGTCCGGCAAGAGCTCTGATGCCCTCTCCGGCAAGCGCACCTCTTCGGAGTGCTGCGCTACCGTCGAGGACGCACCATCGAGCTCCACCGGCAAGTGCTGAGGAGCAGTCTGCTCCGGCAAGCCCTAGGGTTTGTTCCGTTGAAGCAGACGCTCCCGTCAAGTTTTGCTCCGGCAAGCTTGCCGGGGGACGTCAAGCTCCGGCTGAGCCGCAGGTTCTCGCCGTGGAAGCAGATGTTCCCGCAGCGGCAGATGTGCCTTTAGTCCTTGTTGTCGAGCCGCAAGCTCCAGCATGGGCAGGCGATTCTCCCCACGGAACTTCAGATACGGATCACCTCGAGTGCCCGCTTGTGATGAGCTTGAGCAAGAGCAGCTATGCGACAAGATGACGCTGCTCCTTGAGGAGGATCGTCTTCGTGCTGTCACGAGCTGCTCGATACTAGCAAGCTTTGCGCCGCTGCCATAGCCGCAGTTAATGCCAAGTCTCGAGGAAGGCGACCTTGTTCTTCGGCGCTGCTCAGTCCGCCAAGAATTCCAACAAGTTGACGCTGAAGTGGGAAGGCCCTTACCGGGTGAAACGAGTCACTAGGCCTCAAGCGCCGTCTCGCCTTGAGACCGAAGATGGCATTCGGGTGAGCAAGTCCTGGAACATTGAGCATCTTCGTAAGTTTTACTCAGAAGGCGCGGTTGCGGAACCTGTTCCGGCAACCACCTTGTACAAGTCTTGCCGATGTTGCATGTAATCCTTTATACAAAGCCGGGCGCAGACCCGTGCATAAGTGAAGCTCATGTGCTTCGCACATCTTGTCAATTTCATGCTTTCTACTTCTATTTTGCATGCGTTATCTGACACTTTGTGCAGCACCTACCCCGGTAAGCAATAACGAGCCATAAGGCTCCATATCTTTATTTTCTCTTCTTTCTCTTTCTCAAAGAAAGGAAGGTTCCCTCGCCCACAAGTTTGCCGGGGGAAAGGAGAAGATAATGGTGTGGACCAAGCGTCGCTCAAGGAAGTCTAGCCTTACCGGAAGCAAACGATGTAAAAGCTAAGTTGCTAAAGTTTGAGCAATCAGTTTTAAAATTTTTAAGTTATCTTCCTCGAACGACCGTACTTTGTATGGAAAACCTGTGTGCGGAGGAACCAACTCGTAGCTAGTTGTGCCCTTACTTTGTTTCGAGTCCGCTCGACAACTTAAGTGAGCTGCGATTGCGCCCTTACTTTGTTTCGAGTCCGCTCCACAACTTAAGTGAGATGCGATTGCGCCCTTACTTTGTTTCGAGTCCGCTCAACAACTTTAGTGAGCTGCGACTAGTTGCGACAAGGTTTCTTGTCGGTAGCAGCACCGCCAAAGAAGTTGCCGACGTCCTTACTCAGCGCCATGTGTGCCTGCACCGACAAGTTCCCTAAAAGCGTAGGGCAAAAACATACAAAGGAAGGAATCAAGTAAAGGAAATAACATAGCAATTGCTACCCGAAATAGAGTTATATTACAAGATAGCTTGTCGCAGCTCTAATAGATTGTTCTCATAACATGACCAACAGCGGCAAGAAAAAGAAAGCGGGCGGCCTAATCTCGCCGACCACGGGCTCTCAAGGAAGCAAAGGATGCTGCCCGCAGCTGCCGAGGATCGGCGGACGGCGTGGCGCTGGCGCTCCTGCGACCTCGGGGCCGTCGGTGTGATCGCCGGACCCTCGCCCGGCCTGCGGCGGCAGCTTTACGGCCTCTTCGCCCGGCCAGGCTCGTCAGCGCCAGCTTCTTCTCCGATGGCGGCGGCGTCGTTAGTATTGCCGCGCGCGTCCTCTTCGCCGGCGGCCTCGGTCTCCATTGGCTCTGTGGCGAATGGATTTGACGACCGGAAGATGAAGAAAAGTCAAGCGAATATTCAAAAAGAAAATCAGAAGAAGAAGAACACAAGGAAAGTTTTCAAGCAAGAGGATTACCTGTGCTAGGGTCTACAGTCATGGTCTCCGCCCCCAGGGGATCGCTGGAGCTGCCCCTTGCCGGAGAACTGCCCCTTGCCGGAGAAGTCTCCCTTGCCGGAGAACGCTCCCTTGCCGGAGAATCCTCCCTTGGCGGTGTAGTCGAAGCAGAAGGCATGTCAGGAGCGGCTTCAGGGCACTCCTGGTAAGGCTGCTCTGCTCCTACACAAATCAGCAGTCAGATATCAGCAAAGAAAGGGCACCCATGCACGCCTAACAGCAGGAAGTAAACCATATACTTACGCTGGGCTGTTGGGGCTGCGCATGCCGATGCCTGTTTTGGGCCCTGGCCCAACAGCCTTCGGCACCGTGTGTGGCCCAGGCCGGGGCTCCTGCCGGTGTACTAGAGTAGGGTTACCCTAGTATCCCGAACTTGTGCACGGGCAGTTGCAGCCTCCGCGGCAAGGCTTACGGGTGACCGCCAAGGTCCTCCGTGGTTCCTTTGGAGCCATCCAAGAACAAAGTATTCAAGCCAAGGAGACAAGACCCCGGCAAGAAGAGCTTGCCGGGAAGGCCACCCAAGGCACCAAGGAGGCAAGGCCCCGGCAAGAGGAGCTTGCCGGGAAGGCCCGGTGAGCGACAAGCTTCCGTACGTGACAAGACAACAACCGCGGCAAGGCTCTTGCCGCGGCGGAACCACCACTGCAGACTGCGCTCCAAGACATCCACTAACGTGTTGCCTCGGGACCTTTCCAGGTAGCGCGTGGCAAGAGGTCTTGCGGCCGGTGAGCCTTGATGGCAAGTGGCGCCGACAAGATTGTCATCGTGTAAGCGGTGGCGCCCGACGGTCCCTTTCTGACCTTTAGGCGGCATGAGCGGGCATTTAATGCCTTTGTCCCTGCCGTCGGGGTTAGGTATGGTACATCGTACAAGTAGCTGTACCAACCACTCCTTTTCCATTTTACCCTTGTCTACGTTGCCACTGTCGGAGACCCCTTTAGCATATAAAAGGAGGCCCATGCGCAACGTGGGGAAGGGGTGGGAGAGAGGTTGGAAGCCGAGAGAACACTCACGCCGGGTCTCGTTAGCAGCTTGTGTGTCTTTGTAGCACTCAGCGCTCTGAAAGCAAGAACTCAATACACTCGGACATGCAGCAGAGGAGTGTTATCTCTCCGGAGAGCTCCGAAGCTGGGTAAACCGCTCGTGTGCTTCGCATCGATCTGCTCTTCGTGCGACCTCCGCCCCCCGCCGAACCGAAAGGGGCTCGGTCCGCCGGTCCCATAGGTGTTCGTGGGCCAGATCAGCATTCCCCGACACGAACCTTTCGAGCCTCTTTCCCTACATTGCGCATGGGCCTCCTTTTATATGCTAAAGGGGTCTCCGACAGGTGGCAACGTAGACAAGGGTAAAAATGGAAAAGGAGTGGTTGGTACAGCTACTTGTACAGTGTACAGTGTATCATACCTAACCCTGATGGCAGGGGACAAAGGCATTAAATGCCCGTCACGCCGCCCTAACAAAGGCAGAAGGGACCGTCGGGCGCCACCGCTTGCCACAATGGCAATCTTGTCAGCCGCTTGCCATCAAGGCTCCGCCGTCACCGGCCTTCTGCCACGCTACCGGAAAGGTCCCAGAGCGCAGGTACAGAGTGGTCTGCCATGCAAGCGCCTTGTCATGTTGTTGTCTTGTCGCGTCCGAAGCTTGTCGCTCATCGGCCTTCCGGCAAGCTCCTCTTGCCGGGGCCTTGTCTCCTAGGTGCCTTGGGTGGCCTTCCGACAAGCTCCTCTTGCCGGGCCTTGTCTCCTAGGTGCCTTGGGTGGCCTTCGGCAAGCTCCTCTTGCCGGGCCTTGTCTCCTTGGCTTGAATACTTTGTTCTTGAATGGCTCCAAAGGAACCATGGAGGAACTTAGCGGTCACCCGGTAAGCCTTGCATGAGGGCTGCAATCGCCCGTGCACAAGTTCGGGATACTAGGGTACCCCTACTCTAGTACACCGGCAGAGCCTCGGCTGGGCCACACACGGTGCCGAGCGCTGTTGGGCCAGGCCCAAAACAGGGCACGGGCATGCGCGGCCTGCGTTACGCCGCAACTCACCCCGGACCCACCACGCCCTCCACGAACGGCACGCGTCGATCTCAAGGAGAGCGGCGAGGAGCTTGCTGCACTCAAGCATGAGCGTGAGAAGGACGCCTACACTTTTGGCGAGCTGCAGGGCCGTCTCGCCGAGAGGAGCAAGGAGCTCAGCGCCGCCAAGGACTCCAACGCAGATCTTGAGTTGAAGCTGACCACCTTGACTCAGGCGCTGGAGGGCGCCAAGGAGCAGGAGGTGGCCTTGAAGGAGAAGATCAAGGCCGACGAGGCGCTGCTGGCGAGTGCTGCTGCCACCCAGAATACCTTTAGGGAGAATGTGGAGCACTGGACCAAGGGTCTCGTGGATGTTGCTGCAGCCATCGACAGAGAATCTGGCCTTGTTGGGGATGGAGGATCTTGGATATTCCTCCGATGAGCACCTCCGACCCAGCGCCAAGCTCAGCTTGTTCTTCAAGGGCGTGGTGACGGCCCTCCAGCGACTCCGGGAAGAAATCCCAATGCAGCTGGACGAGGAGTCGCGCCAGATCTGCGCGGGATCTCTTCAAAAGGTGCTGATAAAGGTGGCCTTCCGCAATCCAGGCCTCAACCTCACCAATATCCTCAAGTCCTTGCCGCCGGATGCTGATGTGGAAGCGCTCAAGACCCTTGTCGCACCCATCGTGGACAGGGTGAGCAGGATCAAGAGGGTTGAGGGAGATCGCGTAGATTAGGCCGCCCGCTTTCTCTTTTTCTTGCCGCTGCTGGTCATGTTATGAGAACAATCTATTAGAGCTGCGACAAGCTATCTTGTAATATAACTCTATTTCGGGTAGCAATTACTATGTTATTTCCTTTACTTGGTTCCTTTCTTTGTATGTTTTTGCCCTACACTTTTAGGGAACTTGTCGTCAAGAGCACCAGTCATGAAGCGCCAGTCTTGGGACGTCGGCAGCCTGGCGGTGCTTCTACCGACAAGAAACCTTCTCGCAACTAGTCGCAGCTCACTTAAGTTGTTGAGCGGACTCGAAACAAAGTAAGGTCGCAACTAGCTACGAGTTGGTTCCTCCGCCAAGCAGTGTTTTCCATACAAAAGTACGGTCGTTCGAGGAAGATAACTTAAAATTTTAAAACTGATTGCTCAAACTTTAGCAACTTAGCTTTTCTGTCGTTTGCTTCCGGTAAGGCTAGACTTCCTTGAGCGACGCTTGGTCCACACCATTGTCTTCTCCTTTCCCCGGCAAACTTGTGGGCGAGGAACCTTCCTTTCTTTGAGAAAGAGAAAGAAGAGAAAATAAAGATATGGAGCCTTATGGCTCGTTATTGCTTACGGGGTAGGTGCTGCACAAAGTGTCAGATAACGCATGCAAAAATAGAAGTAGAAAGCATGAAATTGACAAGATGTGCGAAGCACATTAGCTTTACTTATGCACGGGGTCTGCGCCCGGCTTTGTACAAAGGATTACATGCAACATCGGCAAGACTTTGTACAAAAGGTGGTTGCCGGAACAGGTTCCGGCAACCGCGCCCTACGGGTAAAACTTACGAAGATGCTCAATGTTCCAGGAGTTACTCACCGGAATGTCATCTTCGGTCTCAAGGCGGATAGCGCCAGGCCTAGTGACTCGTTTCACCCGGTAAGGGCCTTCCCACTTCGACGTCAACTTGTTGGAATTCTTGGCGGACTGAACGCGCCGAAGAACAAGGTCGCCTTCCTCGAGACTTCTGGTATTAACTTTGCGGCTATGGTAGCGGCGCAAAGCTTGCTGGTATCGAGCAGCTCAGACAAGAAATCAAGACGATCCTCCTCCGTGAGTAGTCGTCATCTTGTCGCAACTTCTCTTGCTCAAGCTCATCATAAGCGAGCACTCGAGGTGATCCGTATACGAAGTTCCGTGGGGAGAACTGCCTCTGCTTCCATAGACTAGAGCGAAGGTGTCTAGCCAGTGGCTCGATTTGGCGTCGTCCTGATCGACCAAAGAACCACCGGCAGCTCCTCAATCCAGTTCTTTCCGCACTTGTGCAGCCTGTGGAAAGTTCTGGTCTTGAGCCCGCGCAACACTTCAGCATTCGCCCTCTCCGCTTGACCGTTACTTCTCGGATGAGCAATGGCGAAGCGAAGACCTTGGCGCCAAGATCTTGGACGTCTTGCATGAAGGTGCGGCTCGTGAATTGCGTGCCGTTGTCGGTGATGATCCTGTTAGGGATTCAAACGGCAAACAATCGACCTAAAGAACTTGATCGCCGATCGTTTGTCACCTTCCTCATCGCTTCCACTTCCGCCACTTTGTGAACTTGTCGATTGCAACGCATAAGTACTCAAAGCCCCGACAGCTCGGGAAAGGGGCCGAGGATGTCGAGCCCCCAGACCGAAAATGGCTAGGATAAAGGGATCGTCTGGAGAGCTTGAGATGGCTGGTGTATCTGCTTGGAATGGAACTGGCACGCTTCACACTTGGTTACTTGTGCAGTTGCATCCTGGAGGGCTGTCGGCTAGAAGAAGCCTTGCCGGAACGCTTTGCTGGCAAGTGCTCTGGCGCCAATGTGGTGACCACATATGCCTCCATGTATCTCTGCCAACAGCTTTTGTCCGTCTTCCCGGTGAATACACTTCAATTTTACACCGTTGAGTCTTCTTCTGTATAGTGTGTTGTCGACAAACTGGTACATACTTGACTGCCGGGCTACTCTTTCCGCTTCTTCTTGCTCTTCAGGAAGTTCTCCGTCTCAAGGAAATGCAGACAATTTGTTGTGCCCATGCCGGAGCTTGCGGCTCGACAACAAGGACTAAAGGCACATCTGCTGCTGCGGGAACATCTGCTTCCCACGGCGAGAACCTGCGGCTCAGCCGGAGCTTGACGTTCCCGGCAAGCTTGCCGGAGCAAAACTTGTCGGGAGCGCCTGCTTAACGGAACAAACCCTAGGGCTTGCCGGAGCAGATCGCTTCCTCAGCACCCTTGGTGTTGATCTTGAGGACCTTCTTGACAGCGACTTGAGGAAGCTCTGCCGAAAATAGTCACCAGAGATCAACTTCCTCTTCTTGCTCTGTCCGATTGATGGCGTTCTGAGACGGTTGAGTCAGCTTGAGCACAAAATCCCTGGTTCCATTGTGTAACTTAAGTGCAGCGCACTTCGACAGGCCATCGGCAATGTCGTTCTGAGCTCTTGGAACATGTTCCATTTGTAGGCCGTCAAAGTGCTCTTCTAGCTTTCTCACTTCATCAACATAGGCCCTTGGTGTGGTGGATCTTGCAGTACTATTTGTTGGAGCCGTCATTCTTGTCGGCGACCGCCACAGCCTGGCAGTTGGTGCCAGCGGCAACCTCCTTGCCGGAGCTACCAACTTTGGCTTTCTTCTTCCTGTTGTTCCACCGCCGGTTTTTCTTTGCCAGGGCGGTCTCCTCACTATCAGATCCTCCTGCTTCAGTATTCTCTCCGGGGAGTCTCCTCCTTCCTCAAAGACGTGCACACTTGTCGGCCGGGGCATATAGCTCATCGACGCCTCGATCTTGCACATCTCCATCTCCTCCCGCATCCTGCGGTTTCGCACGCTCGATGGAACGCTACCGATTACAAGGGCAGGGTGGACATCTGAGGATGTTGTCTTTGTCTGTCTGAATCTCTGAATGTACTTGCGCAGAGGCTCTCCTTCCTTCCGGGCGAGCAGATGAAGGTCGCTTTCTTGGCCATGGGGCTTGTGGTCACCAGAAGGCGCCGACAAACTAATGGCATAGATCTGCCCAAGAGGATATGGAGTTGTCCGGCAAGTGCATGAGCCAGGATCTCACATTGGGCTTGAGCACCGGTGAAGTAGTTGGCCAGATCTTGTCGCCTCGCCCCGGCAGCTTGCACCGCGATGGTGTAGATGCCGAGGAACTCCGACGGATGCGTCTTGCCGTCGTACTTCTCTGCATGCGTCGGCTTGAAATTCTTCTTCTTTGGGCCATCGACTTGCCGCAGCTCACGAAAGTGAACGCATGGCAACCTACCAGACGTCTGGCAAGTGGCCTGGTTCTTCGGGCGCATGCATGTCGGCAGAGGGCCCAGGCGCTGGTCGGATTGACGCCCGCTTCTCGGGCGCCGATGCGAAGTTCGAGCGTCTTCTTGCCGCTGCTCGTGAAGAACTGGCGCTGATCGCGACGAGCTCGTGGATCCGGCGATGCGGTGGAGTCGCTGTCGAGGTGGATCCGGCGAAGTCGTCGATCTTGGCCTTCGGGCGGAGAGTGCATGGTGGTTGCACCCCCACCGGTTTCGTCGCCACCGGCTCGTGTTTGGCAGTCCTGCCACGGCAGCGATGCACTCGGCTGCCGCGGAGCGTCGCTGTTGGCAAAGCCGATGAGACTCTGAATGGTGGCCCTCCATTCATCGACCTTGTCGGCTGTTGGAGGGTTATCCAGGAGCAGTTGAGCTCGCCAAAGCTTCTGCTGGAGTGGTGGGTGGCAGTGGCGAACGGTGCGAGGAGCGGGATATGCTCGGACTTCTAACTATGTTAGAAGGAGCAGTATCCCGTCCAAGCGACCGTGCCTCGCTCGCTCCAGCATGTTGGCGTGCATGCTGGTTTTGAGCATCCCGAGATCCTCCAGCCCGATATTGGTCCAACGAGCGTATGGCATTGTGAATACCATGACGCCGCCGGTCCGCCGCCTCTCCCGAGACGGGCGCGCGGTGCATGTACGGACGCCGAGGTCTGCATAGCCTTGTCCTTGGACTTGGCAGCACCGTGGCTCCCCGTCGACGTCCATTCTTCCGCCGGCGTCTACCCCACCACCCGCTTGCTCCGGTGGTGGTGGGTTTGACGCGACGAAACATCTGCCGCCGAAGCCTTCTTCTTCGGTGGCATGTCGATGAAGATGATGAAGATCTAGCTTCGTGTGGACGCCGGATCAGGTTCACACAATCTCGACGCCCTACCGGGCGCGCCAAAGATGTCGGGAAGCTGATCTCGCCCACGAACACCTATGGGACGGCGGACCCAGCCCTTTTCGTTCGGGCGGGGCGGAGGTCGCACGAAGAGCAGATCGTGGCGAAGCACACGAGCAGTTTACCCAGCTTCGGAGCTCTTCGGAGAGATAACACTCCTACTGCTGCATGTCTGAGTGTATTGAGTTCTTGCTCAGGAGCGCTGAGTGCTACAGTACACACAAGCTGCCAACGAGACCGAGCGTGAGTGTTCTCTGGCTTCGAACCTTTCGAGCCTCTTTCCCTACGTTGCGCATGGGCCTCCTTTTATATGCTAAAGGGGTCTCCGACAGGTGGCAACGTAGACAAGGGTAAAAAATGGAAAAGGAGTGGTTGGTACAGCTACTTGTACAGTGTATCATACCTAACCCTGACGGCAGGGGACAAAGGCATTAAATGCCCGCTTCACGCCGCCCTAACAAAGGCGTAAAGGGACCGTCGGGCGCCACCGCTTGCCACGATGGCAATCTTGTCGGCGCCCGCTTGCCACAGCTCCGTCAGCCGCATGGCCTCTTGCCACGCAGTGTGCTGGAAAGGTCCTGCGGCGACACGTTAGTGGATGTGCTGGAGCGCAGGTACAGAGTGGTGGTCTGCCGCTGCAAGCGCCTTTGTCATGATTCTGTCTTGTCGCGTCCGGAAGCTTGTCGCTCACTGGCCTTCCCGGCAAGCTCCTCTTCTTGGGCCTTGTCTCCCTAGGTGCCTTGGGTGGCCTTCGGCAAGCTCCTCTTGCCGGGCCTTGTCTCCTAGGTGCCTTGGGTGGCCTTCCCGGCAAGCTCCTCCTGCCGGGGCCTTGTCTCCTTGGCTTGAATACTTTGTTCTTGAATGGCTCCAAAGGAACCACGGAGGACCTTGGCAGTCACCCGGTAAGCCTTGCCGCGGAGGGCTGCAACTTCCCGTGCACAAGTTCGGGATACTAGGGTACCCCTACTCTAGTACACCGACACAGAGTCTTGACTAAATAATAACTTACATAAGCACTGGACCTATGCAGACCAACTAAACTGAATATTCTACATCAGAACAAAATATTGACTAATTAATATCTGACATAAGCACCAGACCTGTAAACAATCGCCCTCTGGGACAAATGTAGACCAAACTAAACTGAATATTCTCTACTAGAACAGAATCTAGGACAAATGCAGACCAAAGTCACCAAACTAAACTTAACTGAATATTCTATGCCAGAACAGAATTTTGACGACATACGTATGAAATGGCCAAAAACTGATTACAAGTAACGTTTGTATCCTAGCATTACTACAAAGGTAAATGGAGGTACTGATCATGTGCATGCAAACACACAGGGAGTGTTTCATTTACATTCACCTTTGATTCTCCATATATTTTATGTGCTCTCCAATAAAAGAAAATATTTGGATGGTGAATTCACAAGCCAAGGACAATCAAGTTGGTTATGTGACATACCGGTATGAGTGTGATGTATACATGGATTTGAAATTCCTATATTTTCGAGCTCATCCATGATAAGATCCATAGCCTTCCATATATGTTTTGTAAGGATCACCAGACTCAACGTATGCCAGAGGAACTCCATGAGCGCTAAAACATAGCATGATCTGCAAGTTTCATGTTCCCTCAGATATAATATTTCATTCAGAGCGCATCAACTGAAAATGATAAATTCTATATAAATTTTAGAGATAATAAAACAACAAAGTAGGAGTAATTGAAGTTATATCTGTATCAGTAGTAAGCCATTTTTGCTTGACTGCTAGTAATCGAAGTTATATCTGTATCAGTAGTAAGCCATTTTTGCTTGACTGCTATCATACTAATTGAGGATGCATTCTCCAGGGAGCAAAAAAAGCAAACTAATTTTCTGAATACATTACAAACACACCGAGATAAGAAAATCTAAATGAGGCATCATGCCGTTAGGAGCCAAGCAATGGAAACCTAATGGTGAAAATACTACATAAACAGGTAGAATCAAATGGAAATCGAGGGAGCTTCAGGTGAGCGGGTTGCCCAGCCACAGAGTATGCATCAAAATTCAGTATAAAAAAGGACTACTCATGAGTAGAAGGATCATTGTCGCAATTTGGAATGACATGTTCTAGTAGGAATCCTAGATATACAAAGAGAGTATTAGTTCAGCAGAATCAATATCATCATGCAACAAACTATCAACCATTGCACTATATCTCAAGAATTTATAGTGTAGCCACCAAACAAAGTGGTAATCAAGGCAACATCAATCTAACAACAATGGTCGATCGATGATGTTTTAGTCCTTCTGGTTTACTAATTCAGAGGAACTGTAACAAAAAAAGCTCTTTGGTCAGTAGCATCAACTGATTCTTTGAACTCTAAATTCCACTCTTAGCTAAAATTATTCTTCCTCTCTTCTATGTCAGATCTGCAGACGTCAAGTTTAAAAATCCATATAATAGCAAAGTAAAATACGTGTGAGGAAGAAATTATGAGAGGGAGAGAAAGAGTGGAGCACCTAGTTCGCCGCCGGCTTGCATCGCTCGAGCCACCTGCTACAGGCACCTCCAGATCCATGAGGCAGCCATGGGAGGAGGGATGAGCTCCTGGTTCCTCTTGCCTTCCCACACCGCCTGTTCACCTCGAGCTCCTTGCCCAGTGGGGGGGTGGAGGTAGAGGTGGCGCCTCTCATGGTGCAGAGGAGGTGACGACGCGGTGGTGCAACAAGTCGACCTGCCGGCCGCCGGCAGGTGGGCGAGGCCTCACCCTGCCCCTTCCCCATGCTAGGATCGCTCACCTTCTCCTTCCCTGCTGTTGCTTGCCTTCCTCGCCGGCCTCCTCCTTCCCTTGTCATCCGCATCCTACACCTCCCCTACATCCCCACCCGCACCACGAAGACGACCTACGTCCGATCTGGATCGACGGTGACATGGAAGAGGACAAGGAGGCGGCAGAGGAGAAGGCTGGCGGTGGGATCGACGGCGACATGATAGAGGAGAGGAGGAGGCGAGTGGAGAGACGAGGTCGGCCGGCGGCTGCTGGCGAGGAGAGGATGGTGGGGATCGAGGGAGGGGTGCGGTGGCTCATGGGGAAAGAGAAAGAGGGCTAGGGTTCGTTTGGCGGCTGAGGTGGGAGTGGGGCGAGACGCGGGTGATTGGGTGCGGGCACGCCGAGCTGATTGGGCAAAACCACCTGCACCTGCAAACGGGCAACCCGGCCAACCAACGTACAGCGTGAGCCCACCAGTCATTGGTCAACGAAAACGACCACGAGGTGAAAATTGATTTTAACTGCTGTGAAGATCCAACGGCTCAGGCGCGCTAGAAAGGCAGATCGGACGGCCGACGAAGCTCCAATCGGGGGAGCCTTGTGGAGGTGAGTTGGCTAGCTTCATTATAGTTTTAAATACATGATCTTAATTCATCACCTATTGAAGAAACTCATGGTCTTGATAACCCGACACAGGTAGTAAAGGTAAATTCTCTCTATAGATATGATAAAGCTGAAATCCCTCCTACTAAGTTTGCTAGCCAATGTTTGGATGAATTTGATAACTTTATGGCTAAACAAGAAAACTTCAATGCTTATTTTGGTAGACAATTGAAATACAATTCCGATATGCTTGAACACTTGAGTAATTATATGGCTAATGTTAAAGGTGAACTTAAACTCATTAGTAAACATGCTTCTTTGGTTACCACTCAAGTAGAACAAGTACTGAAAGCTCAGAATGATTTGCTTAATGAATTAAATAGTAACAATAATGATTATGCTGTTAGAGTGGCTACTAGAACTGGTAAAATGACTCAGGAACTTTTATCGTGAAGGCCACCCTAAGAGAATTGAACAAGATTCTCAGAGAAATAATATTGATGCACCTAGTCCTTCTAAAAAGAAGAAAAAGAAAAATGACAGGACTTTGCATGCTTCTAGTGAACCTATTGCTGAACCACCTGAGAATCGAAATGATATATCTATTTCTGATGCTGAAACACAATCTGGTAATGAACATGCACCTAGTTATAATATTAATGATGATGTTCATGATGATGCTCAACCTAGTAATGATAATGATGTAGAAATTGAACCTGCTGTTGATCTTGATAACCCACAATCAAAGAATCAACATTATGATAAGAGAGACTTTGTTGCTAGGAAACATGGTAAAGAAAGAGAACCATGGGTTCATAAACCCATGCCTTTTCCTCCCAAATCATCCAAGAAAAAGGATGATGAGGATTTTGAGCGCTTTGGTTGAAATGATTAGACCTATCTTTTATGCATATGCGATTAACTCATATGCTCAAAATGAATCCTTATGCTAACTATATGAAAGAAATTGTCACTAATAAAAGAAAGATACCGGAAGCTGAGATTTCCACCATGCTTGCTAATTATACTTTTAAGGGTGGAATACCAAAAAAACTTGGAGATCCAGGAGTACCTACTATACCATGTGATGAAGTCATGTACCTGGGGTAGGCTCATAGACCTGCCCAAAGGTACCCTCCACAAGGACACTCACAAGAGAAGCAGCCTTCCAGTCGACCTGGTAGGATTCCACTCAACAGATTCAAAGACACTTGACTACGAAGACCCACTCGACCACCAGGAGTCCAAGAGCCACTCGGTACCCAAACGTTCTGTAGTTAATTAGTCTTTATGACCTTAATAACACTTTATGTAAGGCGTTACCAGTAACGCCTAGCTTTAACGCACCTTAAACCCTCTACTACGTGGGTTGGCTGGGGTCCTGGCGCACTCTATATAAGCCACCCCCTCCACAGTGTAGAAGGGTTCGCACCCTGTAACACATACGCATATAATCCAATCGACCGCCTCCGGGCTCCGAGACGAGGGCTATTACTTCCTCCGAGAAGGGCCTGAACTCAGAAATCCCTTGCGATAGAACTACTCCATAGCTAGGATCTTGCCTCTCCATACCTACCCCCATTCTCTTGTCAGACTTAGAACCACGACGGGCGCCCACCGTGGGGCAGGTGTTCTAGCGATTTGTTGGAGAAGTTGGGATTCTTTCGATCTCCGGCATCATGGTTTCAGGTGGAGTTCTGGTCGATGGCCACGAGATCCGCCTCGGTGCGCTCACGCTCGTTACGACCCGCTTGGCTTCAGGAGGCTCCACTCGACGTGGAGGCGCCCCCCGTCTGCTGGGCGACGCACTTTCGCGCATGTGTCCGCGGCGTCCTCCTCGGCAAACGTCGACCCAAGATGGGTCGGCTCTGCGTTGTCTTCACTCCCGCCTCCCACCGGGCGCAAGCGTTCGGTCGGTCGAGGCTTCAGCGGTGGGGTGAGGCATGCGGTGGCCCGCCACGGCCATCCCCAAGTCGCGCGATCGAGCCCGACGAATCTCTCTACGGCCTGTTCGACCGGGCTCAGAGATCAAGGTCCGAATGCGATAGCAGTGACCCGGCGGCAGAGGTTCTGATGGTTGATGGACCATGCAGTCCCCCTGGATTCACCCGCACTAATGGAGGTGGTGGTGGAGATGATCCGGAGCAAGTCCAGGAAGAGTACTTGCCCGAGCCCCTCACTTCGCTCCAGAGGGAGGAGCTTCGCCGTCGGAACATGGATGCACTTCACACTCCTATCGTTGGAGAAACCCCGAGGCTCGCGCCTTGGAGGATGCGCGCGCCAACCTGGCTGAGCGCCCTCGATCGAGAATCTTCAACAGTACTCGGCGAGCATCTGTGACCAAAGGTTCCGTAATCCAACGACGCCAGCTCTTTCAACCGCCAACTCAGGTATATCGAACTCCGATTCAGAATTTAGCAGCTGCCGCCCATATAGCAGAAGTCAATTCAGCCTTCCCAATGGAGGAGGGTAGAGGTTTGCAAAAATCGTGGATTTGCTCCGCAGCAGGAGATCAAAACTCGCTTGTATCCCGGGCCATGAACAGGGTTCACAGCCGATCCGTCGCTGCGAATTCACTCCAGTCGGCCCATAGTCCAAGATCGCGCCCGAGGCGTGAAGAACGTGGGGGCCGGCGTGATGATCAATAAAAGGGCCGCGAGCAGTATGAGCACCGATTCAATCGCAACGATCGACGTCGAGTGCCCACTCCTCCCCCAAGGGGTGGATCATACGCTCCTCGGCAGCAGGACGACAGACGCCAAAACAAGGTCTTTGGGCGAAGAGTTCTAGTCGACCCTGTGGAACCAGGCTTTGATGCGAGATCTATTATCGTTCAAGGTTTGGTCGACAGGAACAGAGCTCACCGAGACGGCCATGATAGAGATGTTCCTTCCAGCAGCAGAGTTCATGTCTCGGGACCAGAGTGTTTCAGCAGAGCCATCAGAGCCGCAGTGATTCCTCCCAACTTCAGGTTGGCGACTGGAGTCAGTAAGTTCACTGGAGAATCCAAGCCCCGACACTGGCTTGAAGATTACCGAGTGGCGGTTCAGATCGGCGGTGGCAACGATGAGGTAGCCATGAAGCATTTGCCTCTTATGTTGGAGGGTTCAGCCGTATGCGTGGTTGAATCAGTAGCACCCAAAGCAGATTTACACTTGGGAAGATCTTGCCCGAGTGTTTGTTAGGACATTTGAAGGAACTTGCAAACGACCAAAGCAGGTTTGACGGAGTTGCGATGTGTGTGTGCAAAAGTCGAGTGAAACTTTGAGAGATTATATCCAGAGGTGGATCACTTTGCACCACACAATCGAGAATGTATCCGATCACCAGCAGTCTCAGGCCTTCAAGGAAGGTGTCAAGAACAGAGAATTGAGTTCGAAATTTGGTCGAACGGGAGATATGACCCTGAGTCGGATGATGGAGATTGCCACCAAGTATGCAAATGGTGAATAAGAGGATCGGCTCCGGAGTGGTAAATATAAATCAGCCGCCAATGAGGCCGGCGGAGGAAATTCCAATGGAAGCGTACAAGAAGTCGAGCCAGCGGCTCCTGAGAGGCCTAGGCCGTGACCCTGTGAAAGTTCAAGGGGAAACCCAAGGGTCCTTGGAACCCCAAGAAAGTGAAAGACCAGGATGGAAACGACGCGTGTTGGATTTGCCATGTCATATTCATACAAAGAAAGATGAAGAGGGTAAACTCATTTACCCGAAACATACCACTCGACAGTGTCGGCTCTTGATTCAGCAGTTCCAAGGGAAACAACTCAAGGATAAGGATAAGGAGACAAACAAAGTTGAGGACAGAGATGACAGTGATGGAGGGTATCCCCAGGTCAATTCCACCCTAATAATTTTTGCTGACGTCGAAAGCAAAAGTCGATTGAAGGTTATCAATCGGGAAGTGAACTTGGTTGCTCCGACGACTCCCAATTATCTGAAATGGTCCTGCATCGCCATCACATTCGACTGGTCACGATCACCGACGCACATTGCCACCCCTGGGAGGCAAGCATTGGTGGTCGACCCACTTGTTGAAGGCACTCGACTGACCAAAGTCCTGATGGATGGTGGTAGTGGCTTGAACATATTATACGCAGAGACGTTGAAAGGGATGGGCATTCCGATGTCCAGACAGTAACATGAGCTTCCACGGAGTCATTCCTAGAAAGAAGGCTGAGTCACTCGGCCAAATTGCTCTTGATGTAGTTTTTGGTGATTCAAAGCATTTCCGGAAGGAAAAGTTGACCTTTGAGGTCGTGGATTTCCAGAGCGCTTATCACGCTATTCTGGGGAGACCAGCTTATGCGCGTTTCATGGCCCGACCATGTTACGTGTATCTTAAACTGAAGATGCCTGGTCCCAAGGGCGTGATCACTGTAACGGGCAATCGGAAGAAGGCGTAAGAGTGCTTCCAGAAGGTTCTAAGATCGCCGATGCTCGGGTTTGCGATGGTAGAGCTACAAGAGTACCAGAAAACTACAGATCCGAAGTGATTTGTTGCGAGCTAAGAAGCCGCTTCTGAGTCAAGATTTCGGTCGACCGGTGAGACGAAACAGGTTCACATTCACCCGACCGATCCCAATGCCGCTCCGACCAACATCTCAACAACACTCGACTCAAAATAGGAAGAAGCGCCATCCGGTTCCTCCGTGAGAACTGGGACATCTTTGCATGGAAGCCTGGCGACATGCCGGGTGTTCCTGTGGGCTGGCTGAGCATCGCCACGAAGTCGACCCAAAATTCAAACCGTTAAAGAGTATCTTGGCGGTCCGCCGTCCAGAAGAGAAAGGCCATTGGCGAGGAAGTGGCTCGGCTCTTAGTAGCAGAGTTCATCCGAGAGATCTACCACTCCGAGTGGCTCGCCAACGTTGTCATGGTCCCCAAGAAGGACAAGTCGTTGCGCATGTGCATTGATTTCAAGCATATCAATCGGGCCTGCCCGAAAGATAATTTCCCTCTTCCTCGCATCGATCAAATAGTCGACTCAACAGCGGGATGCGAGAGGTTGTATTTTTTAGACGCCTATTCCGGGTACTATCAGATCCGTCTGTATGGACCCGATGAGATTAAAACAGTGTTCATCACTCCATTCGGGTGCTTCTGTTATGTCACCATGCCATTCGGTCTCAAGAATGCTGGAGCCACATTCATGAGGATGATTCAGAAGTGTTTGCTCACTCAAATCAGTCGGAATGTGGAAGCGTACATGGATGATATAGCGGTCAAGTCACAAAAGGGTTCCGACCTATTGACTGACCTTGCTGAAACATTTGCCAATCTCAGGAGGTATGATATCAAGCTTAACCCTTCAAAGTGTACATTTGGAGTTCCTAGTGGAATGTTACTCGGTTTTCTCGTTTCTGAACGAGGAATCGATGCTAACCCCGAAAAGGTTGGCACCAGATTCGAATGAAGCGCATACATGCATGTGCACGATGTCCAGAAACTTACTGGATGCTTGGCCGCTTTAAGTCGATTCATCTCTCGCCTCGGTGAAAAGGCATTGCCTCTTTACCGACTGATGAAGAAGTCAGACAAGTTCGAGTGGACTCTAGAAGCTGATGCAGCGTTTGCAGAGCTCAAAGCTCTGCTCTCCACCCAGCCGGTGCTTGCTGCCCCAATCAGCAAGGAGCCTTTGCTGCTCTACATTGCAGCCACTGGACAAGTCGTCAGTACTGTACTTACGGTCGAGCGGGAAGAAGAAGGAAAAGCCTTCAAAGTTCAACGCCCAGTTTATTATCTTTCAAGTAATCGACCCCATCAAAGCTAAGATACCCTCACTATCGTAAGCTTGTTTATGGGATCTATATGACCACGAAGAAGGTTGCTCATTATTTCTCCGATCATTCCATTACGGGCCGCCGACGCCGCTTTGTCGGAAATTCTTCATAACAGATGCAATCGGTCGAGTGGCAAAATGGGCGATTGAACTCCTTCCCTTGATATTAAATTCGAGGCAAAGAAAGCCATCAAGTCCCAAGCAATAGCAGATTTCCTCGCCGAGTGGACTGAACAATGCCTTCCGACTCAAGTTCACTCGAAACAACGGACTATGTTTTTCGATGGTTCCAAGATGCTGAACGGTTCGTGCAGGGTTGTATTGGTTTCCCCGAGGAGATAGGCTCAAGTATGTTCTCCAGATTCACCTTGATTCTTCCAACAACGAAGCGTAATATGAAGCACTCCTGTATGGGTTGCGCATGGCCATTTCACTCGGCGTCCGTCAGCCTTATGGTCTATGGCGATTCGGATCTGGTTGTTAATCAAGTGATGAAGGAGTGGATGTCAGAAGCCCAGCTATGACAGGTTACTGTAATGCAGTGAGAAAGCTGGAGAAGAAATTCGAGGGGTTAGAGCTTCATCATATACCCGACTGAAAAATCAAGCTGCGGATGATTTGGCGAAGATAGGGTCCAAGAGGGAAGCCATTCCCAGTGATGTATTTTTGGAACACATTCATGCTCCATCAGTGCAGGAGGATCCTTTCACAGAAGAAGCCCCGCAGCAAAAGAGTGCCAATGATCCGACTGAAGTTGAGGTCCCAGCCGTGGTCGACCTGATTATGGAAGTTGTGGTCATCACTCCCGACTGGACAGTGCCGTACATCGCATATATCCTAAGGAAAGAGCTCCCAGAGAATGAAGAAGAGGCTCGACAGATCGTCCAAGCGATCCAAGGCCTTTACAAGGATCAAGGGACAGTTGTTCGTGAGAAAGCGTGACTAGAGTCGGCCGTAAGTGTATCACGCCGGAAGAAGGTCGAGATAATTCTTGAGGACATCCACTGGGACCTGTGGCCATCATGCGTCCTCTCGGACCATTGTGGCTAAAGCATACCGAAAGCGGGATTTTTCGGCAGCGAATGAAATGGCAAAAGAAATAGTCGCCAAGTGTGAAGGATGTCAGTTCTATTCCAACATGTCGCACAAGCCAGCCTCAGCCTTGAAGACCATTCCACTCGTTTGGCCCTTCGCTGTTTGGGGATTGGACATGATTGGACCATTGAGAACTGGCAGAAGCGGCTTCACTCATTTGCTAGTAGCAGTCGACAAGTTCACCAAGTGGATCGAAGCCAAGCCCACCAAGAACCTCGTCGTGCAGTAATCGCTATCGCTTCATCGAGAGTTGATATTCAGATATGGAGGTCCGCATAGCATCATCACCGACAATGGGTCAAACTTCGATAATGACAAGTTCAAAGCCTTCGCTGGCGTCTCAAGGCACGCGGGTCGACTATGCTTCAATGGCTCATCCTCGGTCGAATGGACAAGCGAGCGTGCAAACGGCCTCATTCTCAAAGGGCTGAAACCACGGCTGATGCGTGATCTCAAACACGTAGCAGGAGCTTGGGTCGACGAACTTCCATCAGTTCTCTGGGGATTGAGGACCACTCCTAATCGGTCGACTGGGAGAACTCCATTCTTCCTGGTCTATGGAGCTGAAGCAGTTCTGCCGAGTGACCTGCTTCACAATGCGCCTCGAGTCGAACTATACTCTGAAGAAGAAGCAGAACAAGCCCGGCAAGATGCAGTTGACCTCTTGGAAGAGGAGAGAGAGATGGCCCTGATCCGCTCGACTATCTATCAGCAAGACTTGCGTCGATTCCATGCCAGAAATGTGAAGAGTCGAGCCTTCCAAGAGGGAGATTTGGTTCTCCGAGTGGATCAACAGAAACCACACAAGCTCGCCCCCATTTGGGAAGGTCACTTCATCGTCACAAGAGTCCTCCACAACGGAGCGTATCATCTCTACAACGTTGATTGCCAGATCGACGAGCCTCGAGCTTGGAACGCGGAGCTGCTCCGCCCCTTTTACACTTAAAACTCATTCGGTTGAGATGTAATAAAAGTACTTTTGTAGTTTGTTTATCTAAGACAAGAATGTTATATTTTCCCAGTGATTGTTATTGCTTTTTGTTGAAATTTCCCCCAGTGGGTGGCTTAGCTGCGAATCCGATTCGCCTAAGTTTGTAAAAAAAAATCCTTTCCGAGTGCGAGCCAGTCTCTCACTCGGGGGCTTAGCTGCGAATCCGCTTCGCCTAAGTATTCAAAATCCTTTCCGAGTGCGAGCCAGTCTCTCACTCGGGGGCTTAGCTGCGAATCCACTTCGCCTAAGTATTCAAAATCCTACCGAGTGGCGAGCCAGCCTCCCACTCGGAGGCTTAGCTGCAGTCCAAGTACTCGCCTAAGTATTCAAAATCCTACCGAGTGGCGAGCCAGCCTCCCACTCGGAGGCTTAGCTGCAGTCCAAGTACTCGCCTAAGTATTCAAAATCCTACCGAGTGGCGAGCCAGCCTCCCACTCGGAGGCTTAGCTGCAGTCCAAGTACTCACCTAAGTATTCAAAATCCTACCGAGTGGCGAGCCAGCCTCCCACTCGGAGGCTTAGCTGCAGTCCAAGTACTCGCCTAAGTATTCAAATCCTACCGAGTGGTGAGCCAGCCTCCCACTCGGGGGCTAACAACAGCCCAAGGATACGCCTAAACATCCAAAAAAATAAAAATCCTACCGAGTGGAGAGCAAACCTCCCACTCGGGCTTAAGCCGCAGCCAGTGCTCGCCTAAAGTAATAAAAATCCTACCGAGTGGAGAGCAAACCTCCCACTCGGGGCTTAGGTGCAGCCAGTGCTCGCCTAAGTAATAGAAATCCCTACCGAGTGGAGAGCAAACCTCCCACTCGGGGGCTTAGCTGCAGCCCAGCGCTCGCCTAAGTAATAAAAATCCTACCGAGTGGAGAGCAAACCTCCCACTCGGGGGCTTAGCTGCAACCTAGTGTTCGCCTAAGTAACAAAAATCTTACCGAGTGGAGAGCAAACCTCCCACTCGGGGGCTTAGCTGCGGCCCAGCGCTCGCCTAAGTAAGGAAATCATCCCAATCCGCAAGGAAGACGAGGTGCAGGTCGACTGTTACCTCCTCCTTCGGAGCTTCGCCACAAGTACAACGTGCGGTTCGTCCCAATCCGTAAGGATGAAAAGGTCAGTCGCAATCTGTGTTCCATCTCTACCTGCAGGATAGATGAAGCACAAGTCGACTGGAATTTCAACGGAATATCTTCCGAATGAGGAATAAAGTTCTCTCGAAGGCAAACAAAGCATGTTAAAGGAAAAATCAAGTTCGATAAATGTCCCTACGGATCCAAAGGTGCTCAGGCGTTAAGCCCGTTAAAGTTTATCGATTCACGTAAACCACTCAGATTCCGAGGCAAATTTAAAGTGGGACTTAGAAGGTTTTACTCCTCCGCGGAGGACCTGAAGGTGCAACAAACTGGTCGAGGTCGATTCCAATCGAATACGGGTAGCAGCTGCGATGAAAGTCTCCATGAAAGATCTGAAGTCGTGCTTCTGGTATTGGCAACCTTGAGAGACACCAGCTTGTCCTCTTGGCGCTTCTTTGCGGTGGACACGAACCAGTAGATAGAGCAACATCAGCACCACACCGCGTAAGACTTTTTCCATTCTTGCACTCGACTTGGAATCTCATTCAATCGAGTCATCGTGGATTCAAGATCATTCGAAGAGTGCATTACGGCGAGAGTCGAGTCGGTCCGCGACACTGCAACTTTCAGTGGAGCAAGATAATCCACCACGCTAGCAACGCGAGACTCCAGTTGGAGCACATTCATAGCAGCCTCGTCCTTCACAGGAGAGTTGATGGGGTCCAAGCTGGTTTCCACTCAACTGGTTTCTTCTTCAAAGTTTTGGCAGAATTCTGAAAACACAGCTCAGACTCAAAATAACGATCATGTGATGAGCCGGTGAGAGCAAGACAGTCGGATAAAAGAGATTACCTTCAAGCATGCGAAACAACTTCTTGGCGAGCCCTCCAAGATAAATCTCCAGGTCGTTTCGCTTCTCGCCAGTTGGCCAGCCTTGTCAGACAGAACAATCTTGTCGTTCTTCAGTCGACTAACTTCCTTGTTTGCCGCGTCAAGAGCAGCTTTCAGTTTGGCATTTTCATCTTCGAGTTTGTCGACTGAGGCAAGCTTCTCTTCAGCGAGCTTTGTTTTCTCCAAAGCCGCCTTCTATGCCTCTGCAAGGTCAAGGTCCTTCTTCTTCAAAGTCTCTTCCAGTTTATCTGCAAAGCAACAATGAGAACAGAATTGAGAATGAGCAGAAAAACAAAGGCAGTCGTCAAAAATTCTCACCAGCCATACCTTTTGCTTCATCCTTTGCCTTCGCAAATTCTCCCGAGCAAGCTTCAAATCGAGGTTGAGCTGGATCTGCTTGTTCTCTAACTCTCGGTATAGCGAGCCACAAGCTCGCAAGATTTCTACAAAGAGTCAACCAACGAAAGACATCAAAGACAGATCACTTCCGAGTGATTAAGGAAAAATAGTAGCACTTCTAAGACTACAATCGAATCGTAACATTCGACAAGAGTCTCGGGATTACACTCAGCCGGGTGCACTCAGCGTGCCCCCACTGGTTTACCAATTTGGTTCGACCAATTCGACCAAAAGAGGCAAAAAGTTATGATTCTAAAACCATGGCTAATTGTCACGGTCACAAGATATATATATATATATATATATATATATATATATATATATATATATATATATATATATATATATATATATATATATATATATAGCTCTTTAGACTATAGTCGATCAAGACGCAATGACCATAGTCTCGAGGACTACACCAGTGGGTGCACTTAGCGTGCCCCACCGGGTTTGACGGTTCCAGTCGACTTGGTCCGTCCAGGTCGAGTGAAGAAGATCACAGCATAAAGACTATAGCCGACTGCACGCAATCGACCATAGTCTCGGGGACTACACCCAGTGGGTGCACTCAGCGTGCCCCCACAAAAGTTCAATCGACACACACACCCAGTGGGTGTACAGATATGGAAATCTCCAGAAGGAAGCAGTTTCAGGTAGCATATCCTAACAAAACAAGCAACGACCGACTTACTTGGACATTGCTCTGGAGAGCTGAACTAGCATCATAGGCCGCCTGACTAGCCTCTCGGACCGCTTTCACCTGCTCCATCATGATCCCCGCCTGGCGTATGGCCTCCTTAGCAGCACTTACTTGGTCTTCTGGGACGTGGTGTGTAGCAAAGAGAGATGGTGGTTCAACAGTCGACGAAGTGGGTCGGGCACTTGTCAGCGGTACAGCGAAAGACACAGAAGTCCGAGTGGGGTTGCCTCCCTCGGAAATCAGCGTCTCAGGAATCGCCGCGACTTGAGAAGCCTTGCCAGCAGGCACTCTCTTGTTCTTCCTCTTCCTCAATGGCGCTTCCTCGTCATCATCGGGGAGATCAATGACGTGAGGCGGAACTACAAGAAAAATTCAGAAGTAAACATGGAAGTCCAATCGACTAAAAGCTCCAAATCGACTAAAAGCGAAACCTCGTGGATCTTACCAAGGTTGGAGGTGGCGCATCCTCCATTTCCTGATCTTCGTGCTTGCCGGAAGTCTCGGAGGTAGCGGCTACCAGATTTCAAGAATCGGTGACCGGTCATCGTGTCGACCAAAAGTTCACTCATGTTGAATAAGGAAATACAAGGTTCAGAGGGTTACCCGGAGATGGTGGGGATGACCATTCGCATCTTAGGCAGGGCCTTCGCGGGTTTTGACGTCGCTCGAGGTTGCTTCGGCGGTTTCTCAGTCGGCGCGGTAGAAGTTGTCCTAGGTCGCTTCGTTGACTGCCCGGTGGGCACAACAGCTTTACCGCGCCCGGCCGCCGGGTCATGCGTCATCTTGGAGCTTCCCTCCGAGCAAGGAGGATCGACGTCTTCCTCCTCTTCCTCCTCCTCCTCGTCATAAGAGCTGTCATCCTCCTCATCCTCCTCGCCGTTGGACTCCCATTCCTCCGGACGTTCACCTCCAGTTCCTTCTTCTTCTTCGACTGTTTCCTGCGCCCCGTTGGGCATCGAGTACATCTCAGTGGTGACCTAGAAGACAACAAAACAAGGTGAAAGTCAGTCGACGAATTGGCAACAAAACAGAATGAATGCAGCAGAATCACGATGGAGATAAGTGGTTATACCTTATGCAGTTGGTAACTCTGGTCGAGTGGTGGAATCCTCCTAGCTCCGCGAGGGTTGTCTTTGTTTCTGTGATGGCAGTCATCCACTTCTCCAGTGATGGCGTCATCGACCTCCTCTGGATGGACCCGAGTGGTATCATCCGCACTGCAGTACATCCACATCGGATGACCTCGGTATTGGAGTGGCTGAATACGCCGTCGGAGAAAAACCTCCGTGAGATCCATGCCGGTCACCCCATCGCGAATAAGCTGGACTACACGCTCCATCAGCAACTTTACTTGGGCCTTCCTCTGGTAACACCTTGGGGAAGATGGCTTGTTCACTCGACTCATGGAGAAAGGAGGGAGCCCAGTCGACTGCCCCGGCATCGGCTGGTCTTGGCAGTAAAACCAGGTCGACTGCCACCCTCTAACCGAGTCGGGGAGAGTGATAGCTGGAAAGGCGCTCTTCCCCCTCATCTGGACCCCGAGTCCCCGCACGTCTGGATTACTTGGGTCCTCTCGTCATTCGGGTTCGTTTTATTCACCGTCTGAGAGCGACAGGTGAATATGTTCTTGAAGAGACCCCAGTGCGGTCGACAACCCAAGAAATTCTCGCATAGCAAAATGAAAGCAGCGAGATAGACAATGGAATTTGGAGTGAAATGATGGAGTTGCGCTCCAAAAAAGTTCAAAAACCCCCGGAAAAAAGGATTTGGCGGCAGAGAAAACCCCCGATCTACGTGGGTGGCCAGGAGGACACACTCACCCTCTTCAGGCTGCGGTTGCCACTCCGTGCCCGGAAGCCTCACCGACCCATGGGGGATCAGTCCTTCATTGGCCAGATCGGTGAGATCCTTCTCGGTGATGGTCGAGCGGATCCAGTCTCCTTGGACCCAGCCCTGCGGCAGCTTGGACCGTGAAGAGGAGCCACCCCGACTGGGTGCTCTCCCCTTGGCCTTCGCCGCTGCCTTCTTCACCCGTTCCAGGGCTACGGTCTTCTCCTTCACCATGGTCGCCGGCGAGGCAAGTACCGAACTTCGGCGCTGGACAGACGAAGAGCGCGGCGAGAAGGTTTGGAGGCGGAGAGAGGAGAAGTCTGAGGTCGCACTGTTCAAAATGCCCGGTCCAACGCTTTATATGGGGCCGCTTCCGAGTGGCTGATCGGTAGGCCCAGGCAATCCCGTCACAATCCCGCAACAGGCGCGCGCACGATACGTGGCGAAAAAGGCGGCGTGAAGATCGAGGCGTCATCGTCTTATCCCATCCGAGTGCCGCGGTTTTCTCTGCTTCGCGCGCTTCCCAAAATTCGGATCCCGCGAAATCCGCTAAACGCAGAGCAACTCGTCAGATAACAGATTTCCTCCGATCCGTCGCTCGGAAATCCTCAGGTTCACGGAGTTCACTCGACAAACGTGAAGAATCGATCAAGCCGACTGAAAGAGAAGTTGATGCCATCACTAAAAGGTCGTTGATCCAGAGTAAGACGCACTCACAACACGAAGAACAGGTCGGAAAGATTATCAACTCCTTCCTCACTCAAACCTCGATCCATTCGGGGGCTAATGATGAAGTCATGTACAGGGTAGGGTCATAGACCTGCCCAAAGGTACCCTCCACAAGGACACTCACAAGAGAAGCAGCCTTCCATGACCTGGTAGGATTCCACTCGACAGATTCAAAGACACTCGACTACGAAGACCCACTCGACCACCAGAGTCCAAGAGCCACTCGGTACCCAAACGGTGCAGAAGTTAAATAGTCTTTATGACCTTAATAACACTTTATGTAAGGCGTTACCAAGAACGCCTAGCTTTAACGCACCTTAAACCCTCTACTACGTGGGTTGGCTGGGGTCCCGCACACTCTATATAAGCCACCCCTCCACAGGTAGAAGGGTTCGCACCCTGTAACACATACGCATATAATCCAGTCGACCGCCTCCGGGCTCCAAGACGTAGGGCTATTACTTCCTCCGAGAAGGGCCTGGACTCGTAAATCCCTTGCGTATACAACTACTCCATAGCTAGGATCTTGCCTCTCCATACCTACCCCCCATTCTACTGTCAGACTTAGAACCACGACACCATGCTCCATTAAAAGAAACTATGTTAAAACTGCTTTATGTGATCTTGGAGCCGGTGTTAGTGTTATGCCTCTCTCTTTATATCGTAGACTTGATTTGAATAAGTTGACACCTACTGAAATATCTTTGCAAATGGCTGATAAATCAACTGCTATACATGTCGGTATTTGTGAGGATGTGCCTGTTGTGGTTGCAAACGTTACTATTTTAACGGACTTTGTTATTCTTGATATTCCCGAGGACGATAGTATGTCTATTATTCTTGGGAGACCTTTTTTGAATACTGCAGGGGCTGTTATTGATTGCAACAAAGGAAATGTCACTTTTCATATTAATGGTAATGAGCATACGGTACACTTTCTGAGGAAACAACCTCAAGTCCACAGTATCAATTCTATTGGAAAAATTCCATCGATTATTTTTGGAGGTTTTGAATTTCCTCTTCCTACTGTCAAAAAGAAATATGATATTCTTATTATTGGGGATGTGCATATCCCGGTTGAGGTAACATAGTGTCATTCGTAATTTCTCCGGTTCCATGTTATTCGGAATGAGTTTGTTAACAAGACTTGATCAACCTTGTTAAATGGATTCCTTTTGATGAGCATGAGATGGATGAAACTAGAAGGTACAACCTTTTGTACCCTCTTTCTACTTTATGTTATTTAGTTGAAATAAAGTAAAAATAGTATTTTTATGTCCGTTTTTTGATTTATCCGTGCAATATAAAATTACCACGAAAATAAAAGTTCTCCAAATGCCCTGAAAATGAAATATGATTTTTTCTGGAATATTTGAGAATATCTGGCACCGAGAACACAGCAGGGGGAGCAGGCACCTGGCCACGAGGGTCCAGGGCGCGCCCCCTGCCTCGTGGGCCCATGGTGGCTCCCCTCCACTTATTCCTGCACCCACACACTTCTTCTTCCTCCCAAAAAATCACCATCTAGCTCAAGCACGAGTTCTAGCTCATTTTGCTGCTATTTTCGATCTCCTTGCTCAAAGCACCTCTCACAAAACTGCTTGGGGGGATTGTTCCTTGGTATGTGACTCCTCCATTGGTCCAATTAGTTTTTTCTCTAGTGTTTTATTCATTGCAAATTTGTGCTGCCTAGGTGACCATGTTCTTGAGCTTGCATGTCAAATTTATATGGTTCCAAGTAGTTCTAATGCTTGATAAAGGCTCTAGGCACTTGTAGGAGTAGTTGCTATCAATTTTGTTGAGCTTGGTCCACTTTTATTTGAAGTTACTAAAAATTTCAGAGGAAGAAATATGCTTAGGAAAATGTACCAAGGTGGTTCTTCAAGGAAGCAAGGACCCATGCTTGCAATGCGTGATGCTGACGATGAGCCACCAAGGGACGCTCCAGTGCGGTCTTGTGAATGTCCATCAGAAAACTTTATGGATCGAGCGGGAATCAAGGAAGAATTTAACGCATATTTGCGTAACGCTGATCTTGTGAGCTTCGAGGAAGAAAAGTGCCGCCAGTACCACTATCTCACTAGTTCCTTTGTGAGGAGGTTTGAATTTTCATCTTCATGCAATTCTCCAACTGTCCTGTTTGATCTTTATGAAAAATCTTATACGATGGACTTAGAGGATTTTACTACTGCTTGCAAACTTCCACATTGGGATAGTGCTAGTGAACCCCACAAATCTGAATTTAGAAATTTTCTTGCTAGTATAACTGTGGGGGAATCTAGAGACATAGCACAAGCTACCATAGGGAGCATTCATTTTCCTGCTATACATTATTTTGCTCTCTTCATAGGTAGGTGCATAAATGGTAAAGATGAAGCATGTCACATGTGTGTCCCTGATCTCAGTATTCTTAGGAGTGCTGTGTTAGGAGACAAATCTTATAATTTGGGAGCCATTGTTGCACATAGGTTGCATCATAATAGATTTAATGGAGATTTCTTCGGTGGAGTTTATGCAACCCGCTTAGCTGATTTTCTTGGTGTAACCATACATAATGATGATATTGAATTGCCTCCTGCTTACCTAGACTTTAATGCTATGGTTCACCACCAGTTTGCCAGAGGAATGAATCACCTCTCTAGTATCGCTTAATCTTTGACAAACGCCGTGCTGTCCGTATTACTCTCCCTGCTCATGCCTTCTTTGATTATCAGGCAAAAGGAAGATATGTTATTACCAGAGAGGAGGCAGATGAGTACGAGAGGAGGGCAGAGGCAGCTCGCCGCCACGCTGCAGCTCAGGAGGCAATAGCCGCTGCAATAGCCCCTGATGAAGAGATCCAGGAGACCACTCTCCCCGGCAAGGAAATAGCTCACGACTGGATTATGTACTTTGACGGGGCTTTCTCGCTGCAAGGCGCCGGTGCTGGTGTGCTGCTCGTCGCACCCACCGGAGAGCACCTCAAGTATGTAATCCAGATGCACTTTCCCAGGGAGATGTCCACCAACAACACTGCTGAGTACGAGGGGTTGCTTGCCGGTCTCAGGATCGTGGTAGACCTCGGAGTTGAAAAGCTCATCGTCAGGGGTGATTCGCAACTCGTCGTAAGACAAGTCAACAAAGATTATCAGTGCTCGTTGATGGAGGCCTACGTAGATGAGGTGAGGAAGGTGGAGGATCGTTTTGATAGTATACAAGCGGAGCACGTTCCCCGAGCAGAGAACGACATCGCTGACTACCTGTCAAAGCGCGCTGCATTCAAGCTACCTGTGGAACCAGGTACCTTTTTGTTTCGGTTAACTCAACCATCCGTCGAACCATCAACGGAGCAGAACAAGCGGAGGAAATCAGGCCCCGGAAAGTACTTTCCTGCCGAGCCCTCAGGGGCCGCCGGCAAAGGTGTTGCCGTGGACCCTGAGCCTGCCGAGGAGCGCCCAACTCCGGCAGGCCGTCAAGCCCTGGCCATAGAGACGGCCGCTCCCATAGCAGAAGAGATGCCTTTGGTCCTTGCCGTCGAGCCCCAGGCTCCGGCATGGGAACAACATACCATACAATTCCTCCAAACAGGGGAACTTCCTGAGGAATAGGAAGAAGCAGAAAAAGTAGCCCGTCGGTCTGCCTTGTACCAGTTCATCGATGCCGTCCTGTACAGGAAGAGACCGAACGGTGTGAAATTGAAATGCATTCCCCGGGAGGAAGGACATGAGCTATTGGCGGAGATACACGGAGGCATATGTGGTTCCCACATAGGGTCGAGGGCCCTTGCCAGCAAGGCGTTCCGGCAGGGTTTCTTCTGGCCCACTGCCCTCCAGGATGCAACAACATTAGTAACCAAGTGTGAAGCGTGTCAGTTCCATTCAAAGAAGCTTCATCAGGCAGCTCAAGCCCTTCAAACAATCCCTCTCTCCTGGCCAATTTCGGTCTGGGGGCTCGACATACTGGGCCCTTTCCCCCATGTTGTCGGGGGCTTTGAGTACTTGTACGTTGCAATCGACAAGTTCACAAAGTGGCCGGAGGTGGAAGCAGTGAGGAAGGTGACAACACAGTCAGCCGTCAAGTTCTTCAAGGGACTAGTCTGCCGTTTTGGTGTGCCAAACAGAGTCATCACCGACAACGGCACGCAGTTCACAAGCCACACCTTCATGCAGTACATCCAAGACCTCGGCAGCAAGGTCTGTTTTGCCTCCATGGCACACCCACGGAGCAATGGCCAAGCGGAGAGGGCAAATGCTGAAATGCTGTGAGGCCTGAGGAAAAAGACTTTTGACAAGCTACACAAGAGCGGAAGGCACATGATTGATGAGTTGCTAGCGGTTCTTTGGTCGATCAGGACGACGCCAAATCAAGCCACCGACCAGACACCCTTTGCCCTGGTATACGGAACAGAAGCAGTTCTCCCCACGGAACTCATATACGGGTCACCTCGAGTGCTCTCTTACGACGAGCTTGAGCAAGAGCAATTCCGGCAAGATGACACAATGCTCCTTGAGGAAGATCGTCTTCGGGCGGCTGTGAGAGCAGCACGCTACCAGCAAGCCTTGCACCACTACTATAGCCTCAAGGTTCATGCCCGAAGCTTTGAGGAAGGCGACCTTGTTCTTCGGCACGTTCAGTCGGCCAAGAATTCCAACAAGTTGACGCCGAAGTGGGAAGGCCCTTATTGGGTAATACGAGTCACCAGGCCTGGCGCGGTCCGGCTGGAGACCGAAGATGTTGTCCCAGTGAGCAACTCCTGGAACATCGAGCACCTTCGTAAGTTTTACCCATAAGCGCGGCTTGCCGGGCTTCCAGACAAGCCACCTTTTGTACAAGCCTTCTCGGCAAGGCATGTAACCCTCTGTACAAAGTCAGGCGCAAACCCTGAGCATAAATAAATGAAGCGCTGGCGCCCTAAGTTATAGCATGCATGCTAGTTTGAGTCTCTCCCTCGGTTAGGGTTGATACTGCTTTGCGGCAACTAACCCCTAGCCTAGAGGTCGAGTGTGCATCTTTCTGTCCTATTTGGTTCGCAGGGCACGTGAACAATTCTCCTGAGCCTCTTGGGAGAAAGAGGATGGACCGGCGCTCCGGCCTCGGCAAGCCAATATTGCCGGGGGATGAAGACACGAGGATCCAACCACGGCAAGCCAAGGTTTCCGGGGGCTGCGGATTCAAATAAGTCTTTCATCCCCTGTTATGCACTTCCGTATGGAACTGGGACATGTGAAACCTCGTTTATGTTCTTAAAACCACCGTGCTCCCCCTTTCCTGTACGCGAGAGCTACCTCCTGGGTCGGAATTTGGTAGTAGTCGTGGTGGCAAGGAGATGAATGAGGGGCCTAACTCTACTTCGCCCCTGCCTCCGCCAAGAGCGCGAGAATGGTTGACTGGAGTGGGGAAACGGCAAGGCCTGTTCACGGGCAACAATGTTTATCTTAAAAATAACAAGGATTCTTCCTTGGCATGGGCCTCGCTCACGCACAAAGAACCCGGCAAACCCCCTTTTTCATTAAAAACATCCCATACATGTACAGTTCATACGGAATGAAAAACATCAGCAAGGGGATTACAAGCTTTAAATCTAACAACTGCGTGCAGGCTTACAAACTAAAAAGAGATAAGGTGCCCGTGATCCCTCTCTTGTCCCTCTCCTCAGAAGGTGAAACAAGACAGCAGGAGGGTGAAAGGAGCGCCTAGGCGAGGTGTGAGAAGCAGAAGGCACCAAGAGAACATCCCGGTGCCGGCGGAGGGGCTAGAAGATGAGGCAACGGCCCGACAATACGCGACGAAGGCGTCGGTGCCCGCGTACTCCGAGTTGACGGCCGCCGCCCGCCTTCTTCGCCTTCTCTGGCCTTCCTACGCCAGCCGCCCAAGGAGGCGATGGGGAACACGCCGATGGAGAGCTTGACGAGGAAGGCCCTCGGCAAGGCTCGAGACCGAGGGAAGGACGACGCGATTAGTCGAAGTCGGGGTCGGCATCCTGCCGCCCGACTCCCTCGTCGTCGCTGTCGTTGTCCTCCTCGTCACTCCCGCTCGAGGAGGAATCTTCATCGTCGGAGGAGCTATCCACGCAGCACTTCAGGCGAGTTCCAAGATCTCCGAAGACCTTGACGAAGAGCAGGCCGCCCTCCATTAACTTGAAGTAGAGGACGAGCCCCACCGTTAGGCTATGGATGTGAGCAAATGTCTTCCATCCGCGACGGAGATACATAACATGAGGAGCGGGGAAGTTGATGTCGACCCGCGTGCCGCCGGTCCCGCAGCCCCTCATGTGCAATCTGAGGGTCTGGGGTGGATCGAGCTTCATCTCCTCAGCAAAGGGGGTGGGGAGACAGAGACGACGATGCGGTGACCGGCGCAGCCTGATGAAGAACTCGCGGGGCTGGTCCCCGACATGGCCCTCCATCGCGGGAGGCACCGCTGGCAGAGGCACGGACATCGCGCCGCCTCGTCCCCCTCTCCCCCGACCACCGCGGCGACCTCGGCCACGCCCCCTCCCCTTCCTCTCGTAGCCTGCTCCGCCGCCGTGGGCTCGTGGTAAGGAGGGATGCGCTAACGAGCAGCAACCCTCGCCGCCACCATCGAAGGCCCAGCACCTCCTCTTGCCATGGCGGGTGGAAGAAGGGAGCGGAGGTGGAGGAGGATGAGTACTTAAGGAATGTGGGACGACGCCCCCTCCCCCTCCTTATAAAGGGGCGGGGTCGAGGCTCGGCCGCCCCACTCAGCCAATCTAGCCATCGAAGGCGCAGGGAATCAGGACCAACCCGCTGCCCCAATCAGTGAAGACCCAGTTTCCCGCCTCCACCGCCCGCCACTTGCATGAAGGACACGTGGCGGGCGAGTAGGGCCGAAAGGACGGGTGAGCCGACTGTTCCCCGCCCCGTTATCTGGGGGGGCGCCTTGAAGAGTGCGACCCGAGTCCATCAAGTAAATGTGCCGCACATCCACGCGTCCCTCTTTTTATGGGGAAGGCGCGAGCCGCTCTTTACCACAATGTGACGCATGCTTGCGGAAACCGCATCGCGCATGACCCGCACGTCACGCATGCCCCTCCACGTCACGCATTCAATGCGGGTCGTGGGGATGCGCAGCGGACGGAAGAGTTATTGCGGTGGAAATCCGCTCCGCCTACCCGCACACCGTTCTGGGCCTGGCCCAACAACGTGCTGCGCTTATGTGTGGCCCAGGCCCGGGGGCTTCTGTCGGTGTACAAAAGTAGGGGCTCTCATTTTGACCCCTTTACTTGTGCACGGGCAGTCAGAGCCACGCGCCTCGGCCGCACGTACCAGGGCAAAGGAGGGAAGCCGGAGAGAAGCCGAAGCACAAGACAACCAAGACAACACCAAAGGTCAGAGACACAGGGATCAAAGGGGCGAGGTGGACCCCCAACTTGCCCAACGCCAACAGAGTGAGCCACCCTTGAGCCCAAGGGTTCCAAGCATCGCCATCAACTACATTGGAACTAGGGCTCGGGAGGCACCTCCGTGGTGGCATGCAGATCTTTGTCAAGATCATAAATATGTGAGATCAGATGAGAACCAGAAGACGGCGACCCTCGGCGGAATCCTTGCCGAGGAGTTCCGCAAGACCCCTGGCAAGCGCCTTGCCGAGGACGACTGCAAGGCCACGACAAGACCCTTGACGGGCCCCCGGCAAGGCCCTTGCGGAGGGCGTCAGCGGGGCCACAGCCTGGCCCGCGTCGACCAAGACTCCACCGCCGTCCCCAAGCAGCTGCTAGCTCAACCAGTTGGGCAGGCACCTGCGTGGCGACGGGCGGCCTCTATGCCAACTCAGCAAGCACCTGCATGGTGGCATGCAGATCTTCGTGAAGACCCTACCACCGCGCCACCTCAGCTACCTACCTGCCTACATGGCGTCGCATGCATCGCTAGCCTGGGCGCGTGTCAAAGCAAGGCGAGGCGGCGACGGACGGGACGGGCCTCGTTCCCTTCCCTGATAAAGCTAAGGGACACCTAAGCCACGCATTAAATGTGTCTTGTCCTGTAACACGGGCGATAAGCTCGCAGCACTGTATAACTTTCCACCTCCTGTGTGCCACTGTGGCAGCCCCTTTCGACTATAAAAGGAGGCCCATGACGTACTAGAGAGGGATTCGGCTCTTTTGGGAAAGTTGCACCCCGTAGCTAGCTCAAGAACACTCAATACATCCACCAATGCAGGACTAGGGTATTACGCATCCTCGCAGCCCGAACCTAGGTAAATGATCCTTGTGTTGACTGTTAATCCTGCTCTTCTCACGACCCCACGCCCCGGCAACCGTAGTAGGGATTCTTGTGATCCCATAGGTGTCGTTCTCCACCGACAAGCTACTAGGCAAACAAAGAAAAGAACTTCTAAGAGTGAAGATGAATACTTTGTGATTGAGGAGGAAGTGACCTCCAAGAAGGAAGTTGTGAAGAAAGGTATGTTGGTGCTGCTGCCACTACCAAACCTGGACTGCAGAAGAAAGCTCCACCTAGGAGAGCTCCAATGTTCAAAGTCAGAGCCTCAACCCAAGAAACCATGAAGTTTACTTTGGAACAATCTGATGATGAGGCTGCTGAGTGAAAGAAGAAGAGAGCTAGATCCACTACTGCAAAGGTGCTTGGAAGACCTTCCATAAGGGAAGATGATGATGAGGAGGAGGAGGAAGAGACAGCTGCACCTCCGGCCAAGACACATAAGCTGATGGGGGATGCTATCAGGACTGGTGCTGCTCCTTCAAAGCCCAAGTCCGCACCCAATCCTATTGCACCCAAGCCCACATCTCCATTTCAAGCACCCAAGTCAACTGCCCCAAAGAGATCAACAAGGAATATCTCAGCTGCAGAGAAGAACAAGGCCCCAGTGCCTGAAGTGCAGGAAGATGATGAGCCACTAGTGCTAGAAAATTGAAGCCCAAGATCCCAGATCTTAATGATAATCATCCTCTGGCAGGAAACATGAAGTTGAGAAAGGATCATGGTCTGAGACTATGGAGGCAAAATGATCCTTATGCCACAAGGAGAAGGACTGATGTGGACTATCATACAAGAGAACAACAGGACTTCTATGAGACTATCTTGTTGGACAAGAAGCCCATAGTTTGTGACATGAAATGGGTCGATTGGGATTACATTGATGGCAATGAAGATTATTTTCCCCATGTGCATGAGAGCTTCAGGATGAATGGTGTTGAAAAATTTGTTGGTCAGAAATTGGCAAAGTGGAACGATGAGATGATTATGCAGTTATACTCACTTCTACCCTGATGGTAAGATAGTGTGGATGACTGAGGGCACTAGATATCAATATCAACCTCTGAATGGGACAAGCTGATCAATGCTCCAAGGAAGAATAAAATGATCTTGATGTTTATGGCAAGCCTAGGAAAGACCACAACTCTATGGCTAATATGTATGAGCCCATAACCGATGCAGCTTTGGAGACACACAAGCTCGGATCTATTTATTATCTGCTCGCTGGTTTGACTACGATGAACACCATCTTGAGGCACACTCTGTTTCCCAAGTCAAGAGATCACATGATGATACGTGGTCACTCCATCAACCTGCTTCATTTGTTTGATGTCCCTCAGAAATTTAAAGTCATGAGCTTGATCATTGAAATAGTCAAGAGGACAGCAGTCGACCAGAAGAGGTCTTGTGGATATGCCCCACACATCCAGACATTGATAAATTCCAAGGTGGGAACTGGGACATATCTACTTGACAAAGAGCATCTACCCCTGAGGCCAAACTTTGAGGACAATAAGGTTGTCATGGATGCTTCGCATCCTACTTGTGCTGAAGCTCGGGAGAAGATTGAGAGAGCTAAGGCTACAAAAGTAGCAAAGACAACAAGTGCCCCAGATGCTTCTACAATAATTCTCAAGGCTAAGCAAGATCAACTCAGTTATCTGATTGAGGTTATCATGAGGATTGAGAAAATCCTGCCCACCTTGTCTCAGAATCAGGAGAGTCTTGAGAGGATCATTGAGACAAAGATGAATGACCTTGATGTTAAGGTCACAGATATTCAGACCATTGTAGAGAAGCTCAAGGATGATGCTGAGGACAGGGATGCACTACTAGGAAAACCCTGACCAGTAGCGCTGTTTTTTTGCTATTAGTAGCGTGGGCAGGCGCGCTACTGCTATGGCGCTATAGCTATTTTTTAGCAGTAGCGCTTGTTTGGCCAAGCGTTACTGGTATCTAAAGCTAGTTGTAGCGTGCTACAACCCAGCGCTATTGATAATTATCAACAGCGCGTGGAACTGGCCAGCCCTACTGTTACTTGAGTGCTACTGGTAATCTTTACCCCCACGCCACTGCTAACTTCTGTATATTTTTTTTGCGTTTTGGCTATGTACACAATTATACAGATCCAAAGTTATTAGAAGTCTCGACATGTCTCAAGTATCTCATCATCATCAATCATGGTCGAACACATGTCTTGAAATAGCATTACAAGTTCTCAATACATGCAACTACGTGGTCACATACTCATGTTTCATCATTTATGTGGACTATGATACGACCGCATAGAAGATAAGAGCGATCATGATGATCAAAAGCGGTATTATGTAGTAGTTTTTGCAGCGGCGCTGGTTCTGAATCCCCTGTTGTGCTATGAATCTCAAGTAACTAGCTTCAGGTTCCGCTCTGCTATCAAACCCTTTCTGGCTTTCGCCGGAGAAGCCAGAGACTTGGGCCTGACATTCTGGCCACTCATCATACACACCCGGAACATGCCCTACATACACGGATACCACTTCCTCGCCATCGTTGATCTATATACCTGTCAGAGATGCATATATATAGTTATTCTAATTCCAGGATCAGAATAGTTATTTGGATCACAGCCAGTCCTGTAAGGCCCGACGAGATCCTCCCGAACTTCCAACCGATACAGCGGAGGAAAAAGAAGAAGAAAAAAAGTCGATCTCAACACACCCCCACGATCCCCACCTGTCCATCCCCCGCCGCACCCGTCTTCCTCCCCTACCGCACCCAGCCTCCCTCCCGCCGCCGCCGGCCATCGGCCTCCTCCCATGGCCCTACAGCCGCCCTTTTCTCGTCACAAGACTCTTCCTCCTCGCGGACCCGCCCGAACTCTGACAATAAAAGCACCCACCACCACCCGACCTTCCCGCCCAACCTCCCCTAAGCCGCACCAAATCCACTTGCCCGCTGCAGTTCCCAGCCCTTGCACCTTGCCCAGGAACTAGCCTCCATGCCGCCTCCCGCCTGGATTCGCATCCAAAGACTCCGCCCCATGAGACTGGCGGCCCCGAACCTACCTCTTCATTTAGCTCTGCCGCTGAGATGCTCCCTGCCCGCCGGAGCCCCGCTGCCGTGGCCCAACCTCCTGCCCGCCGTCGCGGCTGAGCCTCCACCCCGCTGATTTCTCGCACGCTTCGACGCGTGTGAATCTTGCATCGCCCAATGGTGCAGCGCCGGACCAAGTTACCAGCAGGGGAGGTGCACTGCGAGGTGGCAGAGAAGTTCTCCCAAGGTTGAGCGACAGCTGTGATCTCACCCGCGCAATTCCACCGACTCCCGGGGCCCCGCCGCCCGGCTCCTAGTGTGCCACCGCCCCATCCACCTGCCCGTGTCGTCGGTTCCCCGTGATTCCGTCAGCCCTTGACCTCCTGCAGATCTGGCCACAAGCACGCAGTCCGCGCGGGGATGCACTGGCCCTCCCGCGAGCTCCGCCCCCATGCTCTGCTCCAATCCATTCTTTCTGCCGCTACATCGAAGGTTCGATTCTACAATCAACGCCAGTTCAAAAGTGCATGAATTGAAGAAATATGCTTCAGCGTGCATAAAAAATGTAGTGGCGAGCTCCTGCACAGTCGGCGTCCGGTGAGTGGATCGTTGCCTGCGTCCCTTCATATCCCGATGCATCATCGTTGGCACCGAGGTAGCCTGCCTCGCCGGTCTTTTCCCGTCAGAGCCTCTCTTGAGTACACCCCGTGCATTTGCCACGGTCGTAACACACATGTTCTCAAGTTAGCCCATGTCTAATTCTCCTGGTAGAAATTCGTCTACCCTGTACTTGTCCGTATCTCCGTATTGATTAATCACAAAGCTCTCCAAAAAACAAAACCAAAGGCTTGCTGCTTCCTCAATTCCTCTGTCCATCATTCCTGCTACTCCTAGAGACTTTGGACTGCAGATTGCCTCGCCCCTGTGACACAATCTATGATCCAGGCTTTTTCCACTAACAAGTGCTGCTAGAGTTGGCCGTATGGGCACACCAAACTAAAAAAAGTGGTGAGTGGAAGAGGAGTGGCTTGATTGTGAATGCATCAGAGATACGTGCTTGCGAGAAGATAGTGTACTACTGTAGAAAACACCATTTGTGGTGGAAAAGAGAGCACGTGTAATACTCTAGCAAGAAAGGACACGTGTTCTACTCCAAGAAAAAACAATTTATTTTTTTGAATCTATTCTTGGTTGGGTTTAGACATTTATCTTGTGTAGTTATGTTATCTTTGTGTGTTTATTAAGTAACAAACCTTTCAGGGGGAGAAGTATGATTTTATTATTTTCTAAAAAGGTAAGTTCACATTCACAAAAAGATTGAAGAAAACATACCTCCCATTCCCTCCTGTAGGAGGATCCGCCCTGGGAGTTCTTCCGGTACCAGTTCAATATTGCTCCATTTGGCAATTCGTGTTCTATCGTTTTTGCAATTCGTGTTCTATTGTTTTGGCAGTTCTGTTAACAAAGAAAGAATATGCCCATTTTCTAGCACTTTCTGTTTTGTAGATGATGTTCATGCATAAAAAATGCAAGACAATCTACAAGTTATTGTTTTAAATTTGTTTACTCTTTTGAATGTTTTAAACAGATTTTGAGCGACAGTTGGATAGTTTCTATAAGAAGTTGTGTGTATTTATTTTTGACAATTCGCTGTGTTTATTAGAAAGACGGAAGTTCAACATGTGAAACTTACACAGCTCATTCTATATAAAAAAGGAATAAACAACATAAAGATCACCAAAAAAAAGATGGATCTTTTCACACTGCAAAAAAAGAACATCTCATAGTACAAAATCAGTGTTTGTTTCTCTTTTCCAAAATAGGAATAAAAGTAACATGTCGGAGCTATTTTTCTGTATGTCTCCGCCAACATCGTCTCCCCGATGCGCGCCGCCACGCCCGGCCCCCATCCTGCCTCGCGCGACTACCCAATAGAACCAAGAAATCCGATTTCAAAAAATAGAGAAGTTTCGGTGTATATAAAAAACTAATATTTACTAAAGAATGAAATGAAGAAGTTCATATTAAAATAACAGAATAGATAAAAAAGTTCATAAAAAATGATTTTTCGTGTTTTCATATTAGAAATGATGTTATCTATTCTATAGAAGTTCAAATGTAAATAACAAACCGGTTCAATATTTATTATAAAACAAGGATTTTTCCGTTACTAAAAATATAAACCAAGAAGTTAAAAATTAGAAAAAAATAGAGTAGTACAATATTTATAAAAATATAGTTTTTCCTTGGTACTAAAAAAATCGTGAAGTTCAAATTAAAAATAACGAAGTAGTTCTTTGTACACGGAAAACTCAAATACTTTCCGTTTCTAGAAAATAAAAAGTATGAATCTCTATTTTAAAAAATGTTTAAAACTTATTTAGAAACATATTTTTCCTAAGAATAATACTAAGAAGTTCAAATTAAAATAATAAAGAAGTCCGAGGATTAGAGAAAATTCAGATTTTTCTCGTTACTAAAGAATAAATAAACAAGTTCAAATTTAAAAGAAAAGGAACAACTAAAAAAGTTTAAAAATAGATTTTCAATGGACCACCATTATGAACCAAAAACAACCATACCTAGTGAAGGGGAGCTCTTCGCAGCTGTCAGTGGAAAGATGGAAATTGGTTCTAAAAGAGCCGTTAGGCGGAGCTTCTTTACACGCTGGTAGCAGAACAGCCCAGGCAGCTTAACGTGCTCTTGGCACAAAGGTAATAGAATGGGAGTCTGACGACACCCGGTACTCGGGGAAGACTTCCACCTATTAATGTTCTTTTTCTTTTTTTGCTGCTCGTCTCCAAAAAATCTAGAAGTTCAAAGCAAAATAACAAAGTGGCTCGGTGTTTATAAAAAAACTAGGATTTTACCATTATTAAAATACTCAGATATCCCTTAATATTAAAAAATCAATCATGAAGTTCAAATTGAAAGAAACAATGAAAGTCGATGTTTATATAGAAATAAAAACAATTCTTTAATTAAAAATAAAATGTAAAGTCCAAATGAAAATAGCACATAAGTTCAAAGTATATTAAACCATTGGATTTACAAGTTCACAAAAAACAACGTCATTTTAGCATTTTTAAAAACTCAAATTTTCCTTCTAAAGAATAAAACCAAGATATTCAAATTAAAATAACGGAGCAACTCGACGTACAGAAAAACCTCATTTTCATTACTAGGAAAAAGTATTTTTATTCAATTCAAATAAAGTTGTTCGATGCTTTCTTAGAAAACTCAATCTTTTCTTCTATAAAAATAGAAATAAGAAGTTCAAATTAAAATAACAGAAAAGTACGGAGTTTATAAAATACACAGATTTACATGTTAAAAAATAAATACCATTTTTGGCATTAAAATAGCAAGTTTCGACATGTATATCATTTGTGCAACCCCGTTGAACAGGGTGTGGAACTACAAAAGAAATTACACGACCGAAGTTTAAGGTGAAAACCACGAGCAGTTCAACTACTACACGAAATGCATTTTAGGTGATATTAAAAACAATACAAAACTAAAAGCATAAAAGGGTTGTTGCAAGAAGTTCACGTGCTCCCGCCTGCGTGGCTCAAAATGTCTACATGAAAAAGTTGCCCCTATTCATGAGCTTTCCAACGTTATATTATATGCTACATTGCGATGTACGTTTTAAAAGTTTCATGTATACCAATTAAAACACCTTTTTATGTGTTCAAAAGATTCTTTTGAACCTTCGCGAGTATGAAAAAATGATCAACACGGGAAAGTTGCGTGTTTTCAACAGTTTTCCATCGGTATATCATTTGCTCAATTCTGGTAAGTGGTTGTGGAGTTACGGGCAAAAAATAGTGCGTGAAAAACGGAGTGAAGTTCAAACAAAACTGCTCCAGAAGTTCAACCTCTTCACGCAGTGCATTTTCGAAGACTCTGTTTTCGCAATGAAGGTAGAGCACATGATCTAAGAATTTCAGATTGAAAACTGCTAGAAGTTCATGTACTACACGGTGTGCATTTTGTATTAAAAGAGAATGAAAAAGCAAAGGCTAAAAGTTTTGTGGCTAGAAGTTCAAGTGCTCGCCCGAGAAAGTTCAAAAATTCCCGTGAGAGAGGTTGAACAAAAATATGTGACAGAAGTTCAAGGTGAAAACAGCGGGATGTTCAACTACTACACGGAAAGTATTTCAGATAAGAATATAAGAATAGAAAATAAAAGCTTCAAAGGTTTTTTGAACCAAGTTCACGTGCTCCTCCCGGTGAAGTTCAAGATCTCTAGTGCGAGACGTCCAACCTTCAATTACATGTAAAAAACTGGCGAAAACTATGTTATTTTATCCATTTTTAAAACTACTCTCAAACAACAACAGATTTGTAACGTCTGTTTGCATAAAAAATGCTCCTATTCATAAGCTTTCCAATGGTATATTATATGCTACATTCCGATGCGCGGTTTAAAATTTTCATGTATACTGTTTAGAACACATTTTTATATATTAAAAAGTTTCTTTTGAACCATCGCAAGCATGAAAACTGATCAACACGGGAAAGTTGCCTGTTTTCAACAGATTTCCATTGATATATCATTTTCTCAATTCCGGTAAGTGCTTTGGGAGTTACAGGCAAAAACAACACGCCAAAATCAGAGTGAAGGTTAAACAGACATGCCTGAGAATTTCAACTACTTCACGCAGTGCATTTCCATTCGTGATGAAGGCAAAAATCATGATCTCGTCATTTTCTAATGTATTTCAAAATGGCAGGAATGTCATTTGTGTAAGTTTAAGTCCTCGGTCGGAGAAAGTTAAAAAAATTATTGTGAGAGAGATTTGTACAAAAGGAATATCATTTGTTTAAGACTGACGAATAGATGAGAAAATTATAAACGAAAATACGTCACAGAAGTTCAACGTGAAAACAGCAGGAAGTTCAACTACTACACTGAATGAATTTCAGATGAAAAACTTTTAAAACCGTCGCGAGTATGAAAAAATGATCAACACGGGAAAGTTGCGTGTTTACAGCAGCTTTCCATCGGTATATCACTTGCTCAATTCCGGTGAGTGGATGGAGTGGTACGAGCAACAAAAATACGTGAAAAATAGAGTGAAGTTCAAGTAAACATGTTGAGAAGTTCAAGTTCTTCACGCGTTGCATGTTTGAAGAATCAGTTTCGCGATAAAGGCAGAACGAATGATCCTGCCGTTTTCGAAATTACTTGAAAACGGCTAGGAATCAGAGAAAACCAGCAACATAAAAAAGTTTCGCATTTTTTGTAGCTTTACAACGGTATATTATTTGCCCCATTCCGATAAAATTTGTGAAAATTATAGTGAAAATATGTTTTTAGCTATTTTTAAAATTGACATAAAACTGTGATGAATTGGGGGAAATAATATATACCAAAAAGTTCCGCATTTCCTCAAGCTTTCGAACGCCATATCATTTGCTGCATTCCGACGTAAGGTTAAAAAATTAGCTTGAAAATACGAACTCGGTGAAACTTATACTATTTTCTAAATTATTTTTAAATCATTCAAAATTAGAAAAAACTTTCAGCAAGAGAAAGTAGCGCATTTTCATAAGCTTTCCAATGCTATATCATTTGACTCAATTAGATTAGCCGTTTAGAAATGACATCGAAAATACGAACTCGGCTGTTCGGTTTGTGAAATTTTATGATTTTCCACATTTACTCTTTAACCATAAGGAATTAGATAAAAATTTCAACATGTGGAAGGAGCGGTTTTATAGCAGCTTTCGAACACCATATTATTTGCCTCATTCTGATAAACAGTTTAGAAATGCAATCGAAAATACGATTCACATTTTTTGTATGAAGAAAAAACTATTTTCAAAACTACTTTTAAACCGCTTACATTTTGCCAAAAATTTAACTTGGGTCATGATACTTGTGTCCATAGCTTTCCAACAGTATATCACAAGCCACATTTGGGAAATGTTGGCGGAAGTTCAACCTAGCACACGGGGAAGTTCAGGTCGAACATCTCAGGCAGTAAAACTGCAAAAAACGCAATTTCATCACATTCCGAGAGCAAAGTCGGCCAACGAGCGAGAATCCTATTTAAAACAGGTATTTAGTTGATAAAAAACGTTTTTAGATTACACTAACATCATATAGAACATCACTAACCAGAATAATTCGTGCGGAGAGACACGATTGCGAAGATAGCTCAAAGGTCGGGTTCGTACAAAGGGAAGTTCAGGCGTGTTACTCAGGCAGTTCAGGTTTTGATCAGAATAGTGTTTATATATATATATATATATATATATATATATATATATATATATATATATATATATCATGAAGCGAATTGAACGAAACAGTTATGAAATAGAAGCAACATATATAGTAAACGTAGTTAACAAATTTCATCGTACCGAAAGTAATTAACTAGAGCACGGCACCATACATCTAATAGTTTCGTCATACTGAGAGATTCAAAGTTTCGTCGTACAGAAAGTAACAAGTAACTAAATAGACACATTGTTTTTAAGTAGTGCACTCTTCCCATCTGTCCATATCTGGAAGGGTGGACCCAAGCTTAGTGAAAGGCGTCATGTCCTGGCGTTGTAGGGCAATGCGGGCTCGGACGTCAGATCGCGATATTGGGCCACCGTAGAACATCCCATTCTCTTCGAGGACATCTTTCATGCTGATGGACGCAATTTCCTACTGGATCCGGTAGAAATCATTTTGAAGTCGATTATCCGGCACGGCTCCAAAGGCTTCGGCCCATCTCTGGATATGGGTACCGGATGAAGATTTCATGTAAAGTGATTGCACATCCCTTCTGTAGTCCATCATTAGATGGATGACATAGAATCCATCATTCTCCCTTCTTTCTAGTTGCTGGATGCAACAGAAGTCAGTATTGTGGCCGAAACAAAGCCCGGTTATCGGTGGAAACGACACCTATGGGATCACTTGGATCCCTTCTATGGTTGGCGGGCGCGGGGTTGTGCAAAGAGCGGGTCTAGTAGCCAGCACAAAGATAGTTTACCCAGGTTCGGGCCGCGAGGATGCGTAATACCCTAGTCCTGCTTTGGTGTATATTTGAATGTTCTTGAGCTCTTGAACTTGCTGCGGTGCGTCCATAGTCCAAAAGATCGGAATCTTTCTCCAGTACGCCTCGAGCCTCCTTTTATAGTCAAAAGGGGTCGCCACAGTGGCAAACAGGAGGTGGAAAGGCATACAGCGTACAAGCTTATCGCCTGTCATTACGGGACAAGGCGCATTAAATGCGCTCCTTAGGTGTCCCGTTGCTTTATTGGGGACGGCAAAACGAGGCCCGTCCCGCTCGTCGCCGCTCCGCCTTGCTCCGACACGCGTCCAGTCCAACGAGGCATGCAGCGCCACATAGGCTGGTAGGCTGCTGAGATGGCGTGGTGGTAGGGTCTTCACAAAGATCTGCATGCCACCACGTAGGTGCTTGACTAGCTGGACTAGGAGCCACGTACTACCATCACTAAAAAAAGATACACTTCTGTGATGATACGTGTTTGTCACAGTAGGTCGCGTTTTTTGTCATGCATGTACATCCATGACAAATTTATGACAGAATCAAGATAGTCATACCTGTGTCGTCAGAGAAGTGTTCCATGACATTACCAAAATTATCATCACGGAAGTGTCCACTTCCATGACGATAAATTGCGCGTCACAGAAATGCTTTCGTCAAGGGTGACCGACACGTGGCATCCACCATAACGGAACACCGTTAAGCTATCGGGTCGGGTTTTGGATCCGATAACCCGTTAACAGCCCCGACCAATGGGGATTTTCCACGTGTAAAATCATCATTGGTCGGAGGAAACACGATATCGGCACATCGTTGGGACATATGTCATCCACTCATTGAATGTATATGCCTATGATACGTCGACACGTGTACGACGAATCAAGTTTAAATGGGCCGCCCAACTAAAGGCCCACAAGATTTGGCGGCCCATAATGGGCCGGCCAGATTAAAGGCCCACGAGATTTTGCGGACTATAATGGGCTGGCCCAGCTAAAGGCCCTGAATTTCGTGGGCCATAATAGGCCGGCCTGTAAAGGCCCACAAGATTTTTGTGTGCCATAATGGCGGCCAGGTAAAGGCCCACAAAATTCTTGCGGATCATAATGGGCCGGCCCAGCTAAAGGCCCACGAGATTTCACCGACATTAATGGGCCGGCCCAGCTGTAGGCCCACAAGATTTTGAGGACCCTAGTAGGCCGGCCCATTAACTGGCTGCCATGTTTTGGGCCAAATGCCGGCCCATAATTGATCCGGTCCATTAATGGCCTGCCATGTTCCGGGCCTAGTAATGGCCCATATAAGATCCGGCCCGTTAAATGCCTCCCACTTTCTGGGCCAAATCACGGCCCAGATTAGGTCCGGCCCTTTAAGAAGTTTTGGGCTCAATTATGGCCCATATCAGATTCGGCCCGTTGACTGGACGCTATGCTTTTGGGCCCACTTTCTAAAGGCCCATTTACTAATTCGCCCTGATATTAGTTTTGGCCTATTAAGGGCCCATTAAACATTTCGGCCCTATATTAATTTCGGCCTGTTAAAAGCCCGTCATATAGTTGGGCCTAACTACGGCCCGGTTTGCATCCGGCCTGCTCGCAGCCGATATCTGATTGGGACAAACAAGGACCGAGACAACTTTGGCCTGTTAAAAGCCCGTGAATTGATTCACACAATCATGGGCCGGGGTCCATTTCGGGCTGCCGCCGGCCCATGAGCTATTCAGCACGTTTCATGCCCAGCTTACTTCTCAGCCTCCTAAAAGCCCATCGAGTTTTCTTGCGAAAAGAGGGCCGGGGGTTACTCGGCCTATTAAAGGCCCGAGTCTACTAGTGGGCCAGTTTGACGGTGCCCATGATGTGGACCATACATCGTGATTGCATGACGGCCCGATTATGTACCGTAATTTTACGGTTTGGCGGTTTATGCGAAGATGATATATATATACGATAAAATAACTGCAGCATCGTGAATAAGAAAAAACCTAGACTATGCAATAAAGAAATTACGGCATATTACATCCACTGGGCATCAAAGTTCGCCACTATGATAATAAAGCACAAGCAGACAACTGATTACATACACTGGGCATTAAAGATCGCCACTAGTGCAAATAAACCCGCCGAAAATAATATACAAAACCGACAGCACGTCAATAGAGTTCAAGAAAGGTTAGCCTGTTGAGGAGCTGCGCAATCACCGAAACAAGATGATAAGATCAAGCGCTTGTTCAACACTTATATCTTCCTCACTGAAAGATAAACAAGCAGACAGATGAGAGGTTTTGCACATAAAAGTATCAGTGCTGACAATTCATCACATTTCTTACTGATGAATAAAGTGACACAGTTTAAAATTGCATTAACACAATATGGTATTGTTCAGGTCAAGACATGGCAGGAATTGACATTGTGAAGGAGTTGGCAGCTTCACGACATCACTGGATTACAGATCAAGAACTCATAAGTATCGATGGTTAGTGTCTTTGTCAATTTAACCCATTTCAGATTGGCAAATAAAGAGGCGGTTTAAATAATAGTAGAATGATATGACATTGTTCATAGTTAAGACATTGCAGAATATGACATTGTGTCAGAGTGGGTAGGTTCACCACACCACCGGATTATGGATGAAGAACGAAGCATACATGCGGTGCAAAAGAAGATCACTTGCTCAGATAGTTTAATTTACATGGTATTAAGAAGGAACTTGGTTGTACAACTGAAAAACTAAATTGAGAAGGACAAACTTTTGTTTATGAACTACATAATAAACTTTAAACATGCAATTTGATGCAAAAAATAAACAGCTATTGCAGTCATGCCTAACCAAATATACACAACAAAGTCTGAAGGCTTGAGAAAGACAAACTTACATTATTGGTGAAGACAGGCGCTATAAAGCCCTTGTCCATGCTGATGGGGGGGGGGATTCAAGAAGTTTAGCACAGAATGTTCTTCATAAGCATTGCCTTTATTCTTCATTTTGTTAAGAGTAAATATAGATGTGATAATATACAAAAAAATGGAGAATATTTAAGATAAGATGAAGAGTGATGCTACATAACCAAGTAGCTATAAATGTATGTGCAGTGATACAGGCAAAAGGCATAGCCAAGAGCAATGCACAGCTAAACTTCTTCAAGACCAACCTTATGGTAAGAGTAAATATAGATCCGATGTGTAGAAAATGGAGGGCAAAGGAAAATAAGCTGCTGAGTGATGGTACATGAACAACTACTGTCAATATAAGTACACCGATAAAGGACAACATGTACTTACAAGAACAATGCAGAGCTAAAAAATTCATTGGCATTGGATATATTCTACACTAATGTAACCATTCATACAGATCGAGATAATTTGGAGCGAACAATTGATAAGCAAGGTATCATGCATACCGCTGTCACATAATGAACCGGTATGTATGCAAGTACGGTGATACAGGACAACAGTACTAACAAGAGCAAAGCAACGGGCATCATATTTGCGATATCCTGTCGTTCTTTTCAAACCGAATTCTTCTTCGAGCTGATTTCCCGCAAAAAGATCCGTAAGGCACATGCGGAAAAGTAGAAGTTCAAATTGTCATGTGATTTCATAGACATTACCTCATCACAGGAACGAGACCAGTGCATAACAAGGTTTTTCCATTCAATATCTTCTAAATTTAGCACAGGAGACTTCACCGGAAATTCGTTTATAGACTTGCCATCAAAGTGTGATTTCCTCAGGTAACACCGATACTGCTGCAATGCTTGCTTGAAAAGCACAAGAAAGCTTTGCTCGTCATGACTATCCAGATTGACCCTCACCTAGTTACAACAATGTAATGTAAATCATTGATGTGTTCGATCAGCAGAAAACAGGAAAATAATAACCATGAATAATAGCACTTACACGTAAGTTGGATAGGAAGATGTGAAAATGGTGTTTTTCTTCACTATAATCTTCCCATGATGGGAATATATGCACGTAGTCCCTAACAACATTGAAAGCATTGTCTTTTAAACTGGAAATAAATGGAATGGGGTTCCAATCTGCAGGAATTGGCCGTCTCTGCAGTTGGGATAGGTCTTCGCCGATGGACTTCTTGTACTTTTTTCTTTGGAGTGGGATTTTTTACGTAGTACGGCTGGTGCTATGGCAAATGAAATCGGTATATACCTTTTGTTGGAGTGCAGGTCCTGTGTGTTGGGGCTAGTGGTGTGGCGAGTGAAGTATGGGTACAGTCTGCTGGAGTCGGTCCTATGTTTTGTGTCACTGGTTGTACAACCAATATAAGTGGGCGCTGTCTGATTTCTCCGGCACCACCACGTTTTTCAAGGACTTCGCTGGTGCTCCTTCAGGTTCGGCAATCACCCTCTTCCTTTTTGACGTCTGATGCACAAGAACAGCATTTGAGTGGGAAAACGTGGTATGACGACAGATGGAATATGTATTGATAATGGATGGGCATAGCATCTCGAGTTATATGATGAGTAAACTAAGAAGATGGTGGTGCAACAAAGTAGAAGAAATGCAAGACAACATATGCAAGATACGCGAATCAATAAAACCTTGCCAAATTAGAATAGGAACCTTGATGGGTGAACAGGACATGCCATCTGCCTTTGACTCCTCGAGGTTAGAATAGTCATTAGAATGATATTCTGAACAAGAATCAACAGGTGAGGAGCGTACGAGTTTCATTGCTTCCAAAATGGCACTCAATGCCTTGGTGCCAATTTTGTAAGTCATTGCAGTGTTCCACAATATTCTTCTGATGCGCGGATTCTGATATTCACTGTAATTGCGTATAATATCTGAGAACCATGAAAACATAAATAGTTGTGAGATTATCTTTGTAATGCAGATGATATTCTAATATAGGGGCGTCCCTGTAAACCCTTATGTGCTATCACTGGATTCTGATGAGAGAGCTCATGTGTGCTGTAATATCGTGCGTGTATTTATATAATCAGGCACAAGTACAAAAAAAATAGGCCACACATGATGAACCAGAGCGCATTAAGAATGCAACTCCCAGCTGTCTCTCGACCATTTCAGGCGGTTGGATGAAGATCCTACGTCTGCTAACCCTTCTTCTTCCTCGTCTGTGATTCTTCCCATACAGAACACCGCACGGGCCGCCGGCCGGACCACCGGCCCCCACCGCCTGTGTTCCTCCGCCACCCCCACCCCCCACCCGCGTCGAGTTTTCTTCGTTCGGCGAGGCCCCACAACCACCCGAGCCCTTGGATCGCACCGGCGAACTCCGCGAGCTCAAAATCGACCCACCCAATTTTAAAATTTATTCTACTTGTGATTTAACTAGTGTGGAATATAAAAGGGAAAACCATAAGCATTGGGAGTATAGTGTTGAGCGTGCCATGGCGGATCTGAAGGTGCAAACCGGACAAAGGCAACTTCGCAACCAAGACAAGAAATCAGAGTAAAGCAGTGGCGATCTATTTTCTTGCTGCGATAAATAAGTTGAGCAGATACGAAAGAGTACCGCCTCTGGTGCGGCGCCGTGTACGCATCTGGTGAGAATTTGACGGTGTTGCGGTAGCGATGGCTATCGGCGGCGTGGAAGCAGATCTAGGAGGGTATACGATGGCGGCGGGGCGCGGTGGACGAGACGGTCGTAGGAGCGGCGCCGACAAGGTGGATGACGGCGGGGATGAAGCGAGAGGACGGGATGCAAGGATCCTGGTCCGAAGGCGTGGATGAGAGAGGTCGATCTCTTGTATGGACGGCGGCGTCGGGGTATCAGCTCCGGCATGATGGAGGAGGACGGCGGTGGATGGGGTGGCGGACGGCGGCGGACGGAGGAGGGTGGGGGTGGAGAGGGTGTTTTGGTGCCCACGAGTACTGAATGGGGAAAAGGGAGGTAGAGAGGAAGGGGAACCATGTAGTCGGTAGCGCTTGTCTCAAATGCGAGGAAATTTACAAACTTAGCCCCTGCTTCAAATTTCTACTACATCACAAAGAACATTAGTCGGTTGGGGATAGGACGGTAATATCGCATACACCGAATATTTGCCGACGAGAGTTTGTTTTTGGCGCCCACCGTATGAATATGAATCGGGAGGGAGTCGATTTCGCCGAGGGCACACTGTGTTTTGGCGCCCACCGTGTATGAATCCGGGTGAGAGGCGGTTGCGTCACGCTTGGGTGAAATTACAAACCTACCCTTATCGAAACCTATAGAAATCCAAGAGATAGGCTTTGCGTGGCGAGGATAGGCGAGTGATTTCCATCTCGCAGATTTTGGTTTCAAGCGACATCTGCGACTTTCCCCGCTTCGTTCAAATTTTGCACAGTGCACGCCATCGTGCCAACTCAATTCGAATCCCGTTTGTATTCTACTATTTTTTTCGGGCGGGATCCATTTTCAATTGGAATTACATTCTATATACATCATTTTTATACATATATACTTTCAAAAGCACAACACCATTTATACATAAATATGGTTTACAAATGGCATGATCTCAGATTCATAAGGTTGTATCCATCAATTTGGATTTTCAAATATTTGAAACCACTTTATGTTGAAATCCAATGTATGCATTCCTCGCTAACTATCTCCAATTAATGTGTGTTTCATGCGGGGTTTTTTAACTTTTCAAACATGTATAATGTGTTTCACACACGCAACATATAGCGTAATTCCGTTTAGACACTAATTGCATATAAACCATGCATTGTTTGTAATTGAAGAATCTATGGATCACCAATATTGATAAACCATATAACATTACATGTGTGCCCAAATTCAAATGAATATGCATGTTTGATACACCAATTTGCGTTATGATATTATCGATGTCGTGATCTCCAGTTTAAATATTTGAATCCCCTTTAATCTAGATATTCGTCTCATATAGCTATCACTCATGCTTATATAGGACTATCTCTCTGGACCTATACGCGTTCATCGTCTCTCAGGCATCTCTCGTGCTACTTGTATGTCGACAATGATCTTTTATCTTCGTAACACACTGACGGTACTCTCTCTATTGACCTTCGTCACTCTATCTCTCTCTAAGTATATCTCGCTCCCTGCTATGTGTCTCTAGCTATGATTCTCCATGTGGAATCTCTTTCTCTCACACAAACACAAAACTTTGTCTCCCGGGGTCTCATTTCTCTCAACTATTCCCATGTGTGCCACTCGCACACCCCTCATACATAGATGTCTTTCGCTCCTTAGATATGAGAACCTACGACTCTTCCTCTTCAATATCTCTTTCTCACACACAAACACAAACTCTGTCTCCTAGGGTCTCATATTTCTCCATTGTCATCTTGTATGTCGCTCAAACACACACCCTCTCCCTAGAGATATCTTATGCTCCCTCATATGTCTCTCTAGCTATCACTCTCGTTGTGAAATATCTTTCTCTCTGCAAACACAAAACTCCGTCTCTCTGGATCTCATTTCTCTCGATATTTGTTTGTATGTGACTCACATGCACCCTCTCTCTATCTCTCTCACACCCACACACATAACCCAGCCTTGATCCACTCGACTCCTATCTCTAGCGCACACTAGCTAGCATCTTTATCTTTCTATTTATCTGTTTCTCCATCAACCTTCTTTCTCGCCCTCACTCTTGATTCCTATCACGCACACTACATATGTTTCTCTCTACATGAATGCAGTCAAGTGCCCTCTCACACACATATATAACTTCACCCTTTGAACCACCCGACGGTCATCTCCGACACCCAAACTAACGGATGTCTCTCTAGCTAGCATCTCCATCTCTGTATCTATCTGTAGTTTCTTCGTCAACATTTCTTTCTCACACGGAGTCTTGCTTCCTATCACCCACACTATATATGTCTATCCATACATATGCATTTATAGGTTGATCTCTTTTGCACAATCGTTGCGCCTCACCCCTCTTGCCGCCATAGATGCATGCTCCAGCCCACGCCACTATCTCTTAAAGACAAAAACACATGCTCAATTGTCGGGCCTTCTTCCCTGCTTTCTCACATGCATGCATATTGTCATACCGATCTGTCTCTCCCATGTCGTTGATCTTAGGACTTATGTCTTCTTTCTGTTATCTCGATCATGTGGCCACAGCACACACACACACACATCCCACGTATACATGTATACCTCTCACACATGCACGTTCAAGGTCTCTATGTCTCCATACGTAGTTAATTACCCTCAATCCTAACGCCACACCGAACCGTTCTCCTCTTTTGTGCACATAACTTCCGCCTGGATGGGCAAAACACACACTCACACTTAACAATCTCCTTCTAGCTACCCCCCTGCCCCGCGCGCCTCTCACTCTTCCCCTATATCCCCGAATCCACTACTACCATCCCTTTGTTTAATTCCCCCCTACATGCACCATCGATATATAGTAGTCTTCCGTGGTGTCTCTCGAACAAACACGTTCTCTCGATGTCGACTCCTCTCACGCTGCCAAGACCTTCTCTTCCCTCCCACGGGCATTTTCTCTCTCGCACCCCATCGTTGGTGGCCTCTGCCATACACATCACCTCTCTATGATGAAGCCATGCACACTTAAATTACATCCGCCACAGAGGACCCCGGGACACACACGCGCGCGCGCACACACACACACACACACACGCACGCACACACGCACGCACCCCCCCCCCACACACACACTCTAAGACTCCCTCTCTCTCTCACACACACACACACACAAACACACACACACACGCACCACCCCACACACACTTAGACTCCATCTCTCTCTCACACACACACAAACTAAGACTCCATCTCTCTCTCTCCTCTCTCTCTCTCTCTCTCTCTCTCTCACACTCTCTCTCTCTCTCTCTCACACACACACACCACACACACTAAGACTCCATCTCACACACACATGCTCTAGGCGGAGCATTTGTTCCTACCACCCTTCATCCAACCTTACCCGTATGATAAACAATCACCTTTATTTACTTGCATAACATGGACAGATTCCACTTTACTTTAGTAGTCAGCAAACTTATTATCTGTATACCCTTATAAAAAACGAGTTGGCGATGATGGTGTGCCTGCCATCTTGTAATACAGACCGTATGATCTATATCTGACGGATAGGAAGCAAACTATGATAATTTTACAAAAGATACCCGCACCTCTCTCCACATCATTATCTCCGCAACCTGATTGCTCAGCAATTAAAAAGGAATAAGTCTCGAACAATCTAGCATGCATGGTGGCGCCGCGCCGGGCGCCTCCATCCCCATGCCTCCGCCCATTCCGACCACCACCACCACCACGCTCCACTCCTCCTCGCCTTATCTCTCATCTTTCATTTTTTCGATGACATTCTCGAGATACCAGTTTTTCGATAAAATTCTTGAGATATCATTAGTTTTTACACATGGGATTACTCCTACATGGGTCAATCACAACAGGTGTTTTGTAAAAAATGCATATTGATGTTCCGTGCAATGCACGAGAATCTTGCTTGTAATTATATAACGCAAATCACGAGCAGGAAGTGACATTTTTTTGACACAACTACGTTAACATGGCCACGTAAATCACGAGCAGGAAGGAGAAGGGAAGTGGGCTGTGGAGTAACATTTTTACCACAATTTCTTAGGAAACTGAGTGCAATACTTGAGTAGTTTTGCAAACTACCATTACTACTACACCTGAAACGGTTCAAAACCTATACTCCCTTGCCAGCGCGCGCTTCCCGCGTGAAATGGTCAGCGTCGCCTGGAACGTCAGTGCCGCATTAATGCCCGGCCAGAGCGGAGGCGTCCTCTCACTGGCGCCGGCTTTGAAGTGGCGCGACTGCTCCGCGTCGAGACTGGCCATAGGCCCTGTTTGGATCCATGGGTTAGAGTTAGTTTGAGCTAGTTGGGACTCAAATAGCCCTAAAGTATCCAAGCATGAGGGTTTAAATTGGAGCAAGTTGCACCGAACCCACCAAAAAACTATCCCACCCAAGAGGTGCTAATCGGAGATAGTTCTCATTAGGACCACGAAAAATCACTTTTCTCTCTCCATGAAGTGCATTTATTGTCAATCTAACCATGTCACCCAAACACCTCTTTGGCTACAGATTAGTTCGTGGTTAGTCATGAGTTAGTCTAACCTCTAGCTAAGTTAGAGTATCAAACAGAGCAAGATAGGACATGCAAGTTGCTCAAAGCATACAGGAAAATTCGTGACGTGAAAGGATTTTTTTTTCTTTTGAAAACGGAACGTGAAAGGAATTTTTTAGAATGCTCTTGGCATGTCGCTAACATGTGATAGTTAACCGACCTCAATAGACGGCAGAAACGCCAGCCCGCCGCACTTTGATAGAGACGAGGAGGGAGAAGTGATACATGCTGTTGGATTACTAGAGATAGGTGTCGCACGGAAGCCAAGAAATATGGTGATAGCGTGGGTTAGCCATGTACTAGTATGATGTAACTACACTGGGCTGCCGTGTTTCGTACTCTTCCAAATTCAATCGTGGAGATGATTGGTTAATTTTATATCGCTGAATAATATTAAATATTATGAGTGCAGACGCTCCACCACGAGGTTCCTTGCTCCAGCATGAAATATGTAATGAATTTCGTCCAGTTTGTAGGAAATGTTTTCGAAATGTAATGAATTTCATCCGGTTAATTTGAAATTTGCTTTGTTTGCACGAATTTCACCCGGTTAATTCATATAGTTGTCGAAAGGTATGCGGGCAGCATCGGATGGCATCCATCAGTGTCCTCGGACAGATGCCGGTGTAAATTTGTGGGCCAGCGCTGGAGATGCCCTAACTATCATGCTATAATCACTAACAATCCTCCATTATTTGGCAGGGAACAGTTATCCCTCGATCAAAATTAGATCTGCGGTGTTTCGCACTCCTCTCGCGTACGAGTGTAAACTCTTGCTTACATAAAAATGGAGCAAGTTGACGGCACTGTAGCACGTCATATCACTCGAACTAGCCAGCCTAACGAGCGGGAAAGCACCGCCCTTGTCATTTCGATCTGGATTTCTATCGATCGATCGCGCGAAAATGTTACGCTTCGCAAGTTCTAAAGGAAAAGGCGGCACACTTACGACTCGTACGCGTCGCAACCCCGACAGTCCGGCTCGCACGCCGCTCACCAAAGGGGACACGCGTTGTCTTGCAATTTCACTGACTTGTGGGACCATAATTGAATAAACCGTCGATAGCCGAAATCTATTCGCTCGGCGGGCGTCGGCTGAGAAGAGAGAAACGGGGAAGGGAGAAGAGATCGCCGGCCCGCCGCGCACGGACTCCACGAAATATATGGTGATAATGTGAGGTGGGCCATGCCGAGTCCGGACCGCCTCGAGCTCGCTCTCACCGCCCTGCCCCTCAAGACGCCAAATGCCCACCGCATGCATAGCAAGTAGTCCCCGCTTATGTGGAGGAGAGAGAGGCATTGACAAAGTCAAGGAGTAACAGTGGAGACAATAGCTTTCATCAAAAATAAACAATGAATACTCGTTGCTCGTCCTCTATATCAGAAAGAATACTTTCATTCGCCGACATGTGGGACGTCGTTCATCCTGGTCCACCTGCCATGCACAAAATTATCCTGATCTACCCCAGTCGTATCGCAGGCCCAACCTTTCCCACCGTAAGTTGTTCGGACGAAGGAACCATCATGACTTCGTTGAATTCCGCTTCTTCAAGAAAACTTACTATACCCGCAATATCGCTACCACACGCGAAGACTGGACAGCACTGTACCACGTCATATCACTGAAACCCACTAGGTCAAACTAGCCTGCCTAGGTTATCTATTTTGGAACGGAGGGAGTACGTCTACGACCTTTGCTATGATTTTGTGTTGCACGCTCTCCGTACTTTTTCTACGATTTTCCTACCCTATGAACCATATGAGGCCTGAATGTATGTCGCCTATTGTCTGATCGATCTCTAAGCCTACAAATTTAGGATCTAGGGCTATTGGTCGATCGACGAGGGATAAGTATAAGCGTACCACGAGCTCATCAGCCCCAACGCTTCTCTTCGGTGAGTGTTTTGCAAGTACTATAGCTCGCATTAGCTAGCCTACTAACACCAAGAATCATCAAACAAGCCCTGCTGATAAGATAAACAGTTCAAACTTACATCTAAGCATGCCATATATTACATCAAAAGCTGGTGAGGATACATCTGTTTCCATAACTCGGAGAGGGTTCACATGATTCATCGCATGATTCACTATCAAACAAAAGTAGCAAGATCCGCCCACACAAGACAGTGCACTAGCCCTAAGAGGGTTTGATAACACGCATCGTTCTGGTAATTAAACACAGGGCAATGCAAACTACCCTGAAGGATTAGCGCAACCAACTATTTCTTGTCATCGATCTCTCGGGCAATGACCACAGCACGGACAACGGCATGGGAATCGATTTCTGGGGCGATGTCCACAGGACTGACCGCGAAATCGAAATTGATCTCTGGGGCGATGTCCACAGGATGGACAGCGGTATCGGAATCGATCTCCGGGGCGATGCAAACAGGACGTGCCACGACATCGGAATCATCAAGGACAACCACCGGCACCTGCACAACACTAACATATTAGCAAGCACATTGCAAATAATCAAAAAGCAAGCACATTGCAAATAATCAAAAACCACAACTATGGTAATAAGCCATTATTGTTTACCTTGTGCAGCTCACCGGGATCTCATCCCTCCGGGGCCATCTCCTCGTCCTCGATGGGGGCCATCACCTTGCCAGGGGAATACTGCTTCTCAACGGCGACTATCTCGTCAAACTCGGTCTTGAGCCTCACATAGGTGGCAATCAGAGCTCCTGGGGTCGGCACAGTGGGGCCCTTGCTGTTCTTCCAACTTTCTTTGAGGAGTTCGTCCGCCAACGTCCTCAACTCTTGGGCCAGTGCTTGTTTCTTGGAGTTCTTCGTCTCCATGGGTTGGCCCGCCAACATGGTCAACTCGTTGGTCGGTGCTCGCTTCCTGGAGATCGCTGTCTCCAGTGGGTTGTCCGCCGGCAACTCTTTGCCTAGTGCTCTAGGATCCATCAATGAACTGACAAACAAAAAGCAATCAAAAGGAAACCACAATCGCAACGAAAACGGGAAAAGAATAGGATGTGAGAATCGGTCGGTGCTTCGCAAAAAACAAGATTATTGGAATGAAAATATAGCAGCATAACTGATTCTCCCACCTTTCCTTCGTCGGTAGAGAAGAAAAGTGGCAGAAGTGAGTAGCCTGGAGTGAGGTTTTCTTCAAGAAAGGGAAGAAAGGGCTTGAACGAAGCGCTCCAATGAAATGATGGTTGCTTCGTCCAGTCCAACTTGGAGGCCACCTTACCACTGGTAAAGGTGTGGGTTTTGTGATATGACGGGTCATGACGGCCACACTGGGGTGACAGGTGAGTCTCGACTGTAGCACCTCGCTGTGATTTGGTGGATGGCACGCGGGCCCGGATGCTTTGAAATGTCATTAACTTGATTTTAGTCTCTTTGGTATTTGGATCCAAGCATGGATGAGGCTAACAAGTTTTAGTCCCACTACTTTTAGTCATGAGACTAAAACGTATCAAAGCACTCTCTCAGTTGGTCATAGTGGGGAGTAACTTAGACTAGTGTCATGCATATGACACTAGTGTAAGTTACTACTCCCTCCTTTACGGTTTATAAGGCTCAATTCAAAATCTCACAACCAAGGTAGATGGTGAGTGGTGGAATACTTTTTGTAGTTTGCAAAAGCACCCAATTAATGCTCTTGTTTTCCTCAAAAAAGTATGTTTACCAATGCATTAATTGCAATGTATGCATGCATAAATTACATGCATTCGTCAATTTTCTCTTAATACTTGCATGCAATGATTTAATGCACCTTGAAATCTGAACATGTGATTGGGAACAACCAAATTGAGCCTTATAAAATGGAAAAACGAAAATTTTAAGATAAGCCCTATAAACCGCAAAGGAGGGAGTACCTACATAGTGCAAAGTAACATAGTAGTAGTATCATAGATTGCTTAATTTATTATCTCATAGACTCATTTTGCCTCGGAAAGCGCTATGTTACAGTAACATATTATGTTACCACAAGCACCTCTTTCCTCATTAAATACTTGCCACATAAGCAAAATTGTCTTGGGATGTGTTAAGTTACTACCTAAGTTACTCCCACTATGGCTAGCCTCAATATTGTGCACATGACCAAGGCGGAGAGGAAAACAAGAGAACTACGTTATTAATGCATGAGTTTAATTAGGGTAGTTTTGTAAAGTACGAGATACATTCCTCCAATCGCAAAATGCCTTGGTTCATGAGATTTGAGATTTGAGCCCTATAAACCGAAGGGGAGGGGGTACTGCACACGGTGTAGTCTAGTCACTTGTTTTTTTTAGCCGAAGTCTAGTCACTTGTTGAAATCTCTAGAAAGGCAAATACTCCTTTCCGGTTTACAGGTCTATACTACTCCCTCCGTCTAGGTGTGTAAGTCATCTTACGAAAACCAAATAGTCCCAAAACACCTAGGCGGTTCATTAACTTCTACCTTTTTCTTGTTTCTTGACATAATGATCAACCAATAAGATATGAGAGGTGTGCATGCTTTTAATGACTTGCAATGGCTAGTTCATTGCATGGAATGCTATTAATTAGCAAATAAACATTGGTGACCCCAGAGGAAACGGTGCTAAGCGCGTGGACCTATGCGTAATGAGTATCAACCAATGGATAATGGAGTTTAATTGTTAAACAATAGCAATTTTGTCTCATGCAAGAGCCCGGCTAGTACTCCAAGGAACCGCACCACGCTGAGCGTTCAGAATCGCCACGTTCGGTTTGCACTTGGCTCTTCGCCTCTTCGAGAAGACGAACAATGATGTTACCCCTACTTCTACAAAGATCGAATCCATCACTGCATGTTCGTCCACCTCGTGCAGGAGGGATAGCGTGTAGCGAAAGCTTCTACTTACTGCTCCTGCCTTTGCATCCATGACAGGTGGGCCCAACAGGTGGTTGGCCCACCTGTCATGCAGCCAGAGGCAGGTGCAGTCAAGGCACCGGAGCTCAGCCCGCGATGGAGAGGGCGTCGTAGTAATCAAATTTCTCGGGCTTGTACGAGTTGACGCGATACATCAAAGCACTGCATTCGATAAAACTCTTTTTACACATTTCAAATGGGCTACTTCATTATGTAGGAGTAGACATATTCTGCTTCATATGTACTCCCTCCGTTCCAAAATATAAGTCTTTTTAGAGATTTCACTATGAACTGGAGTACATACGAAACAAAATGAGTGAATCTACACTCTAAAATATGTCTATATACATCTGTATGTAGTTTGTAGTGGAATCCCTAAAAAGACTTACATTTAGGAACGGAGGGAGTAGTCACTTGTTGCAATCTCTAAAAAGACTTATATTTGGAAACGGAGGGAGTACAACGCATGCATGCATGCCGTGACTTTCCTTTTGATACTTGCATGTGTTGATTTGATGCACCTTGCCAAATTTTGACTATAAATTTAACAAACCAAATTTTCATGCATGTCACAAAAAATCACGGGGCTGTTTGGATTGTGACTATGTTTGTCTTATGTTGCCACATTATTTTTCTCACACTTGCCACACTTGCCTAAGCTGAGTTGCTCAAATTGTTAGACGCACTTTGGCTTGCCTAAGGGAATCTTACCACAATTTTTGTGTCGATGACATGTGGGGTTCACTGCTAATAAAAAAATTATTGTCTTAGGTGTGGCTAATAAAAAAGACTTATATTTAGGAACGGAATGAGTAGAAAATATAAATAATAATGCATGTTGGGGCAACCAACGTTTCCGCTAATTTTAGCCGTGGGCTTGTTCACAATTTTTACGAGGGGGTGGTTGTTCATTTAATGGAGGGACTTGTAGTACTACCAGACTTGAACGATACAAAGTGCGACCTGGCACACCGTAACACCACTTGGAACAAGCGGGTAGCTATCTAAAAAAACAATCAACAACTAAAAAAAACTGCGACCTGGCATGTAAGTATAGTACACACTTTTAAACGATTGTTTTGATGGAGTGAAAAAGGAAAACTACCCCACTACTTATATATAGGCCGGAGCCTCCGTGCTTGCTTGCTATGGCTACTCTATTCACACACTCTCATCCTCTCTAGATCTAAACAAGATAGGGGTAGTAACCCTGTCTTTCTCCCTTCAAAAAAACACTGACTTTCTATCCTCACCACTGGTTACAGATCCGGACGTATCCCCCTCCGCCGGTGAAGGGGAGGAGGGGCAGCGTTTGGGCCGTCGTCGACAGCGAGGGAGGAGACCCACTGCCGGCCGCACCGTTATCCCTCGCCAGCGCCGCGCTGGAGGTCCTCCGATCCTTCACATTGCCTGTGGGCGGATCCGACCTCCCGTCGCCCACCTATCCACATCCCGACGACCTTCAGTATATCTTCGCTCGAAACCGCCTTAGCTCTACTTCCCAGCTCGCCACGTCCATCGCAAGTGCATCATTTTCTACCTCTCAGCCCCTCTCGATCGGATGGTCCAATGTCACCTATTTTTTCGTCTTCTATTGTTAGAGGTAAAGCTACTTCATGGAGTCGAATCTTGTATTCCCTCCGTCTGAAAATACTTGTCATTGAAATAAAGTGGGGGTCGGGGAATTTAGTATGTACATCGGACTTGGTACAAACAGGAAGGAAAGGGGATGAAAGTAGTACAGATTGGTCATCCAACCGGTCTCTTGGTCGAAAAGGGAAATATAGGGGTAACGCTGTACACAGTGGTATGACCAGACTAGATTTGCTATCCACACATAGGAGTAGGTGGCTAGAGTGAACAAAATGGGACCAACCCAGATATGTTTCTTGGATGTTTGTTTCTCGGGGCAACAAACTATGAATCACCACTTTATGCCCCCTGTTTACGTACATGGTGTTGTGTCTTTGGTGCACCCACTGCCCCATGCCCTTATACCAAATATTTAGGCTCGGTCAGAATAAGGGGCAGAAAACATAGGTCTTGATGAAAATAGAGGAATAGGAAAGGAATGTAGGTATAAAACTATGGAACAGCAAACCGGAGGAAACTCTCAAGAGAATGTGTTCGGATGGACTACGAAATGTACATATTTGTTTTTTTAGAGTAGCATGCTTGGCAGTATGAGATGACATTTGTTTATTCAGCTGCACAGTGACTACTCTTGTCCTCACCTCACGTACCACACATAGGTTGATTTTTTTATTCCCGCAAACACAGCACATCAACCTGTCTAACGCATGGTAGCGAGCGCCTGCCTCGGGCTTCCGCCCAAAAAATGAGCAGCGTGTGGATGTTTCTAATCCGATGGAATCAAGACTACTGCACCAGCTTTCCTATGAAACACTATTCACCTTTCCCGTGTTCCGAACGGTTGGAAGGGAAAGAATACGGTAGGAATTGTGCTCCTACGAAAATCCCGCACCAAACCTGTGAACCGAACGCAGCCTTAGCTGTTCTTAATATAATGTCCCTGGTAAAAATGAAGCCATGCCACTGCTTTTGCCTATAATTGTTTGAGACTCTGACAAGTTTAGCCAAATGTTTTTGCCTGTAATTGTTTGAGACTCATTTGTTTCTCTCAGGCCTTTTTGTGCAAACAGGGATATCCAGTTCACCTGGTTGCTGTTGTGACCTTTTGGTTCACTGCACAAAACTCTTCTTAAAAGAAGTGACTTTTGTGTTGTTTAACTGGAATGTCAGATGGAACAGTTGGTTCATTTTGGTGGAACTGCACAAAGGGAGATGTGTGTTCCAATCCTCATCATCCATATTGGCGTAATAACCTTCCTTTAGGTAAGAATGATATTTAATGCATGTGTTCATCTCTATTTTCCGACTGCCATGAGAAAATAATGCTGTTTTTTACTAGTACACTTGTACTCCCTCACAAACAAAACCAATTCTGAATTAGAAGGCCAATCATGTACTTGGTTTCACCAACTTGTGAGGAGAACGCGAAACATAGCATGAAGAGGAAGAAGAAGAAGAATAAATAAAGGTTACAGGCGATCTTGTCAAGCCGTGAGGCCTCATCAAAGGCTATTCAAGGGCTCCAAAGAACGACTACCTTACATGTGAGACGCATCCTCCGAGAGCCCTTCCACTTCATTGTCTCGCTTAATTAATTAGGAGCACTTAAGTACCACTAATTTATTGCTGCCTAATTTTCCTGTTGGAGTTAAACAAATCTTTAGTAGGACCCTATGCTGAATCATGTACGTGTGAATGTTTGTCTATGGAGGTGAATCATGTGGTGGAGTAGGGAGGGAATATTATTAGTGTCATGACATAATAGTGCTATTGTTTTGCATGTCAATTTATTGCCATTGGTTCAATGAGGCAATCTTTTGCGTATTGTCCATCATGAATTTGATGCTACTATTTGAGTAATATGCTAATGTCTTCCTATCCTTTCTCACTAAGCTAATGACGGTTTCACCTTGTTCCTACTTGTGCAAACAGGGATCATGTTGTGCCAATCATAAATTGTAGTGGAACTACACAATACAATACAATGAACTGTATCCCAGCCAGTGCTTTAACTCTGCTGGAAGTTCTTGATAATCTTTCGATATAATCTCAAAGATCGTAAACAAGAGTGATTTCAACCATACATTTGAAGTGCACAAAATATATACTATTGTGTGATTACAAAGAGTGCTTTATCATCTCTTATGGGACTACATGAATAAGCTTTTTTCTCAAAGTTGGTACGGTCCTAAGGCCTTCATCCATATTAGTTTGTTGTCATCTCTATTTGTATCGTACTCTGTCATGAGAAACTCCTTTATCTTTGCACTTTTAAGTTTTGCAACCTATGATAAATGGCAGTGCTTTGAGTGTTGAGTTGAGCTAATTGGCACTGATTAAATAAACTAATACCTCTCTTTAAGCAAGACTACTATGTTGCTAACTTTACCCATTAAGATAATGAGGGTGCTTCTATTTTTTAGTGTATGTTTCATCAACTAGTCCCACTATTATAGTAATCTCACTCTCTCAATATATGAGCCAACAGGCATCCTCGATTTTGGTGGAACTGCACAAAAACTTTGGGTGCTTCATTGCCTTGACAGCTTCCGTCCTTTCCTGTCAGTCGCTAATATCCGCTTGCTTTCTTCCTTTGTCGTTACCGCTTGGCTTATCTCAGCTTCTAGTCAAAGGAAATAGTAATTGATATGCTACCTCACACAAAGTTGGTACCGGTCTTTATCCTGATTATTGTGCATGTCATATGTATTGGTAATTTGGTATTGTGCTACTGTTTGCCGATTTCATAAAGGAGTAATTTGGAGCCTGAACTCGCAGGCAAATCATTACATCGGGTGATTTCAGTAGAACTGCACAAAATGATCCGATGGACAGGTACTTATGCTGCTGCTATGTACTCCAAAGTTCACTCAGACAAGCATCGATGTTGACAAGAAGTTCCTATATTCATTCGAGTATCAACCGGCGTCAACCAATTGTCAAACTCCAAGTATTAGGAGAGTGAACGCCAAAAATATTGCTTGGTGCATAGCCCGGAAAAACGCAGTCCAGTCTTTGGTCCCAACTTGTGCCTTTTGGTTATCGGCACATATGGTAGCGAACTATATGGCATGGAGTCTAAAGATTCCAGACAAGTTGGTTGACGCGTATATTCATCTGGGACTTAATCAGTCCGCACGCCAAGGATGCTCCATTTCAGTTGAACTGCACAAAAAATTTGGGTGGTTCATTTTCTCAACCGCCCCCTTTCTCGTATGCAATGTAGAATTTTGGCGAGATACAGGACCAAGATGAGCCAAGAACTAGTTGGATGAAAGTAGTGGCCAAGTTGCTCAAACCTCCGTCAAGACGAGGCCACTATTTGAGGATAAACCTACAAGCAAAGTTCAGATTGTCTATGCTGCCTCTTATGTACTCGAAAGTTTACTCGTACAAGAACTAATTTTAGCAAGAAGTACCTCTGATTGAACACCATTTATCAGTCTGTACCTAGGTAATTAAAGTTCATCCATGGATCATATTGGCTGTGATCTCAATCATTTGTATGCATAAACATACTGAACATGTGTATATCTGAATCTTTTTGTGAATTATGTATGAATATTGTCGTGTGATCTATAAATCATTTGGATGCATAGATATGCTTTGAGCTTGTGTATATATGAATATTTTGAGTTGTTGATAGTGAATGTTGGCTTTTAATATGAACGTGTCCTGTGAACCTGAGTTTGATATGAATTGCAACAGAACCAGCTATAACCCTTCTCCTCCTCTCAATCTGCGACTCCACTGCCGCGTTTTCCCATCTCCGAGTCGTTCCCGCCCGAGGCCTCGCCGTCGTCCATCGCCTCGCTGTGTTCGGTGCGGCATGGCCAACAAACGAGAGTCATCGGAAGAGGACTGTACATGGAGAGCCTGACGGCTGGGACCCACGAGGTCCATGGTCACACGCCATGAAAGTTCCTCCTTATTAAGCTTTAATAAAATGTTTCCTCCACCTGAGAGCTGGGACCCACCGGCTGTATCTTCGCATGGAAGGAAGTGCCTCCTTGTTTTGCGAAAAAAATTATTCATCCCGTTGACAGCTGGGACCCGTCAGATTTGGTGACTGACTTGTGGGCCTGCTAAGCGGACGTGTACGCACAACTTTGTCAACTTAATCAACAAATGATTCTAGAAGCTGGACCGTTGGATGTTAATCCAACAGCCGTGCTCCTTCTTCAACCTCTGTTCTTTGTCCTGTCTCCCGTGGGAGGCACCGCGGCTGTGCTGCCGCGCACCTGAACCAGTGAAGTTTCCCAGTCCTCTCCATCTGCGACTCCACCGCCTGCCTTCCCATCTCCGGTTGTTCCGATGCAGGTGCGCTCGGCACGGTGTGGTCAACGTGGTCAACAACCGAGAGTCATTGGAAGATGACTGTACGTGAGAGGCTGATAGTGGGGACGCACCACGCCCATGGACGCATGCATGCAACGGAACGCGGCGAGGTCAACGTGGTCAAGGAACGACTTCCATCAAGTATATCAGACGTGGAGAGTCTCAGCTGGGTCCACGGCCGTAGCAAGTAAGTGCCTCCTTATTACGCGGAAAATAATGATTCCTCCAACTGACAGCAGGGACCCACTGGACGGGCCACCATATTTTGCAAAAAAAAAAACGTTTGCCCCCTGACTGCTGGGAACCACCTGATGGGCCACCGTATTTCGCAAAAAAAATGTCCCCTCCCGCTGTCCGCACGGACCCACCGGAAGTGCCTCCTGATTACGCACAATAAAATGAATACTCCCCACCTTTAGCTGGGACCCACCTTGGTGGGAGGCTGACTTAGGGCCTACTAAGTTGACGGGACGAAAGGCTTTGTCAACTTAGTCAATATGAACGATTCTAGCTCCAAAGGATCGTCGATGTCCATCCAACGGCCGTAGTGCTTCTTCAACCTCCGGGTCTTCTTGCTCCACTACCAAACCAGCACCGGTCGTGCCTCATGCTCCGCCTCCCGTGGCGGTTGTGCTATCGCGGAGGACTCACTGCCCTACTATTCCCACCGGCCAGGCCTGCGGCGACGGCAACCTCACACCGCAGCCGAACCGGTGAACCCTCGTACTCCTCTCCGCTGGGCTTCCACCGCCGCATCTTCCCGGCTCGCGTTGTCCCTTACTAGGCCTCGCCGTCGTCCACCCCGTGGTGCTCTCCGTCTGGCGTGGTCAACGTGGTCAAGGAACGACTTCCATCGGAAGAGTATCAGACGTGGAGAGGCCGATACCGGGTCCACGGCCACAACCCAGTTTTTTTGTGATTTGCCAAGTAAGTCGCTTTGTTAGGCCTATTGGGTTGCAAATCTTTCAAGACGAGGAGAGCTTTCATTCGGCTGGCCGAGAAAATGGCCCATCAGTAATGAGAAATGGGCTATACATTTTTAAAACACATCAAAGCGGCAATTAGTTTCAAATATATTTTTTTTCATTTCAAGATTTTAAATTACATTAATTTTTATGCGTGGAGAATTTGTTGGATTTTATATTGATATACATTTAGTTTTAAAATCAGTTTGAATGTGAGTCGAAATTTCGGGATTAGAAACAGTTCGGACCGCACCGAGATATGCAAAATTTTGTATAATTTTTTAACCATGGCCACAATATGGGCTGTAATGATAACAAAAAGAATATGGGCTCCAAAAAAAACCTTAAGAATTAGCAAATGGGCTGTAAATTATTAGAAATAATGGCAGATGGGCTGTATGCTGTTTTCCATAGATTTGAGGCTTTGCTAAAAAGGTTGACGACAAGCAAAGGATCGTTGGATGGCCATCCAACGGCCGTCGTGCTTCTACAATCTCTCGCTCTTCCTGCTCCAAAGCTCAAACAAGCGCCAAGGGACTCGCTGCTTCCTCCTCCTCACGGGCCGTTGTGCCTGCCAGCAGCCTCACCGCCCCATCAGATTCCCATCGCTGGCCTAGCCATCCCTCTACTCACCCACACCGCTGTTATTCTCCGGCGACGGCAGACGAACCAGTAAACCCTCGTTCAGTCGTACTCCCCTCCGTGTGGGAAACAACTGCCGAGTCTTCCCTGCCTCCGTGTCGTTCCCTTCCTAGGCCTTCCCGTCGTCCACCGCCCTGGTGCTCTCGGCGCGACCTGGTCAACGTGGTCAATGACCGACATGCATCTGAAGTGGATTGTACGTGGAGAGGCCGACAGCTGGGTCCACGGCCGCACGCAAGGAAATGCCTCCTTATTACGCGCAAAATAATGATTCGTCCACCGACATCGTGGACCCACCGAAAGGGCCTCAGATTTCGCGAAAAAACTGCTATCGCCACGACAGCTCGGACCCACCAGCTATATCTTCGCACGCAAGGAAGTGCCTCCTTATTACGCACAAAAAATGAATACTCCCCCGTTAGCCGGGACCCAAAGATAGTGGCAGGCTGACTTAGGGCCTACTAAGTTGACGGGGACAGAGGGCTTTGTCAACTTAGTCAATATGCACGATTCTAGCTCCGGTGACCGTCGATGTCCATCCAACGGCCGTAGTGCTTCTTCAACTTCGGTCTTCTTGCTCCGGCCGCCCAAACCAAATACGGTCGTGCCTCGTGCTCCTGCCTCCGTGGCCGGCTGCGATGCGACGGAGGCCTCACCGCCTTACTACTCCCACCGCTGGCCAGGCCATCCCTCTACTCACCCGCACCCCCTGTTATTCTGCGGGGACGGCAGCCTCACACCGCAATGAGCCGGTGAACCCTCGTACTCCTCTATGCGTGGGCATCCACTGCCGCGTCGTCCCCTTCCTAGGCCTCGCCGTCGTCCACCGCCCTGGTGCTCTCGGCGCGCGTGGTCAACGTGGTCAAGGAACGGCTTCCATCGTCGTGGATTTGTATGTGGAGAGGCTGACAGCTGGGTCCACGGCCGCAGCAAGGAAGTGCCTCCTTATTACGCGCAAAATAATTATTCCTCCACCTGACAGCGGGGACCCACCGGACGAGTCACCATATTTCGCGAAAAAACGTTTCCCCCCTGACTGCTGGGACCCACCAGCTACACCTTCGCACGCAAGGAAGTGCGTCCGGGCAAAAAAAATGATTCGCCCCCGTAACTGATGGGACCAACCAGCTACATCTTCGCACGCAAGGAAGTGCGTCCGGGAAAAAAAAACAAAACGATTTGCCCCCTGACTGCTGGGACCCACCAGCTACATCTTCGCACGCAAGGAAGTGCTCGATACCGGGACCCACCTGGTCGGGCGTCGAAGCGTTGTCATTCTGGTCGCGAACGGTACGCATTACATATATACCGATGGATGTAGAGGCGCCGCACGCAGTCGTAGTAGAGGCGCGCACGTAGCATGTACACGTACGTACAGCGGCGAGGGTGCAAGAAAGAAAATAAGGCCACGTACGTATATACGGGCAGGGTCTCTAACGCCTATCGCGCATACGTACATGGCTGGGTCGGAACAGAGAAACAGCGTCGTCGTCGTGTTCATGGGGAGCCAACCGGCTGGGTCGGAACGGAATGTGTGGTCGTGTTCATCGGGAGGGCTTGGACGGAACAGGCGATGGAAACGAGGCCTGGCGTACCGCACAACGGAGGAAACGGCCTTGTGTTCGACCGGCCACGTTCGAAACGAGGTCCTGTTGATCGGGAGGGGCCTGGCGTACCACAAAACGGAGGAAATGGACCTCCTACGGTCGAAACAGGGGTCATGTTGATCGGGATGGGTGTGGCGTACCGCAAAACGGACGAAACGGACTTGAGTTGGAGTGCTACGGTCGAAACGGGGGGGGGGGGGGAGGGGTGTGGCGTACCGCAAAACGGGACTCCATGGGATACTGTTCATGTCCACCGTCGACCTCCTCCAGCCTCCACGGGCTCCTATTCATCTAGCATCCACCGTGCGCTACTCCACCGGCTACTGTTCAACCACCCCTCCACACGGGCACCCCTCCACCGCTCATCGCTCATCCAGCCCTCCACACCACGGGTCCTGTTCAACCACCCTCCACGGCCACCCTCCACCGCTTCATCGCTCATCCAGAGGCAATGCCACCGCCACCGCTCATCCAAACCTCCCCTCGCAACGCCATCGCTCATCCTGCAGGCAGCATCGATCGGCTTGATTAGCAGCGATAGTGAAGGAATCGCTCCATCGGGTTCGATTAACAGCCATCGATCAATCGCCGGGTTCAAGAACGCGTAGCTCGCAGCGGCAATCGCCGGGTTCGATTAGAGCCAACGCCGCACACACGCTGCAGACGTATGAGAGAAACGCGCATCGCTTCCCCGACCTCCCACCGTAACCGCAACTCCCGAAATTTTCCTCCCTCGCTTCTACCACGGTTTTTTCCGTCATGGACGGCCCAAAGAATGTCATGCAGCTGCGTCTCGCCCGCCAGACGAAAATCCCATTTTCTGTCATGCTTTTTTGTCATAGAAGTAGGAGCCCACCACATCTATGATGATACCGGGTTTTTTCACAATTAACGTCAGAGAAGTGTCATATGTATGATAGAAAAAAATTCGTTCGGCCCAAAATGTCACGGATGTGTCTTTTTTTGTAGTGCATGTTGGTACTTGCCTTAGCTGGTAGGTCGGCCCCTGAGCTGGGGCGATGATGGGGCGGCAAGGACTTACCGCGGTCTTGCGTATATTCCCGGCGAGGGTCTTGCCGGGGCCTTGTGCGCGCCCTTGGCAAGGAGCCTTGCCGGGGCCTCGTGGGCATCCTCGGCAAGGAGCCTTATGGTCTTCTTGTCTTCTGGTTCATATCTAGGCTTTTTGGACTCTTTGTATTCACAAAGATCTGCATGCCAACTATGCAGGCGCTTCCTGAGCCTTGGTTCCAATGTTTTCGATGGTGTCGGAACTCTTAGGCTCAAGGGTGGCTGTGATGTTGGCGTTGGGTGAGCTGCCCCGGCAAGGCTCTTGCCGGGGCTGCGTAGGCCACCCCGGCAAGGATCTTGTCGGGGAAAACCCGTTTTGCTGCTTCGTCTTCTGCGCCCCTAGCTAGAGCGCTGCTCTGGTATTCTTGTGCTTCTGCTTCCTCCCTTTGCCCTGCTAAGTGTGGCCGCAGGTGCGGCTCTGACTGCCCGTGCACAAGTAGAGGGATAAAAAGGAGAGGCCATACTTTTGTACACCGACAAGAGCCCCCGGGCCTGGGCCACACATAAGTGCAACGCGTTGTTGGGCCAGGCCCGGAGTTTTACTGCGGTAATTCCCTCACCCATCGCGCTTCCCCACGACCCGTGTTGGATGCGTGACGTGGGGGTCATGCGCGGAATGACCGCAACATGCTTGCGTCATCCATGGTGAACAGTAAAGAGGCGGCTTGCGTGTTTCCTCGAAACGGCAGAGCAGCCGCTCATTTACTCTCTCCGCCTTGGAACCATCGTCCAACATTTCCCACTACGCCTGCTCCTTACGCCACGTACGCCACATGCACGACGTGGGGTAGGTGACAGATGCATGGAATATGGGAAGGCGCGCGGGGGCCGATACTCACGTGCCTTCGATTGGGCGGGGAGGGCGGTCGATGGCCTCGCTTGCTGCCACTTTAATGAGCCGGATTCGAGCGGGCTCTTCAGGGGCGTAGAGCTAGTCTTTCGGCCTCCCCTTCCCAACTATAAAAAGGGAACTCAGGGGTAGGAGGAAGAGCATCTCGCTACGTCTCCCCTTTGTCTCCATCCCCACCCACGGTCATGGCGAGAGGGCGTGGCCGCGGTCGTTCTTCTGCGGAGGTGACCAGGTCCTCCTCCCGCCAGAGAGCTGTCGTGGTCAAGAAAGAGCTAGATGCCCAGGGTGAAGGCCATGCTCAAGGCGGGGCCGCTGGACGGGGCCGCGGTCGGTGAGGCGGTCGAGGCAGAGGCGGCTGAGGCAGAGGTGGGCGTGGAAGGGGGATGCCTGCATCGTCTCCGTCTCCGTTGCCATCTCCCCCGCCAACTCCTCCTGCTTTGCTGAGTGGTCACGTCGGGGACTCGTCACTTGAGTTTATCCTACAGCTGCATGGGCCACTGTGTCACCGCCTTCGTCTTCCCCGGGCGTTCGCGAGTGTGCTGGAGATCGACCAGCCACCGCGGCTGAGGCTTCACATGAAGGGGTGTTGCCATGGCGACATGTGGGTGAACACAGGGTTCCCCGCCCCTCAAGTGATGCTCCTTCGCCGGGGCTAGAAAACCTTTGCACGCGCACATTGCTTGATGGATGGGCACGTCCTCTGCTTTAAGCTAGCGGAGAGCGATTTGCTCTCCGTCAAGGTCTTCGGGCGCTCGGGACACAGGCTAGGGTGCTATGCAGAGAGCTTGACTGATGGCGAAAGCTCCTCTTCAGGCGAGAGTGACGAGGAGGACAGCGACGACGAGGGTAGCGGGCTGGAGGATGACGGGTCCGACTAGGCGTCGGGCACACTGTTCCTGGGCGACGCCGACAGCACCATCATCTGCATCGCCAGCTCCTTGAACTTCTCGGGGTCGTCGCCTTGGGTGGCTGGCGTTGGAGGGACGGGGAATACGAAGAAGGCGGGTGGCGGGCCGTCAAGTCGGAGTGCGATGGCCTCGACGCCTTCCTCGCGTATTGCCGGGCCGCTGCCTCGTCTTTCGGCTCTTCCTCCGGCACCGTCATCACCGGCCTCCTTCCGGACGATCGCCAATATGTTCTCTTGGCGTCTTCTACTCCTCATACCTCGCCTAGGCACTCCTTTTGCCCTTCCGCCATCTTGTTCCGTTTACTGAGGAGAGGGAGAAGAAAGGGATTACGGGCATCTTATCTCTTTTGTCAGGACCCCGATTCCAAGTCACATCAATCTAGCCGGTAACACCTCATATCACTTTGCGTCCTCACGCAGGGTATTCCCACGAGTGTCGCCTTACCATGACCCGGGACCGTTTGCGCCTTTTGGCTCACGTATATGATAGTGTCGCTAGCATCCATATGACAGAGAACCCGGGCCGACATGGCTAGTCGTGAACCCAAAGTGGCGCTAACCCATGGGGACAGGCATACATGAATCACATCGAGCATGTCGGTCATCAACGTATGAATCCGGGCTGTTGCACTTTGGGCTAACAGGACTCCGGTAACCGGTACATGCTTGAGCTAGGCAGGACTCGGATGTCACCGCGTGACATTTCCCGAAGGGACGTATACCTGAACGAAGTGAAACACATGCCAGCCAGTCAAGTGTCCAGAGTAGTAGTCTTTGGGCTAGCGAGGACTCCGGTGAACCGGCTGTAGCGGACTACTATGGCTCAAGGAAGCACTAGACTACATTTCCCCATAAGAGAGGCTGCCAAGGATAAACAACTAGAATGTCGGATCCCACACATACCAAGCATTTCAAACATACACACAATATGCTCGATATGTGTAAATACAACATGGCATCACAACATAACTCTATGACTCAAAGTAATTATTCATTAGGCTCCAAGGAGCGAGACATTACAAACATGGGTCTCATGACCCAACATACAGAGCATACAAGCGACGAGCACTTGCGGAAGCTTAACATGTCTGAATACAGACATCTACAAATGAAAAAGGCTGAGAAGCCTAACTATCTGCCAGATCTTGCCGAGGGCACAAGATCGTAGCTGAGGTAACAAGCTAAACGTCGAAGTCCACGCGGAACTACTAGCGAGACTGAAGTCTCTCTGAAAAACATAAATAGGCAAACGTGAGTACAATTGTACTCAGCAAGACTTACATCAGAACTAACTACACATGCATCATTATCAACAAAGGGGGTGGAGTTTGACTGCAAGCAAGCCAGCTTTGACCGGGTGGCTATCCTGAACTACGCATCGCAAGTAACTCTTTTGAGGTGGCGCACACGAGTCCACATATTCACCATATCAATACACCACTATGGATCCGCTCCCGTCTACCTACGAGAACGCCATCCACAAAGATCGACGCTTATCTTGTGCATTTTAGAGAATCCACTTTCACTTGTCTATGAACCGATATAGGCAACCTAAGTCCCTTACCGCGGACACGGCTATTCGAATAGATGATGTTAACCCTGCAGGGGTGTACTTCTTCACACACGGTCTCGCCACTTACCACCATGTACACGTCGTGTATCTCGGCAACCTTCAAGCGGAAGCCTGGCGAGGGGGTCGGCCATGACCTGACCAACCACACAAGTCTCTAGTCCAGGTTTATCGCCTATTCGGGTTCCATCCGCGAGGAGATCCGGCCGGGGTGTCGCTCACAGCCCCAAACGATGAGAGCAGGGTTCCCGAGGCACCAAACGGGCATCCCGGTACACCGTGCCTCGTGTCTCTACCGCAACATAGCCCACCCCTAGGGTCAGCGCTACGCACGGCCCCCAACACATATCCTACAAACACCAGAAACTAGTTGCAACTCCTGGACAGAGATCAAGTTGATTAATAAGTCGAGAGAGCTTGGAGTGCCCGGAGCCCAATGTGTGGTAGTAACTGTTTCATGGATCACAAACACAGAACTCAGTTCCTGAGGACGGCTTCAATGAGACAACCCACCATGTACTCCTACATGGCCTCTCACCGCTACCTTTACCAAATCGTATTCACACACTTAGCTCTCAGCAGTAGGACAATTTCACACACCTCCGATTCATCTCGGATGAATCACACCTGACACAGCTCTAAGCAATAGCAGGCACGACAAACAAGCATGAATGAGTAGGCACATCGGGGCTCAAACAACTCCTACTCATGCTAGTGGGTTTCATTTATTTACTGTGGCAATGACAGGTCATGCAGAGGATAAGGGTTCAACTACCGCAGCAAGTAATGTATGATTCGTTGTTTTCCTAATGCAGTAAAAGAGAGCAGGAGCGAGAGAGTGGGATTGTATCGGAATGAACAAGGGGGTTTTGCTTTCCTGGCACTTCTTAAGATAATATAGTTCTTCATCGGTGTCATCGAACTCATCGTCGGTACCATGTCTATCGAGAGGGGACAAACACCGGCAACTGAGAAAGAACACAATCAATGCAATGCCACAATATGATGTATGATCATGACATGGCAATATGCTGTGATTTGGGCTAATGCATCTTGCTAGGATTTAAATGAAGTTGGTTTGAATACATGATTCAAATTCCAACTCCATATATGATTATTTAAATGCCCTTTATTTGTTTTGTCCAAAACAGAGGACAAACATTGTTCAAACATGCATGAAAATGGTACAAATGGATATATTCGATTTTTCTGATCATTTTCATATATAAATTATTTCATTCTGAGCTACGGATGATTTTCTATGATTTTCAGAAGTTTTGGTTATTTTTTGGAATTAAATAAATCAAATAGAATTATTTAAAATCCAAAAAAGCATTATTGTGTCAGCCTGACGTCAGAATGACATCATCAGGTCAACAGCGTCGGCCAGGTCAAACCTGACGCCGGGACCCACTGGTCAGTGACTAGGCTAATTAACAGAGACTGTTAGTGCTAATTTAATCCTAACTAAAAGTGTTTAGTAGGCGTGGGCCCGCATGTTAGACGACCTGGGGTGGTCAAACCTCCGGTCGAAAGGGTCAATGCCACCGGCGGCTTGAAGCCGGCGATGGCAAACGCGGCGAAGCGCTGCGGGGTTGCTCCTCCAATGGCTAAAAGCGCGGCGGAGGGCACCAGGGGGGAGCCCTTGCTCACCCGCATCCAGGGGAGCACGCGGCTGGGCGTGGGGTGGCCTGGTTCACCGGCGGCGAGCTCATCCGCCGCGGCCGGAGCACGGGGATGAGGCAGGCGAGGCTGCGAGCCACGGGGACGCCGGATGAAGTGCTCTACGGGCTCCTGGGAACTCCAGGAGTTCGACTACGCACCCAGATGCGACGGGAACGAGCCCTGGCCGCGTCGGCGACATCGCCGGCGGCAAGGAGCTTGCGGGTGCGACGGGGAGGTAAGCTAGGGGTTGAGCGCGAGGAGGGGAACAGGGGGGAAACGGAGAGAGGCTCACGGCAAGGAGGATGGTGCAGACGGCGGGGCCGGGGGGCGTTGGTTGCCGCGAATCGACGGTGAGGTAGCCGCGCCTGAGGAGGAAGACGAGCCCGATGACGACGCTACAGGGCTCCCGCGGTCGAGTGGGTTGGTGTAGACGACGCAGAAGGCGATGGCGGTTCCTCTGGACGCGACGGCAAGGCGAGAGGGAGGCAGTGGCTACGGCAATAGCAAGCGGCAGCGACGGCTATGCTCGGACGACGCTTGGCTGCGAGAGAGAGAGGGGGCTAGAGGAAGGGACAAGGACGAGCGATGGGCGAGAGGGATCGGGGTGGCGCATGGCGGCTTCTGGAGCCTCTCCTGCATCGGCAGAAGCAGGAGGTGGCCTCGCTGGATGGGCAGCAGCGAGCACATCGCCTCATCCTCTGGCGGAGGTTGGGGATGACTAGCACCTTGGGTGGGCTGGGCCGATTCTCTTTGGGCCACCTCGTAAGTGGGCCTCAGGTAAGCGCCAGGTAAGGTTTTCTCCTCTCTGTGGTTTTCTCTATTTTGTTTACTTTTTGTTTCTTCTGTTTGTTTTAATTTAGTTCTGAGACCAAATCATTTTTGTAGCTTCAAAAATAATTATGGGGTTAGATATGAAATATCCAAAACCACATAAAATGTTCCAGAATTATTGGACATATATTTAACGTATAACAAATATAAATCCAATGCAAATAATTATTAGATTAAATCAAATGCCCAAAATAAATTATTTCTGTGACTCCAAAAATATTGGTTTGAATTTTACCTCATGCCAATATTTTCACAGAATAATAGGAACATTTTCTTGGACTCATTTGATGATATTTAAATGTTGGTTATTTTTAAAGGTTTTTCTCAGGCTTTTGAAAATTCCTCAATTCAAATTTCATTTGAATTTAAACATGATGCACACATGGAAGCTGGCATAGGTCAGACCAGAATTAGGGATGTGACAACTCGCCCCCACTAAACAAGAATCTCGTCCCGAGATTCAAGACGTGAGGTAAGAAGACAGAGGGTCACAAACTAACACGGTCTTCATGATCCAGGTTACACTTCATAGGAACATTGACATGATCACCATCTCTGGAGCTGAGAGGCAAAAACTGCATCAGGAGCGACAGAAGAAACAATTTGATGAGGGTTTCAAAGTAGCGAGGGAAATTGCCATGATTCCAAAATGGGGCACCTCAGGGGGGGGTGACTCGAAGAACTATTCCCTTAAGTGGCAAAAGGAATTACTTTTGATATCTAGATCATTGAAACTCTTTATACCAGCCTAAGGCAATCACAAACGATCATTTGAAGGAATTCGAAGAAATGGCATATCCGGATTCGAATGGATGATGTGGACTACCTTGTTGAAGACAACGCGATGTATGATTTGCTTATCATCGGAAATGGATGGGACCCATGGTAGGACCACTTTTGAAGATGATCCTAAACCACAATTACTGAGAAGGCAATCCAAGGGGAACTGGTACAACGGCGGTGCAAGCTGAGAACAGAACGCAACTGCTGGAAATGTTCTAACCATCATATCTGCCTGAGATTCAGATCTGGTTAGTAATGTGATTCTTCGGACTCAACATGTCCGAAAGAAAGTTTGCAACACGATTCGACGAGATGGCGTTATGGATTCTCGAGGAATGAACTAAGATAGCAAGCTCCAAAACATGAGCTGGTTCTGCTAAACACATGTGAACACGCTGTCCCAGACAAGCATGACTACATGGTAGTCTTATAATAAAATACTACCAAGTTCAGGTGGGGAACCATCCTCGAGGATATTGGAATCTTGTGCATAACTAGTATTCGCACAGCAACTCCTTTTCCTCAAACAAACCAATCAGTGGCTTGGTGTGCTAGGAACACATATAGAGTGGAGGCGGCCAACGTATCATACCATAGAGCACTTTGCACGTGCATGACTAACTTGGGACGATTCCAGAGGAAACAAAACAAACCTTTCTCAAACTCATGGCGGCAACTTACACCTAAAGCACATGAATTCGAGGAAGTCACTCCTTCCATCCAAGCATAGGCTTCATGAACGGAACACGAAGGCATTGCTTACAAAGTTTTCAACACTAGGTTGATGTTCAACATGAATCATGGGGGAGACAAAATGTCATTGATGGGTTCAACAACAACTCATCGGAATTTCCATATCACTGGACTTCCACCATCATGTGAACATGGTGATAGCATTGGTCAGACCAAAAGATGTAATGGTGTATGCTCGAGGGATCAACCACGAGTAAGACAACATTACAAACATTGTTGGTTCTGATTTGACTTGACAATAGCCCATACTCAAGTCAAAGTTTCGACAAGGCAATAGATCCAACAACTGATCACGAGGACCAATCGATGGAGATATCATCTTTCTTCAACACACACACACACAAACACAAAGATATCCCTTCAGAAAGAACCAAATTCGGCAAAGCTTTTTATCTTCCAACTCTCCAATTTGTTGTTTAGCTTAACGAACTAGCTCAGGGGTATCCAACACAGATTCTTGGAGAAGGGGTGGTTTGCAAGAAACAATCTTGATCACGAGCTCAACATAAGGGTCAGGGGACAACCTGGTGATACTTCCGAGAGGATATTCGGAAAATCACGAACCACCGATATATTACTAAGCTCGAGAACTATCTTGCTTTTCGTATAAGACGATATGATCAAATGAGCGAGGACTTGACAAGATCCTAACTCATCGATCAAGTGTGCACCAGAAAATGGACTAGGTGGCACGATCAACCTTAGGGTGATGATTCGATAATCAACACGCTAAGAATGAGAATATTGTCCATGAACTACCAAGCAACACGGTTGCTAGGAGTATAAAGTTCACACATCATGGTTCACTTGTCGGCATTCCGGTTGCAACAACACGGAACCGAGGAATGAACGATGATGGCGGGAGTATCACTGCATCAAGAATTCATAAGAGAAGGTGCAATTCTCTTGACATTCCTGACATAAAGTGGGTAATATCAAGATTGAATGTAATCAAAAGCTTGATTGCATTTGATCTGCGGATTACAACTTCTTTGACCCAATCCTGGAAATGGATGAGGTACTGGAGTTTGTTTCTCCCAGTCATTCCAGAATAGAATGGCTTGACAGACCACAAGAATAATAGGCATCGATGACGAATGCACGACTACTCGTGACTATCAATTGACAGACGAGGGTCAGAATACAACTAAGGAGGAACAACCCGAGGAACATATACTTTCTGAGTTGTGGATGCATAGATTAGTATGTCGAACCAAGTTCAACAGGTTTCTTCCGGATAACCCATGCAGGAAAGTAGAACTAGCAGATTCACAATATAGAATGGAGGACTCCTCAAGAGTACTCTGATTGTGAGCTTTTGGTTCAGCGAGCAACTTCTGCCATAAGCGGTTCATAGTATTTGGAAGAAATAAATACCACGGACCACGAGGACTATCGCAAAGTTACTAATATCCTAAAGGTACGAGCAACACTATCAACATTAGGTAAGTAGGGTGAATCTCGGGTTCAAGAACCCAGGAATAGAATACCTACTACTAAATGGCATCACAGGATGCTTTCGAGAATAATGGCGTAATCATCACACTATGAGTATAAAGCATGGCTAGATTACTAGATGACTCCCTAAAACACCTAGGTTCATAATAATAGCTCCAACAGATATGTCGAGGTACTGGAGTACCTCAACTCAGCAATTAGTGTGCTTATTCTGACCAAAAAGGACATCGGGAACGAAAAGAAAGGTTTTGCAAATGCATTAGACTATTCAGAGACCTGGGATGACTCGGACAGCATAACAACTGAAAATGCTCAAAATGATTTGAGACATCCTGCAAAAATGGTGGCATGACCACTCAACAACGCAATAACAAGGTTCCGAGACCAACTATGAACACACGGAAGTAGTAGAAACTGAACTGGGGAGTAAAACCAACAATCTTAAAAGTCTATGGATTAGTAACACGTGATCCGGATAGATAGATGAGAAGGCCTAGTTCTTAAACCCCGTAGAAGAGAAGAGGTTGACTCAGATCAGAAGGCCATGAGGTATAAGGAGTAAAAAGAGCCTTACGTTCCCTTCCACAATCAATTCCCTTACATATCTAAAGCATTTCTAGATACAACTTGACCGGTTTGGCTTGGTAATCCTCACAGCAAAGGCTCGGATACCAAAGCTGTCAGACCTCGATTCCAAGTCACATCGATCTAGCCAAGAACACCTCATATCACTTTGCGGCCTCACTCCACGGTATTCCCATGGGTGTCGCTTACCATGGCTTCGGGACCGTTTATGCCTTTTGGCTCACGATATGATAGTGTCGCTAGCATCCATATGACGAGAGAACCTGGGCCGACATGGCTAGTCATGAACCCAAAGCGACGCTAACCCATGGGGACAGTATACATGAATCACATCGAGCATGTCGGTCATCAACGTATGAATCCGGGCTGTAGCACTGGCTAACAGGACTCCGTAACCCGGCTGTAGAAAGCTAGGCAGGACTCCGGATGTCACCGCGTGACATTTCCCGAAGGGACAGACACATGAACGGCGTGAAACACATGCCGCCACCAAGTGTCGAGCAAGCGGTAGTCTTTGGGCTAGTAGGACTCCGTGAACCGAAATAGAAGCGGACTACTATGGCTCAAGGAAGCACTAGACTACATTTCCCCATAAGAGAGGCTGCCAAGGATAAACAACTAGATTGTCGGATCCCACACATACCAAGCATTTCAAACATACACACAATATGCTCGATATGTGTAAATACAACATGGCATCACAACATAACTCTACGACTCAAAGTAATTATTCATTAGGCTCCGAGGAGCGAGATATTACAAACATGGGTCTCATGACCCAACATACAGAGCATACAAGCAACAAGCACATGCGGAAGCTTAACATGTCTGAGTACGGACATCTACAAATGAAAAAGGCTGAGAAGCCTGACTATCTACCAGATCCTGCCGAGGGCACAAGATCGTAGCTGAGGTAACAAGCTAAACATCGAAGTCCACGCGGAACTACTAGCGAGACTGAAGTCTCTCTGCAAAAACATAAAATAGGCAAATGTGAGTACAATTGTACTCAACAAGACTTACATCAGAACTAACTACACATGCATCATTATCAACAAAGGGGGTGGTGGAGTTTGATCTGCAAGAAGCCAGCTTTGACCGGGTGGCTATCCTGAACTACGCATCGCAAGTAACTCTTTTGAGGTGGCACACACGAGTCCACATATTCACCATATCAATACACCACTATGGATCCGCTCCGTCTCCCTACGAGAACGCCATCCATAACACCGACGCTTATCTTTGCGCATTTTAGAGTATCCACTTTCACTTGTCGATGAACTGATCTAGGCACCCCAGAAGTCCTGTACCGCGGACACGGCTATTCGAATAGATGATGTTAACCCTGCAGGGGTGTACTTCTTCACACACGCTCTCGCCACTTACCACCATGTACACGTCGTATATCTCGGCAACCTTCAAGCGGAAGCCTGGCGAGGGAGTCGGCCATGACCTGACAAACCACACAAGTCTCTAGTCCAGGTTTATCGCCTATTCGGGTTCCATCTGCGAGGAGATCCGGCCGGGGTGTCGCTCACAGCCCCAAACGATGAGAGCAGGGTTCCCGAGGCACCAAACGGGCGTCCCGGTACACCGTGCCTCGTGTCTCTACCGCAACATAGCCCACCCCTAGGGTCAGCGCTACGCACGGCCCCCAACACATATCCTACAAACACCAGAAACTAGTTGCAACTCCTGGACAGAGATCAAGTTGATTAATAAGTCGAGAGAGCTTGGAGTGCCCGGAGCCCAATGTGTGCTAGTAACTGTTTCATGGATCACAAACATAGAACTCAGTTCCTGAGGACGGCTGCAATGAGACAACCCACCATGTACTCCTACATGGCCTCTCACCGCTACCTTTACCAAATCGTATTCACACACTTAGCTCTCAACAGTAGGACATGTTCACACACCTCCGATTCATCCCGGATGAATCAGACCTGACACAACTCTAAGCAATAGCAGGCACGACAAACAAGCATGAATGAGTAGGCACATCAGGGCTCAGACAACTCCTACTCATGCTAGTGGGTTTCATCTATTTACTGTGGCAATGACAGGTCATGCAGAGGATAAGGGGTTCAACTACCGCAGCAAGTAACAGATGATTCGTTGTTTTCCTAATGCAGTAAAAGAGAGCAGCAGCGAGAGAGTGGGATTGTATCGGAATGAACAAGGGGGTTTTGCTTTTCTGGCACTTCTGAAGATAATATAGTTCTTCATCGGTGTCATCGAACTCATCGTCGGTACCACGTCTATCGAGAGGGGACAAACACCGGCAACTGAGAAAGAACACAATCAATGCAATGCCACAATATGATGTATGCTCATGACATGGCAATATGCTGTGATTTGGGCTAATGCATCTAGCTATGATTTAAATGAAGTTGGTTTGAATACATGATTCAAATTCCAAATCCATATATGATTATTTAAATGCCCTTTATTTGTTTTGTCCAAAACAGAGGACAAACATTGTTCAAACATGCATGAAAATGTCATATATGGATAGATTGGATTATTCTGATCATTTTTCATATATAAATTATTTCATTCTGAGCTACGGTTGATTTTCTATGATTTTCAGAAGTTTTGGTTATTTTTTGGAATTAAATAAATCAAATAGATTTATTTAAAATCCAGAAAAGCATTATCACGTCGACCGACGTCGTAATGACGCCATCAGGTCAACAGCATCGGCCAGGTCAAACCTGACGCCGGGATCCACTGGTCAGTGACTAGGCTAATTAACAGAGACTGTTAGTGCTAATTTAATCCTAACTAAAAGTGTTAAGTGGGCGTGGGCCCGCATGTCAGACGACCTGGGGTGGTCAAACCCCTAGTCGAAAGGGTCAACGCCACCGGCGGCTTGACGCCGGCAACGGCAAACGCGGCGAAGCGCTGCGGGGTTGCTCCTCCGATGGCTAAAAGCGCGGCGGAGGGCACCAGGGGGGAGCCCTTGCTCACCCGCATCCAGGGGAGCACGCGGCTGGGCGTGGGGTGGCCTGGTTCACCGGCGGCGAGCTCATCTGCCGCGGCCGGAGCACGAGGATGAGGCAGGCGAGACTGCGAGCCACATGGACGCCGGATGAAGTGCTCTACGGGCTCCTGGGAACTCCAGGAGTTCGACTACGCACCCAGATGCGACGGGAACGAGCCCTGTCCGCGTCGGCGACATCGCCGGCGGCAAGGAGCTTGCGGGTGCGACGGGGAGGTAAGCTAGGGGGGAAACGGAGAGAGCCTCACGGCGAGGATGATGGTGCAGACGGCGGGGCCGGGGACGCGTTGGTTGCCGCGAATCGACGGTGAGGTAGCCGGCGGTCGAAGGAGGAAGACGAGCCCGATGACGACGCTACAGGGCTCCCGCGGTCGAGTGGGTTGGTGTAGACGACGCAGAAGGCGATGGCGGTTCCTCTGGACGCGACGGCAAGGCGAGAGGGAGGCAGTGGCTACGGCAATAGCGAGCGTCGGTGACGGCTATGCTCGGACGGCGCTCAGCTGCGAGAGAGAGAGGGGCCTAGAGGAAGGGACGAGGACGAGCGATGGGCAAGAGGGACCGGGGTGGCGCGTGGCGGCTTCTGGAGCCTCTCCTGCGTCGGCAGAAGCAGGAGGTGGCCTCGCTGCGATGACGCCTTGACGAGCACACGCCCTCATCCTCCCGACGGGAGGTTGGGGATGACTGGCAGTACTTGGTGGGCTGGGCCGATTCTCTTTGGGCCACTGTAAGTGGGCCTCGTGTAAGCGCCTGTAAGGTTTTCTCCTCTCTCTGGTTTTCTATTTTGTTTACTTTTTGTTTCTTCTGCTTGTTTTAGTTTAGTTCTCGAGACCAAATCATTTTGTAGCTTCTGAAAATAATTATGGGGTTAGATATGAAATATCCAAAACCACATAAAATGTTCCGTAATTATTGGACATATATTTAATATATAACAAATATAAATCCGATGCAAATAATTATTAGATTAAATCAAATGCCCAAAATAAATTATTTCTGTGACTCCAAAAATATTGGTTTGAATTTTACCTCATGCCAATATTTTCACAGAATAACAGGAACATTTTCTTGGACTCATTTGATGAGATTTAAATGTTAGTTATTTTTAAAGGTTTTTCTCAGGCTTTTGAAAATTCCTCAATTCAAATTTCATTTGAATTTAAACATGATGCACACATGGAAGCTGGCATAGGTCAGACCAGAATTAGGGATGTGACATCTTTTTAGTTTTTAAGCCTACGGGCCTTTGTAAGATTTAAATCTCGTAACCCCCTTGCTCATGTATTCATTCCGTACGAATTGTACTTGTTAGCAACGTATTAATGAGGAGAAGGGTGTTTGCCGGGTATTGTTTGCGTGTGTGCGAGGGCCACACCAAGGAACGAGTCCTCGTTTTCTTAAGATAAACACTGTACCCCGGCAACAGGCATTGCCATCTTCCTACTCTATAGCTCGGCTACACTCATGCCCTTGGCGGAGGTAGGGGCCGAGTACGATTAGGCCCTTCGCTCGTCCCCTTCCCATCGCACTACAACCAAGTTCCGGCCCAAAAGTAAGGTTTTCAGACACGGGACAGAGGGAGCAAGATGGTATGAGAGCGAGCGAAGTATTGTACGTTCAAGTTTCATACGGAGGCACAGAGTGGGGGGAAAAGACTTATCTGATGTCGCAGCCCCCGGCTACCTTGGCTTGCCGTGATCGGATCCTTCGACCTGCAGCCCCCGGCAACCTTCGCTTGTTGGGGTCGGGGCATCGGCCTGTTCTCTTTCTTCCAAAATAGCTCAGCAGAAAATGTCCATGCACCCTGCGAACCAAAAAGGACGGGAAGGAATAGAGAGGTGCATACTGGACCTCTATGCTAAGGGTTAGTCGCCGCCAAGCACTATCAACCCTAACACAGAGAGAGACTCAACCTAGCATGCATGCTAAAACTTAGGGCGCCAGCGCTTCATTTATTTATGCTCGTGGTCTCATACCGGCTTTGTACAAAGGGTTACATGCCTTGCCGGCAAGGCTTGCACAAAAGGTGCTTTGCCGGGGAGCCCGGCAACCGCGCCTTATGGGTAAAACTTACGAAGATGTTCGATGTTCAAGGAGTTGCTCACTGGAATACCATCTTCGGTCTCCAGCGGACCGCGTCGGGCCTGGTTACTCGTATTACCCGATAAGGGCCTTCCCACTTTGGCGTCAACTTGTTGGAATTCTTGGCCGACTGAACGTGCCAAAGAACAAGGTCTCCTTCCTCAAAGCTTCGGGCACAAACCTTGCAGCTATGGTAGCGGCGAAAGGCTTGCTGGTAGCATGCTGCTCGCACAGCCGCCCGGAGATGATCTTCCTCAAGGAGCGTTGCGTCATCTTGCCGCAACTGCTCTTGCTCAAGCTCATCATAAGCGAGCACTCGAGGTGACCCGTGCGTGAGTTCCGTGGGGAGAACTGCTTCTGCCCCATAAATGAGGGAGAAAGGTGTCTGGTCGGTGGCTCGATTTGGTGTCGTTCTGAGTGACCAAAGATCCGCTGGCAATTCATCAATCCAGCGCCATCCGCACTTGTGTAGCCTGTAAAAAGTTCTTCTCCGGAGGCCTCGCAATACTTCAGCATTCGCCCTCTCAGCCTGGTTGTTGCCTCGTGGGTATGCAACAGAAGCAAAACAGACCTTGTTGCTGACATCCTGGATGTACTGCATGAAGGTGCGGCTCGTGAACTGCGTGTCGTTGTCGGTGATGATTCTATTTGGCACACCAAAACGGCAGACTAGTCCCTTGAAGAATTTGACGGCCGACTGTGTTATCACCTTTCTCACTGCCTCCACCTCCGGCCACTTTGTGAACTTGTCGATTGCGACGTACAAGTACTCAAAGCCCCCGATACCATGGGGAAAGGGGCCCAGTATGTCGAGCCCCTAGACTGAGAATGGCCAGGAAAGATGGATTGTTTGGAGAGCTTGAGCTAGTTGTCTGGCACGCTTCACACTTGGTTACTAAGGCCGTTGCATCCTGGAGGGCAGTGGGCCAGAAGAAACCTTGCCGGAATGCCTTGCCGGCAAGGGCCCTTGACCCTATGTGGCAGCCACATATGCCTCCGTGGTTCTCTGCCAATAGCTCCAGTCCTTCCTCCCGTGGAATGCACTTCAATTTCACACCGTTCAGCCTTTTTCTGTACAGAACATTGTCGATGAACTGATACATGACAGATCGACGGGCTACTTTCTCTACCTCTTCCTGCTCCTCAGGAAGTTCCCCTGTTTGGAGGAATCGGACAGTATGCTGTGCCCATGCCGGAGCCTGAGGCTTGACGACAAGGGCTAAAGGCGTTTCTTCTGCCATGGGAGCGGCTGTCTCTACGGCCAGGGCTTGACCCCCCACCGGGGTCTGTTGCTCCATGGCAGGCTCAGTCTCCACGGCAACATCTTTGTCGGCGGCTCCTGGGAGCTCGGCGGGAAAGTACTTGCCGCGGCCTGATTTCCTCCGCTTGTTCTACCCCGTCGATGGTTCAACAGATGGTTGAGTTAATCGAAGCACAAAAGTACCTGGTTCCACAGGCAATTTGAGGGCAGCGTGTTTTGACAAGTAGTCGGCGATGTCGTAATCCACTCGGGGAACATGCTCCACTTGTATACTGTCAAAACGCTCTTCCAGCTTCCTCACTTCATGTATGTAGGCCTCCATCAATGGGCTTTGATAATCTTTATTAACTTGCTTGACGATAAGCTGTGAATCACCCCTGATGATGATCTTCTTGATTCAGAGGTCTACCGCGATCCTGAGACCGGCAAGCAACCCCTCGTATTCAGCAGTCTTGTTTGTTGACATCTCCCTGGGAAAGTGCATCTGGACTACATACTTGACGTGCTCTCCGGTGGGTGCGACGAGCAGACACCAAAGCACCGTGCCTTGCAATGAGATAGCCGCGTCAAAGTACATAATCCAGTCACGACTTGTTTCCCTGCCAGGGATAGCGGTCTCCTGAATCTCTTCGTCGGGCATTGAGGTCCATTCCGCAATGAACTCCGCTAAGACTCTACTCTGAATTGTCAAAGTGCTTTCAAACTTCAAACCAAAGCTCGACAGTTCCAAGGCCCATTCCACAATCCTCTTGGTTGCGTCTGGGTTATGGAATATTCGTTGCAATGGGAAGCGGGTGACGGCGGTGATTTCGTGTGCTTGGAAGTAATGACGCAACTTCCTCGAGGCCATAAGGAGGCCGAAGAGCAATTTCTGCACACCAGAGTACCTTGACCTGGCCCCTGCAAGAGGGAGCTGACAAAGTAAATCGGGTGTTGCACCATCTTCTTCTTCTGCACTATTTCATTTGGTTGCGTCGCTTATGCTTCACCAGCATCAGACTCTGCCGAGGGCCTTGCCTTACCGGCACCAGGTCCTGCCGAGGGGAGCTCTGGTTTGCCATCCGCCAGCCCTGCCGTTGCCACTGCTTCTTTGTCGACCTCTCTATGTGCCACTAGCGCGGCGCTGACCACTTGGTTTGTCGCCGCTAGATATAGCAGCAACGGTTCTTGTGGTTTAGGCGCAACCAGTATTGGCGTAGAGGAGAGGTACTTCTTCAAATCCTGCAGGGCTGCCTCGGCCTCTGGGGTCCATTCCATTGGGCCCGCCTTTTTCAAGATTTTGAAAAAGGGAAGGGCACGTTCAGCAGACTTGGAGATGAATCTGCTCATGGCGGCAATGCAGCCAGCGAGCCGACGTACATCCTTGATTCACCTAGGTGCCTCGATCTGCTCAATGGCCTTCATCTTGCCTGGATTCGCCTCGATCCCACGCTGTGACACAAAGAACCCGAGAAGTTTGCCGGACGGAACACCAAAGACACACTTCTCAGGGTTCAGCTTGAGGTTGATCTTGCGTAAATTTGCAAACGTCTCTTCTAAATCTTGTACGAGTGTTCCCTGTCCTTGGTTTTGACCACTATGTCATCCATATAAGCTTCCATATTTCTATGCAGCTGAGGCTCAAAACCAATTTGGACTGCTCTCGCAAACGTCGAGCCAGCGCTCTTCAACCCGAAAGGCATTCGTATGAAACAATACATACCACATGGGGTGGATGAATGTTGTCTTCTCTTCATCTTCTTTCGTCATGAAGATCTGGTGGATCCCGAGTAAGCGTCGAGGAATGATAACAAGTCACACCCGGCCATGGAGTCATCAATCTGGTCGATGCGCGGTAATGGGAAAGGGTCCTTTGGACAAGCCTTATTGATGTCTGTGTAATCAATACACAGCCTCCACTTCCCATTTGCCTTGCGCACCACCACCGGATTGGCCAACCACGTCGGATGGAGTACCTGTCTCACCAAGCCTACCGCTTCCAACTTCCTGATTTCCTCTGTGATGAACTCTTGCTGTTCCAGAGCTTTCTTCCTGACCTTCTACTTGACAGGTCGCGCATGAGGACAGACAGCAAGATGGTGCTCAATCACCTCCCTGGGAATGCCGGGGATGTCGGATGCTTGCCACGCAAACACATCGACATTCGCCTGCAGGAAAGTGACGAGCGCGCCTTCCTATTTGCTGTCGAGGGTGGAGCTTATGGTGAAAGCCCCTCCCGTGTGATCCTCCTTGACGGACACCTTCTTGGTCTCTGGTGGTGCAGTTCTGGATTTCTTACTCTTGCCGGTGGAGCTCTCTGGTACGTCCTCGACAGGAGCACTACACTCCGAATAGGTGCGCTTGCCGAAGTGGGTGCGAGAGGTCTTACTGGTCCTCTTCCCCCCTGGGGCTTCAGCGGCAGGAGCAAGTGCCTTGGCGGCAGTTGCTGCGACTGCCTCCCGGTAGAGTTGGTCAGCGCAGATCAACGCATCCTTCTTGTCGGAGGGGACGGTGATGATGGTCATCGTTCCAGGCATCTTCGGTGTGTTCTAGGCGTAATGCGACGCCACCATGAACTTGGCTAGTGTTGGGCGGCCGAGGATCCCGTTGTAGGGCAAGGGGATCTCGGCGACATCAAAGACAACCCTCTCCGTCCTATAGTTCAGCTCGCCTCCAAATGTCACGGGCACGTGACCTTACCCTTCGGCTGACTTCTTCCCGGGTTGACCCCTTGGAACGTGCTCGTCTCTTCGAGGTCTCTATCAGAAATCTGCAGCCTTTTGATCACAACGGGCGAGATCAAGTTCAGACCGGCCCCGCCATCAACCAGCATTTTCGTCACCTTGAGATTGCGTATTCTTGGTGAAACCAACAGCAGCAAACACCCGACCGCAGTTGTGCGATCAGGGTGGTCCTCGATGTAAAAAATTAAAGGCGTGCTGGACCACTTCAGTGGCCTTTGAGCATCGAATGATGGTTCCACTGCTGTGATCTCACGCGGCCACTGCTTGAGCTGGCGGTGAGAGGTGTGCAGCGAGGCTCCACCGTTGACGCACATGGCCTCTGTAGCTTTCTGGAACTCATGCTCGTCGGACTTGTCGTCCTCGTCACGACCATCGTCTTCTTGCTTATTGTCGCAGCACCGAGCGGGCCTCTCTTGCTGGTTATCCTTGCTGCGGCGACCTCCTTGGCCGCCATGCTTCTTTTCGGATCCCTCGGCACCATCCTGACCCTTCTCATTGTCCCGCCTCTCATACTCAGCTTTTTGCTTCTCAGCAAGCAGCTCAACTTGCCGGCAGTTCTGGAGGTCGTGGCCCATGGTGCGGTGGATTTTGCAATACTGCTTGACAGAGCCTCCTGGCTTGTCGGCAGCCGCCAAGGCCCGGCAAGTGGCGCACCTGGCAATTTCTTTGTCGGGGTCGTCTGCCTTAGCCTTCTTGGCAGCGCCGGTATCATCAGATCCCTCGACGGCAATCTCGGCCTACTTGCCCTTGCGCTTCCTGTTGTGCCACCGGCAATTCTTTGTCGGGGCAGCGGTGTCTTCGTTTGTGGAGTCGGTTTCCGCACCGGCGTCCTCACCGGGGTACTTCCTCCCCTCTTCAGCTCGAGCGCATCTATCGGCTAGAACATAAAGTTCGGCCACATCTTTGACCTTGTTCATCGCCAACTCTTCACGCATCTTGTGGTTGCGCACATTCTAATGGAACGCGCCGATCACGGCGGTGGGATGGACATATGGGATGTTGTACTGCACCCGGCTGAATCTCCGTATGTACTTGCGTAGGTTTTCACCTTCTTTCTGGGGGCTGATATGCAAATCGCTTGCTTGGCCATGAGCTTGGTGGCCCCCCGTAAAGGCGCCAACAAACTCATGGCACAAATCTGACAAAGAAGAAATAGAATCCACTGGCAAGTGCGTCAACCATGACATGACGTTGGGTTTAAGTGCCAACGGAAAGTAATTGTCAAGCACCTTGTCGTCGCGAGCTTCGGCAGCTTGCATCGCAATGGTGTAGATGTTGAGGAACTCCGACGGGTGGGTCTCGCCGTTGTATTTCTCGCCAACATCGGGCTTGAACATGCGGTGGGAGGGCCACTGGAATTGCCGTGTAGTTCAAACTTCCGAATCTGACCTGGTGGCCAGGGGCGTAGCTTTCAATCTGCTCCAGATGGCCAAGCGAATTGGCTCGCAGTGCAAAGCCGCCGAACACGAAGATCTATCCGGGGAGAAAAGTCTCACCCTGGAGCACATCGTTGTTGATGATCGGAGGAGCCATCGGGCCTAAGGATGACGACACAGAGGAACTCTCAATGAAAGCACCAATGTCGGTGTCAAAACCGGCGGATCTTGGGTAGGGGGTCCCGAATCAGCGCCTAGGCGGCTGGTAACAGTAGACAAGGGACACGATGTTTTTACCCAGGGTCGTGCCCTCTCGATGGAGGTAAAACCCTACTCCTGCTTGATTGATATTGATGATATGGGTAGTACAAGAGTAGATCTACCACGAGATCGTAGAGGCTAAACCCTAGAAGCTAGCCTATGGTATGATTGTTGTTCGTCCTATGGACTAAAACGCTCGGTTTATATAGGCACCGAATAGGGTTAGGGTTACACAGAGTCGGTTACAATGGTAGGAGATCTACATATCTCAGACGCCAAGCTTGCCTTCCACGCCAAGGAAAGTCCCATCCGGACACGGGACGAAGTCTTCAATCTTGTATCTTCATAATCCAAGAGTCCGCCAAAGGCTATAGTCCGCTATCCGGACACCCCTAATCCAGGACTCCCTCAAGAGTCTCCCTAACCAGGCTTCAATGACGATTTAGTCCGGCGTGCAGATTGTCTTCGGCATTGCAATGCGGGTTCCTCCTCCGAATACTTCATAGAAGATTTTGAACACAAGGATAGTGTCCGGCTCTGCAAAATAAGTTCCACATACCACCGTAGAGAGAATAATATTTACACAAGTTCAATCTGCTGACGTATTCCGCAGCTTGACATCACACCATGGCCAAGCCTTTATTCGAATCGTTTGTACTGTCCCACCTCAGCGCGTTTAGCGAGGCGGTTTCCTTGGCACGTCTTGTCAAAGCAGAGATCGTGTCCCCTTATTCCGGGACTCTCGTCAATACAGGCGTGGGTAACCCAACCGCGCCATTGATTACGACGCTTGGGAGATAAGCGAGTTTTATCAGGTCGGTGGGGACGCATAGCTTTGTCCGTCCATATAAGGGGATAAGGATCCACCTTTTCACACACGCCTTCTTCCTCCTTTGCTTATCCATTTCCGCGCACTCGAGCTCCAGCGCCCAAATCCTTACATCCCACCTCAACCTTCTCCAACTATGTCCATAGCAGGAGGCAAGTGGATGACCTCCTCCGTCACGAAGGGGTACATCAAAAAGCTGCGGAAGGTCGGATACTTGTCCAACGACATCGCGCATCGGCTTCCCAACAAGGGGCAGCTCATCCCCACCCCCAGGCCCCATGAGAGGGTGGTGTTCCTCCCCCACTTCCTCCGCGGACTAGGGTTTCCACTTCACCCATTTGTCCGGGGGCTCATGTTCTAGTACGGCCTAGATTTCCACGATCTGGCCCCGAATTTCATCCTCAACATCTCGGCGTTCATCGTCGTGTGCGAGGCCTTCCTCTGCATCCAGCCCCACTTAGGCTTATGGCTGAAGACCTTCAATGTCAAGCCGAAGGTAGTGGCGGCTGCTGCCGGAGTGCTTGGAGGTGCCATGGTGGGCAAGATGGGCAACGTCCTATGGCCCGAGGGCTCCTTCGTGGAGACCATAAAGGGGTGGCAATCGGGGTGGTTCTATATCACCGAGCCGCGCGACTCCAAATGGGCGGCGGCCCCCGAATTCTGATCTGGCTTCCCTACACGGCTCACCTCATGGAAAGAGACGGGCCTGACGTGGGGTAATTCGGAAGAGCTAACCGGACTCCAAACCTGCGTCCGAAACCTGGTGGAACAAGAAGCTCATGCTTGTCAACGTAGTCCAGGTTATGCTCATCCGCCGGATTCTCCCATGCGAGCAACGGGCCTTCAACTTGTGGGAGTTTGATCCGACACAACACCGAACCTTGAGCTGGCTCTTCGACACTACGTACGAAGATGCCTGGAAGGTGCTGTTCAAGGGCGCCGAGGCTCCTGCCATCCGCTACCGAAGATCGCGGATTCAGCTCGCAGCATCAAGCCAGCGAGGTAAGCTATTTTACCCTTTACGGGACTCTTTTTTCATAGTTCGACTCTATGCGGGATCTAAAACCCCCTTACCTTTGACAGGACTGGCTGAAGACGTCCGGACAGGTTAACTGTCTAGCTCCCTTGCCAGAAGACCCAGCGGACGCCTGTTTGACAGGGCTGCTGGTTCCGGCACCTTACGTGGTGCCGAAGAAGAAGGCCAAGAAGAGGGCCACGGGAACTCGGAGGAGTTCCGGGCGCCAGATGTTGTCGGACTCATCATCCGATGACTCTGAGGCGGACCCCTCCCACGAAGACGAGGAGGAGGAAAAAGAGGCCTCTCCCCCAGCGGGGGAGAGAAGAAAAGGAAGGCCGCCCCAACCGGGGAGGCCGGAGGGTCAAAGAAGGGAAGGACCCTCCCTCCGGACTACACCGCCAACGCCGAGGACGGGGAGAGGGGTGGCCACCAAGGACCAAGCCCTGGCGAGATCGTAAGTGTCCGGATACCAGAATAACTCATTGTGTTCCATTTGTCGCACAACATCTTTTAACGCCGAATATAACCATGCAGCCCGCCCAAGGACGGGCTCGACGATTCATCGAGCGGCTCCCTGGATTCGTCGGAGGTGAATAGCACCTCACTTCCGACCGCCTCGTCTCCTCCCGCCGCGGATGACGCCGGGGTGGAGTCCCAAAAGGGGCCCAGCCAGGAGGAGGTGGCCATGGAGGAGCCGCAAGGCGACCTCCCGGACTCCGGGCGCAAAGGGGGTAAAACCCCGAAGGGCTTCAAATCTGTCCCTGTGCCGGACTCCATACCAGAACCTTCAGTGGTTCCGGAGTCCGGCAGGCGATCCCTTCGTAAGAAGGGCAAGACTGTGACGCTGGTGACCTCCGTCCAACCAGAGGCACCGGATGATTTGATGGAGGCGCTTAACGGCGCTTCCATCGACGAGGAGCACCGCACTGTTATGAGTGTGGTGATCCAGAAAGTTCAGTCCGCTAAGAGCGGGCTGACTGAAGCCTGTACCAGCCTTCTAACATACTTTGAGGTATGTATTTGAGATATATAAAAATATTACCGCATAGACAGTAGCCCCTAATGGTCAGTTTGGTGTTCGTAAAGAAAAAGCCGAACTGAGGATCTAAAAAGATATACACAGGAGTCTAACATAAGTATGTCAATATGGGAATGCATGTTGCGCTGCTGACCTCTGCCGCACTGACTGTGGAGATTGATGCATTGAAGCAGAGCCTCGAGCAGTCCGAGAACGAGCTCGGACTTGCCAAAAAGCAGCTCGAGGATAAAGAAGGTAAGTAATACCTTATGGGAGTATTGAAAAGATGTGGTTGCAAAAGATGACAGGAATAACGTGAATACTGCAGGGGCCACGAACGAGGTGGCGACCCTGAAGGAAGCGGTGTCTAAGGCCGAAAGCAATGCGGACGCGGAGCGCACCGAGCGAGAGAAGCAGGAGGCACGGGTGGCGGAGGTGCGGCAAGAGCTCCAGACTCTCGTGGAAAACACGAGAGTTTAGAGCGTGACTCAAAGACTCGAGAGTCCGAGCTCGCCTCGGCCCTTGAGAGCGCTAAGGCCGCAAAGGCTGAAGCCCAAAAAGCCCTCCAGGAGGTTGAGGCGATGAAGAGGATAGCGGAGGGTAAGGCATTCTATATGAAAAGCAAGCATGTGAAAGTGAATTATCTTTTACTTACCCGAATCCGGAGCTCTCCAGGAGCATTCGCAGATCTGCCCCGCAGTGTGGCTGATGCTGCTGCATTCTACCGAGCCGAGGAGGGAAGCTCGACGGAGAAGGTGTTCTGTCTCGGTATGTCGAGGCCGGACACCCGTGCCCTTCAATGACCAGTTGAAGCAGCTGGTCGAGCTCCATAAGGTGGCCGAACAGGCCATGAAAGGCCTCATAGTTCGGCTGTGGCCTAAGGAAGCCATGCCCGAGCTACTTGGCTGGTGAGGCTGCCGTGGACGCCTTTGTCCATGGGTTGAAGTCATCAAGCGCCTCCGTCAGCATCGAAGGTGCCGTAGGGTCCTTGCCCTTGCTAAGGTGCACTTTGGGGCAAGATGGACGCCGAGAAGCTTGTGACGGATGCACCACCACCGAAGAAGGAGCATCGCAAGCCTGAAATGTATTATGAGGGCGTCCTGAAGGGTGCCTGCCTTATAGCGGATGAATGCTCCAAAGATATAATTTTTGAGTAGACTCGCATTTGTTATCATGTACGCTGAAAACTTGTTCATATGCACTAAGCAACACTTTTGAATTTAAAATATTACCTTCTGTGCGGCCGTGTATTAAATTTGAGAGATGGCGAGTCGTCCGCTTCAGCCCCCATGCCACGAGTGCTGGGGTGTTCGGGATAAACTTGAGCGCTCTTGTTCCCATTCTTGGGTCCTTTGAGGGAGGCGCTCAACGCAAAGAACAAGGCAACCGGACTATAATGCTTGAACACTCTCACTTAGCCATAGAATTCTATAATTTTAAATTTCGGCGAAGCCCCTAGTATTCGAAAGACCGAGTTCGGGGCGCTATCCACGCCTAGGCCGGACAATGCCGACTCCTCGCTCTAAGCGGCATAAGTCTTTAGGGACTCGACCTCTCGAACAGTGACCGACTCTCGCCCTATCATGACGGTCAGTTTTAGCTTTCTCCACAGAGGTGCTTAACCCAGCTCAACCGGGGCACAATCCCAGTGGTTCTCCCAGCGCTACCTTAGCCGATATAACGGAACATAAGGTACAAAAACGTGGGAGCCGGGCAAACCCAACTATTGACCCAAGACATGATTCAGAGCCGATGCATATAATGTTATAAGTTCGGGGTGCCGCACTTGTGAAAGTGTTCGGACTTATCACACCATATTGTGGAGTACTTAAGCCCCTGGTGTATTGCCCGTACCAAAGTGTAGGGTTGCACAATGTCATAAATGAACATATATATATAGAAAAAAAGGGAATTCAATAATAGGCAGAAGCTATATATTGTTTATTCAAAAGGGCTGCGATAAGAGCAGAACGATACAAATAGTCACGATAAGCAAGGGACGGGACTATTTAACATGTCCCCCTCCAGGGGTAAGCCGCGGGATGGTGTGTAAAACAGATATATTGCTCGTAATAGAGACCACCTGGACACTCGACGTAGCTTTCTGCTTCCCTGGCTGTTGCATCGTGTGTTCGGCGATTCTAATGCCGGACAGGGCTTCGTGAGAATGGAGTCCTGAAAGTAAAAAGAAAGAAAAAAAGAATTACACAATCGGTAGCCCCTAGTGCGGTTGAGCCGCATTCTGGGCATGCCGTGGTCGTGCCCCTTCCCCTATGCCCACGGTATTTCCAGAGCGTAATTATGTATGCAGCGTAGTGCTGGTTTCGCAATTTCGCGAGGGCTGGGGCTTGGGCCGCATTGCTATGCGTGCTCGGAACGTGCCAGGCGGTCTTGTTGTAGGTTACTCCGGGCGCGCTTGACGGTGTCCGGACGTTTAATAGCCGAACTCGAGAATTGCCTTAAGAGGCTGCTTTGTACTTCCACAGCGAGCGCTGCCGTATGCTCCTCCGTCCGGAGAGAGCATTCGGTGTTTCCATTGACCATGATGACTCCTCGAGGACCTGGCATCTTGAGCTTGAGATATGCGTAGTACGGCACCGCATTGAACTTTGCAAATGCGGTTCGTCCGAGCAGTGCGTGATAGCCGCTACGGAACGGGACTATGTCGAAGATTAACTCCTCGCTTCGGGTTATCCAGGATCCGAAGACCACTTCAAGTGTAATCGAGCCTGCATAGTTGGCCTCTACACCTGGTATGACGCCTTTAAAGGTCGTCTTTGTGGGTTTAATCCTTGATGGGTCTATGCCCATTTTGCGCCATATCCTCGATAAAGCGGGTTCAAAGGCTGCCGCCGCCCATTAGGACTCTAGTGAGGTGAAATCCATCAATGATTGGGTCTAGAACCAATGTGGCGAATCCGCCATGGCGGATGCTAGTGGGGTGGTCCCTTCGATCAAAAGTGATCGGGCAGGAAGACCACGGGTTGAACTTTGGGGCGATTGGCTCCATCGCATATACGTCCCTTAGTGCACGCTTCCGCTCCCTTTTGGGTATGTGGGTTGCGTATATCATGTTCACCGTCCGCACTTGCGGGGGGAAGCCCTTCATCCTCTATTGTTCGTGATCGGGCTCCTCCTCGTCATTGCTATGCAGCCCCTTGTCATTGTTTTCGTCATTTAACTTGCCTGCCTGCTTGAACACCCAACAATCCCTGTTGGTGTGATTGGCTGGCTTTTCGGGGGTGCCATGAATCTGGCACGAGCGATCGAGTATTCGGTCCAGATTGGACGGGCCCAAAGTGTTTCTTTTAAATGGCTTTTTCCACTGACCGGGTTTAGAGCCTCTGAATCCGGCATTGACTGCCGTATCCTCAGCATTATCGCTGTTAATGCGGCGCTTGTGCTTGTTGCGACGCGACCTGCCATTGCTGTCCTTGGTATCTGAGGGAGTTCCGGACTAGGGGGTGTCCGGATAGCCGAACTATCATCATCGGCCGGACTCCAAGACTATGAAGATAGAAGATTGAAGACTTCGTCCCGTGTCCGGATGGGACTTTCCTTGGCGTGGAAGGCAAGCTTGGCGATACGGATATATAGATCTCCTACCATTGTAACCGACTGTAACCCTAACCCTATCCGGTGTCTATATAAATCGGAGGGTTTTAGTCCGTAGGACGAACAACAATCATACCATAGGCTAGCTTCTAGGGTTTAGCCTCTTTGATATCGTGGTAGATGCACTCTTGTAACACACATCATCAATATTAATCTAGCAGGACGTAGGGTTTTACCTCCATCAAGAGGGCCCGAACACAGGTAAAACATCGTGTCCCTTGTCTCCTGTTACCATCCGCCTAGACGCACAGTTCGGGACCCCCTACCGAGATCCGCCGGTTTTGACACCGACATTGGTGCTTTCATTGAGAGTTCCTACGTATGCGTCACCGATAGGCCCGATGGCTCCTTTGATCATCAACAACGACATGGTCCAGGTGAGACTTTTCTCCTCGGACAGATCTTCGTGTTCGGCGGCTTTGCATGGGCCAATTAAGCAGCCATCTGGAGCAGATCGAAAGCTACGCCCAGCCGTCGAGGTCAGATTTGGAAGTTTAAACTATACGGCCGACATCCGCGGAGACTTGATCTTCGACGGATTCGAGCCTCGATAAGCGCCGCCTTTGTCTTGATGGGCATGATCTAGCTCTCTGACGAGCGGTGCCACGGAGGCACCTGAATCCGCTCCGACCTTTAATCCGAGTCGGATTCTCGATCGAGGACGAGTGGTTGGACACCGCCTCGGGGCTTTAATCTCTCTGGCGATCGAGCCGAACTCCATCCCCGCTGCGAAGACCTCGACTCCGGTGCGGACTCCTCTCCGGACTCCAACCCTCAGGCCCTTACCAATCGAATCCGATTGGGTGCCCGTTATGGAGTTCACCGCCGCGGACATCTTTCAGCACTCGCCCTTTGGCGACATCCTGAATTCACTAAAGTCTCTCTCTTTATCAAGAGAGCCCTGGCCGGATTACGGTCAGGAAGGTTGGGATGCGGACGACGAAGAAATTCAACACCCACCCACCACCCACTTGGTAGCCGTTGTCGACGATCTAACCGACATGCTAGACTACGACTCCGAAGACATCGACGGTATGGACGACGATGCCGGAGATTTAACAAGAGCCAGCGCCCTACGAGGCACTTTGGAAGGCCACCTCGTCATACGACATATACATGGTGGACATCCCAAAAGATGGGAACGGCGATGGAACAACGGAGGATTACCCTCCAAGAAGCAGCCCAAGCCCGGCGTCGGCGCCGCTCTAAATCCCGCCACAAGAAGAATGAAGATTCCGGCACCGGAGATAACAATACACCGGACGGTGCGAAGACAATCCACTCCAAAGAAGATCCAAAGGTAGCAGAGGATGGAGACGCCAGCCCTCACGAGAGCGGCGTAAGAAGAGGTAGAGGATTATATGCCTCCCTCCAAAGACGAAGCAAGCCTCGACGACAATGAATTCGTCGTGCCTGAGAATCCCGTCGAACAAGAGCGTTTTAGACGCAGGCTTATGGCCATGGCGAACAGCCTAAAGAAAAAGCAGCAACAGCTTAGAGCTGATCAGGATCTGCTAGCCGACAGATGGACCGAAGTCCTCGCGGCCGAAGAGCATGAGCTCGAACGCCCCTCCAAAAGCTACCCTAAACGCAAGCTGCTCCCCCGATTAGAGGAGGAGGCTTACGAACCCGCATCACCAGGAGACAATACGGCTGACCGACCACCCCGTGGTCGCGACAGAGAGGCCTCTAGGCCCTTCACTAGAATCGTACCCCGGCATCGCTCAAAAAGCACACGGCCAAAGGGGAACGCTCCGGACCTGCGAGATATATTGGAGGACAAGGCAAGACAATCAAGATCGATCTATGGATCGCGTGGGCGCCCCACGGTACGTGACGACAACCGTCGCGTCGGACACAGTAAGTCCGGCCGGGCCGAACAAAACAGACCAAGCTCTTTTGAGCTCCGTTGTGATATCGCCCAGTACAGAGGCGCCAAGACACCCACTATGCTTCACAGGCGAAGTAATGGATCATCAAATCCCGAAGGGTTTAAACCCGTCAATATTGAATCCTATGATGGCACTGTGAGACCACGCGGTTTGGATCAAAGACTATCTCCTTCACATCCACATGGCCCGCGGTGACGATCTTCACGCCATCAAATACCTCCCCCTCAAGCTTAAAGGACCAGCCCGGCATTGGCTCAACAGCTTGCCAGCAGAGTCAATTGGGAGCTGGGAGGACCTGGAAGCCGCATTCCTCGATAACTTCCAGGGCACTTATGTGCGACGACCTAAGCCACATAATTCAGCAGCCAGACGAATCGGCCAGACAATTCTGGACACGGTTCTTAACCAAGAAAAACCAAATCGTCGACTGTCCGGATGCGGAGGCCCTCGCGGACTTCAAGCATAACATCCGTGACGAGTGGCTTGCCCGGCACCTAGGACAGGAAAAGCCTAAATCCATGGCAGCCCTCACATCACTCATGACCCGCTTCTGCGCGGGTGAGGACAGCTGGCTAGCACGCAGCAACAACCTCAGCAAACAGTCGGTAGTCCGGACTTCAAGGACCGAAATGGCAGGCCGCGTCGTAACAAAAACAAACGCCGCTTTAACGGCGACAATACTGAGGATACGGCAGTCAATGCCGGATTCGGAGGCTCTAAACCGGTCAGCGGAAAAAGCCATTCAAAAGAACTACTCCGGGTCCGTCCAATTTGGACCGAATACTCGTCACCGCGTGCGATACACGGCACTTTCAAAAGCCAGCTTAACCACACCAACAGGGACTGTTGGGTATTCAACGAGCAGGCAAGTTAATTGCGAAAACAATGACAAGGGGCTGCATAGCGATGACAAGGACGAGACCCAACCGCCCGAACAATAGAGGATGAAGGGTTTCCCCACAGTGCGGACGGTGAACATGATATACGCAACGCACATACCCAAAAGGGAGCGAAGCGTGCACTCGAGGATGTCTCTGGCGATGGAGCCAGTTGCCCCGAAGTTCAATTCATGGTCCTCCTGCCCGATCACTTTTGACCGAAGGGACCACCCCACCAGCATCCGCCACGGTGGATTCGCCGCACTAGTCTTAGACCCAATCGTCGATGGATTTCACCTAACCAGAGTCCTGATGGATTTGGCGGCAGCAAATTTAACCTGCTTTACTGTGATACAAAGGCGCAAAATGGGTATAGTGAAGGAAATATGCCCTAGAGGCAATAATAAAGTTATTATTTATTTCCTTATATCATGATAAATGTTTATTATTCATGCTAGAATTGTATTAACCGGAAACATAATACATGTGTGAATACATAGACAAACAGAGTGTCACTAGTATGCCTCTACTTGACTAGCTCGTTAATCAAAGATGGTTATGTTTCCTAAACCATAGACATGAGTTGTCATTTGATTAACGGGATCACATCATTAGGAGAATGATCTGATTGACATGACCCATTCCGTTAGCCTAGCACTTGATCGCTTAGTATGTTGCTATTGCTTTCTTCATGACTTATACATGTTCCTGTAACTATGAGATTATGCAACTCCGTTTACCGGAGGAACACTTTGGTGCTACCAAACGTCACAACGTAATTGGGTGATTATAAAGGAGTACTACAGGTGTCTCCAAAGGTACATGTTGGGTTGGCGTATTTCGAGATTAGGTTTTGTCACTCCGATTGTCGGAGAGGTATCTCTGGGCCCTCTCGGTAATGCACATCACTATAAGCCTTGCAAGCAATGTAGCTAATGAGTTAGTTACGGAATGATGCATTACGTAACGAGTAAAGAGACTTGCCAGATGCGAGATTGAACTAGGTATTGGATACCGACGATCGAATCTCGGGCAAGTAACATACCGATGACAAAAGGAACAACGATGTTGTTATGCGGTTTGACCGATAAAGATCTTCGTAGAATATGTAGGAGCCAATATGGGCATCCAGGTTCCGCTATTGGTTATTGACCAAGAATAGTTCTAGGTCATGTCTACATAGTTCTCGAACCCGTAGGGTCCGCAACGCCAAGGTTTCGATGGCGATGCTTATATTATGAGTTTATGAGTTTTGATGTACCGAAGGAGTTCGGAGTCCCGGATGAGATCGGGGACATGACGAGGAGTCTCGAAATGGTCGAGACGTAAAGATCGATATATTGGACGACTATATTCGGAGTTCGGAAAGGTTCCGAGTGATTCGGGTATTTTTCGGAGTACCGGGTAGTTACGGGAGAAGTAATGGGCCTTGATGGGCTTTAGTGGGAAGAGGAAAAGGCTGCTGCGCCCCCTCCCTCTAGTCCGAATTGGACTAGGGAAAGGGGCCGCCACCTTCCTACTCCTCCACTTCCTTCTCCCTTCCTCCCCTACATGGAAGGATTCCTAGTTGGACTAGGAAAGGGGAATCCTACTCCCGGTGGGAGTAGGACTCCCCTGTGGCGCCAAACATAGGGCCGGCCTCCTCCCTCCCTTGCTCCTTTATATACGGGGGCAGGGGGCACCCCATAGACACACAAGTTGATCCTTGAGATCGTTCCTTAGCCGTGTGCGGTGCCCCCCTCCACCATATTCCACCTCGGTCATATTGTAGCGGTGCTTAGGCGAAGCCCTGCGACGATGAAACATCAAGATCGTCACCACGCCGTCGTGCTGACGGAACTCCCCTCCCCGGAGCTTTGCTGGATCGAAGCCCGTGGAGCGTCATCGAGCTGAACGTGTGCCAAGAACTCGGAGGCGCCGAAGTAACGGCGCTGTGATCGGCTGGATCGTGAGGAGAACGTACGACTACTTCCTCTACGTCATCATCGACTCGGAGGTGCCGGAGTAACGGCGCTGGGATCGGCAGGATCGCGAGGAGAAAGTACGACTACTTCCTCTACGTTGTGATCGCTTGCGCTTAACGGTCTCACGAGGGTACGTAGACAACACTCTCCTCTCGTTGCTATGCCATCACCATGGTCCCGTGTGTGCGCAGGAAAATTTTTGAAATTACTGCGTTTCCAAACAGTGGCATCCGAGCATGGTTTTATGCGTAGATGTCATATGCACGAGTAGAACACAAGTGAGTAGTGGACGATACAAGTCATACTGCCTACCAGCATGTCATACTTTTGTTCAGCGGAATTGTAGGACGAGACGATCCGGACCAACCTTACGCCAGACGCTTTACGCCGAGACCGGTTCCTCGACGTGCTTTGCACTTAGATGGCTTGCGGAAGACTGTCTCTCCAACTTTAGTTGAACCGAGTGTGGCTACGCCCGGTCCTTGAGAAGGTTAAAACGGAGTCAATTTGACAAACTATCATTGTGGTTTTGATGCGTAGGTAAGAACGGTTCTTGCTCAGCCCGTAGCAGCCACGTAAAACTTGCAACAACAAAGTAGAGGACGTCTAACTTGTTTTTGCAGGGCATGTTGTGATGTGATATGGTCAAGACGTGATACTATATTTTATTGTATGAGATGATCATGTTTTGTAACCGAGTTATCGGCAACTGGCAGGAGCCATATGGTTGTCGCTTTATTGTATGCAATGCAATCGCGATGTAATGCTTTACTTTATTACTAAGCGGTAGTGATAGTCGTGGAAGCATAAGATTGGCGAGATGACAACGATGCTACGATGGAGATCAAGGTGTCGCGCCCGGTGACGATGGTGATCATGACGGTGCTTCGGCGATGGAGATCACAAGCACAAAGATGATGATGACCATATCATATCACTTATATTGATTGCATGTGATGTTTATCATTTATGCATCTTATCTTGCTTTGATTGACGGTAGCATTATAAGATGATCTCTCACTAAAAATTATCAAGAAGTGTTATCCATGAGTATGCACCGCTAAAGTTCTTCGTCTTTGAGACACCACGTGATGATCGGGTGTGATAGGCTCTACGTTCAAATACAACGGGTGCAAAACAGTTGCACACGCGGAATACTCAGGTTATACTTGACGAGCTATGCATATAAGATATGACCTCGGAACACGGAGACCGAAGGTCGAAGCGTGAATCATATAGTAGATATGATCAACATAGTGATGTTCACCATTGAAACTACTCCATCTCACGTGATGATCGGACATGGTTTAGTTGATTTGGATCACGTGATCACTTAGAGGATTAGAGATGTCTATCTAAGTGGGAGTTCTTAAGTAATATGATTAATTGAACTTTAATTTATCATGAACTTAGTCCCGTAGTATTTTGCAAATTATGTTGTAGATCAATAGCTCGCGTTGTTGCTTCCCTATGTTTTTATATGTGTTCCTAGAGAAAATTGTATTGAAAAATGTTAGTAGCAATGATGCGGATTGGATCCGTGATCTGAGGTTTATCCTCATTGCTGCATGAGAATAATTATGTCCTTAATGCACCGCTAGGTGACAGACCTATTGCAGGAGCAAATATAGGCGTTATGAACGTTTGGCTAGCTCAATATGATGACTACTTGATAGTTTAGTGCACCATACTTAACAGCTTAGAATCGGGACTTCAAAGACGTTTTGAACGTCATGGACCATATAAGATGATCCAGGAATTGAAGTTAATATTTCAAGCAAATACCCGAGTTGAGAGATATGAAGTCTCCAACAAGTTCTATAGCTAAAAGATGGAAGAGAATCGCTCAACTAGTGAGCATGTTCTCGGATTGTCTGGTACTTCAATCGCTTGAATCAAGCGGGAGTTAATCTTCCGTATAAGATAGTGATTGACAGAATTCTCTAGTCACCATCACTAAGTTAGTAGAACTTCGTGATGAACTATAGTATGCAAGGGATGACGAAAACGATTCCCGAGCTCTTCGTGATGTTGAAATCGACGAAGGTAGAAATCAAGAAAGAGCATCAAGTGTTGATGATTGACAAGACCACTAGTCTCAAGGAAAAGGGCAAAGGGAAGAAGGGAACTTCAAGAAGAGCGGCAAGCAAGTTGCTGCTCGAGTGAAGAAGCCCAAGTCTGGACCTAAGCCTGAGACTAAGTGCTTTTGCTGCAATGGACCTTGTCACTGTAAGCGGAACTAACCCAAGTATTTTGCGGATAAGAAGGATTGCAATGTGAACAAAAGTATATTTGATATACAGATCATTGATGTGTTCTTCACTAGTGTTCGTAGTAACCCCTCGGTATTTGATAATGGTTCAGTTGCTAAGAATAGTAACTTGAAAGCGGAGTTGCGTAATGAACAGAAACTAGTTGAAGGGAAGTGACGATGAGTGTTGGAAGTAGTTCCAAGATTGATTTGATCATCATCACACACTCCCTATACTTTCGGGATTAGTATGGAACCTAAATAAGTGTTATTTGGTGTTGAGCATAAATATGATTTGATCATGTTTATTGCAATACGGTTATTCATTTAAGTAAGAGAATAAATTGTTGTTCTGCTTACATGAATAAAACCTTATATGGTTACACACCCAATGAAAGTGGTTCATTGGATCTCGATCATAGTGATACACATATTCATAATATTGAAACCAAAAGATGCAAAGTTAATAATGATAGTGCAACTTATTTGTGGCACCGCCGTTTAGGTCATATTGGTGTAAAGCGCATGAAGAAAACTCCATGCCGATGGACTTTCGGAATCACTTGGTTATGAATCATTTGATGCTTGCGAACCGTGCCTTTTGGGCAAGATGACTAAAACTCCGTTCTTGAACAATGGAACGAGCTACCGACTTATTGGAAATAACACATATATACCGATATATGCGATCCAATGAGTGTTGATGCTCGTGGCAAGTATCGTTATTTTTATGACCTTCACAAGATGATTTGAGTAGATATGGGTATATCTACTTGATGAAACATAAGTCTGAAATAGTTGAAAGGTTCAAAGAATTTCAGAGTGAAGTGGAAAATCATCGTAACAAGAAAATAAAGTTTCTGCGATCTGATCGTGGAGATAAATATTTGAGTTACGAAGTTTGGTCTTCAATTAAAACAAAGTGGAATAGTTTCACAGCTCACGCCACGGAACACCACAACGTTATGGTGTGTCCGAACGTCAGAATAACCGTACTTTATTTTGATATAGTGCGATCAATGATGTCTCTTACCGATTTACCACTATCGCTTTTGGGGTTATGCATTAGAGACAGCTGCATTCACGTTTAATAGGGCACCATCTAAATCCGTTGAGATGACACCGTATGAACTATGGTTTAGCGATGAAACCTAAGGTATGCGTTTCTTAAAGTTTGGAGTTGTGATGCTTATGTGAAAAAAATTTCACCTGATAAGCTCAAACCCAAATCGGAGAAGTGCGTCTTCATAGAATACCCAAAGGTAACTATTGGGTACACCTTCTATCACAGATCCGAAGGCAAGTTTTTCGATTGCTAAAGATGGATCCTTTCTAGAGAAGAAGTTTCTCTCGAAAGACGTGAATGGGAGGAAAGTAGAAACTTGATGAGGTAATTGTACCTTCTCCCTTCTTTGGAAAGTAGTTCATCACAGAAATCAGTTCTAGTGATTCCTACACCAATTAGTGAGGAAGTTAATGATGATGATCATGAAACTTCGGATCAAGTTGCTACCAAACCTCGTAGGTCTTCCAGAGTAAGATCCGCACTGTGAGTGGTACGGTAATCATGTTCGGAAGTCATGTTACTAGACCATGATGAACCTACGAACCATGAGGAAGCGATGATGAGCCCAGATTCCGCGAAATGGCTTGAGGCCATGAAATCTGAGATAGGATCCATGTATGAGAACAAAGTATGGACTTTGATTGACTTGCTCGATCAGCAAGCCATGTTAAATAAATGGATCTTCAAGAGGAAGACGGACACTGATAGTAGTGTTACTATCTACAAAGCTCGACTTGTCACAAAAAGGTTTTCGACAAGTTCAAGGTGTTGACTACAATGAGATTTTCTCAACTGTAGCGATTCTTAAGTCTGTCCGAATCATGTTAGCAATTGCCACATTTTATGAAATCTGGCAAATGGATGTCAAAACTACATTCTTTAATGGATTTATTAAAGAAGAGGTGTATATGATGCAACCAGAAGGTTTTGTCAATCCTAAAGGAGCTAACAAAATGTGCAAGCTCCAAATGATCCATCAATGGACTGGTGCAAGCATCTCGGAGTTGGAATATACGCTTTGATGAGTTGATCAAAGCATATGGTTTTATACTGAGACTTTTGGAAAAGCCTGTATTTACAAGAAAGTGAGTGGGAGCACTACAAAGATTTCTCGATAAATATATGTGAATGACATATTGTTGATCGGAAATAATGTAGGATTATTCTCAAAGCATAAAGGAGTATTTGAAAGGAGTTTTTCAAAGAAGGACCTCGGTGAAGCTGCTTACATATTGAGCATCAAGATCTATTGAGATAGATCAAGACGCTTGATAAGTTTTCAATAAGTACATACCTTGTCAAGATTTTGAAAAGGTTCAAAATGGAACAGTCAAAGAAAGAGTTCTTGCACGTGTTACAAGGTGTAAAATTGAGTAAGACTCAAAGCCCGACCACGGCGGAAGATAGAAAGAGAATGAAAGTCATTCCTTATGCCTCAGCCATAGGTTCTATAAAGTATGCTATGCTATGTACCAGACCTATTGTATACCTTGCTCTGAATTTGGCAAGGGAGTACAATAGTGATCTAGGAGTAGATCACTGGACATTGGTCAAGAACATCCTTAGTGAGGACTAAGGAAATATTTCTCGATTATGGAGGTGATAAAAGAGCCCGTCGTAAAGAGTTACATCGATGCAAGCTTTTTACACTGATCCGGATGACTCTAAGTCTCAATCTGGATACATATCGTAAGTGGGAGCAATTAGCTAGAGTAGCCCGTGCGAGCATTGTAGACATAGAATATTTGCAAAATACATACGGCTCACATGTGACAGACCCGTTGACTAAACTTCTCTCACGAGCAAAACATGATCATCCCTTAGTACTCTTTGGGTGTTAATCACATAGCGATGTGAACTAGATTATTGACTCTAGTAAACCCTTTGGTTGTTGGTCACATGACGATGTGAACTATGGGTGTTAATCACATACGATGTGAATATTGGTGTTGAATCACATGATGATGTGAACTAGATTATTGACTCTAGTGCAAGTGGGAGACTGAAGGAAATATGCCCTAGAGGCAATAATAAAGTTATTATTTATTTCCTTATATCATGATAAATGTTTATTATTCATGCTAGAATTGTATTAACGGAAACATAATACATGTGTGAATACATAGACAAACAGAGTGTCACTAGTATGCCTCTACTTGACTAGCTCGTTAATCAAAGATGGTTATGTTTCCTAAACCATAGACATGAGTTGTCATTTGATTAACGGGATCACATCATTAGGAGAATGATCTGATTGACATGACCCATTCCGTTAGCCTAGCACTTGATCGCTTAGTATGTTGCTATTGCTTTCTTCATGACTTATACATGTTCCTGTAACTATGAGATTATGGAACTCCGTTTACCGGAGGAACACTTTGGGTGCTACCAAACGTCACAACGTAATCGGGTGATTATAAAGGAGTACTACAGGTGTCTCCAAAGGTACATGTTGGGTTGGCGTATTTCGAGATTAGGTTTTGTCACTCCGATTGTCGGAGAGGTATCTCTGGGCCCTCTCGGTAATGCACATCACTATAAGCCTTGCAAGCAATGTAGCTAATGAGTTAGTTACGGAATGATGCATTACGTAACGAGTAAAGAGACTTGCCAAGATGCAGATTGAACTAGGTATTGGATACCGACGATCGAATCTCGGGCAAGTAACATACCGATGACAAAAGGAACAACGTATGTTGTTATGCGGTTTGACCGATAAAGATCTTCGTAGAATATGTAGGAGCCAATATGGGCATCCAGGTTCCGCTATTGGTTATTGACCAAGAATAGTTCTAGGTCATGTCTACATAGTTCTCGAACCCGTAGGGTCCGCACGCAACAAGGTTTCGATGGCGGTTATATTATGAGTTTATGAGTTTTGATGTACCGAAGGAGTTCGGAGTCCCGGATGAGATCGGGGACATGACGAGGAGTCTCGAAATGGTCGAGACGTAAAGATCGATATATTGGACGACTATATTCGGAGTTCGGAAAGGTTCCGAGTGATTCGGTATTTTTCGGAGTACCGGTAGTTACGGGAGAAGTAATGGGCCTTGATGGGCTTTAGTGGGAAGAGGAAAGGCTGCTGCGCCCCCTCCCTCTAGTCCGGGTGGACTAGGGAAAGGGGCCGCCACCTTTCCTACTCCTCCACTTCCTTCTCCCTTCCTCCCCTACATGGAAGGATTCCTAGTTGGACTAGGAAGGGAATCCTACTCCCGGTGGGAGTAGGACTCCCCTTGGCGCCAAACATAGGGCCGGCCTCCTCCCTCCCTTGCTCCTTTATATACGGGGCAGGGGCACCCCATAGACACACAAGTTGATCCTTGAGATCGTTCCTTAGCCGTGTGCGGTGCCCCCCTCCACCATATTCCACCTCGGTCATATTGTAGCGGTGCTTAGGCGAAGCCCTGCGACAGTGAAACATCAAGATCGTCACCACGCCGTCGTGCTGACGGAACTCCCCTCCTCGGAGCTTTGCTGGATCGAAGCCCGTGGAGCGTCATCGAAGCTGAACGTGTGCCAAGAACTCGAGGCGCCGGAGTAACGGCGCTGTGATCGGTTGGATCGTGAGGAGAACGTGACTACTTCCTCTACGTCATCATCGACTCGGAGGTGCCGGAGTAACGGCGCTGGGATCGGCAGGATCGCGAGGAGAAAGTACGACTACTTCCTCTACGTTGTGATCGCTTCCGCTTAACGGTCTACGAGGGTACGTAGACAACACTCTCCCCTCTCGTTGCTATGCCATCACCATGGTCCTGTGTGTGCGCAGGAAAATTTTTGAAATTACTGCGTTTCCCAACATATAGACCCCTCAAGGATTAAACCTACCAAAACGACATTTAAAGGCGTCATACCAGGTGTAGAAGCCAATTGTACAGGCTCAATTACACTGGAAGTGGTCTTCGGATCCCCGGATAACTTCCGAGGCGAGGAGTTAATCTTCGACATAGTCCCGTTCCGCAGTGGCTATCATGCCTTGCTCGGACGTACCGCGTTTGCAAAGTTCAACGCGGTGCCGCACTACGCATACCTCAAGCTCAAGATGCCAGGCCCTTGAGGAGTCATTACGGTCAACGGAAACACTGAACGTTCTCTCCACACGGAGGAACATACGGCTGACTCTCGCGGCGAAGTGCAATGCAGCCTCTTAAGGCAATTCTCGAGTCCGGCTGTTAAGCGGCGGACACGTAAGCGCCGCCGGAGTAACTTACAACAAGACCACCTGGCACGTTCGGAGCACGCGTAGCAGTGCGGCCCCAACCCCAGCCCCTGCGAAACGTCAAAGCAGGTCCTTCGCGTACACCATTACGCTCTGAAGATACCATGGGCATGGGGAGAGGGGCACGACCACGATAAACCCAGACTGCGGCTCAACCACACCGGGGGCTCTCACGTGTGTCGTTCCTTTTTCTTTTCTTTTTTACCATTTACTTTTTACCCACAGGACTCCGTTTGTCGAAGCCTGTCCGGCCAGACTGCCGAACTCACGATGCAACAGCCAGGGAAGGATAAAGCTACAACGAATATACGAGTGGTCTCCATTACGAGCATTTTCATACACCAATTTGCAGCCTACCCCACGGAGAAGGACATGTTTAATGATCTCATACCTTGCTTATCGCACTATTTGTATCGTTACGCATTCGTAGCAACACTTATTGAATAAAACAATGCAGCACCTTTTTGTTTATAATTGCATTTCTTTTTCATACATATGTTCATTCACGACATGTTGCATCCGTACACTTTGGTGCGGCTAATATACACCGAGGGCTTATGTTTCCCACGTTATGGTGTGATGAGTCCGAACACTTTCACAAGTGCGGCACCCCGAACTTATAGCACTATATGCATCGGCTCCGAATCATGTCTTGGGTCAATAGTTGGGTTTGCCCGGCTCCCGTGTTTTGGTACCTTACGTTCCGTTATATCGGCTAAGGTAGCACCAGGAGAACCACTGCGATTCCGCCCCAGTTAATTTGGGTTAACGCCTCGATGGAGAAAGCTAAAACTGACCGTCATGATGAGGCGAGAGACTGGTCGCTGTTCGAGAGGTTTTTGCGAGTCCTTAAAGACTTATGCCGCTTAGAGCGAGGAGCCGGATACTGTCCGGCCAAGGCGTGGATAGCTCCCCAAATTCGGCCTTCCGAAGACTAGGGGCTACCCCGAAATTTCAAAATATAGAATAATATGGATAAGAGAGAGTGTTAAATCAATATAAGTCCGGTTGCCTTGTTACGTTGTGTTGAGCGCCTCCATAGATGGACCCAAAAATGGGAACAAGAGCGCTCAAGTTTATCCCGAACACCCCAAAGACTTTCGTGGCATGGGGGTGAAGCCGAGGACTTGCCATCTCTCAGATTTGATAAACAGCCGCCTGAAGGTAATATTTTAAATTAAAAGCGTTGCTTAGCACATATGAACTAAGTTTTCAGCGCAGGATAACAAAATGCGAGTCTACTCAAATATTACATCTTTGGAGCACTCACCCGCAATAGTGCGGGCGCCCTTGACACACTCTTATAATACATCTCGGGCGTGCGATGCTCCTTGCCCTCTGGTGGCGGGTCCGTCCACGAGCTTCACAGGCATCCATCTTGCCCCAGTGCACCTTTGCGCGGGCAAGGGCCCGACGGGCACCCTCGATACAAGCGGAATGCTTGATAACTTCAACCCACGGGCATGCATCCACCAGCCGCCGCACCAGGCCGAAGTAGCTCCCAGGCATGGCCTCCTTAGGCCACAGCCGAACTATGAGGCCCTTCATGGCCTGTTCGGCCGCCTTGTGGAGCTCGACCAGCTACTTCAGCTGGTCGCTAAGGGGCACCGGATGTCCGGCCTCAGCATACTGAGACCAGAAGACCTTCTCCGTCGAGCTCCCCTCCTCGGCCCGGTAGAATGCGGCAGCATCGGACACGCTGCGAGGAAGATCTGCGAACGCTCCTGGAGAGCTCCGAATTCGGGTAAGCAACAGGTAATTAACTCTCACATGCTTACTTTGCATGAAAAATGCCTTACCCGCTGCTATTTTCTTCACCGCCTCAATCTCCTGGAGGGCCTTGTAGGCTTCGGCCTTAGCGGCTTTGGCACTCTCAAGAGCCATTGCAAGCTCAGACTCTCGAGTCTTCGAGTCATGCTCCAAATTCTCATGTTTTTTCACGAGATCCTGGAGCTCTTGATGTACCTCTGCCACCCGCGCCTCCTACTTCTCTCGCTCGGTGTGCTCCGCGGCCGCATTACGTTCGGCCGCGGCCACCGCCTCCTTCAGGGTCGCCACCTCGTTAGTGGCCCCTACAATACCCACGTTATCCTTGTCATTTTTCTTGCAACCAAATCCTTTTCTGTAATGTACAATTTCATAAGGTATTACTCACCTTCTTTTTCCTCGAGCTGCTTCTTGGCATGACCGAGCTCGCTCTCGGACCGCTCGAGGGTTTCCTTCAATGTATTGACCTCCGCAGTCAGTGCGATGGAGGTCAGCAGCACAGCATGCAATCCCATATTGACATATTTTTATGAATCCTGCGTTTATCTTTCTAAAGATCCTTAGTCCGGCTTTTCTTTCCGAACACCGAACCGAGCATCAGGGGCTACTGTCTATGCGGTACCATTTTACATATATTGAAATTCTTACCTCAAAGCCTGTTAGAAGGCTACTGCGAGGCCAGTCAGCCCACTCTTGGCGAGCTGAACCTTCTGAATCACCGCACTCATAACAGTGCGGTGTTCCTCTTCGATGGAGGCGCCGTTGAGCGCCTCCAGCAAATTATCCGGCACCTTCGGTTGGACGGAGGCAGCCGACGTCTCGGTCTCGCCCTTCTTACGAAGGGGTCGCCCGCCGGACTCCGGAGCCACTTGTGGCCTCGGGGCTGAGTCCGTGCCTGCAGTCCGGGAGGGTGTCCTGTGACACCTTCGGGGCCTCCTCCTCCTGGTGGGTCCTTTTCTGGGATCCCACCTCGGCTCGTCCGCGGCACGGGGTGGAGGCAGTCGGAAGGGAATCTATATCCGACGCACCCAAGGACCCGCTCGACGAAGCGGGAAGATCATCCTCGGTCGGACTGCAGGGTTGTATGCGGCATTAGAAAGACATTATGTGGCAAAAAGAAAAAACCTTGAAGTTATTCGGGAGTCCGGATACTTACGATCTCGCCAGGAGCTTGGCCCTTGGATGCCAGTCTTCGTAAATGCGTCCTTTGGCGTTGGCGGAGCAGTCCGGAGGAAGAGTTTTTCCCTTCTTGGACCCTTCGGCCTCCCTTGTTGGGGAGGCCTTCCTTTTCTTTCCTCCCCCCGCTGGGTGAGAGGCTTTCTTCTTCTCCTTCTCACCTTGGTGGGAGGAATCGGCCTCGGATTCATCATCCGATAGCACCTGAAAACGGGAACTCTTCCGAGTCCCCGTGGCCGTCTTCTTGGCCTTCTTCTCCGGCACCACGTGGGGTGCCGAACCCCTTTCCCGTTAGGCGGGCGTCCGGCCCAGGTCCTCTGGCGATGGGGCCGAACGGGTAATCCGTTCGGCCTTCGCCACCATTCTGTCAAAGGTAAAGGGAGTTTAGATCCCGCATAGAGCCAAACTATGGAAAACAAGTGGTGAAATCACTTACCTCGTCACCGGACGCTGCGATCGAGAATCCGCGATCTTGATGGCGGATGCGGGAGCTTCGGCGCCCTTGAACAGCACCTTCCAGACATCTTCGTACGTAGTGTCGAAGAGCCCGCTCAGGGTCTGGTGCTACGCCGGATCAAACTCCCACATATTAAAGCCCCTTCGCTGGCATGGTAGAATCCAGCGGATGAGCATGACCTGGACTACGTTGACAAGCTTAAGCTTCTTGTCCACCAGCTTCTGGATACAGGCTTGGAGTCCGGTCAGCTCCTCCAAATCCCCCCAAATTCGGCCACTCTCTTTCCAGGAGGTGAGCCGTGTGGGGATGCCAGATCTGAATTTGGGGGCCGCTGCCCAATCAGTCACGCTGCGGCTCGGTGATGTAGAACCACCCCGATTGCCACCCTTGATGGTTTCCACGAAAGTGCCCTCCGGCCACGTAACGTGGGACATCCTACCCACCATGGCGCCTCACTCTGCTTGGCAACCCTTCACAACCTTCGCTTGACCTTTGAAGGTCTTGAGCCTAAGCGAAGTGGGGCTGGATGCGAAGGAATGCCTCGCACCACGACGATAAACGCCGAGATGTTGAGGATGAAATTGGGGCGGATCATGGAAATCTAGGCCGTAGTAGAACATGAGCCCCGGACAAAGGGATGAAGCGGGAAGCCCAGTCCGCGGAGGAAATGGGGAAGAAATACTACCCTCTCATGGGGCCTGGGGTTGGGGACGAGCTCTCCCTCGTCGGGGAGCCGATGTGCGATGTTACTGGACAAATATCCGGCGTCGCGCAGCTTCTGGATCTGCCCTCCGTGATGGAGGAGGCCATCCACTTGCCTCCCGCTCCGGAAATAGTTGGAGAAGGTTGAGGTGAGAAGTGCGGACTTGGGCGCTGGAGCTCGAGTTCGCGGAGATGGATAAGCCAAGGAGGAAGAAGGCGCAAGTAAAAGGGTTGGATCTTTATCCCCTTATATGGGCGGACAAAAACATGTGTCCCCACTGACCTGGTAAAACTCGCTTATCCCCCAAGCGTCACAATCAATGGCGCGGTTGGGTTGCCCACGTCCGTATTGATGGGAATCCTGGAATAAGGGGAACACGATCTCTTCTTCGACAAGACGTGTCAAGGAAACCGCCTCGCTAAACGCGCTGAGGTGGAACAATAAAAACAATTTGAGTAAAGGCTTGGTAGTGGCGCGATGTCACGCCACAGAATACGTCAGCAGATTGATCTTATGTAATATTATTCTCTCTACGGTGTTATGTGGAACTCGTTTTGCAGAGCCGGACACTATCCTGGTGTTCACAATCTTCTATAAATTATTTGGAGGAAGAACTCGCCTTGCAATGCCGAAGACAATATGCGCGCCGGACTCGTCGTCATTGAAGCCTGGTTCAGGGCCTACTGAGGAGTTCGGACTAGGGGTGTCCAGATAGCCGAACTATCATCATCGGCCGGACTCCAAGACTATGAAGATACAAGATTGAAGACTCCGTCCCGTGTTCGGATGGGACTTTCCTTGGCGTGGAAGGCAAGCTTGGGGATACGGATATGTAGATCTCCTACCATTGTAACCGACTCTGTGTAACCCTAACCCTATCCGGTGTCTATATAAACCGGAGGGTTTTAGTCCGTGGGGCGAACAACAATCATACCATAGGCTAGCTTCTAGGGTTTAGCCTCTTTGATCTCGTGGTAGATCCACTCTTGTAACACACATCATCAATATTAATCTAGCAGGACGTAGGGTTTACCTCCATCAAGAGGGCCCGAACCTGGGTAAAACATCGTGTCCCTTGTCTCCTGTTACCATCCGCCTAGACGCACAGTTCGGGACCCCCTACCCGAGATCCGCCGGTTTTGACACCGATAGTATCCGAATTACCAGGGCTGTTGGTCATGTTGTTACTACGAGCTAGCTAGCTGTCATCTCCCCGGCAAAAGCGGGTCATGAGTGTTGTGAGCGCTGCCATGGATTTCGGCTTTTCCTGTCCTAGGTGCCGGGCAAGCCACTCGTCGCGGATGTTGTGTTTGGAGGCTGCAAGGGCCTCGGCATCCGGACAATCGACGATTTGATTTTTCTTGGTTAGGAACCGTGTCCAGAATTGTCGGCGATTCCTCCGCTGCTGAATTATGTGTCTTAGGTCATCGGCGATCGGTGGTCAAACATATGTGCCCTGGAAATTGTCGAGGAATGCGGCTTCCAGGTCTTCCCAACAACCAATTGACTCTGCTGGCAAGCTGTTAAGCCAATGCCAGGCTGGTCCTTTCAGCTTGAGTGGGAGGTATTTGATGGCGCGTAGATCATCACCGCGGGCCATGTGGATGTGAAGGAGATAGTCCTTGATCCAAACCGCAGGATCTGTTGTGCCATCGTATGATTCAATGTTTACGGGTTTGAAACCCTTAGGGATTTGATGATCCATCAATTAAATGCATGAAGCATAGTGGGTGTCTTGGCGCCTACATGTATTGGTCTATATCACGGCAGCGGCTCAAATGAGCTTTGTCTCATCGTGTTCGGCCCGGCGGAGTTGCCATATCCGGCGTGGCGGTTATCATCACGCGATAATAGTGCGCCCACGCGATCCGTAGATCAATCTTGTTTGCCTTGCCTTGTCCTCCAATATATCTCCCAGGTCTGGCGCATTTCCCCGCGCCTTGGTATTTTTTGAGCGGCGCCGTGGTGCGGCTTGAGTTGAGGGCCGAGAGGCCTCTCTGTCGCGGCCACGAGGTGGCCGGTCAGCCATATCGTGCGCTGGTGATGTAGGGTTGGGTTCTTCCTCCTCTAATCGGGGTAGCAGCCTGCGTTTTGGGTAGCTTTTGGAGGGGCGCTCGAGTTCGTACTCTTCGGCCGCAAGGACTTCAGTCCATCTGTCAGCTAGCAAGTTTTGGTCAGCTCTAAGTTGTTGCTGCTTTTTCTTGAGGCTGTTTGCCGTGGCCATTAGCCTGCGTTTGAAACGCTCTTGTTCGACGGGATCCTCGGGCACGACGAATTCGTCGTCGTCGAGGCTTGCCTCATCTTCGGAGGGAGGTATGTAATTATCGTCCTCTACATCTCTCTCTTCTGCTCTCTCATGAGGGCTGGCTTCTCCATCCTCCTGCGCTGAATCCTGCTGGAGGGGGTTATCTTTGGCACTGTCCGGGGTGTTATTGTCTCCCATGCCGGAATCACCGTTTTTGCTGTGGCGGGATTTAGAGCGGCGCCGCTGATGCCGGCGCTTAGGCTGTTTCTTGGAGGGGTCATCCTCTGCTGTTCCATCGCCATTCCCATCTTTTGAGATGTCCACCATGTATATGTCGTATGACGAGGTGGCCTTCCAATGCCCTGTAGGCGCTGGTTCTTGATAGTCTCTTGCATCGTCGTCCATACCGTCGATGTCTTCATAGTCGAAGTCGAGCATGTCGGTTAAATCATCGACAGTGGCTACGAAGTGGGTGGTGGGTAGGCTTTGAATTTCTTCGTCGTCCGCATCCCAACCTTCCTGACCATAATCAGGTCAGGGCTCTCCTGATAGAGAGAGAGACTTTAGTGAATTCAGGATGTCGCCAAAGGGCGAGTGCTGAAAGATGACTGCGACGGTGAATTCCATGACCGGCGCCCAATCGGATTTGATTGGCGGGGGCGCAGAAGGCTCGGAGTCCGGAGAGGAATCCGACACCTTGGAGTCACGAGCTTCGCAAAGGACGGGGTAGGTGTACGGCTCAATCGCCATAGAGATTGCAGCCCCCGAGGCGGTGTCCAGCCATCCGTCCTCGATCGGCGCAGTCGGCTCCGAGCTAAAGGTCGGAGCGGACACCGTGCGACCTCCGGGACCTTTGCTCGTGGCAGATCTAGATCATGCCCCTCATGACAGTGCGGCGCGCTTGGCTGTGGCTCGAACCCGTCGAAGATCAAGTCTCCGCGGATGTCAGCCGTGTAGTTCAAACTTCCAAATCTGACCTGGTGGCGAGCGTAGCTTTCAATCTGCTCCGGATGGCCAGCGAATTGGCCCGGTGCAAAACCGCCCGAATATGAAGATCTATCTGGGAGAAAAGTCTCACCACAGCGCGCATCGTTGATGATCGGAGGAGCCATCGGGCCTAAGGATGACGACGGAGGAACTCTCAATCAAAGCACCAATGTCGGTGTCAAAACCGCGGATCTCGGGTAGGGGTCCCGAACTGTGCGTCTAGGCGGATGGTAACAGGAGACAAGGGACACGATGTTTTTACCCTGGTTCGGGCCCTCTCGATGGAGGTAAAACCCTACTCCTGCTTGATTAATATTGATGATATGGGTAGTACAAGAGTAGATCTACCACGAGATTAGAGAGGATAAACCCTAGAAGCTAGCGTATGGTATGATTGTTGTTCGTCCTACGGACTAAAACCCTCCGGTTTATATAGGCACCGAATAGGGTTAGGGTTACATGAGTCGGTTACAATGGTAGGAGATCTACATATTCAGTACGCCAAGCTTGCCTTCCACGCCAAGGAAAGTCCCATCCAGACACGGGACGAAGTCTTCAATCTTGTATCTTCATAGTCCAGGAGTCCGGCCAAAGGCTATAGTCCGGCTATCCGGACACCCCCTAATCCAGGACTCCCTCACTGGCCCTCTCCATCCCGTGAATGATGCACAGGACTCTTCCCACAGCGGCACCTAGGGTCACCGGTGTGGTGGCGCTGCTCGTCGCGCACAACCTGGGACGAGCGCTTCGTGGGTGCCGGCATAGGCGTCTTGGAAGTCGCCGCGCTGCCCGTAGGCGGCACGGTGTCGCCCTTGGAAGGACCCGCACCGCCTGTGCGGGGCCCGACTCCATCTTTGGATTTGGCGGTCTGCGGCCCATCGTCTCGCGCATGAACGACACCGCTCGCCAGGCTTTGACTGCTAGAGCGATGTGGGTGTTCGCGGGCCGTGCCTCGGCTTCCGTCCGCGACCGCCCCGCCGCTCGCCCACACTTGTATGGGTCGTTCGCCTCCAGATGAGCCGATCGCCATGATCGTCTTCTTCTTGGGAGCCATGGCAAAGGAGAGCTGCTAAACTAACTGCTAGACCGGATTTTCACAACGGCGCCCCCTACCTGGCGTGCCAAAGATGTCGGTGGAAACGACACCTATGCGATCACTGGGATCCCTTCTACAGTTGGCAGGTGCGGGGTTGTGCAAAGAGCGGGTCTGGTAGCCAGCACAAAGATCGTTTACCCAGGTTCGGGCCGCGAGGATGCATAATACCCTAGTCCTGCTTTGGTGTATATTTGAGTGTTCTTGAGCTCTTGAACTAGCTGCGGTGCGTCTGTAGTCCAAAAGATCCGAATCCTTCTCCAGTACACCTCGGACCTCCTTTTATAGTCAAAAGGGGCCGCCACAGTGGCACACAGGAGGTGGAAAGGCATACAGTGTACAAGCTTATCGCCTGTCATTACGGGACAAGGCGCATTAAATGCGCTCCTTAGGTGTCCCATTGCTTTATTGGGGACGGCAACGAGGCCCGTCCCATCCGTCGCTGCTCCGTCTCGCTCCGACACGCGCCCATGCCAATGAGGCATGCAACGCCATGTAGGCTGGCAGGCTGCTGAGATGGCGTGGTGGTAGGGTCTTCACGAAGATCTGCATGCCACCCCGTAGGGGCTTGAATAGCTGGACTAGGAGCCTCGTACTGCCACTTGGGTACTTGCCTTAGCTGGTGGGTCGGCCGCTGAGCTAGGGAGACGATGGGGCGGCAAGGGCCTGCCGTGGTCTTGCGTATATTCCCGGCGAGGGTCTTGTCGGGGCCTTGTGGGCGCCCTCGGCAAGGAGCCTTGCCCGGGCCTCGTGGGCATCCTCGGCAAGGAGCCTTGTGGTCGTCTTGTCTTCTGGTTCATATCTAGGCTTTGTGGACTGTTTGTCTTCACAAAGATCTGCATGCCAACTATGCAGGCGCTTCCCGACCCTTGGTTCCAATGATGTCGATGGTGTCAGAACTCTTAGGCTCAAGGGTGGCCGCGGTGTTGACGTTGGGTGAGCTGCCCCGGCAAGGCTCTTGACGGGGCGGCGTAGGCCGCGCCGGCAAGGATCTTGCCAGGGAAAAACCCATTTTGCTGCTTCGTCTTCTGCGCCCCTGGCTGGAGCGCTGATACGTCTCCAACGTATCTATAATTTATAAAGTAGTCATGCTATTATATTATCCATCTTGGATGTTTAATGGGCTTTACTATGCACTTTTATATTATTTTTGGGACTGATTTATTAACCCAGAGCCCAGTGCCAGTTTCTGTTTTTCTCCTTGTTTTAGTGTTTCGCAGAAAAGGAATATCAAACGGAGTCCAACTGGAATGAAACCTTCGGGAGAGATATTTTTGGAACGGAAGCAATCTAGAAGACTTGGAGTGTACGTAAGGGAAACAACGAGGAAGGCACGAGGCAGGGGGCGCGCCCACCCCCCTGGGCGCCCCCTCCACCCGCGTGGGCCCCTCGTGGCTCCCCTGACCGACTTCTTTCACCTATATAAATCCATATACCCTAAAAACTTCGGGAAATAGAATAGATCGGGAGTTCTACTGCCGCAAGCCTCTGTAGCCACCAAAAACAAATCGGGACCCTGTTCCGGCACCCTGCCGGAGGGGAATCCCTCACCGGTGGCCATCTTCATCATCCCGGCGCTCTCCATGACGAGGAGGGGGTAGTTCACCTTCGGGGCTGAGGGTATGTACTAGTAGCTATGTGTTTGATCTCTCTCTCTCTCTCGTGTTCTTGAGGTGGTAAGATCTTGAGCTATCGCGAGCTTTGCTATTATAGTTGGATCTTATGATGTTTCTCCCCCTCTACTCTCTTGTAATGGATTAAGTTTTCCCTTTGAAGTTATCTTATCGGATTGAGTCTTTAAGGATTTGAGAACACTTGATGTATGTCTTGTCATGCTTATCTGTGGTGACAATGGGATATCACGTGATCCACTTGATGTATGTTTTGGTGATCAACTTGCGGGTTCCGCCCATGAACCTATGCATAGGGGTTGGCACACGTTTTCGTCTTGACTCTCTGGTAGAAACTTTGGGGCACTCTTTGAAGTACTTTGTGTTGGTTTGAATAGATGAATCTGAGATAGTGTGATGCATATTGTATAATCATACCCACGGATACTTGAGGTGACATTGGAGTATCTAGGTGAAATTAGGGTTTTGGTTGATTTGTGTCTTAAGGTATTATTCTAGTACGAACTCTATGATAGATCGAACAGAAAGAATAGCTTCGTGTTATTTTACTACGGACTCTTGAATAGATCGATCAGAAAGAATAACTTTGAGGTGGTTTCGTACCCTACAATAATCTCTTCGTTTGTTCTCCTCTATTAGTGACTTTGGAGTGATTCTTTGTTGCATGTTGAGGGATAGTTATATGATCCAATTATGTTATTATTGTTGAGAGAACTTGCACTAGTGAAAGTATGGACCCTAGGCCTTGTTTCCTAGCATTGCAATACCGTTTGTGCTGACTTTTATCTTTAGTTACCATGCTGTTTTTATATTTTCAGATTACAAAAACCTATATCTACCATCCATATTGCACTTGTATCACCATCTCTTCGCCGAACTAGTGCACCTATGCGATTTACCATTGTATTGGGTGTGTTGGGGACACAAGAGACACTTTGTTATTTGGTTGCAGGGTTGTTTGAGAGAGACCATCTTCTTCCTACGCCTCCCACGGATTGATAAACCTTAGGTCATCCACTTGAGGGAAATTTGCTACTGTCCTACAAACCTCTGCACTTGGAGGCCCAACAACGTCTACAAGAAGAAGGTTGTGTAGTAGACATCAAGCTCTTTTCTGGCGATGTTGCCGGGGAGGTGAGTGCTTTAAGGTATATCTTTAGATCTTGCAATCGAATATTTTTGTTTCTTGTTTTATCACTAGCTTAGTTCATAAAAGAAAACTACAAAAAAATTGAATTGAGTTTGCCTCATATGCTTCATCTTTTTAATATCTTTCGTGAGTATGATGGAAAGGAAAATTGTGCCAAAGTGTTAGAAGAAGAATGCATTAAAATGTTTGGCACTAAATCTTTGAATGATGAGCATGATTTCAATGTTGTTAGTATGAACTCCTTGAATATCCATGGTACTAATGATGATTGCACTAGTCATGACGAAAATATTTCTTATAAGCATGTCAATTTTTGTGGAGTGCATAGAGTTTGCAAATACATACCAAAAAGGGAAGATAGATTTTGTAAGAGGAACAAGTACTTAGAAACTAAATGGTTGCAAGAGAGGCTAAATGTTAGTGCTGAAAATTTAAAATATCTTAGCCATACTTGTGAACTTTGCAATGAACATGGTCATTTAAATATCAAATGCAAATTGTTTCATGATCGAATCGTGTCCAAAAATTGTGATGACTTGATTTCCCTTGCACATCGTAATGAACTTAGTCTGCTTTTGGGTTATGAAGAATTGAAACGTCAAACTAAGTTTATTCCAGAATATAACCTCGAGAAATTCCTTGATATTGATCTAGAAGAAATTTATATGTATTGTGCGATGAATTGCATTGAAAATCCTTATATTGCCAACTACATAAAAAAAGAAAATAAATAGAAGATGAAGAGAATACTAATGAAAGGGAAGAGACTTCCCGATATTCTCCTATTATTTCTTATGATGAATCAGGTAACGAGGAGGAGCCTTCTATTCAACCAATCTCATTAATAAGGAGCTCCAAAAATAGGATTGAACCCACACATGATGTGAAGAAGAAAAAGAAAAGATGGAGAAGCAAAGGTAAAATGGTATCCCTCCCAAATGACGTTGCTCCTACTACTCATTGTGATGATGATAATTGCTATACTATTGGTGCTATCCATACTATTAATGATGAGAATGATTATGCTTATGATATGAAAAGTCCCAAGCTTCGGGAAGCTATGTTTGATGAGGATGACATATTTGAGAATATATTTGCTGAAATTAATTTTTGTCCCAAGCTTGGGGATGCTATGTTTAATGAAGATGATATTCTTAGCCTCCCAAGTTTTGATATGCAAAGTTGTTATGATAATAGCATGCCTTCTACCTATGATGATTATAGTGATGAAAGTGGGTTTGGAAGAATGTCAACTTTAGGAAGTAATGATCCCACTATTTTGGAGGATGTTTATGAAAGTGGATTTGGAGAGGTCATGACTTTATTTAGTGATGAATCCACTATTTCGGAAGAGGTTTCAATTGATTATGAGAACAAAGTTGCTACTTATGATGATTATTGTGATGATACTTATGCTATAAAAAGTAGTGATGATTATATTTATAAAACTTGTCATGCTTATGATTACCCTTTTTCTGAACATTACTCTTTTAATGTGGAAACAATTTATAGTATTCAAGTCTCTTATGATACTCCCACTATTCCGAATGAGAAGAATTTTGCTTATGTGGAGAGTAGTAAATTTTCTATGCAAGTAGCTCATGAAAAGAATGCTTTAGGTGCTGGTTATATTGTTTAATTCATTCATGATGCTACTGAAAATTATTATGAGGGAGGAATATATGCTTGTAGGAATTGCAATAATATCAAATTTCCTCTCTATGTGCTTAAAGTTTTGAAGTTATGCTTGTTTTGCCTCCCTATGCTAGTTGATTATTGTTCCCATAAGTTGTTTGCTCACAAAATCCCTACGCATAGGAAGTGGGTTAGACTTAAATGTGCTAGTCATATTCTTCATGATGCTCCCTTTATGTTTCAATTCTTATGTCTTATGTGAGCATCATTGAAATTATCATGCCTAGCTAGGAGCGTTAAATGTTAGCGCTTGTTGGGAAGCAACCCAATTCTATTTTAGTTTCTTGCTTTTTGGTTCTGTTTAGGAACAAATAATCTATCTAGACTCTGGTTAGATGTAGTTTTATGTTTTAATTAGTGTTTGTGCCAAGTAGAACCTTTGGGAAGACTTGGGTGAAGTCTTTATGATCATGCTGTAAAAAACAAAAACTTTAGCGCTCAAGAGATTAGCTAAAACTTTTTACTGGAGAGTGCTATTTAGTTAATTCTTTTTGCAGATGATTACTAGACACATTCCTCAGGTCCACCAATTTATTTCAGAATTTTTGGAGTTACAGAAGTATACGTTTGATACATATTACTACAGACTGTTCTGTTTTTGACAGATTCTGTTTTCATTGTGTTGTTTGCTTATTTTGATGAATATATGAGTAGTATCGGAGGGTATGAACCATAGATAAGTTGGAATACAGTAGATATTACACCAATATGAATTTATAATGAGTTAATGATGTCTACTATGCAACCTTATTCTTGTAGATGTTGTTGGGCCTGCAAGTGCACAGGTTTGTAGGACAGTAGCAAATTTCCCTCAAGTGGATGACCTAAGGTTTATCAATCCGTGGGAGGCGTAGGATGAAGATGGTATCTCTCAAGCAACCCTGCAACCAAATAACAAGGAGTCTCTTGTGTCCCCAACACACCCAATACAATGGTAAATTGTATAGGTGCACTAGTTCGGCGAAGAGATGGTGATACAAGTGCAATATGGATTGTAGATATAAGTTTTTGTAATATGAAATAATAAAAACAGCAAGGTAACAAGTGATAAACGTGAGCGTAAATGGTATTGAAATGATAGTAAACAAGGCCTAGGGTTCATACTTTCACTAGTGCAAGTTCTCTCAACAATAATAACATAGATAGATCATATAACAATCCCTCAACATGCAACGAAGAGTCACTCCAAAGCCACTAATAGCGGAGAACAAACGTAGAGATTATGGTTGGGTACGAAACCACCTCAAAGTTATTCTTTCGGATCAATCTATTAAAGAGATCGTACTAGTATAACACCTTAAGACACAAATCAACCAAAACCCTAATGTCACCTAGATACTCCATTGTCACCACAAGTATCCGTGGGCATGATTATACGATATGCATCACACAATCTCAGATTCATCCAACCAACATAAAAGTACTTCAAAAAGTGCCCCAAAGTTTCTACCGGAGAGTCAAGAACGTGTTCCAACCCCTATGCATAGGTTCATGGGCGGAACCCGCAAGTTGGTCACCAAAACATACATCAAGTGGCACATGATATCCCATTGTCACCACAGATAAGCCACGGCAAGACATACATCAAGTGTTCTCATAAAGACTCAATCCGATAAGATAACTTCAAAAGGGGAAACTCAATTCATCACAAGAGAGTAGAGGGGGAGGAACATCATAAGATCCAACTACAATAGCAAAGCTCGGGATACATCAAGATCGTGCCATAGAGGGAACATGAGAGAGAACACGAGAGAGAGATCAAACACATAACTCTTTGGTACATACCCTCAGCCCCGAGGGTGAACTACTCCCTCCTCGTCATGGATAGCGCCGGGATGATGAAGATGGCCACGGTGATGGGTTCCCCCTCGGCAGGTGCTTGAGCAGGCTCCGAGAGGTTTTGGTGGCTCTGAGAGGCTTGCGGCGGCGGAACTCCCGATCTATCTTCTGATAAGGAAGTTTTACGATACGTAGGTATATATGGGTGCAGGGGGTACGTCGGTGGAGCTACGGGGGCCCCACGAGGCAGGGGGCGCGCCCTAGGGGGGTGGGCGCGCCCCCCACCCTCGTGAGCACCTCCTGTATCTCCTGACGTAGAGTCCAAGTCTATCTGGTGGCTTTCCTTCTAAAAATAACTTCTCCAGTTGATTTCGTTCCGTTTCGACTCCGTTTGATATTCCTTTTCTTCGAAACACTGAAATAGGCATAAAACAGCAAATCTGGGCTGGGTCTCCGGTTAATAGGTTTGTCCCAAAAGTAATATAAAAGTGGAAAATAAAGCCCAATATTGCCCAAACCAGTAGATAAAGTAGCATGGAGCAATCAAAAATTATAGATACGTTGGAGACGTATCAGGCATCCCCAAGCTTAATTCACCTTTCGTCCTCGAGTAGGTAAATGATAAAAGAGAATTTTTGATGCGGAGCGATACTTTGGCATAATTTCAATGTAAATCTTCTTAATTGTGGTATGAATATTCAGATCCGAATGAATAAAAAATAAAAGTTCATATTGATAAAAGAAATAGTAATACTTCAAGCATACTAATCAAAGTAATCATGTCTTCTCAAAATATCATGGCAAAAGAAAGTCCATCCCTACAATATCATATAGTTAGGCTATGCTTCATTTTCGTCACACAAAGATGTTCCCAACTTCTATACCCCCGATGACAAGCCAAGCAATTGTTTCATACTTAAATAATCTCAAACTTTTTCAACCTTCACGCAATACATGAGCGTGAGCCATGGATATAGCACTATGGGTGGAATAGAATATGATGATGGGGATTGTGTGGAGAAGACAAAAGGAGAAAGTCTCACATTGACGAGGATAATCAACGGGCTATGGAGATGCCCATCAATTGATGTCAACATGAGGAGTAGGGATTGCCATGCAACGGATGCACTAGAGCTATGAATGCTCAACAAAAGAAAACTAGTGGGTGTGCATCCAACTTGCTTGCTCATGAAGACCTAGGGCATTTGAGGAAGCCCATCGTAGGAATATACAAGCCAAGTTCTATAATGAAAATTCCCACTAGTATAAAAGGACAACTTATGAGACTCACTATATGAAAAACATGGTGCTACTTTGAAGCACAATATATGAGACTCACTACATGAAGAACAAGGTGCTACTTTGAAGCACAAGTGTGGAAAAAGAGATAGTAACATTGCCCTTTTTATTTATTTTCCCTTTTTATGGGCCTTTCCTTTTTTTTATTTTTGGCCTTTCTCTCTTTTTTTAGATTGGGCAATGCTCTAATAATGATGATCATCACACTTCTATTGATTACAACATAAGGATTACAACTCGAAACTAGAACAAGATATGACTCTATATGAATGCCTCGGGCGGTGTACCGGGATGGTGCAATGAATCAAGAGTGACATGTATGAAAAATAATGCATGGTGGCTTTGCCACAAATACGATGTCAACTACATGATCATGCAATGGCAATATGAAAAAAATAAAGTATGTCATGATGATGATGATGAGCGGAACGGTGGAAAGTTGCATGGCAATATATCTCAGAATGGCTATGGAAATGCCATAATAGGTAGGTATGGTGGCTGTTTTGAGGAAGATATAAGGAGGTTTATGTGTGATAGAGCATATCATATCACGGGGTTTGGATGCACCGGCGAAGTTTGCACCAACTCTCAAGGTGAGAAAGGGCAATACACGGTACCGAAGAGGCTAGCAAAGGCGGAAAGGTAAAAGTGCGTATAATCCATGGACTCAACATTAGTCAAAAGAACTCATATACTTATTGCAAAAATTTATAAGTCATCAAAAATCAAGTACTACGCGCATGCTCCTAGGGGATATATTGGTAGGAAAAGACCATCGCTCGTCCTCGACCGCCACTCACAAGGATGCACAAGCCAGGTACACTTCATATTTCAAATTTGTTACACAACTTTAACCATACGTGCATGCTACGGGACTTGCTAACTTCAACACAAGCATTCCTTAAATATCACTATCTCCATATCTCAAAACAATTATCAAGTATCAAACTTCTCTTAGTATTCAACACACTCATAAGAAATCTTACAAATCTTGTATGCTTAGCATATTAGGATTATTTAAGCAAATTACCATGCTATTTAAGACTCTCAAAATGATATAAGTGAAGCATGAGAGTTCATCTATTTCTTCAAAATAAAACCACCATTGTGCTCTAAAAGATATAAGTGATGCACTAGAGCAAATGACAAACTACTCCGAAAGATATAAGTAAAGATCAATGAGTAGTCGAATAATTGTGCAACTATGTGAAGACTCTCTAACATTTAAGAATTTCAAATCTTGATACTTTATTCAAACAGCAATCAAAGCTAAATAAAACTACATTGCAAGGATAGCACAACTCAATTGAAGAAGCAAAAACTTAGGCTCAACCGATACTAACCGATAGTTGTTGAAGAAGAAAGGTGGGATGCCTACCGGGGCATCCTCAAGCTTAGATGCTTGAGACTTCTTGAAATATTATCTTGGGGTGCCTTGGGCATCCCTAAGCTTGAACTTTTGTGTCTCCTTAATTCCTCTCATATCATGGTTTCTCTTTTTATCAAAAGCTTCATTCACAACAAACTCAACAAGAACTTCGTGAGATAGGTTAGTATAAACCAATGCAAAACCTTATCATTTTCTACTGTAACAAATCACTAACATTATTATTAAACATTTAATACTAAATGCCTATGCATATTTAATACTCCTATCCTTAAACAGAATCATTAAACAAGCAAACATATGCAAACAATGCAAACATAACAGCAATCTGCCAAAACAGTACAGTCTGTAAAGAATGCAAGAGCGTCAATACTTCCCTAACTCCAAAAATTATCAACTAAAATTCCCACTGTAATAAATTTATCAGAGCTCCTTATGCAAAAATATTCAACATTATACCACTCTCAGAATTTTCTTGGGAATTTTTGCAACAGCGGTAAACTTTCTGTTTTTAAACAGCAACATGTATACTAGCAAAATAAGCATGGCAAAGGCTATCCTTGACTTTTTTATTGAAACTAAAGATGAAAAACATTATTTTAAATAACATCAAGCAAATACTAACAAGATAAAATGACGCTCCAAGCAAAACACATATCATGTGGTGAATAAAAATATAGCTCCAAGTAAAGTTACCGATGAACGAAGACGAAAGAGGGGATGCCTTCCGGGGCATCCCCAAGCTTAGGCTCTTGGTTATCCTTGAATATTACCTTGGGGTGCCTTGGTAATCCCCAAGCTTAGGCTCTTGCCACTCCTTATTCCATATTCCATCGAATCTTTACCCAAAACTTGAAAACTTCACAACACAAAACTTAACAGAAAACTCGTGAGCTCCGTTAGCGAAAGAAAACAAAACACCACTTCAAGATACTGTAATGAACTCATTATTTATTTATATTGGTGTTAAACCTACTTTATTCCAACTTCTCTATGGTTTATAAACTATTTTACTAGCCATAGATTCATCTAAAGAAGTAAACAACACAATGAAAACAGAATCTGTCAAAAACTGAACAGTCTGTAGTAATCTGTAACTAAAGAAAACTTATGGAATTACAAAAATTCTAAAATAAATTGGTGGACCTGATAAATCTGTCTAGTAATCATCTGCAAAAAGAATCAACTAAATATCACTTTCCAGTAAAACGTTATAGCTAATCTCGTGAGCGCTAAAGTTTCTGTTTTTTACAGCATGATCATAAAGACTTCACCCAAGTCTTCCCAAAGGTTCTACTTGGCACAAACACTAATTAAAACACAAAAACACATCTAAACAGAAGCTAGATGGATTACTTATTACTAAACAGAACCAAAAAGCAAGAAACTAAAATAAAATTGGGTTGCCTCCCAACAAGCGCTAACGTTTAAAGCCCCTAGCTAGGCATGATGATTTCAATGATGCTCACATAAAAGATAAGAACTGAAACATAAAAAGAGCAACATGAAGAATATGACTAGAAAATTTAAGTCTAACCCACTTCCTATGCATAGGGATTTTGTGAGCAAATAACTTATGGGAACAATAATCAACTTGCATAGGAAGGTAAAACAAGCATAACTTCAAAACTTTAAGCACATAGAGAGGAAACTTGATATTATTGCAATTCCTACAAGCATATATTCCTGCCTCATAATAATTTTCAGTAGCATCATTAATGAATTCAACAATATAACCAGCACCTAAAGCGTTCTTTTCATGATCTACTTGCATAGAAATTTTACTACTCTCCACATAAGAAAAATTCTTCTCATGAATAATAGTAGGAGCAAACTCAACAAAATAACTATCATATGATTGAAAATTAAGATCAAGATGACAAGTTTCATGGTTATCATTATTCTTTAAAGTGTACGTGTCATCACAATAATCATCATAGATAGGAGGCATGCTTTCATCATAGTAAATTTTCTCATCAAAGCTTGGTGACAAAAAATATCATCTTCATCAAACATAGCTTCCCCAAGCTTGTGGCTTTGCATATCATTTGCATCATAGATATTCAAGGAATTCATACTAACAACATTACAATCATGCTCATCATTCACATATTTCATGCCAAGCATTCTATGTAATTCTTCTTCTAGCACTTTAGCACAATTTTCCTTTCCATCATTCTCACGAAAGATATTAAAAAGGTGAAGCGTATGAGACAAAATCAATTCCATTTTTTGGTAGTTTTATTTTATAAACTAGACTAGTGCTAAAACAAGAAACAAAAAGATTCGATTGCAAGATCTAAAGATATACCTTCACTTACCTAGCCTCCCGGCAAGCGGCGCCGGAAAAAGAGCTTGATGTCTACTACGCAACCTTCTTCTTGTAGGCGTTGTTGGGCCTGCAAAATACTGCTTGGTTTGTAGGACAGTAGTAAACTTCCCTCAAGTGGATGACCTAAGTTTTATCAATCCGTGGGAGGCGTAGGATGAAGATGGTCTCTCTCAAGCAACGCTGCAACCAAATAACAAAGAGTCTCTTGTGTCCCCAACACACCCAATACAATGGTAAATTGTATAGGTGCACTAGTTCGGCGAAGAGATGGTGATACAAGTGCAATATGGATGGTAGATATAAGTTTTTGTAACCTGAAATAATAAAAACAGCAAGGTAACAAGTGATAAACGTGAGCGTAAACGGTATTGCAATGATAGGAAACAAGGCCTAGGGTTCATACTTTCACTAGTGCAAGTTCTCTCAACAATAATAACATAGATAGATCATATAACAATCCCTCAACATGCAAAAAAGAGTCACTCCAAAGCCACTAATAATCGAGAACAAACATAGAGATTATGGTAGGGTACGAAACCACCTCAAAGTTATTCTTTCGGATCAATCTATTAAAGAGTTCGTACTAGAATAACACCTTAAGACACAAATCAACCAAAACCCTAATGTCACCTAGATACTCCATTGTCACCTCAAGTATCCGTGGGCATGATTATACGATATGCATCACACAATCTCAGATTCATCCAACCAACATAAAAAGTACTTCAAAGAGTGCCCCAAAGTTTGTACCGAGAGTCAAGAACGTGTGCCAACCCCTATGCATAGGTTCATGGGCGGAACCCGCAAGTTGGTCACCAAAACATACATCAAGTGGCACATGATATCCCATTGTCACCACAGATAAGCACGGCAAGACATACATCAAGTGTTCTCATAAAAGACTCAATCCGATAAGATAACTTCAAAAGGGAAACTCAATTCATACAAGAGAGTAGAGGGGAGAAACATCATAAGATCCAACTACAATAGCAAAGCTCGGGATACATCAAGATCGTGCCATAGAGCGAACACGAGAGAGAACACGAGAGAGAGAGAGAGAAAGAGATCAAACACATAGCTACTGGTACATACCCTCAGCCCCGAGGGTGAACTACTCCCTCCACATCATGGATAGCGCCGGGATGATGAAGATGGCCACCGGTGATGGGTTCCCCCTCCGGTAGGGTGCTAGAACGGGCTCCCGAGAGGCTTTTGGTGGCTACAGAGGCTTGCGGCGGCGGACCTCCCCATCTATCTTCTGTTCTGGAAGTTTTACGATACGTAGGTATATAGGGGTGCAGGGGGTACGTCGGTGGAGCTACGAGGGCCCCACGAGGCAGGGGGGCACGCCCTAGGGGTGTGCCCCCCCCCCCACCCTCGTGAGCACCTCCCGTATCTCCTGATGTAGAGTCCAAGTCTATCCGGTGGCTTTCCTTCCAAAATAACTTCTCTAGTTGATTTCGTTCCGTTTCGACTCTGTTTGATATTCCTTTTCTTCAAAACACTGAAATAGGTATAAAACAACAAATCTGGGCTGGGCTTCCGGTTAATAGGTTAGTCCCAAAAGTAATATAAAAGTGGAAAATAAAGCCCAATATTGCCCAAAACAGTAGATAAAGTAGCATGGAGCAATAAAAAATTATAGATACGTTGGAGACGTATCAGTTAATTACAGTACCTTGAAGTGGTGTTTTGTTTTCTTGCACTAACGGAGCTCACGAGATTTTCTGTTAAGTTTTGTGTTGTGAAGTTTTCAAATTTTGGGTAAAGATTCGATGGACTATGGAATAAGGAGTGGAAAGAGCCTAAGCTTGGGGATGCTCAAGGCACCCCCAAGGTAATATTCAAGGACAACCAAGATCCTAAGCTTGGGGATGCCCCGGATGGCATCCCCTCTTTCGTCTTCGTTCATCGGTAAGTTTTCTTGGAGCTATATTTTTATTCACCACATGATATGTGTTTTGCTTGGAGCGTCATTTTATTTTCTTTTGTTTTGCTTGCTGTTTGGATAAAATACCAAGATCTGAAATTCTTAAATGTTAGAGAGTCTTCACATAGCTACATAATTATTTAACTACTCATTGATCTTCACTTATATCTTTTTGGAGTAGTTTGTCATTTACTCGTGTGCTTCACTTATATCCTATGAGTAAATGGTTGAATGATTTGAATGTCATAAATATGTAATATATGTTTCATATGCCTTTCCCATGGGGAGTAATGCCTTCACATATAAGAAGTAGAGGTGGTAAATTTATTGAAGGTTAGCAAACATTGTATTGGTCACTTGAACAATTCATGAAAGAATATTGAAGGAAGAGAGATTTCACATATAAATATACTATCTTGGACATCTTCTATGATTATGATCCCCATTAATTATTTTCAAACCTGAGAAAATTAGTTGAAGTTGGACAAGGAAGACAACATAATGAGTTATGCTTGGGTCTATTTGTACAGAAGTTATATTGTTATGGATCCTCTAACATGTGGTGCTTGCTATTTAGAATCCTTTGCTAGCCAAAATGTCTGTACTAAGCAGGAATACTGCTTGTGCATCCAAATTCCTTGAACCAAGTTTATTTCATGAGTGTCCACCATATCTACCCATATGCGGTATTTACCTGCCATTCCAAGTAAATTTGCATGTGCCAAAGTCTAAACCTTAAAAAAATAATCTGTTTTGTATGCCCGAATCGCTCATGTAGCGACTAGGGGCTGTCAGTATCTTCCATGCTAGGTGGGTTATTCTCACGATGAGTGGACTCCGCTCATCATTCACGAGAAAATGGCTGGTAACTGGGATGCCCAGTCCTATGATCAAAAGATCAAAACAAATTGCATAAATAATTTAAACAAACTCCCCAGGATTGTTGATAGTTGGACGACACCCGTTGTTTCGGACAAGCCGTGGAGGGGGAGTAAAAACTTTACCTTTCTGCGTGGGAACCGCCTATAATGTATCTAGTATGGAAGATATTGGGAACTCTTGGTCGTTATGTTGACAACGAAAGCATATCTCTCAAAATTATTTTCATGTCTGTTTTTGCTTCTAGCTCTGGCACCTCCGCAAATCCCTGCTTCCCCTCTGCGAAGGGCCTATCTTTTACTTTTATGCAAGAGTCAGTAGTATTCCTTCTCATTCCAACCTACTCTTTAGTTGGCAAGCATCATGTGATGGAAAGATCTACGCATATATGGCCATTCAAATATATTTGAGCATGAATTATTACTATTGACATTACCCTTGTGGTAAAAGGTTGGGAGACGAAACATTAACCCCTATCTTTCTCTGTGTTTGATGAATACTATTTGTTCTAAAAATATGCTTTGAGTGGTAGCAATCATGGAAGACTAAATGATAGTTGGGTATGTGAAGTTTGCTGAATCAAAGCTCTAACATAGACTCTTCCTGAAAATAAGATGAATTGTAATTGTTTGATGACTAATAACACGGTTTGTTAGTTTTCAAGAAAGTTTATGATCTATACTTTAACATGTGAAAAGCTTGTTACTTGATCAAGAAAAGTTCTATGAGTTGAGCTACTGTTATGACTTATAATGATGCTAGAAAAGGTGATTGAAATTATCTTTGATCAAACTTGTGCACCTGCTAGCATTCACACTTCATAAATTCTTTCTTTTATCATTTACCTACTCGAGGACGAGCAAGAATTAAGCTTGGGGATGCTGATACGTCTCCAACGTATCTATAATTTATGAAGTATTCATGCTATTATATTATCCATCTTGGATGTTTAATGGGCTTTACTATGCACTTTTATATTATTTTGAGCCCAGTGCCAGTTTATGTCTTTCTCCTTGTTTCAGTGTTTCGCAGAAAAGGAATATCAAACGGAGTCCAAACAGAATGAAACCTTCGGGAGAGTTATTTTGGGAACAGAAGCAATCTAGAAGACTTGGAGTGTACGTAAGGGAAGCAACAAGGAAGGCACAAGGCAGGGGGCGCGCCCACCCCCCTGGGCGCGCCCTCCACCCTCATGGGCCCCTCATGGCTCCCCTGACCGACTTCTTTCGCCTATATATATATATATCCATATACCCAAAAAACTTCGGGAAACAGAATAGATTGGGAGTTCCAGCGCCGCAAGCCTCTGTAGTCACCAAAAACCAATCGGGACCCTGTTCCGGCACCCTGCCGGAGGGGGGACCCTCACCGGTGGCCATCTTCATCATCCCGGCGCTCTCGATGACGAGGAGGGAGTAGTTCACCCTCGGGGCTGAGGGTATGTACCAGTAGCTATGTGTTTGATATCTCTCTCTCTCTCTCTCTCGTGTTCTTGAGGTGGTACGATCTTGATGTATCGCGAGCTTTGCTATTATAGTTGGATCTTATGATGTTTCTCCCCCTCTACTCTCTTGTAATGGATTAAGTTTTCCCTTTGAAGTTATCTTATCAGATTGAGTCTTTAAGGATTTGAGAACACTTGATGTATGTCTTGCCGTGCTTATCTGTGGTCACAATGGGATATCACGTGATCCACTTGATGTATGTTTTGGTGATCAACTTGCGGGTTCCGCCCATGAACCTATGCATAGGGGTTGGCACACGTTTTGTCTTGACTCTCGGTAGAAACTTTGGGGCACTCTTTGAAGTACTTTGTGTTGGTTTGAATAGATGAATCTGAGATTGTGTGATGCATATCGTATAATCATACCCATGGATACTTGAGGTGACATTGGAGTATCTAGGTGACATTAGGGTTTTGGTTGATTTGTGTCCTAAGGTGTTATTCTAGTACGAACTCTATGATAGATCGAACGGAAAGAATAGCTTCGTGTTATTTTACTACAGACTCTTGAATAGATCGATCAGAAAGAATAACTTTGAGGTGGTTTCGTACCCTACAATAATCTCTTCGTTTGTTCTCCTCTATTATTGACTTTGGGGTGACTCTTTGTTGCATGTTGAGGGATAGTTATATGATCCAATTATGTTATTAGTGTTGAGAGAACTTGCACTAGTGAAAGTATGAACCCTACGCCTTGTTTCCTAGCATTGCAATACCATTTTTGCTCACTTTTATCTTTAGTTACCTTGCTGTTTTTATATTTTCAGATTACAAAAACCTATATCTACCATCCATATTGCACTTGTATCACCATCTCTTCGCCGAACTAGTGCACCTACACAATTTACCATTGTATTGGGTGTGTTGGGGACACAAGAGACTCTTTGTTATTTGGTTGCAGGGTTGTTTGAGAGAGACCATCTTCATCCTGCGCCTCCCACGGATTGATAAACCTTAGGTCATACACTTGAGGGAAATTTGCTACTGTCCTACAAACCTCTGCACTTGGAGGCCCAACTACGTCTACAAGAAGAAGGTTGTGTAGTAGACTCAAGCGCTGCTCTGGTATTCTTGTGCTTCTGCTTCCACCCTTTGCCCTGCTAAGTGTGGCCGCAGGTGCGGCTCTGACTGCCCGTGCACAAGTAGAGGGGTAAAAAGGGGAGCCCCTACTTTTGTACACCGACACCGGCCTTATTTGTTTTTTGCATTGGATGTAGCCACCCCACATGCTGAAGCCCAGCATAGCTCTGTTCAGAACATACTTTATGTGTGTGTAATCTTTCTTCTGTATGTTCCTTGACGGGTCCAAATATAGAGTGCGGGAGTAAGGCGGGTAAAGAATGACGAGAACGGCACAACACCCCCCGCTGCGCAAAATAGACGATCAAGTTAGCCTCCATGCGTGCGAAATAACTATTGAGATGCACGTATGTGTTATAGTGCTATCCGCGGATGACTTACCTGGGATGATAAGGTAGGAGAATCGTTTCTTTGTCCTTATTGCTGACCAGGAATTCTTCGATGTACTTACTCGCATATTGACAGTTGGCGTCGTTGATTGACAAGAAGCCCTCATGCTTGTAGTATGGGTCCGCGACTGCAAGACCGGTAACTTGCTCTCTCCTGAGGATGTAGTTCATGTGCAGCGCATACAGGCGGACGAACGTAAAATCGAGTGTCCTCATTTGAAACATCTGGAAGATGTAATCAAACCTCAGGAAGAAGAGGTCCGCGGGGCATGTGTGGACGTACATCTTGCAACTTCTCGGCACAAGAACCGTATAAAGAGGGTATCCTGGGTCATCCGAGGCGAGGAGGCTTCTCTTTGTCGAAAGCACATGGTCATGGAGTCTCCTGAGATCCCCTACTATGGAAGCTAGTGCATTCGCTGGTACCATTATCTCTCCCGCGACATGGATTAATGGCGCATGTTTCATCGGTACACTGTCAATCTTGGTTGAAGGCGGCTGGCTGCTAGAACCAACATTGCCAGCTTTATTGGATTTTCTCGCCGTCGATCTCTTCCTCTGCTTCTTCTTAGTGGGCTCAGGTGCTGGTGGGTCTGTTACACCCTCCCTGAGCACCAGCCCTAGTGTTGTCGGGCTCAACATTGGACGACTCTGGCTAATTAGTTGAGCTTGGGTGCAACCGGCATCTGGAGGCGTGTCCTGCAAGGATTGCATGAACAAAGACTTCTTGCACTCCCTAGGACGTTTCGGCTCTGGTACATGCATCTCATATTCATATGGTTGACTCATTGTTACTTCATTGTCATAGCCGGTATTGAAATACTGGAGAGGGTCAGCGGTGTCCTCCATGTCATGATCCATATCCTCTTCCATGGGGCAGATGGCATCATCTGCCGGAACGGTTGGCCCTCCTTCCTCGTGTCTCTCGATCTCAGCAATCAGCACAGACGATGGTTGTACTTGTCTAGGTGGGGTTGTGGTCATACCTTCCTGAGGTCCCGTTGGTGTGCTCCCGACCACCTCGACACGAAGAAGATTTTTCAGCCACAGGATCGGCCAATTTTTGCATTGGCCAATCTACGTGAGGGTCTCGTCATCCTCTCCATCGGTTTGTATCGGACGAGGGAAACCCTTGTAGCCCACTTTCACATTCTCCGCGGAGACCCTTAAGGCGTTATCAGGCATCTGCCGGCGGTGGAACAATCGATCCTTGGGCTTCACTATAGTACCCTTCCCCACATCCACCAACCCGCCCTTCATGTGGTAAAGGAGGGTGCATGGAGTAGAGTTGGCCTACAAAGACATATACGTGTGGCATCAGAGATCGAAAAAGAACGGCAACTGAAGATTAATTAATTAGTTGAGTTGATGAAGGCGTGACACATATTTACCGTGAGGGCTTCGAGCTCAGCCAATGTCGATGACCCGACATTCAAGCCAGAGACGGAGCTAGGGCTCTTTGTGAGAGCTGGAGTGCGGAGCAGTCTTTGGAGGAGGTGCGGGTGTGGTTGCCATACTAGGTACGGGTATGGGTGCGGTGTTGATTGAGTTGCTCCCGGTAAAGCTGGGCATGGGAAAATCACTTGGTGGCGCGTTTGGATTTTGTTGCGCCCATGTGACCACAGTTGGAATCAAGCTTGCAAAGGCAGCCACCATATCATCTCTACAGGCAGTGATTATCTCAGCTTTTGCTTTCTCCATCATCCGGGCCACCTTCTCGCCGATAGTCACTTAACTGAACTTCTTTCTCTGTCTTTTGGCCTCGGGGTCCTCGTTATAATAGTACTTCCATGTGCCGCCATCCCCGGCGCCGTGCACACGTCCATATTGCGGCCGCTGGCCAGGCGGGTGTCCCATCATTATGTTCATGGCCTGGTTGAAAGGAGTGTCCCACTTGTACTTCGCCGACGACTGAGTCGACGAGTCGCTTTCGGCCGCAAGCTTGTGTTGCTCTCTCTGCAAAATGGACCGTGAATCATTTACGAATGCGACTAGAATGTAGTATACTTCATTGATTGGAAGCTAATATGTAAGGTGGTAAAAGGATAATTACCAGTAATCTCATGAATTTCCTAGTCGGCCCGTCGGTAAATTTTTTTGGGGTCCCACAAGAATCGGGCCCTGATGAAGTCATGCTCCTACTGGTCGGTGAACTCAGCCAATGGGTCTGGGATCCCCTGACGTTCACGTTCTGCGTCCTCCTTAGCCCACACGGGCCTCTTTCCCGTGTAACCACGACTTCCAAGGTGGTGGTTCCCCAAGTTCTTTACTGCACCGCTTGCCTCTCTCCGACCTGGCCTTGGCAGCTTCTTCATTGCAAGTCTCCTTGAACTTTTCAAAGTCCTCTATCGTAATTTTCGGATTGTCTGCAACAATCTCGACATAGGTTTCATGGTCTACTTCAATCGCCCTTTTCACCCTAGTTTTCCAACTCGACATCGTCATTCCGACCGGGGAACAGGAATCTTGCGTGCAACCTAGTTAGGAGCAGCTTTTCAAATTTTCATTCTTCTGTATTTTTGCGGTGTTGATGTTAGCTGTATCCCGTAGGATGCATGCTAGTTGGTTGTCAGAACATCGCTGCCACTTCTGTGGCTCTATTGGCTCGAACTCGCCAGGGTGCCCTGTCGTGACCACCAGTCTTCCAGTGCCGAGCTCATTTTGGCATCGTGTCCTCTTTTCCTTCTTTCCCTCACTGGCTTGGGAGGTCCCACCTTCCGTGTTGTAGTTAGGAACATCATCAGCGCCAGTCTCAGTGCCGGTGTCGTTGGTGGCATGAGTGTCGGCACCGGCGCCACCACCGTCGTCATCCGTCATGACAAGGGGGTCCTGACACCCAGCTTGCTGTCTCTCCTGATCCGCCAGAAAGTCAAGGTAGGCATGTGCTCGACCTAATTGGGACTGAGAACCTCCGGCCTCATCGGTGTCGGTCATGTTTCCTAGGGTTCAATGTCGTAGTCGTTTAATTATCGAGCTTTATATAATAAAGTGAATAATGAAAAAAAGTGACCTTTATTTTGCCGAAAATATCGTTTCATTCCCGTCGCGACGAGCACTCGATATGTCCAACTTTCTAGCACAAGTCATGCCGAAATTCACGGAAAGTTTCGGCATGACCTTTGCTATAAAGTGCACAAATAGAGCGCCTGAAATTTGCCGGAATGGAAATGAATCAACATTTCCGACAAAACATAGGTCACTCGCACCAGCAAAACATGGGTCACATATAGAGAATCTCACAAGCAATGGAGCAACTCCAAATGGACTCCAATGGACACCATTTCATTTCATTTCATAAACTTGTTGCTACGTCCATCAACATTGCATTCAAATAAAAATGCAGACTACTGTAATGGACTAGTTACAGAAATGCAAAATTGACCACCGCATATTTTCACTAACAATACTTTTTGCCAACTACTTGCTGCCAATACAACTACTTGTGGCTTAATACAAAAAACAATCTTCAGTTTCCACTAATATTCAGTGGCAGAAAAATGCAAAACTGATCACCGCATATTTTCAGTTCCAAGTTTGCTGCAAACATGACACTTTCCAAGATAATTTTTGTTTGCTGCAAACAGTAAAAATACTCAGCAAATTATTTTCTAAATTTTTACTCCAAGTGAGTAACGACAGTAACTTCAAGTGGGTAACTCCATTTTCTATTTGTTTACATAGTCTGATTGCTGAACCCATGAGCATTTTATTTTTATTTTTTGAGCATTCTTTTTTGCAATGATGCTAGCTAGCCAGAGTGGCATCTACTACTCCATTTTCTGACTTTTTAAAAATCCTCAATTTCAATTTCATTTACTTTTTTTTGCCTCATGAACTACAAATGGACATCAACTACAAATTTAAAAAACTTCAAATGGACAGCAACATAAGCTAACAAATGCTACTGCTCATGAACTCAATTTGGACACCCTACATAGAAAAAATTGGCCCTAACTAAAGAACAACAGGAAAGGAGGGGGTGGCTCACCGCGCGTCGGGGTCAGGGTCGCCGGGGCTGAGGGGGTGGCATCGGGGTCAGGGCTCGCCGGGGCTGAGGGGGTGGCGTCGGGGTCGCCGGGGCAGAGGGGGTCCTTCTCCTCCTCGTCGATCTGCAGAGAGACCAAATTTGGTCAGAGAGAGAGAGAGAGACTGTACGGCGGAGGGGTGGCACGAGGGGAGGGGTCGGGCCAGGGGTGCATCTAGGGCAGGGGAAGCACGGGGGGAGGGAGAGCGTCGGGATGGCCAATGGCAGGCGTCGGGGTCAGGTGCGGCGCGCGTCAACGGTGGCGTGGGCAGGTGCGGGCGTCGGCGGTGGCGTGGGTGGAGTCTTGAGCGTCGGCAGCGTGGTAGTGCGGGTGTCGACGGTGGCGTGGGCGGGTGCGGGCATCGGCGGTGGCGTGGGAGATCGAGGTCAGAGAAAGGGGATTGAGCGAGAGAGTGAGAGAGAGGAAAGAGATAGGAGCTAGACGAACCGGTGCTGTAGGCAACTTAGCGGTAGTGCATGTTGGCAAAACGCGCTATAGCTAAGTTAGCTATAGCGCTGTCCTGGACAAAACGCACTACTGCTAACTCTTTTTTTATTTTTATTTTCCTTAGCTATAGTGCTGCCCAGGACAAAACGCACTACTGCTAACTTTTTTTCTTTTTTTCTTTTTCTTTTTATTTTTCTTTTTCATATTCCACAAACTTCCTTCCTTTTTATTTTATTTTTATTTATATTATTCTTTTTCATTTGCACTTTTCTTTTTCTTTTTCTTTTTCATATTCCACTAACTTCCTTCCTTTCTTTTTTTTCATTTTTCTTGCATTTCATATTCCACAACTTATTAGTTCCTTTTTCCTTTTCTTTCATTTCATTTTGCAAAACTTCCTTTCTTTTTCTTTTTCTTTTTCTTTCATTTGCACTTTTCTTTTTCTTATCTTTCTTTTGCACTTTCCTTCCTTTAATTTGGTTTGTCGTTGGAGCAATACCACTGTTACCCTCCGGATAATAATTAGTATAATATATATTACAACATTTGACGGCTATCGGCGGTATACAAAATAGCTAGACACAAACAAACTTTGTGGATTAGTTTGTCAGCTTGGGCGACGACGACGCTTCAGACTGATCTTCTTCCCTTTTTTGTTCATTGTCGAATAATTGAGCCCATGGTCGTGACTTTTCCTTCTCCAGGGATTACGATCTTTCGTCGGTAATGTAGTCTTCATTCTTCTTTTGATGTATGTTTCCTCGTCATCAGCATCATCTTCCCTCATCGGATCATCGTACTGGTCATAGTCTTCCTCGTTGGCGACTCCATCCATTCTGGCGATGCTCCTTTTGCTTCTCCTCACGACAACACGGCTAGGATTTATCGGATCAGTTATGAAGAAACATTGTGTCACGTGTTTAGCGTGTACACATGGCTCATTTTTGGCGATGGCGTTGACGGTACCGCTATCAGAGTCTGGTATACACATGGTAGTGAAATGTTGGTTTTCTCTCTGTACATTCTTAGCCCATCTGACATGGAACATCGTCGCGCTATGCAATCCAGATTAATTAAGCTCCCATATCTCTTCGACCCTTCCGTAACATCTTTCAATTACATTCCCGGTCATGGCTTCCATCGTCACCCCTGAGTTTTGGTCATCACTGTTTATATCTTTCTCCTCCGTGTAGAACGTGTATCCGTTGATATCGTATGCTTGATAAGTCACGAGGTTGGTTGAGGGGCCATGTGCTAAGGCGTATATGAGTGTTCTGTTCGAACAACCCTCTTCCGGGGAATTAGCCAGAACTCGCTCTTTGAACCAACGCAAGAAAGTGGAGTTGTGCTCTCTAATAACTTCAGCGTCCGTCATGTGCACCCCACGGTCACTGTACTTCTTTGCGATGTAGAAATACTCTCCTTTGCTTGCATCTCATGTCTTGGCCGGCATTGTCCATAAGGTCTGTAGCTCCTCTTTCAGTAACCCGAGATACAGATTTATATCATTTCACAGTTGTCTCGGCCCTTGAATAAGCATAGCCATGTGTATGTATTTTTCCTTCATGCACAACCAGGGGGAGGTTGTACATCCATACAAACACGGGCCATGTGTTATGATTGGTGTTCTGGTTGCCAAATGGATTCATGCCATCACTACTAGCGCCAAGCACGATGTTCCTTGGATCATTTGCGAAAAAAATCAAATTCAACATTTAATGCTCTCCACTGGCTAGCATCTGCGAGGTGTCTCAGCTTCGGCTCATCTCCGTCATCTGGCTTCACCCTCTCCGCATGTCAGCGCATAAGCTTTGCTTCCTTAGGATCTACGAAATACTGTTGTAGACGCGGAGTGATTGGAAAGTACCATACAACTTTCTATGGAGCTTTCTTTCTGACCTTTTTATACCGTGAAGCATTGCACTTTGGACAGATGGTTTTTTCCACGTGCTTGTTCCGATATATGATGCAATCATTGATGCATGTGTGATATCTAATGTGTGGCAGATCAAGAGGGCACACAATTTTCTTTGCCTCCTCGACACTAGTAGGACACAGGCTTCCTGCGGGAAGAACCTTCTTTAGATACTTCAGGAGCTCATCCAAGCCTTTATCTGTCCATTTGTTTTTTGCCTTCGTCTTTATAAGTTCTAGTGTGAAATTCAAGCGGGACACCTCGGGATTACAACCATCATACAAAGGAGTCAGCGAGTCTACCTCCAGTTGCGCTAGTTTGGCCTCCTCTCTAGAAGCAGCTCTGTTGCTAGTCGTCTTCTTGCGAAGCAGGTCTTGAACATGCGGGTCCCGCATGGCTGAACTTAGTAGCGACAAAGAAGGTGGCGTGTCCGCGTCTTCTCCGCCTTGAACTGCCTCTTCGTCATCGACATTTCCGAGGCCGTCTTCCTCTTCGGGCACATAATCGGTCATCTCTTCGTCTGGTGGCCCCATTTTGTTATTTCCTGCCCCGTCGACATCCTCATCATCATCATCTTCACTTATCCACCGAGTATGGCCATGCATGAAACCATGCATGAGCAGGTGCGCCTTGAATGTGCCACCCTCAAAGGGGTCGAGCCTCACTATTCCTCTGCATTTTCGACACGGACATAAAACATCCTTCAGTCTTTTTTCATACATGTCGTCCACAGCGGATTGCCAGTATCTTTCCACCATCCTTCCATTGACCTTCATGATCACCTGCGCGCGGAGCAAATATTATAACCACGTATATATGCATGCATGGATCAAATTCATACAAAAATTCAGCATGACCTTCCCTAAACATAGGACATATTGAGTTTGCCCGAAATTCGCCGAGACGGAATTGAATCGACATTTCGGCAAAACATAGGCAACTCATGTCACCCACATTATTTCATCAAATACACAATGTAGGCAACTCAAATTATGCCACACACAATTCGGTATATATATTCTCATATCGCGCATATATATATATATATATATAGATATATATATATATATATATATATATATATATATATATATATATGTATGTATGTATGTATGTATATAGTTTCGGTCCTATCCACACAAACACCTTTTTTTGCTCACCTATGTGTGAGAGGGATATCGAGCACATTTCTCCTTAATTACCTAGTAGCTCTAGATATATAGCTCTAACTAGCTAGCTAGCTAGCTTGGGATAGAGAGAGCTAGCTAGCTAGGGAGATAGTAGGAGAGGAGAGGGAGAAAAGAGGGAAGGCATTAATGGAAGGGAGGAGGGCAAAGAAGAGGGGAGGGAGGGCATAAATGGAGGGGTGGTGGTGGAGGGCACAAAGAAAAGGGGGTGGTGGAGGGCAAATAAGAGGGGGAGGGAGGGCTCTAATATGGTGGGGTGGTGGAGGGGAAAAGAAGAGGGGGTGGTGGAGGGCAAAGAAGAGGGGGAGGGAGGGCTCTAATGGAGGGGTGGTGGAGGGGGAGCGTTGAAAGTAACAAGCAAGTGCAAGGAAAGGGGGAGAAAGGAAGGGGGAAGAAGAGAGGGGAGGAAGAAGGGGAAAGGTGGTAGGTGGCTGGCGGGCATAGTAGTAGCGCGGGTCACCTATACGCGCTACTGCTATGGCAGCTTGCAAAATATCTACGGCTAGTCATGCACTACTTATAGCGTGGGCTAGAAACACACGCTACTGGTAAAATGTTATACATAGAAAAATTAGCAGTAGCGCACTTAGATAAACAGGCGATATAGATCCTAAACTAGCAGTAGCGCAGGTTGGACGACATGCGTTGCTGGTATTTTTTGACCAGGGGGTGTGGTGTGTTACACTTAGCAGTAGCGTGGGGCTAGGTAACAAGCGCTGCTGCTAACTGATACCAATAGCGCTCTTTATAGCCGGCGCTACTACTAACTACTAGCAGCGTGGGGTTATAAACAAACGCTACTGGAAAACTTCTATCTATAAGCATTTTCCTAGTAGTGATGACCGACCCACAACAGACACATTTCAGAGACTGCCAAGGGCACAAAGATCATCAGCTATGCCAGTTGCCAAAACTTCCATCTCAACTCCTACATCCACTCCATAGTTGCCCCTCAAGTGTCAACTCCTCCAGCTCCACAGACTTCCGCAGAGGCATTTGCTAATGGACTCCTCTTCACGTCGTCTACGCACACTGGAGCTCCCGGAGATCGTGCTTAGAGTGTCGTATAGCACTATACGTTTTTTGAACTTTTTGGTAACTTGTTGCCAAAGGGGGAGAAAATGTATAGATCATAGGCTTCGAGAGAGAGTGTCTTTTGCCTTTTGTTGGTTTTTCATTTGCCTTGCTACAATTTGTGTTATGCTCGTGAGATACTTATGTGATCATGTGTTTGATCATATTATGCTTAATGTGTGCTTGCATGATTATATCTATGAATGTTTGTATGATCAATCACTTGTATCCTTGGTGATGAGTGCATGTTACTTAATTCTTATCATTTTGAGCGCTCCACCAAGATGTATGTGACATGGAAGAGTGGACCATGATCCTAGTCGATTGTGCATTTGCATTCAAACACAAATTTTAAATAATGCACAAATTTAGGGGAGCTCTTGATTATCACATACTTCTCAAAGCGACGATGTATTTTCTTCATATTATCATTTGTCGAAGCTTTGATCTATATGTTGTCATAAATTACAAAAAAGGGGGAGATTGAACGTGCACCTCCTCAGGTGGTTTTGGTAATTCATAACAACATATAGCTCATTGAATTAACATCCATTCAAGTTTAATATTTCAGAAAGTTCAATGAATGGCATGGCCTGCACTAGAGATGTGGACCCCTCAAAATGCTAAGGACACATATTGGCAAAAGCTCAAGACTCTTCATTTCTATTTTAGTGATCCAAGATCACGTTGACTCCATTGGAAAGCCAATACTATTAAAAGGGGATGAGGTGTTTATTAATGGTCTACTTGCTCAAAATGCTTAGTGATATTGCTCGGAAGCCCTCAACCATTTTCTCATTCCAAATATGTCCAAAACCCAAAGTCAAACTCGGCCCCACCGAATTTTCCTATCCGGCGCCACCGAGTTCATTTGACATAACCACTGCCACAAAGCCTAACACTTCGGTCACACCGATACGGAACTCGGTCTCACCGAGATGCCCTTGGAAACGCTCTGTGACCTATTGCATTATTTCAGTCTCATCGAATCATGCAGTCGATCCCACCGAGTTTGCTTGACATTCTCTCTGTTGCCCTATTGCTTCACTTTAGTCTAACCGAGTTGATGCAATCGGTGCCACCGAGTTGATGTTTTCCCTAAGCCCTAGCACATCGGTCTGACTTGTTCCAGTCGGTCCCACCGAGATTCCTAATGTTCACGTTTTGAACTGAATCGGTCTCACCGAGTTCTTCTCGTCGGTCTGACCGAGTTGGGTCAATTGTGTGTAACGGTTAGATTTTGTGTGGAGGCTATATATACCCCTCCACCCCCTTCGCCATATGTGAGATAGCCATCGGAATGTGCCTACACTTCCAACTTACATTTTCTATGAGAGAACCACCTACTCCTGTGTTTAGATCAAGATATTCCAATCCTAACACAGGATTCTTGATTTTTCTAGCCTTCCCCAAGTTGCTTTCCTCTCAAATCATCTTTCCACCATATCCAAATATGTGAGAGAGAGTTGAGTGTTGGGGAGACTATCATTTGAAGCACAAGAGCAAGGAGTTCATCATCAACACAACATCTATTACCTTTTGGAGAGGGGTGTCTCCTAGACTGGTTAGGTGTCTCTTGGGAGCCTCCAACAAGATTGTGGAGTTGAACCAAGAAGTTTGTAAGGGCAGGGAGATCGCCTACTTCGTGAAGATCTACCCGAGTGAGGCAAGTCCTTCGTGGACGATGGCCAAGGTGGGATAGACATGGTTGCTTCTTCGTGGACCCTTCGTGGGTGGAGCTCTCCGTGGACTCGTGCAACAGTTACCCTTCATGGGTTGAAGTCTCCATCAAAGTGGACGTACAATAGCACCACCTATTGGAACCACGCAAAAAATCTCTGTGTCGTCATTGCGTTTACACTCTCCAAACCCTTCCCTTTACCTTCATATACAATGTTTTACTTTCCGCTGCTACACTTAGAATTGCATGTGTAGGTTGATTACTTGACTTGTGCTAAGTTGCTAAAATCTGCCCATAACTAAAATTGGGAAAATGTTAGATTTTTATTTGGTCAAGTAGTCTAATCACCCCCTCTAGACCTACTTTCGATCCTACAGGAGTCCGTCTTAGCGAACCTTCCGTTCACTCTAACCCCTGCCAAATCAAACGTTAGATTGGTATTGACGTTCTTTTGTTTTCCTTTAATAATCGTCATTTTTATTATCATTTTTTATCCAATAACCATCGCTTTCGTCTGGCCGTTTTCTACTTTAAGAAAAACAAAGGGCATCTAGTCCTGTTTATGCTAAACCACACTAAACTGCTTCACTGTTTAGCTATCACAATTCATACGTGTAATGGTATAAAAATAGTGTGTAGCACCTAACTTCCATCTGATCTTTTCTTCTTCTCCTTCTAATAACCGTCGCTTTTATCCTTTTTTCTTGTAGTAATAGCTTCCTGATAACCCTGCTTCTTTGTTATTTTTCTAAAACAAGGAGCATGTTTGATTTTTATTAAGAAGCCATCTAAACTCGCTTGTCTGCTTAGCCGCTATAAATCACAAGTATTTGCATAAAACCGTAGCACCTTTCCCTTTCCATAACTGTCGGGTATTTCTGGTAATAACTATCATTTTTTTGTGAATAATGTAATAAGCGTTGATTTAATCCAGATTTGAAATTATTTTTAGAAAACAATGGGCATATCCTACCCGGCTTCCATTAAGGAAGCCCCTCCAACCCATTTTTTAGTTTATTCCCCGCAAATCATATCTACTTGTATAAAGTGGTAGCAATAAATTATATTCATGTTTGAGTCGACGAATGTGTATGACAATTTTTGGACCAACAAACTATAATAAAAAATCTCCCTTCGAAATGATATGACATTATAATTATATTTAGCATGTAAAATGACATGACATTATTACCGGAAATAAGTTGAAGAAATATGTGGTGTCACAGCCCTAGCTCAGCCCCTATTGTCTTTGCTTGATCTTCATGTCATCATGTCTAAATTCAAATGAAATTTGAATTGAGGTTTTTCAAAGCCTCAGAAACTTTTAAAAAAATGATCAACATTAAAATCTTCTCAAAGAAGCCCAAGAAAATGTTCTCGTTAAACCTTGAGAAATATTGGCAAGGATAAAATTCAAACCAATATTTTTGGAGGCTTTAAAATATTTATTTTGGGCCTTTGAATAAAATCAATAACATATTTGAGTTGGACTTATTTCTGTTATATAAGATATAAAGTTCAAATAATTTTTGCAAGTTGCATGTGGCCTTGGACTAGTTTCCTGAGGTCACATAAAAATTAACAGAAAGTTTTAAATGATTTGATGCTTCAAATCAAATCTAACAAACTACAGAAAATAGAAAACATAAAAGAAATGTTAGATAGAGGAGAAAGCCTTACCTGGCGCTTACCTCCTGTGCAGCCCACCTGGCAGTCCAGCCACCTGGCGGCCCAGCCCACCCACAGTAGCCAGTCACCCCCAACATCCCACCAGGAGGATGAGGGGCCCGTACTCACCGCGCGCGTCCACGCGCGAGGCCACCTCCTGCTTCTGCCAACGCAGGAGAGGCTACACAAGCCGCCACGCGCCACCCCGGTCCCTCTCGCCCGCCGCTCGTCCTCATTCCCTCCTCTGTCTCGCTCTCCTCCCCACTGTCGAGCGCTGCCATCACCACTGACGCCATCCGCCGTGCCCACCGCCGTCGCCTTGCCTCCCCGAGCTATCCAGAGCCTCCGCCACCTCTCGCTTCACCTCTGCACCGAAGGAAGGAAGCACGGAGGCCTCGAGCAGCCGCCATCATCTTCGTCCTCAAGCTTCGGATACAGCGCCCTTCTCCGTCGATTCGTCGTCTCCGACGCGTCCCCGAGCCCGTTGACCTTCTCTACCGCATCCCTGTGAGCTCCTACACCTCCTCCCGTGCTCGCCCCCTCTGTTCTCGTCCTCTAACCGCAGCCTCACCATGGCCAAGCACTTGCCGCCGCCGCACGAGCTCATCGACAATGAGGCTCCGGTGACCAAATGGTCCCATGCGTGCCTCCGTTGGGTTCATGAGCTATCGTAGATCCCGTAGGTGCAAACCGCTGGTCCTCCCGCACGCCGTGTCATCGATTCTGTCGACACCCGAGCTCCGGCCGCCGCCAATCTCGTCGCCGCCGCCGTTGCACGCCGTCCCAGCACACACCGCGACCACCATTAGATGCGCTTCATCGCAGGCTTTCGAACGCGCCCGGCCGCGCGTCCAGCCAACGCCGGAGTTGGCCGGACGGGCATCGCCGCCGCGCTCCGGTTATCGCCGGAGTTAATCCGGTGTCGTGGTAGATTAGTTAGGGCTAATGACGCAGTTAGTTAACACCTAGTGACTCTAACAGTCAGGCCCCGCTTCCTAATTAAACTTGGCTTAGTTCCTGCTTAGGATTAACTAACCACACTGGCCCCACGCGCCAGTTTTGACCGTGCTGACATGGCCGTTGACTGGGCCCACCTGTCAGCGACACAAATGACACTGGGTCACTAGCTAGTGGATCCCACTGGACAGGTTTGACCTGGATAGCGCATGTTGACCTGCTGAGGTCAGCATGACGTAATGCTGACGCAGTATTGATTTTCTAGATTTAAAATAATTCAGAAAATTGCAGAAAATATCCAAAACTTCAAAATTTCATAGTAATTCAACCGTAACTCCAAATCAAACAAATTATATATGAAAAATGATTAGAAAAATCTAATATATCCATCTATACTGGTTTCATGCATGTTTAAACAACTTAACCTTGCTGTTTAGATCAACACATGATAATGCACTTTATAGTTCTTAGTTTGAATTTGAATTTGAACCTTTGGTTCAAATCAACTCAAACCCTTCTGTTCTTAGCTGCATTATCTCAAATCACAGCATATTGACATGTCATGATCATGCATCATATTGTGCATTGCATTGATTGTGTTCTTTCTGTGTTTGCCGATGGTTGTTCCCCCTCGATAGATGTATGTTCCGACGATAAGTTCGATGACACCGATGAAGAGCTATATCATCTTCAGAAGTGCCAGGCAAGCAAAACCCCGTTGTTCATTCCGATACAATCCCACTCTCTCGCTCCTCCTCTCTTTTACTGCATTAGGACAACAACGATTCAACTGTTACATGATGCGGTAGTTGAACCCCTTTCCTCTGCATGACCTATCATTGCCACAGTAAATAGATGAAACCCACTAGCATGGGTAGGAGTTGTTTGAGCCCTGATGTGCCTACTCATTCATGCTTGTTTGTCATGCCTGCTACTGCTTAGAATTGAGTCAGGTCTGATTCATCGGGGATGAATTGGCATGGTGATGAACATGTCCTACTGTGTGAGCTAAGTGTGTGACTACGATTTGATAAAGGTAGCAGTGAGAGGCCATGTAGGAGTACATGGTGGGTTGTCTCATTGAAATCGTCCTCAGAAACTGAGTTCTGTGTTTGTGATCCATGAATAGCTACTACCACACGTTGGGCCCTGAAATATGACCCCGCTCGACTTATTAACCGCCCCTGCCCTCTGCCCAGGAGTTGCAACTAGTTTCTGGTGTTTGTAGGATATGTGTTGGAGGTCGTGCATAGCGCTGACCCTAGGGGTTAGCTATGATGCGGTAGATACACCATGGTACGGTGTACCGGGCGCCCGTTTGGTGTCTCGGGAACCCTGCACACATCGTTTGGGGCTGTGAGCGAAACTCCGGCCGGATCTCCTCGCGGATGGAACCTGAATAGGCGATAAACCTGGACTAGAGACTTGTGTGGTTAGTCAGGTCGTGGTCTACACCCACGTCGGCTTTCGCTTGAAGTCTGCCGAGCACATGTCGTGTGCAGACGCTAAGTGGTGGAAACATGTGTGAAGAAATACACCCCTGCAGGGTTATAATGATCTATTCGAATAGCCGTGTCCTCGGTAAAGGACTTCTGGGTTGCATGTATAGTTCATAGAGAAGTGAAAGTGGATACTCTAAAACTCGCAAGATAAGCTTGAGTGCTATGGACGGCCTTCTCGTAGGGAGACGGGAGCGGATCCATAGTTGTGTATTGATATGGTGAATATGTGGACTCGTGTGCGCCACCTCAAAAGAGTTACTTGCAGTCATAGTTTAGGATAGCCACTGAGTCAAAGCTGGCTTGCTGCAGTCAAACTCCACCACCCCCTTTATTGATACTGATGCATATGTAGATAGTTCTGATGTAAGTCTTGCTGGGTACATTTGTACTCACGTTTGCTTAATTTATGTTTTTTGAGAGACGCGTCGGTCTCGCTAGTAGTTCAGCGTGGACTTGACATTTAGCTTGTTACCTCATTTCTGATGTTGTACCCTTGGGAGGGTCTTGTAGATAGTCAGGCTTCTCAGCCTTTTCCATTTGTAGTTGTCTGTACTCAGACATGTTTATGCTTCCGCTCGATGCTTGTATGCTCTGTATGTTGGGTCATGAGACCATGATTGTAATACTTGGCTCCTCGAAGCCTAATGAATAAATACTTGAGTCGCAGAGTTATGTTGTGATGCCATGTTGTATTTACACATATCGAGCATATTGTGTGTATGATTGAAATGTTTGGTATGTGTGGGATCCGACAACCTAGTTGTTCATCCCTGGTAGCCTCTCTTATGGGGAAATGTAGCCTTGTGCTTCCATGAGCCATAGTAGTCCGCTACAGCCTGATCACCGGAGTCCTGCTAGCCCAGCACTACTGCTCTGAAACACTTGACTGGCTGGCATGTGATTCACTTCGTTCCTGTGTCTGTCCCTTCGGGGAAATGTCACATGGTGACATCCGGAGTCCTGCCTAGCCTGCTACAGCCCGGTTCACCGGAGTCCTGTTAGCCCAGTGCTACAGAACGGATTCGCACGCTGCTGACCGACATACTAGATGTTGATTCATGTATGCATGTCCCCGTAAGTTAGTGCCACTTTGGGTTCATGACTAGTCATGTCAGCCCGGGTTCTCTGTCATATGGATGCTAGCGACACTATCATATGCGTGAGCCAAAAGGCGCAAATGGTCCCGGGCCATGGTAAGGCGACACCCGTGGGAATACCGTGCGTGAGGCTGCAAAGTGATATGAGGTGTTACCGTCTAGATCGATGTGACTTGGAATCAGGGTCTTGACAGCTTTGGTATCAGAGCCTGACTGCCTGTAGGATTACCAAGCCAAACTGGCCGAAGTTGAGTCTAGAAATACTTTAGTTATATGTAGGGGAGTTGATTGTGGGAAGGGACGTAAGGCTCTTTTTACTCCTTTACCTTATGCCCTTCTGATCTGAGTCATCCTCCTCTTTCCTACGTGGGTTAAGGACTAGGATCTCATCTTTCTATCAGGTTCACGTGTTACTAATCCATAGAATCTTAGGATTGTTGGTTCCGAGCTTGATTTAGTTTCTACTACTTTTAGTATGTTGTCGGTTGAACGGTAACCTTGATATGATGTTGTTAAGTGACTATGCAAATCCTTGTGAATGTCTCAAATCTTTTTCTGAGCATTTACAGCCGTTATGCTGTCCGAATCATCCCAGGTTTCTAAATAGTCTGATGCATTTGCAAATCCTTTCTTTCTGTTCCCGATATCCCTTTGTGCCAGTTCAACATCACTAATCGGTGAGTTGAGGTACTCTATTGCCTCGACATATATGTTGGAGCTATTATTATGACCCTAGGTGTCTTAGGGAACCACTCAGTAATCTAGCAATGCTTTGTATCCTCCATGTGATGATTCTGGCCATTATTCTCGAAGCATCCCGTGATGCCATTTAGTTAATAGGCATTCTATTTGTGGGTTCTTGAGCCCAAGATTCACTCTACTTACCTCGTGTTGATAGTGTTTGCTCATTCCTTTATGATATTAGTAACCTTGCGATAGTCCTCGAGGTTTGTGATAATATCATTCTTTCAAATTCCATGAACCATTATGGCAGAACCTCATTAAGCCAATGATCACAACAAGAGTGCTCTTAATGGGTTCTCCATTTAAAAATTGTGAATCTGCCAGTCCTTCCTCTTCTACATGGGTTATCCGGAAGAAAAATTTTGAGCTTCGCTCGACATACTAATCTATGCATCCACAACTCAGAAAAACATATGTTCCTTTGAGTTGTCCCCCTTCAGTTATATTCCAACCTTCATCTATCAATTAATAGTCAAGGGTATGTGTGGGCGATCGTGTTCATCGATGCCTATTATCCTTGTGGTCCGTCAAGCCATTCTATTCTGGAATGACTAGGAGAAACAAACTCCAGCACCTCATCCATATCTATAATTGGGTCAAAGCAGTTGTATTCCGCAGATCAAATGCCAATCCAGCTTTTGATTCTGTTCTACCCTGAAGTATTGCCCTCTTGATGTCAGGAATGTCATGATAATCACACCAACTCTTATGAATTCTTGATGCAGTGATACTTCTCGCCATCATCATTTTCTCCTTGATTCCGTGTTGTTGCAACCGGAATACCGACAAGTGAACTGTGATGTGTGAAATCAATACTCCTAGCAAGTAGTTGCTTGGTAGTAAATGGACAATATTCTCATTCTTAGCGTGTTGGTTATTGAATCATCATTCTAAGATAGATTGTGCTACATAGTCCTTATTTCTAGTGCACTCTTCGATCAATGAGTTAGGATTATTCAATCCCTTTATTATTTGATCATATCGTCTTGCTCTGAAAAGCAAGATTGTTCTCGAGCTTAGTAACATATTGGTGGTTCGTGATGTTCCGAATATCTTCTCGGAAGTATTACCAGGTTGTCACCTGACCGCTATGTTGAGTTCGTGATCATGTTGGTTTTCCTCCAAACCACCCATTCTCTTAGAATCTGTGTTGTATACCCGTGAGCTAGTTGGTTAAGCTAAACAACAACTTGGAGAGTTGGAAGATGAAAGCTTGTCCGACTTAGTTCATCACTAAGGGATATCCTTGTGTGTGTGTGTGTGTGTTGAAGAAAGATGATATCTCCATCGATTGGTCCTCATGATCAGTTGTTGGATCTGTTGCCTTGTCAAAACTTTGACTTAGTATGGGCTATTGTCAAGTCAAATCAGAACCAACGATGTTCGTAGTGTTGTCTTACTCGTGGTTGATCCCTCGAGCATACACCATTACATCTTTTGGTCTGACCAATGCTATTACCATGTTCACATGATGGTGGAAGTCCAGTGATATGGAAATTCCGATGAGTTCTTTGTTGAGCCCATCGACAGCGTTTTGTCTCCCCATGATTCATGTTGAACATCAACCTAGTGTTGAAAACTTTGTAAGCAATGCCTTCGTGTTCCATTCATGAAGCTTATGCTTGGATGGAAGAAGTGACTTCCTCGAATTCATGTGCATTTGGTGCAAGCTGTCGCCGTGAGTTCGAGAAAGATTGTTTTTGTTTCCTCTAGAATCATCCCAAGTTAGTCACGCATATGTGCGAAGTACTTTATGGTTTGATAGGTTGGCCGCCTCCACTCCATATGTGTTCCTAGCACACCAAGCCACTGATTGATTTGTTCAACGAAAAGGAGTTGTTGTGCGAATACTAGTTCATGCACAAGATTCCAATATCCTCGATGATGGTTCCCCACCTGAACCCAGTAGTGTTTTGTTATAAGACTACTATGTGGTCATGCTTGTCTTAGACAACATGCTCACAGGCCGCAGAACGAGCTCATGTTTTGGAGCTTGCTATCGTAGTTCATTTCCCGAGAATCTCGCAACGTCATCTCGTTGTTTTGTGTTGCAAACTTTCTTTTCAGACATGCTGAGTCTGAAGTAACCTATCACCAACCGGATCTAAATCTCAGGCAGATATGATGGTTGGAACATTCCCAACATTTGCATTTTGTTCCCAGCTTGCACCGCCGTTGTGCCATACTACCACGGGTTCCATCCATTTTCCGATGATAAGTAGAGATCATCCATTACGTTGTCTTCAACAAGGTAGTCCACATCATCCATTCTAGTCAGGGTATGTCATTCTTTCGAACTCCTTCAAACGATTGCTCGAGATTTGCCCTAGGCTGGTATAGAGAATTTTATTGATCTCTGAATCAAAAGTAATTCTTTTTGCCACTTAAGGGATAATTCTACAAGTCATCCTTCTCTAGGGTGTCTCGTTATGGTATCATGGCAACTCAAATCCTCGCTACGTTGACAACCTTTCACCACCCTCTTAGGTGTGGAATTGTTGTCTACCTAGTGAACCCTCGTCATCCGTTACACTCCATCCCTCTGGATGTATGTGTCGTGTCTCAGCTCGAGAGATGTTTCAATGTCTCCCTCCATGAGTTGATCCTGAGTTGTTCGATCTTCGAGAAGATCGATCCTTCTAGAGTTTTCCCTTTCCTCTCGTTGTCATGTTAGTTGGAGTTCTCAAAGCAAGACGCTGAGATCAAGATCATGCAATGAATCAACATCCTCGAGAAGGGCAATTGGATCGAGAAGATTGTGATAGTTTGTGTCCCCTCTGTCTTCTTACCTCACGTCTTGAATCTAGGGACGAGATTCTAGTTTAGTGGGGGTGAGTTCTCACAGCCCTAGCTCAGCCCCTGTTGTCTTTGCTTGATCTTCATGTCATCATGTCTAAATTCAAATGAAATTTGAATTGAGGATTTTTCAAAGCCTCAGAAACCTTTTAGAAAAATGATCAACATTAAAATCTTCTCAAAGAAGCCCAAGAAAATGTTCTTGTTAAACCTTGAAAAATATTGGCAAGGATAAAATTCAAACCAATATTTTTAGAGGCTTTAAAATATTTATTTTGGGCCTTTGAATTAAATCAATAACATATTTGAGTTGGACTTATTTCTGTTATATAAGAGATAAAGTTCAAATAATTTTTGTAAGTTGCATGTGGCCTTGGACTAGTTTCCTGAGCTCACAAAAAAATTTACAGAAAGTTCTAAATGATTTGATGCTTCAAATCAAATCTAACAAACTACAGAAAATAGAAAACATAAAAGAAATGTTAGAGAGAGGAGAAAACCTTACATGGCGCTTACCTCCTGTGCAGCCCACCTGGCAGTCCAGCCACCTGGCGGCCCAGCCCACCCGCAGCAGCCAGTCACCGCCAACCTCCCGCCAGGAGGATGAGGGGCGCGTGCTCACCACGAGCGTCCACGCGCGAGGCCACCTCCTGCTTCTGCCGACGCAGGAGAGGCTCCAGAAGCCGCCACGCGCCACCCCGGTCCCTCTCGCCCGCCGCTCGTCCTCATTCCCTCCTCTGTCTCGCTCTCCTCCCCACAGCCGAGTGCTGCCGTCGCCACCGACGCCGTCCGCCGCACCCACCGCCGTCGCCTTGCCTCCCCGAGCTATCCAGAGCCTCCGCCACCTCTCGCTTCACCTCTGCCCCGAAGGAAGGAAGCACGAAAGCCCCGAGCAGCCGCCATCATCTTCATCCTCAAGCTTCGGCTTCGGCGCACTTCTCCGTCGGTTCGCCATCTCCGACGCGTCCCCGAGCCCGCTGACCTTCTCTACCGCATCCCTGTGAGCTCCTACACCTCCTCCCGTGCTCGCCCCCTCTGTTCCCGTCCTCTAACCGCAGCCTCGCCATGGCCGAGCACTTGCCGCCGCCGCACGAGCTCATCGCCGACGAGGCTCCGGTGACCAAATGGTCCCGTGCGTGCCTTCGTTGGGTTCGTGAGCTCTCGTAGATCCCGTAGGTGCAAACCGCTGGTCCTCCCGCATGTCGTGTCGTCGATTCCGTCGACACCCGAGCTTCGGTCGCCGCCCAGCTCGTCGCCGCCGCCGTTGCACGCCGTCCCAGCACACACCACGGCCACCATTAGATGTGTTGCATCGCAGGCTTTCGAACGCGCCCAGCCGCACGTCCAGCCGACGCCGGAGTTGGCCAGACGGGCATCGCCGCCGCGCTCCGGTTATCACCGGAGTTAATCCGGTGACGTGGTAGATTAGTTAGGGCTAATGACAAAGTTAGTTAACACCTGGTGACTCTGAAAGTCGGGCCCTGCTGCCTAATTAAACTTGGCTTAGTTCCTGCTTAGGATTAACTAACCATAGTGGCCCCACGCGCCAGTTTTGACTGTGCTGACATGGCCGTTGACTGGGCCCACCTGTCAGCAACACAAATGACACTGGGTCACTGGCCAGTGGGCCCCACTGGTTAGGTTTGACCGGGACGACGCCTGTTGACCTGCTGAGGTCAGCATGATGTAATGCTGACGCAGTATTGATTTTCTGGATTTAAAATAATTCAGAAAATTGCAGAAAATATCCGAAACTTCAAAAATTCATAGTAACTCAATCGTAACTCCAAATCAACCAAATTATATATGAAAAATGATCAGAAAAATCTAATCTATCCATATATACTGGTTTCACGCATGTTTAAACAACTTAAACTTGCTGTTTAGATCAAAACATGATAATGCACTTTATAAGTTCTTAATTTGAATTTGAATTTGAACCTTTGGTTCAAATCAACTCAAAACCTTCTGTTCTTAGCTGCATTAGCTCAAATGACAGCATATTGACATGTCATGATCATGCATCATATTGTGCATTGCATTGATTGTGTTCTTTCTATGTTTGTCGGTGGTTGTTCCCCCTCGGTAGACGTATGTTCCGACGATGAGTTCGATGACACCGATGAAGAGCTATATCATCTTCAGAAGTGCCAGGCAAGCAAAACCCCCTTGTTCATTCCGATACAATCCCACTCTCTCGCTCCTCCTCTCTTTTACTGCATTAGGACACCAATGATTCAACTGTTACATGTTGCGGTAGTTGAACCCCTTTCCTCTGCATGACCTATCATTGCCATAGTAAATAGATGAAACCCACTAGCATGAGTAGGAGTTGTTTGAGCCCTGATGTGCCTACTCATTCATGCTTGTTTGTCATGCCTGCTCTGCTTAGAGTTGAGTCAGGTCTGATTCATCGGCGATGAATTGGAATGGTGATGAACATGTCCTACTGTGTGTGAGCTAAGTGTGTGAACATGATTTGGTAAAGGTAGCGGTGAGAGGCCATGTAGGAGTACATGGTGGGTTGTCTCATTGAAACCGTCCTCAAGAACAGAGTTCTGTGTTTGTGATCCATGAACAGCTACTACCACACACTGGGCCCTGAAATATGACCCCGCTCGACTTATTAACCGCCCCTGCCCTCTGTCCAGGAGTTGCAACTAGTTTCTGGTGTTTGTAGGATATGTGTTGGAGGTCGTGCGTAGCCCTGACCCTAGGGGTTAGCTATGATGCAGTAGATACACCGTGGCATGGTGTACCGGGCGCCCATTTGGTCTCTCGGGAACCCTGCACACATCGTTTGGGGCTTAGAGCAAAACTCCGGCCGGATCTCCACGGAGATGGAACCTGAATAGGCGATAAACCTGGACTAGAGACTTGTGTGGTTAGTCAGGTCGTGGTCTACACCCACGTCGGCTTTCGCTTGAAGTCTGTCGAGCACATGTCGTGTGCAGACGCTAAGTGGTGGAAATATGTGTGAAGAAGTACACCCCTGCAAGGTTATAATGATCTATTTGAATAGACGTGTCCGCGGTAAAGGACTTCTGGGTTGCCTGTATAGTTCATAGACAAGTGAAAGTGGATACACTAAAACTCGCAAGATAAGCGTGAGTGCTATGGATGGCCTTCTCGTAGGGAGACGGGAGCGGATCCATAGTGGTGTATTGATATGGTGAATATGTGGACTCGTGTGCGCCACCTCAAAAGAGTTACTTGCAGTCATAGTTTAGGATAGCCAGTGAGTCAAAACTGGCTTGCTGTAGTAAAACTCCACCATCCCTTTGTTGATACTGATGCATATGTAGCTAGTTCTGATGTAAGTCTTGCTGGGTACATTTGTACTCACGTTTGCCTAATTTATGTTTTTCAGAGAGACGCCAGTCTCGCTAGTAGTTCCGCGTGGACTTCAATGTTTTGCTTGTTACCTCAGCTACGATCTTGTACCCTTGGGAGGGTCTTGTAGATAGTCAGGCTTCTCAGCCTTTTTCATTTGTAGTTGTCTGTACTCAGACATGTTTATTCTTCCGCTCGATGATTGTATGCTCTGTATGTTGGGTCATGAGACCATGATTGTAATACTTGGCTCCTCGGAGCCTAATGAATAAATACTTGAGTCGCAGAGTTATGTTGTGATGCCATGTTGTATTTACACATATCAAGCATATTGTGTGTATGATTGAAATGCTGGGTATGTGTGGGATCCGACAACCTAGTTGTTAATCCTTGGTAGCCTCCCTTATGGGGAAATGTAGTCGTGTGCTTCCATGAGCCATAGTAGTACGCTACTGAAGGAAATATGCCCTAGAGGCAATAATAAAGTTATTATTTATTTCCTTATATCATGATAAATGTTTATTATTCATGCTAGAATTGTATTAACCGGAAACATAATACATGTGTGAATACATAGACAAACAGTGTCACTAGTATGCCTCTACTTGACTAGCTTGTTAATCAAAGATGGTTATGTTTCCTAACCATAGACAAAGGAGTTGTCATTTGATTAACAAGGTCACATCATTAGTTGAATGATCTGATTGACATGACCCATTCCATTAGCTTAGCACCCGATCGTTTAGTATGTTGCTATTGCTTTTATCCATGACTTATACATGTTCCTATAACTATGCGATTATGCAACTCCCGTTTACCGGAGGAACACTTTGGGTACTACCAAACGTCACAACGTAATCGGGTGATTATAAAGGAGTACTACAGGTGTCTCCAAAGGCAGATGTTGGGTTGGCGTATTTCGAGATTAGGATTTGTCACTCCGATTGTCGGAGAGGTATCTCTGGGCCCTCTCGGTAATGCACATCACTATAAGCCTTGCAAGCAATGTAGCTAATGAGTTAGTTACGGAATGATGCATTACGTAACGAGTAAAGAGACTTGTCAGTAACGAGATTGAACTAGGTATTGGATACCGACGATCGAATCTCGGGCAAGTAACATACCGATGACAAAGGGAACAACGTATGTTGTTATGCGGTCTGACCGATAAAGATCTTCGTAGAATATGTAGGAACCAATATGGGCATCCAGGTTCCGCTATTGGTTATTGACCAAGAATAGTTCTCGGTCATGTCTACATAGTTCTCGAACCCGTAGGGTCCGCACGCTTAAGGTTTCGATGGCGATGTTATATTATGAGTTTACATGTTTTGATGTACCGAAGGAGTTCGAGTCCCGGATGAGATCGGGGACATGACGAGGAGTCTCGAAATGGTCGAGACGTAAAGATTCATATATTGGATGATATGTTTAGGCCAAGGGGTCAAGCCCATGAGGCTTTAGGTCGGTGCAAAAAGAGTTTTGCGGAGGCCAGGGGGCCAAACGCCGGAGATCCTGGCGTCTGGGCCAGACGCCAAGGATTGTGGCGTTTGGTCCTGGAGTCCGAGTGGGACTCTTACCTTTCGGGCAAAACCGACTTTGAGGAGGCTTTTGCTCCAAGTTTCGACCCTAGGGCTCAACATATAAATAGAGGGGCGGGGCTAGCACCAAAGACACAACAATTGATCCCTTGGATCTCTTAGCCGTGTCACGGTGCCCCCTCCACCATATTCCACCTCGGTCATATCGTCGCGGAGTTTAGGCGAAGCCCTCGCCGGTAGAGCATCATCATCGCCACCACGCCGTCGTCTTGTGGAACTCATCCCGACACTTTGCTTTGGATCGAGTCCGGGATCGTCATCGAGCTGAGCGTGTCTTTGAACTTCGGAGGTGCCGTGCGTTCGGTACTTGGATCGGTCGGATCGTGAAGGCGTCTGACTACATCAACCAGCGTTGTCATAACGCTTCCGCTTACGGTCTCACGAGTGCGTGGACAATACTCTCCCCTCTCGTTGCTATGCATCACCATGATCTTGCGTGTGCGTAGGAAAATTTTGAAATTACTACGTTCCCCAACGGTGGCATCCGAGCCTAGGTTTTATGGTTTGATGTTTTGCACGAGTAGAACACAAGTGAGTTGTGGGCGATACAAGTCATACTGCCTACCGACATGTCATACTTTGGTTCAGCGGTATTGTGAGATGAAGCGGCCGGACCGACATTACGCGTGACGCTTACGCGAGACTGGTTTCACCGTTCACGAGCACTCGTGCTTAAAGGTGGCTGGCGGGTGTCTGTCTCTCTCACTTTAGTTGAACCGTGTGGCTACGCCCGGTCCTTGAGAAGGTTAAAGCGGAGTCTATTTGACGAAGTATCGTTGTGGTCTTGATGCGTAGGTGAGATTGGTTCTTGCTTAAGCCCGTAGCAGCCACGTAAAATTTGCAACAACAAAGTAGAGGACGTCTAACTTGTTTTTGCAGGCATGTTGTGATGTGATATGGTCAAGGCGTGATGCTATATTTTATTGTATGAGATGATCATGTTTTGTAACCGAAGTTATCGGCAATCGGCTGGAGCCATATGGTTGTCGCTTTATTGTATGAAATGCAACGCATACATAATTGCTTTACTTTATCACTAAGCGGTAGCGATAGTCGTAGAAGCAATAGATGGCGTAAATGACAACGATGCTACGATGGAGATCAAGGTGTCGGCGCCCGGTGACGATGGTGATCACGACGGTGCTTTAGATGGAGATCACAAGCACAAGATGATGATGGCCATATCATATCACTTATATTGATTGCATGTGATGTTTATCCTTTATGCATCTTGTTTTGCTTTGATTGACGGTAGCATTTTAAGATGATCTCTCACTGAAATTATCAAGTAGTGTTCTCCCTGAGTATGCACCGTTGCCAAAGTTAAATGCGTGCCGAGACACCACGTGATGATCGGGTGTGATAAGCTCTCGTCCATCTACAACGGGTGCAAGCCAGTTTTGCACACGCAGAATACTCAGGTTATACTTGACGAGCCTAGCATATGCGAGATATGGCCTCGGAGCACGGAGGCCGAAAGGTCGGCGTGAATCATATAGTAGATATGATCAACATAGTGATGTTCACCATTGAAAACTACTCCATCTCACGTGATGATCGGTTATGGTTTAGTTGATTTGGATCACGTGATCACTTAGATGACTAGAGAGATGTCATCTAAGTGGGAGTTCTTAAGTAATATGATTGATTGAACTTTAATTTATCATGAACTTAGTCCTGGTAGTATTTTGCAAATTATGTTGTAGATCAATAGCTCGCGTTGTTGCTTCCCTATGTTTTTATATGTGTTCCTAGAGAAAATTGTATTGAAAAATGTTAGTAGCAAGAATGCGGATTGGATCCGTGATCTGAGGTTTATCCTCATTCTTTGCACGGAAGAATTATGTCCTTAATGCACCGCTAGGTGATGGACCTATTGCGAGAGCAAATGTAGGCGTTATGAGCGTTTGGCTAGCTCAATATGATGACTACTTGATAGTTTAGTGCACCATACTTAACAGCTTAGAATCGGGACTTCAAAGGCGTTTTGAGCGTCATGGACCATATGAGATGTTCCAGGAATTGAAGTTAATATTTCAAGCAAATACCGAGTTGAGAGATATGAAATCTCCAACAAGTTCTATAGCTAAAGATGGAAGAGAATCGCTCAACTAGTGAGCATGTTCTCAGATTGTCCGGTACTTCAATCGCTTGAATCAAGTGGGAGTTAATCTTCCGGATAAGATAGTGATTGACAGAATTCTCTAGTCACCAACACTAAGTTACTAGAACTTCGTGATGAACTATAGTATGCAAGGGATGACGAAACGATTCCCGAGCTCTTCGTGATGTTGAAATCGACGAAGGTAGAAATCAAGAAAGAGCATCAAGTGTTGATGATTGACAAGACCACTAGTCTCAAGGAAAGGGCAAAGGGAAGAAGGGGAACTTCAAGAAGAGCGGCAAGCAAGTTGCTGCTCGAGTGAAGAAACCCAAGTCTGGACCTAAGCACGAGACTAAGTGCTTTGCTGCAATGGAACTGGTCACTAGAAGCGGAACTACCCCAAGTATTTGGCGGATAAGAAGGATGGCAAAGTGAACAAAGGTATATTTGAGATACTGATTATTGATGTGTATTTTACTAGTGTTCGTAGCAACCCCTCGGTATTTGATACGGTTCAATTGCTAAGAGTAGTAACTTGAAGCGGGACTTGCAGAATGAACAGAAACTAGTTGAAGGTGAATTGAATATGAGTGTTGGAAGTAGTTCCAAGATTGATATGATCATCATCACACACTCCCTATACTTTCGGGATTAGTATGCAACCTAAATAAGTGTTATTTGGTGTTGAGCATAAGTATGATTTGATCATGTTTATTGCAATACGGTTATTCATTTAAGTAAGAGAATAAATTGTTGTTACATTTACATGAATAAAACCTTATATGGTTACACACCCAATGAAAATGATTCATTGGATCTCGATCATAGTGATACACATATTCATAATATTGAAACCAAAAGATGCAAAGTTAATAATGATAGTGCAACTTATTTGTGGCACTGCCGTTTAGGTCATATTGGTGTAAAGCGCATGAAGAAAACTCCATGCTGATGGACTTTTGGAATCACTTGATTATGAATCATTTGATGCTTGCGAACCATGCCGTTTGAGTAAGATGACTAAAACTCCGTTCTCGGAACAATGGAACAAACTCTTGACTTATTGGAAATAATACATACCGATGTATACGATCCAATGAGTGTTGATGCTCGTGGCAAGTATCGTTATTTTCTGACTTTCACAAGATGATTTGAGCAGATATGGGTATATCTACTTGATGAAACATAAGTCTGAAATAGTTGAAAGGTTCAAAGAATTTCAGAGTGAAGTGGAAAAATCATCGTAACAAGAAAATAAAGTTTCTGCGATCTAATCGCAAAGACGAATAATTGAGTTCTGAGTTTGGTCTTCAATTAAAATAATGTGGAATAGTTTCACAGCTCACGCCACAGAACACCACAATGTTATGGTGTGTCCGAGCGTCGTAACCACACTTTATTTGATATGGTGCGATCTATGATGTCTCTTATCGGTTTACCACTATCATTTTGGGGTTATGCATTAGAGACAGCTGCATTCACGTTTAATAGGGCACCATCTAAATCCGTTGAGACGACACCATATGAACTATGGTTTAACGATAAACCTAAGCTGTCGTTTCTTAAAAGTTTGGAGTTGTGATGCTTATGTGAAAAAGTTTTCACCGATAAGCTCAAACCCAAATCGGAGAAGTGCGTCTTCATAGAATACCCAAAGGTAACTATTGGGTACACCTTCTATCATAGATCCGAAGGCAAGTTTTTCGTTGCTAAGATGGATCCTTTCTAGAGAAGAAGTTTCTCTCGAAAGAAGTGAGTGGGAGGAAAGTAGAACTTGATGAGGTAATTATACCTTCTCCCTTATTGGAAAGTAGTTCATCACAGTAAATCAGTTCGATGATTCCTACACCAATTAGTGAGGAAGTTAATGATGATGATCATGAAACTTCAGATCAAGTTGCTAACAAACCTCGTAGGTCTTCGAGTAAGATCCGCACTTAGTAGTACGGTAATCATGTTACGGAAGTCATGTTACTAGACCATGATGAACCTACGAACTATGAGGAAGCGATGATGAGCCCAGATTCCGTGAAATGGCTTGAGGCCATAAAATCTGCGATATGATCCATGTATGAGAACAAAAGTATGGACTTTGATTGACTTGCTCGATGATCAGCAAGCCATGTTAAATAAATGGATCTTCAAGAGGAAGACGGACACTGATAGTAGTGTTACTATCTACAAAGCTCGACTTGTCACAAAAGGTTTTCGACAAGTTCAAGGTGTTGACTACAATGAGATTTTCTCAAGCTGTGGCGATGCTTAAGTCTGTCCGAATCATGTTAGCAATTGCCACATTTTATGAAATCTGGCAAATGGATGTCAAAACTACATTCTTTAATGGATTTATTAAAGAAGAGTTGTATATGATGCAACGGAAGGTTTTGTCAATCCTAAAGGAGCTAACAAAATGTGCAAGCTCAATGATCCATCAATGGACTGGTGCAAGCATCTCGGAGTTGGAATATACGCTTTGATGTGTTGATCAAAGCATATGATTTTATCTGAGACTTTTGAAAGGCACTGTATTTACAAGAAAGTGAGTGGGAGCACTACAGCCTTTACGATAAAGTATATGTGAATGACATATTGTTGATCGTAAATAATGTAGAATTATTCTCCAAAGCATAAAGGAGTGTTTGAAAGGAGTTTTTTAAAGAAAGACCTCGGTGAAGCTGCTTACATATTGAGCATCAAGATCTACAGAGATAGATCAAGGCGGCTTGATAAGTTTTTTCAATGAATACATACCTTGACAAGATTTTGAAGTAGTTCAAAATGGAACAGTCAAAGAAAGAGTTCTTACGTGTTACAAGGTGTGAGATTGAGTAAGACTCAAAACCCGACCACGGCGGAAGATAGAAAGAGAATGAAAGTCATTCCCTATGCATCAGCCATAGGTTCTATAAAGTATGTCATCTTGTGTACTGGATCTATTGCATACCCTACCACTAAGCTTGGCAAGGAGTGCAATAGTGATCTAGGAGTAGATCAATGGACAATGGTCAAAATTATCCTTAGTAGAATAAGGATGTGTTTCTCAATTATGGAAGTGAAAAGGTTAAATGTAAAGGGTTACGTCGATGCAAGTTTTAAACACTAATCTAGATGACTCTGAGTCTCAATCTGGATACATATTGAAAGTGGGAGAAATTAGCTAGAGTAGCTCCGTGCGAGCATTGTAGACATAGAAATTTGCAAAATACATACGGATCTGAATGTGGCGGACCGTTGACTAAACTTCTCTCACAAACAAAACATGATCACACCTTAGTACTCTTTGGGTGTTAATCACATAGCGATGTGAGCTAGATTACTGACTCTAGTAAACCCTTTGGGTGTTGGTCACATGTCGATGTGAACTATGGGTGTTAACCACATATAGATGTGAACTATTGATGTTAAATCACATGGCGATGTGAACTAGATTATTTACTCTAGTGCAAGTGGGAGACTGAAGGAAATATGCCCTAGAGGCAATAATAAAGTTATTATTTATTTCCTTATATCATGATAAATGTTTATTATTCATGCTAGAATTGTATTAACCGGAAACATAATACATGTGTGAATACATAGACAAGCAGTGTCACTAGTATGCCTCTACTTGACTAGCTTGTTAATCAAAGATGGTTATGTTTCCTAACCATAGACAAAGGAGTTGTCATTTGATTAACAAGGTCACATCATTAGTTGAATGATCTGATTGACATGACCCATTCCATTAGCTTAGCACCCGATCGTTTAGTATGTTGCTATTGCTTTTATCCATGACTTATACATGTTCCTATAACTATGAGATTATGCAACTCCCATTTACCGGAGGAACACTTTGGGTACTACCAAAGCGTCACAACGTAATCGGGTGATTATAAAGGAGTACTACAGTGTGTCTCCAAAGGCGGATGTTGGGTTGGCGTATTCGAGATTAGGATTTGTCACTCCGATTGTCTGGAGAGGTATCTCTGGGCCCTCTCGGTAATGCACATCACTATAAGCCTTGCAAGCAATGTAGCTAATGAGTTAGTTACGGAATGATGCATTACGTAACGAGTAAAGAGACTTGTCGATGTGAGATTGAACTAGGTATTGTATACCGGCGATCGAATCTCGGGCAAGTAACATACCGATGACAAAGGGAACAACGTATGTTGTTATGCGGTCTGACCGATAAAGATCTTCGTAGAATATGTAGGAACCAATATGGGCATCCAGGTTCCGCTATTGGTTATTGACCAAGAATAGTTCTCGGTCATGTCTACATAGTTCTCGAACCCGTAGGGTCCGCACGCTTAAGGTTTCGATGGCGGTTATATTATGAGTTTACATGTTTTGATGTACGAAGGAGTTCGGAGTCCGGATGAGATCGGGGACATGACGAGGAGTCTCGAAATGGTCGACGTAAAGATTCATATATTGGATGATATGTTTAGGCCAAGGGGTCAAGCCCATGAGGCTTTAGGTCGGTCTTGAAAAAGAGTTTTGCGGAGGCCGGGGGCCAACGCCGGAGACCTGGCGTCGGCCTGGGCGACGCCAAGGATTGTGGCGTTTGGTCACGGAGTCCAAGTGGGACTCTTGCCTTTCGGGCAAAACCGACTTTGAGGAGGCTTTTGCTCCAAGTTTCGACCCCGGGGCTCAACATATAAATAGAGGGGCAGGGCTAGCACCAAAGACACAACAATTGATCCCTTCGATCTCTTAGCCGTGTGTGGTGCCCCCCTCCACCATAGTCCACCTCGATAATATCGTCGCGGAGTTTAGGCGAAGCCCTGCGCCGATGAAGCATCATCATCGTCACTGCGCCGTCGTCTTGTGGAACTCATCCCGACACTTTCTTTGGATCGGTCCGGGGATCGTCATCGAGCTGAGCGTGTCTTTGAACTTCCGGAGGTGCCGTGCGTTCGATGCTTGGATCGGTCGGATCGTGAAGGCGTCGACTACATCAACCAGCGTTGTCATAACGCTTCCGCTTCACGGTCTCACGAATGCGTGGACAATACTCTCCCCTCTCGTTGCTATGCATCACCATGATCTTGCGTGTGCGTAGGAAAATTTTGAAATTACTACGTTCCCCAACAGCTACATCCCGGTTCGCCGGAGTCCTGCTAGCCCAGCACTACTGCTCCGGAACACTTGACTGGCCGGCATGTGATTCACTTCGTTCATGTGTCTGTCCCTTCGGGGAAATGTCACGCGGTGACATCCGGAGTCCTGCCTAGCCTGCTCAGCCCGGTTCTCCGGAGTCCTGTTAGCCCAGTGCTACAGCCCGGATTCGCATGTTGCTGACCGACATGCTCGATGTTGATTCATGTATGCATGTCCCCGTAAGTTAGTGCCACTTTGGGTTCACGACTAGTCATGTCGGCCCGGGTTGTCTGTCATATGGATGCTAGCGACACTATCATATACGTGAGCCAAAAGACGCAAACGGTCCCGGGCCATGGTAAGGCGACACCTGTGGGAATACCGTGCGTGAGGCCGCAAAGTGATATGAGGTGTTACCGGCTAGATCGATGTGACTTGGAATCGGGGTCCTGACATGTGATCACGCGATTTAGTATCCCAAGGCAAATATATCGCCTCGCTAAAACAGTAGAAGTATACATAATTTTTGTGAAACACAGTTAACATGAATCGCAAAATGCTTAGAATTATGTGGACAACCCATTTCTTCTTCTTTGCCCCGGTATTCTCAAGCATCAAAATGTGGCACTTCCACATCAGAAAATTAAGACTATATAATTCAATTCTAAATCTCAATGGACAATGTGGTAGACATCCAGGGACCCTCATTAAACTCTCTTGGTCATCTACTACTCTTTTTTTCTTTTATTTTAGAGTTGTATTGCTTTGTGTCCTCTTCTATTAATTAAGATGACCAATAAATGCCTTGAGCAGAACATAGTAACTTTTGGTTGGGATTTCAATGGGTGGAGGACCTTAGAACTATAAATCTGCGTGCCGCCCGCCACTTTGAGCTTTTTCTTTCTTATAGTAATTGCCGCTTTTATATGTTTTCCTTTTTCCAGTAACTATCGATTTAATTGACCTACTCCGTTATTTTTCTAAAATAGTGGGCATATCTTTCCCGGCTTCCATTAATCATATGTACTCGTATAAAATGGTAGCAATCAACTATATTAAAGTTTGAGCTGATGAATGTGTATGGCGATTTTTTGAACAACAAAACTATAGTAGTCAAATCCCCCTTCAACATGATATGGCATTATCATCGGAAATAAGCTGAGGAAATGTGCGGTCATGCGATTGAGTATCTCGAGACAAATATATCGCCTCGCTAAAACTCTAGCAGTATACACAATTCTTTTGAAACACAATTAACATGAAACGCAAAATGCTTCGAATTATATGGAAAACCCATTTCTTTTTTTGCCTAGGTATTTCCCAAGCATCAAAATATGGCACTTCCACATCAGAAATTCCCAGAGCTGGTCCAGCCCTTACGCAAAATAATCAAATTTTGTTGAAAGGGAATTGTGTTGGGCTGGGATGGTAATACATAGTACATATTTCATTGTGAATTCTCTCTTTTTGCACATATAATAGTTTTAGGACAACATTTCATAGTTTTTTTCTTTTCTATGGAAAGGGAATTATATTGGGCCAAGCGGCCAAGCAAAGTTGTTCATGCGGCTAGATCATTCTCCGCAAAAAGGTCTGTCCTATCAAACGAAATCGTTCACCGAGGGGGGGGGAGGGGGGCCGGTCTTAGCAATCCTTCCGTTCACTCCAGCCCCCTACAAAATCGAATGCCGGATTGGTATTGACGTCCTTTTATTTTCCTTTAACAACCTCCACTTTTATATTATCATTTTTTATCCATAAACCGTCGCTTTAATTCGGCCGTTTGTTACTTTAAGAAAAACAAAGGGCATCTTGTCCCATTTACATTAAACCACACTAGCCTGGTTCACTATTTAGCTACCACAATTCATAAGTGTAATGGTATAAAAATAGTATGTATCACCTAACGACCCTCTGGTCTTTTCTTCTTCTAATAACCGACGCTTTTATCCTTTTTTCTAGTAATGGTTTTTTCTTTCTTTTAGTAATTGCCGCCTTTATACATTTTTGTTCTTCCAGTAACCGTCCATTTAATTCACCTTGTCCGTTATATTTCTAAAACAATGGGCATAACCTGCCCAGCTTTCGTCAAAGAAGCCGCTCCAACCCACTTCTTTGTTTAGTCCCCGCAGTTCATATATAGCGGTATAAAATGGTAGCAATCAATTATATTCAAGTTTGAGCCGATGAATGTGTATGACAATTTTTTGAACAAGAAAACTACAAAAATCAAATCCCCCTTCGAAATGATATGACATTATCGTCGGAAAAAGGTTGAAGAAATGTGTGGTCATGCGATTTAGTATCTAGAGACAAATTTATCACCTTGCTAAAACTCTAGCAGTATACACAATTCTTGTGAAACACAATTAACATGAAGCGCGAAATGCTTGGAATTATGTGGAAAACCCATTTCTTTTTCTTTGCCCTAGGTATTTCCTAAACATCAAAATGTGGCACTTCCACATCACAGTAATTCCAAGAGGTGGGCCAGCCCTTACGCAAAGTAATCATATTTTGTGGAAAGGGAATTATGTTGGGCTAGGATGGTAATACATACTACATATTCCATAGTGAATTCTTTTTTATATACTAGTTTTAGGACATTTTTTTAAAGTTTTTTTGTTTTCTATGGACAGGGGATTATGTTGGGCCAAGCGGCCAAGCAAAGTCATTCATGCGGCTGGATCGTTTGCCGCAAAAAGGTCCATCCTATCAAATGAAATTGTTCACCTCGGGATGGGGGGGTGGGGGTTGGGTGGGTCGGTCTTAGCAAACCTTCCGTTGACTCTAGCTCCCTACCGAATCGAACGTCATATTGGTATTGACATACTTTTATTTTCCTTTAACAACCGCCACTTTTATATTACCATTTTTATCCAGTAACCATCACTTTAATCCGACCGTTTGTTACTTTAATAAAAACAAAGGGCATCTTGTCCCATTTACGATAAACCACACTAGCCCGCTTCACTGTTTAGCTATCACAATTCATACGTGTAATGGTATAAAAATAGTACGTAGCACCTAACTGCCTTCTAATCTTTTCTTCTCCTAATAACCGTAGCTTTTATCTTTTTTTTCTTCTAGTAATAGTTGCCTGATAACCGTGCTTATTTGTTATTTTCTAAAACAACGAGTCGGTTTGATTTTTATTAATAAACCTTCTGAACCCGCTTGTCTGTTTAGCTGCCATAACTCACAAGTATCGGCGTAAAACAATAGCACCTTTCCCTTTCCATAAGCGTCAGGTATTTCTTGTAATAACCGTTATTTTTTATTTGTGAATAATATAATAATCATCGATTTAATCAGCTTCTCAATTATTTTTCTAAAATAATGGGCATATCCTGCCTGTCTTCCATTAAAGAAGCCGCTCCAACCCACTTCTCTGTTTAGTCCCCGCAATTCATATGTACTGGTATAAAATGGTAGCAATCAAGTATATTCATGTTTGAGTAGACGAATGTGTATGACGATTTTTGGACCAACAAATTATAAGAATCAAATCGCCTGTCGAAATGATATGACATTAAAATTATATTTAGCATATAAAATGACATGACATTATCACCGGAAACAAGTTGAAGAAATGTGAGGTCACGCGATTTAGTGTCTCAAGAGAAATATACCGCCTCGCTAAAACTCTAGCAGTATACATAATTCTTGTGAAACACAATTAAGATGAATTGCAAAATGCTTGGAATTATTTGGACAACTCATTTCTTCTTCTTTGCCATAGGTATTTCTCAAGCATCAAAATGTGGCACTTCCACATCAGAACATCAAGACTATATAATGAAATGTTAAATCTCAATGGACAAGGTGGTAGACATCCAGTGACCCTCATTAAACTCTCCTTCTCACCTAGTACTCATTCTTTCTTTTCTTTCAGAGTTGTATTGCTATGTGTCCACTTCTATTAATTAAGATAATCAATAAATGCCTTGAGTAGAACATAGTAACATTTGGCTGGGATTTCGGTGGGTGGAGCTCCTCGGAGCTACAAATCCGCCTGTCGCCCGTGACTTTGAGCCTTTTCTTTCTTCAAGTAACTGCCGCCTTTATAAGTTTTTCTTCGTTTAGTAACCGTCAATTTAATTCAGCTTCTCCGTTATTTTTCTAAAACAACGGGCATCTTGCCTGGTTTTCATTAAAAAAAAACTCTCCAACCAGCTTCTCTGTTTAGCCACACAATTCATATGTATTGGTATAAAATGGTGGCAATAGATTATATACATGTTTGAGTCAATGAGTGTGTATGACTATTTTTGGAACAACAAAATTAAAATAATCAAATCCCCTTTTGGAGTTATGTTTGCCACTTGTTCGCTTTTCTTGCACTAGGAAGGACTACAGAAGCTGAAGCATGCTGCATAGCTAAAGATTAGAGTCGAAAGCCTCAAGACTATTGTTGTCAACTTGTTGTGTCATTGCCAAGAATCTATCAAGGACCTATAATGGGATGTAGAGAGTAGAGATGACGGATTACCTCGCCTTTTCTTTTTCTCACCTGTCACCATTTTATGTTGGTCTGTAAAACCATGTAGGCGTTCCTTATTTTGGCTGCGCTTTGCATTGTGAGGGTATCTTTGATTTGTAGGATTCATTAAACATAGGAATACAAAAAAAAGACAAAACAATTGAGTGGCATGTCAGCTTGGATACTACAAGAATAGTATGAGTGTTTGATTGTCCACAAGAAAACATCGAATGCTTCACATGTGGTTGGACCGAATGGAAATTTTCCTATGAAATTGGTACAAATTAATTCTAAGGAAAAATCCTATGGGTTGTAGTTGCACAAATCAACCAAGGTGTGTGCAAGAAAAAATCTTAGGATTAGAATCCTTCTAAACTCCTTTAGAAATGCTTTGAATCAAAAAGACCTGATAGTGTTCCACTATAGGAATCAGGTAATTTGTCATCAGTATATCTCTTTGTCGTCAACTTTTTGTCGGGGCAGACGGCAAAGACCAAATTGTGTTTTCGCCATGTAGCACATGTGTCTGATTGCAGGCATGTGCATCGCTTTTTTGGTAATGCTCGCTTATTTCTTTCCTTTTTCTCTTCATATATCCACTTATAATGAATTGTATATTTCTAGTATCAAAACTAATGGAAAGGGGGAAGTATGGTTGAAAAATAATAACACAAAACTAAATTCAATTTCCTTTTCCTCATCCATTCAATCAATTGTAGTCCATTACCGTGTTTTCGAACTTAAAATTGTTAGCACTTAGTTTTGATTATTAATGTTTAAATATGGTATCAATAACTTCAATTGCATGCCTATACCAGGCATGGAATTCCCATTTTTGATTATGACTTTTTCACGGGAGTAATTGTATTGCAATATTTGTAGGTGCAAACAGAAAATGGTACATCTATATTGTAATTGCCTTAAGTGCAAATAAGAAAATGATTCATCTATGCCATAGTTGACTGAGATTTTGTTAAGCCACAATCAATTCCGAAAAGCTAAAAAGTGCACTTTTCTCACTTTCGAAAAAAGTACATTACGCACTTTCCATGAAATAAAGGTTCACTTTTCAATATCAATTGAGACTCAACAAAATCTCAAGGGATTGAATTTTGCAAAATCAGTATAAATAATTTAGGGCATTGAGCGGTCACTTAGAAATAAATTTTCACATTCAGCTCGAGACCATGATATGTACATGACAGCAAGAAGTATTAAATCAAGGCATACACTTAGACATGGTAAAATTAAATTCATAATATCTTGAGTTTCTGGTACAAGACCAGGGCTGAAGTCGTGGTACCCCTGGGCTTGGCTCCTCGGCCAAGAGGAAGGTTCCACGGTATGTGTTGATTCAGAGCATTGACTTATGCTGAGAGGCTCCCCCCCACCCCCGCGTTGCCCCGCTTGGGCAACTCAGGGGGCGGCAATCCCAGGCCGCTGCCGGCCATCCCCTTCCCCCAACCCCCTCGCCGCTGCCTGAGGCAGCCGCCGGGCAAGCCCATGGCGCTGCCAAGGATGGTGGAGGCGGGGCCTTCGTTTGCCCTGCCCTTGCGTGGGGAGTCCTGGAACCGGAGCGGCGACTCCTCTGGTGAGGCATCGCCCGATCTGCGGCGGCCGGTGGTGCGGACGGCAGACCCAGGGTCCCTGGTCATGCGGGCGGCGGGATCTTAGTGGAGGAGGTGGGCGGCTGGTGGTTGCTTTGGCGGCTAGCGGTGCGAGATTTGGCATTCTCCCCTCCCCTGTTTGGTGTGCGGGCCCTTTGGCCGGGATGTGCCTCCTTTGGTCGTCGGATCCTGGATAGGGGGTGTGGTTGGTGGTGTTGGGGTAGTCTGGGCGAAATCCCTGGCCGGCCATGGCAGCCGCATCGACGACGATGCCCAAGGGCACCATTTCCCTCCTTGGATGCATCAGTATGGACTATCCCCGCCACTTCCCCTTCCCCTAGGTCTCCCGAAAGAAAGTTGTAGCTCTGTTGGGCGGCGGCGATGCTCCCAGCGCCGTTCCCTTCTTGAAGGCGCTGCCTTGGGAGCCTTGTGGTCGGTGGCGCTTGTGGGTGGTTGGCGGTGATGTGGCCCTCTTCGTCCTGGCGTGATGCTTCCCCTCTACCGGTGATGGATGTGTGCGACAACCTTGTTCTGCTCAAGGAGAGCCTCCTGTGGCTCGTGGGGACGTGCTGACCCTCTCTATGTGGTCACTCTGGCGGCATCCATCCCAGCTTGTGACAATGTAACGCTTCGATCCAGGTGAAGAGGTAGTGGCCTCCTTCGAAGATGGGTGTTGGATGTGCCATGTTGGTGTCCGTAGGTGCATGGCCCTGCTGGTGCCAGTCCCTCTCTCCTTTGAGCCTGTGTGATCTTTCTCCTGGTGCTACATTCTCGGTTGAGGACCTCGGCGTCTATGGCTTCATCCTAAATTACTTTCCTTTAGTTGCCGTAGTGTGTGAGGCTTAGTTTCATGTTGTTCTTCGTTCTTGTACCTTTCGCGGTGTATTTCATTTTCTTTGCCTGAGGTTCCAAATCACGACCGACTCTCTTTTCAAAACCTGCTGCAGCAGCTCGGGCTCTTCCTGCATGCCATAAATGGCCCACAAAAAAGAAGAATCCTAGAACAAAATGAGAAGTTGATAACCAACTTCTAGGAGAGACATAATTAACTGCATTGATCTCGGTAGCTATGCCACCCGCGTGTATTTGTAATCCTGGTAGGTTGATGGCTTTGTTAAATCAAAGCCGAGCTAGACTCGAGCCCCATCTCAGGCTTGGTTGATCCCTTTTAAAAAAAAGATTCCATTATACATTAAAGGTATAATATGCATAGTAACTTTTTTTGCGTCGAATATGCATAGTTAGGGATGCAAGAAAAGCTCGAGGCTCGTGAGCCACTCGAGATCAACTCGTTTTTTGACTCGACTCGAGATCGACTCGAAAAGAAACGAGCTAAGTTTGAACACTTTATGTAGATCGACCGAGAAACGAGCCGATCTTGAGCCAATGTTGGCTCGCTCAATTTTAGCTCGATAGCTCGACAGAATATCATTATGTTAAATGATCATGCCATTTATTAAATGGAAATAAGATAATTTATTACTATATATGTTGTCCATAAATTTTCTCCATTTTATTTACCAACGAACATGGAAATTTAATTAAGTGCAGAGAAGATTTAGGCCTAATATGGCACGTGGTCGACTATCTATTAAATATCCTATATTTTTGACAAAGGTTCCCAGCATATTCGCATTAATTCTTTTGTTTTTCATCCATAGAGTTATAATTTTTACCATCTCATTTAGCTCGAAACTAGCTCAAGATCGACTCGAGATCGTTACAAGCTGATCATGAGTCATGCTCTACAGCTCGATCATGAGCTTCACTCAGTTTGAGCTCGCTCAAATTTTCTTATGAGTTGAGCTGAGCCAACTCCAACTTGCTCGAGCTCGACTCGTTTGCAGCCCTATGCATAGTAACTTACCCAAGCCTCCGTCGACCGCTAGGCGACATCGCCATATTTGGCATGTAAGTGACAAGACATTAGCAGCAAAAACAAGTAGTAGAAGAAACATGTGGTCACGCGATATTTGTATTTCAAGATAAACATACTACAACTCTTGGAGTATACGTAATTCATGTGAAACACAATTAACATGAAGCGCAAAATGTTTGGAATTATTTGGACATCTCATTTCTTCTTCTTTGTTCCCGGTATTTCCCAATCATCAAAATGTGTCACTTCCACATCAGAAATTCCAAGAGGTGGGCCAGCCCTTGCACGCTATATATAGAGCTGGAGTCCACCGCCCAAACCATCAAACCAACTTCCTCTCCTTCCCCCCGAACCATCCTCATCACAGCCTCTCCTTCTCTTCGTTCGCTGCTCTCGTCGTAGCCCACGCATCTTGTTGCTTTTCTCCCGGCGCTTCTTCAGTCTTTCTCCCTGTGTCCGTCCGCGCTCTCGTCATGATGAACCACGCTGCCTTTGCTGCCGAGGACGCGGTCACCGCCGTGGCGGCGCCGGCGCAGCCGGGTCGCCATTTCGTGTCGCTCCCGCCGCGGAGGGCGCGCGACTGCAGGAAGGCCTCCCTGGGCTGCATGGACCTTGCCACCTCGGCGGTGCTGATGGCCGGGTCTCTGCTGGACTCGATGAAGGCCTCCTCGCCCCGCCACGCCATGTCCCCCGCCGGCGCCGACCACGAGGAGTGGATCGTAAGTTTTTTTGCCACGGCTTGCTTCCTTTCCCTCCCTCCCTCTCCCAGCCGATGATTGAGGAATCTTTGCCTGAATCGCAGGAGAAGCACCCGTCAGCATTGGAGTGGTTCGAGGGCGTGCTGGCGGCGGCCGAGGGAAAGCAGATCGTCATGTTCCTGGACTACGACGGCACCCTGTCGCCGATCGTCGAGGACCCCGACCGCGCCGTCATGACCGAAGAGGTCAGTCTCCTTCCTCCCTCGTTTCGTGTCTTCTGCCTCCTTTCCGCGACGCGATCGAAGCAGAGCATGCTCTGTTCACAGAGGTTTCCTCCGCTGTGTCCTGTTCTTATTTTTCTCTTTGATTGACGCAGATGAGGGATGCGGTGAGGGGCGTCGCCCAGCATTTCCCGACCGCCATCGTGAGTGGGAGATGCAGAGACAAGGTACATTCTTGGTTCCTTGCTGCTCCTGCATTTATTTTTTGTTGCTTTCTTGGTGCCGTAAAAGAAGCCGGTTCCTTGCACCTCACACGACGATGGAGCCACCATGGCTCCACCAGCGTGCACCGTAAACGGAATCTTCCAGGTCTCCCTTTTGCAATATTTGGGCGTGATTTTCACCGCCCACGTGACATGGCATGCATGCCGCGTTTGGTTGCGGGGGTGAACCTACGGCGCTATACACACACCAGTACAAGCATAGTATATACACCCATAGACCAAAAGTTCCCCTCCCATAGCCAGTGTTTTTAGGAGCGTTTCCTAGCAGTACTACTTCCGCCCACAGAAAGGCCGGGACCCTTTTGCTCATTCCTGTATGTTTTGCCTACGTACGAAAGAAAAAAAATAGATCACTGTATTTGTATTCGTATATATTTGTATTTATGGTCATGTGTTGCGGTGCAATACATACGCAGGTGTTCAACTTTGTGAAACTGGAGGAGCTGTACTACGCCGGGAGCCACGGCATGGACATCAAGGGCCCCACCAAAGTGTCTAACCACAAGGCAAAGGTTAGTTAGTCCACATCTCCCTTTCTCCGAATTTTCTTCTTGACTTATTCTCTTTCTCTCTCGACCATCAAGGGCCCTAATTTTTTGTTTGCTGTAATTAAGTCGCTTGCGAGCTGCGTGATTGAGTGGTTGTTGGGTTTGTCTACGCAGGCTGACGAGGTTCTGTGCCAGCCGGCGACCGAGTTCTTGCCTGTCATTCAGGAGGTAGGCATGCACGACCTCACCCTGTCTTTCACCAGTGAGAGCTTAATTTAACTACTTACCTGAGAGATAATATTCCTAATCGTGTTGTAATTTTTCTCGCCATCAAGTCCACTACTGCTACTAGTACACCTAGCTACTAGAATGTAAATGATTTGCTGACAAGTGTGGCTCGGATCGATTAATTTGCAGGTGTATGAGACGCTGACGGCGAAGATGGAGTCCATCCCGGGGGCCATGGTGGAGAACAACAAGTTCTGCCTCTCGGTGCACTTCCGCTGCGTCGAGGAGGCGGAATGGGACGCTCTGGGCAGGGAGGTGAAGGCGGTGCTGGAAGACTACCCGAAACTCTGCCTCACCAAGGGGAGAAAGGTCCTCGAGATCCGCCCCTTCATCAAGTGGAACAAAGGAAACGCCCTTAAGTTCTTGCTCAAGTCTCTCGGTGAGTTCTTACACAACACATCAAGATTGTTGTAACCGTGGCAGTTTCTTTAACGGAAATCGACGGCGCAGTCCGTTGTTTTGTTTAGGAAACACCGCCACGCCGCGCATAGCCTGCAAAGAAAACCACACATGCCACACATGATTGTCGTAGACATGGCATTTTCTTTTTGAGAAAAAGAGCATATCGTCATTAAACAATACATTCTCTACAAATACAAAGTACACAGAAACTCCACAAGACCTCCCGCAAAAAAAAAAAAGAAACTCCACAAGACCAAGAAAAGGCCATAGCCCTGGAAACTTTGCAAAATGAGCCCAATAAAGATTTAAAAAAATACCGTGAAGGTTTCTTTAATGGAAATCGACGGCACAACCCATTGCTTAGAAGAAAAAAAGAAACAACACATATAGTGCATGCATAAACGTTGATGCTACTTCATGCATGTCCTGTTAGTTACTTCCTAATAACATTAAGTTCTGGATGGTTATCTCTTTGCAGGCTATGCGGGGCGTGGCGACGTTTTCCCGATGTATATTGGAGATGACCGCACAGACGAGGATGCGTTCAAGGTATAGTGCGTGCTTTACCTGTCCTCTTTTGCGCTATGATCGAATGAAAGAGCAAACTGGCTCCTTTGCCTACCCTTTACTTCTGCAAAAAAATCAAAATAGGTGCTGCGCAACATGGGACAAGGCATCGGGATCCTTGTGACCAAGTTTCCAAAGGACACTAGTGCATCGTACTCTCTGCGTGATCCTGCTGAGGTAAAACACCTTTATATTTCTTTTAGGGAGTATATTTGTATTATATATATATATATATATATATATATATATATATATATATATATGTTACGTATATAAAAAGTGATCCATGCATATATATGGAATGTATACTAGCTGCATGCCTATTTTTGTGCAGTAATTTTATGCTTTCTAAAATTTGCACGGCTAGCTAGCTACTACTCCGTCCAGTAATATAAGAAGTTTTTTGACACTACACTAGTCTCAAAAAACGTCTTACATTATGGGACAGAGGGAGTACTTAGCTACTTAAGGCAACTATTGTATATACTGTGGTCACTGTTGTTATAGTAGACATAGCAGTTAAGTTCATATAAAGCAATGAAATGTTAGGTGTGACGCCTTATTTAGACTACAAGTTGTAGTCATGGGTTTTGAGTTTGAAATGAAATTTGTTTTCATATGTGTAACCTGGCTTGGTCATATACATTGTGCAGGTAAAGGAGTTCATGCGCAAGCTAGTGAAGAGCAATGGGATAAAGAAGGGTTAATTCATCAATCAACAGCCTTGTAGCTCTAACTCAACATGAAGATCGAGCAGGCTATATAGCTTGTACATCAAGTCTAGCTTGTTTCCTTTTTGGACTTGGTGTTGTCTCTCCTTTCATCTAGTAGAACAATGCATGCATGTGTGTCAGGGTCAATATAGAAGATCCAGATCGATCAATGACCCATGCCAGGCCTTGGCTCTGAAGGTTTCTATTACTGTATCCTTCTCTCAAGGTCTTGTAATTAGCCTTCCCTTAGCTATGACAGAAATGGTATTGACAAAGTAGCCCTCCTTTTTCTCGTCCTGCACTATGAAATTGTTCTATTGCTTGCCTCGTCGTTAGCTTTGTTATGATGTGATCTCTGTCGAGACGTTGTTAAAGATATTATTGTGTTAGGACATCTTCAACGTTGAACGGCAAATTTGCTCCGGTATCCGTCACTACAACAAAACATACTTTAAGTAACACAATGATGTAACAAATGACAAAACGTGTTACAACTAAAACTGCAGTAACATATCATTTGTGTTGCAAGGATTGAAGGTAACAAATACTCAGTCTGATCTAAAAAGGTGTTACAAGGATATTACAACAGTAACATATATGTTTTGCAAAAGATGTGTTACAGATTTGATTGTAGTAACACGAAATTGTATGTCAGTACCTAGTGTTACAAATTCTTAGGGGAAAAGCATATAATTTGATTAAGTGCTTAATAGACGTCATCATCGTAACACATAGGAACCTTAGAGGACACATAATCAATGGGGATTAGAACCTGTGACCAGAAGGAAATGCGGGCGCGCAGCTACCACTGCAGCAAGCTCACTTTAACGAAAAAATTGCAGCCCGAAACTTAAAGAACAAGCGACTGTGACAAAACTTAAACGCTCATTCAAAAAAATCCCCAAAAAAGTACCTGAACTGGAGGATCAAACACACGACATGCAGAGAGTCAACCACATCGAAATTCTGAAAATGCAATTGAAAAACGCAAACATTTTTCGAAATTATGACTTTATATTTGCAAAACATGAACAGTTTATGAAATTCCCGAACATTCTTTTAATGTGTGAACGATATCGTGAACACATGAACATCTTTGAATTTGCAAACAAATTTTGACAAGAGGAACATTATTTGAAAAACAAGAATCGTTTTCAAAATTATGAACAATTTTCAAGAAGACATTTTATGAATTTAGCCAGACCTTTTCTGACGTTGCGAATTTTTTTGGAAATTGCAAACATTTTTTTTGGAAATGCAGACATTTACAAAATTCCCCAAACATTTTTGAATTTGCGAACAAATTTTGAAAACAAATCTTTTGAATTTGTGTTTCTTTATAAACTGGAACACTTTTCGAATATTGCGTACATTTTTTAAAATTATGAAGATTTTTTCCAAGGCACGAACCTTTACGAACTTACCCGAACATTTTTTGAATTTGCGAACAAATTTTGAAAACAAGAACAAGTTTTCTGAATTTGTGAACAAATTACGAAAACGGGAACATTTTTTGAATTTTGTTAACAATATCGAAAATGGAAACATTTTTTAAAATTTCCGCGCAATTTCTAATTTGTGAACAAAATTTTATAACACGAACATATTTTGAATTTGTGAAGAAATTTTAAAATACTAATATTTTCAGCATTTTGAACAAATTTTGAAAATGGGAACATATTTTTGAAACCAAACATTTCTTAGTTCTTGAACAAAAATTAAAAGGCGAACACTTTTTGAAATTTAGAACATTTTTCAAAAGTAAGTGAACAATTTTTGAAATTGTAAAATTTTACGAAATTTCTGAACAAAAATTTGAATACGGGAAATTTTTCTGAAAGGTTGAAAAAAAATCGGAAATAACATTTTTTGAAAGATTGATTTTTTTAAAATTTATGTACAACCAGAACAATATTTAAATTTGTGAACAAATTTTCAAACATGCGAACAAATTTTGAAATTCTAATATTTTATAAATTTACAAAAAAAATGAAAACAGGCATAATTTTTGAAACTTTTTTTTGACCAATGCAATATTTTTTGAAATTTCTGTACAGTTTTGTGAAGGAAATAAACTTGAGAAAAAGAGAAAGGAAAAAGAACGAAATGAAAAGAAAATAGAAGAAACAGAAAAACGAAAATGGAAAAATGAAAAGTAATAAAAGGAAAAACGTAAAATAAAACTCAATGGAAAGCCAAAAAGCCGAAAAGGAAAGAACACAGAAAGAAACCCGGTTTAGGGAACCTTCTAGAAGGTTCCTAAAACCGGTTGACCGTACCTGTGTAAATCTCGAAGTGGGCCGGCTCATGTTTGTCGCTCGCATCACTGCCCTGGGCGGTAGGCCGACAGTTTGCCGCAGCGAACGACGAATAGGGATTTCCGTTTAATCGGTACACTCCTTGCTTTACTATGCATTCAGGAGGGTAGTTGGGCTTTGCATTTTTTTTAATATACTAATGGGTCACTGGTCTAAAAGCAAAGCCGACCGAGTAATTCGGCCCGGCCCAGTGCACCCCTCAACACCGCACGCGTGTCCGGCCAGCCCTGTGCGGGGCGGGGCGTCTTTTTTCATTTTAGTTTACTTTATTACCTTTTAATTTTAAAAGGAAATCCAAATGTGTTTAGGAAGGTTTGAACAATCATCGCAAATTCAGAAAAAGGGAATTCAAAAAATATCACGAATATGAAAAAGGTTTCATGAATTTTAAAAATGTTTCTTAATTCAAAACAATGTTCACATATTCCAGGAATATTAACGAATTAGCAAATAATGTTCGAAACTTGAAAATTATTTGTGGATTTAAGAAGAAATCCCAAATCAAAAAATGTTCATGAATTTAAAATATATTAGGGAGTTCAAAAATTTCATGACTTCCAAAACATGTTCATGAATTCAAAAAATAATCATGAAGTTAAAAAAATGTTCATGCCTTCACAAAGTGTTCGCTAATTTAAAAAAATGTTCAGGATTTTAAAGTGCTTGATGTTTTAAAAATGTTCACGAATTTGAAAATATTGGCACAAACTTGAGAAAAATGTAGATTCAAAAAGGTTTCCGAATCAAAAAATGTTCATAAATTTAGAATATATTTGTTAGTTCGAAAACAATTTGTTCGTGAATTCAAAAAATAATCATGACGTTTGAAAACAGTTCCTGAGTTTGAAATGTGTTAACTAATTTCAAAAATATATTTGGAAGCTTGAAAAATATTTGTGAGTTTTGAAAAATGTTCACGAATTTGAAAATATTGTTGAAAACTTGAAGAAAGTGTTTGAAGCTTAAGGTTTTTTAAGAACCAAAAATGTTCATAAATTCAGAAAATACTTGTGAGTTCGAAAAATTATCACAGTTTACAAAAAATGTTCAAGAATTCAAAAAATAATCATGAAGTTCAAAAAATATTTATGAGTTTGAAAAGTGCTCACTAATTTCAAAAACAAAATCGGGAGTTAGAAAATTTCTTGTGATTTTCTAAAAATATTCACAAATTTGAAAATATTGTTCAATACTGTCAGAAAATGTTTTTAGATTAAAAAAGGTTTCATGAAATATAAAAATGTTCGTAATTATTTTTTAAAATGTAAGTTCCAAAATTATCTCAACTTTTAAAAAATGTTCATGAATTCTAAAACTAATCATGAAGTTGAAAAAATAATCATGAGGTCGAATAGTGTTCACTAATTTAAAAAAATCATGAATTTCTAAAATATTTACGAATTCGAAAAGTGATCACTAATTTCAAAAAAATGATTGTAATTTTCAAAAAAGTTGATCGATCCAACGTCGAGGAAGAGATTCTAGAAGTTGAATTTTGAAAGTCAATTTCAAGACGCGGCCTTCTACCATGCCTCCCTCGACACGATCCAAAAATAGGACTTAGTCGTGCTCCAATGAGGCGATGAAACCTATGTAAGAAAATATCATTGTGTTTATGGCTGTTAGTGTATGACCTTCTCTATAAGGTCAAGTGAAGGTCATAATACCCACCATCTACTCATATTATGTTGCGACTACTTGGGTATCGTTGTTTCTATGTACAATAATAACAATATGTATCTCAAATTATATTTCAAAATACATAAAAAAAATATTGTAGGACCTATGTACATTATTTGGTCAAATGCACAAGATATTTGAGAAAATAAATTGTTTGTGAGCGAAAAGATTCTGATTCTAAATTTTCTATGGTTTTTCAAGGTTCATTTAAGTGTTTTTTGTTTTTTTTGTAAGTATATGTAAAGTTATAAAATTTGGAATTCCAATCAAATGTTGCACAGATTATGTCAATGTTAGGCCAACAGCCGCCGGTAACGGACAAAATATCAATGTGAAAGGCGTGTTGTGAGTCGGGAAGGCAAAATTTACAGTTACATGTGCGGTGTGTTTTAAATTTTGATCGACTTTTTATGTGACACAAAAAAATTCGGTCGATTTAACGACGCATCTAGCACCAAGACCTAACCTGTCCTGTCTCCCACTTCGTGTGCCGCCGCTCCCATCGTCGTCGCCCCACATCCTCACTCTCCTACTCCTCCGCGAGGCTCCTGCATCATCATCGCCCCGCAAGTTGCCGTCCAGATCCGTCAAAGACGATGAGTCACCCTTCCCTCATAACAGCGCAACGCAGCCAATCTCTTCCTCATCGTTCTCAATAGACACGGGCTAGATCTCGAGAGATGGAGCATTGGCGACGCGTGTCTTGGCGAGGAAGGCGGCATCGTTGGCCTTCATCGAGGCCAAGAACTCATGGGGTTTCAGATCTCCATAAAAGAGCTATGTGTAGTGGAACACGGTGAGTCCAAAATCATTTTTTTGTCTTTTTCCATTTGCTGCTGCATGCCTATTGTCACATAGTTGCAGGCTTTCGATCTTTGTTTTTCTCCGATATTGGTGATGTTGGGCTTGTCCTTGGTTTGGCCGCACTGTTCGGAGAAACAATGCGAGATCGTCGAAATATAGAGAGTAGGTCGCCGCTCGCCTCCGTTCCCGCGTTCACAACATGGATGTCAGGATGAGTCCACACCTAAGCAACCACCCCTAGATGAGTATCTATGTTCATTGTCCATTGTTTTCAATTTTTTTATAGATGATGTAAGAATAGGGGTGGGTATAAAACTAATTAACTGAAAACTGAACATAACCCAAAAAAACAAATTTTGGCCATTCGGGTTTTTCACTCTGTTAACCGAAATGGCTGAAATTATCCCAGCCCAAACTATTCCCACCTCCGGCCCAGCATAAGCCCACCCACCCCACGCATCGACTATTTATCGCCTTAAACGATCGAAGTGGCAGCACTCGCTTAAGCTTTTCTCCTGCTCGCGTTGTGTTAGGCCGGCCCGTTCATGCGCGTGTAGTGTCGTAAAAAGAAACTAGGAATTGTGTGCACGACCCGCCCGGATTCAACCCGCCGTGAAGCATGCTTTTGTTGGATTTATCCATAGGGCTGAATTGGAAGGCTATGTGTGTGGCGGTGAGATGGCCATCTACTCTGATGGTGAATCGTCCACGGGCGAGACTAACTCAATGTATCAACTACAAGACGGATGACTTGGGGGCTGTTCAGATGGTGACAATATTCCGGACTCCCATGAGCCGCCGAACAGGGTAGCGATGTTCATGGCTAGCACCCAGCCGGTTCTAGGTTCGACAGCCGCCACGGCTATGACTTCCAGCGCAGCGGCGGTAACGGCAGCGGGTGCTGGCGAATCAGCACGCCCACCAGCTCAAGTCTTAACAGATCTCTTGGAGACTCTGGCGACTCTGATGGAGGTGGAGGTAACCCCGGACAACCAGGAACAACATAAGGTGGATGCGGCTAAGCTGCGTGATGAGATAGCGCAAGCCAAGGTAGAGCTGGCGGCGGAAAACGCTAGGATGACCGCAGAGCGAGCCGTTTTGAACACCCAAGCACAGCGGATTCAAGCGGATTCATATCGGCTCACATTGAATCAGAATGCTTCAAATGAAGTCTTGAGGAGAAAACACCAGAGTCGTCTGCCCTTGGTTTATGAGTCGAGGAACCTTTTTAACACACCTGGAGCGAGGGCCAAGAACCCGCCAAAGGATAAACCGGATGGTCAAGCGCCAGGGGGTGGAGCGCCGGGTCAGCCGCATGTGACAGGTTTTCCGCATATGAATAACACCCCGCCTCAGCATGTGGAAACGCCATCGGGTCATTGTTCCAACCCTTTAGACAATATGATTGCTGCAGCTACGCGATTGGCGACTCTGCCAGTCGAGGGCGAGACTCCGACGGCGGTTGAAACCCGAAGGGCCAGGGAACTTCTTCAAACAACGCTGGTACAACAGCAGGCTTTATTCTTATAGTCGTGACCGGATTCATTCGACCCCTCGTCCAAGCCGGAGCTACAACTGGCACATTGACTCGCCAGCGGTTTCAAGTACCGAGCAACGCCGTAACCAACCTCGTGGGCATGATCCGGCGTGCAATGGTGCCAATGCCCAGAATTTAGTGGATAAGGGCAGAGCGCGTCGGGAGGCCAAGCTGGCGGCTCATCAACACGCGCCGGTTTACCTGACGACTTTGGTGGAGGCAGGTGTGACTTCTAGAGCTTGGGGTGTGCCGTGTTTAATGGCGGCTCTGCGAAACGAGTGTTTGCCCAGGGACTTCAAGGGCCCTCGTAAGGTGCCTAACTACATAGCAGATCATCCCCCTGAGGCTCTGGTGGAGAGTTATGAGATGGCTATGGAGATGCTGGATGTTAGTGAGGCCGCATATGCTAAGTATTTCACCATGATGTTGGAAGAGACGGCTCGTACCTGGTTGAAAGGGCTACCTGCCAACTCCATTAGGTCGTGGGCAGAGTTGAAGGCCCGGAAATTTCAAAGATACGTGCAAGCAGCCTATGTCAATCATGGATTTGGTTTGTGTTCAAGCTGAGGGCGAATCGATGACCAGCTGGGTGCGCCGGGTCTCGAATATCATACATTCTTCAGATAATATCAACGTCGGCTCAGCGGTTTTAATGTTGGAGAAAAATTGTCGTTTCCTTCCACTCAAGCAGAAGCTTGGGGGGCTTAAACGTCATTGCAGTGACATGGGAGAGCTCATGGCGACTCTTGTAAAGTATGCCGAATCTGATAGTACCAAGGACCCTGACTCTAAGGATGAAAGATCGGGAAAGGGAAAGAAGAGTAGCGGTATGAGGGGACAGCAGTATAACCCGGCCAATCAGGGCGGTAACGATAAACGCAAAGCTGATGATTTTGTGGCTAACACTGGTGCACGGAATTATAACCAGCGTTGTAAGGGGAGGCCGACTCAAGGGATAAAATTTGACCTTGAAGTGATAATGAATCAGCCATGTCCGAAGCACGGAACACAGGAGAAGCCGTCTACCCATCTGTGGAAGGATTGCAGCATTATGAGACAGTTCAGGGAGTCTTTCCAACACAACCATGGTCCGAATGGCGGTTCAGGGTCCGGCCCTCATGGTCCGGGTCATGGAGGTGGCGGTTCAAATTCCGGTTTTCACGGCCAAGGCAATCAAGGTGGTTACAATCAGCAAAATAATCAAGGGAATCAGCAGCAGCAACAGTCTGGTTATCAGAGCAACCCGAAGCAATTAAACAGTGGGCAGTACCACGTCTTCACTACTAGCTTGTGTAAGCGGGACCAGAAGCTTCATAAGAGGGCAGTGAATGCTATTGAGCCGGCGGTGCCGCGTTACTTGCGGTGGTCGGAGCAACCTATTGTATGGAGTCGCGAGGATCACCCGCCCGGGTTGACAATCCGGGTCACCTGGCTCTAGTGGTGGCGCCTCAGGTTGGGGGCTATAAATTTACTAAGGTGCTCATGGATGGAGGCAGCAGCATTAATATACTTTACTACGAAACCTTCCGTCGCATGGGACTGACCAACAAAAATCTTAAGCCATTAAACACCGTTTTTCATGGTGTGGTGCCGGGTAAGTCAGCATATCCAGTGGGTAAGATATCTTTGGAGGTTACTTTGGGAGATGAGTATGATTCCAGATCTGAGACCCTAACCTTTGAAGTGGTTAAAATCAAGAGCCATTATCATGCTTTGTTTGGGCGGCTGGCTTATGCTAAATTTATGGCGAGGCCTTGTTATGTTTACTTGCAGCTTAAGATGCCAGGTTACAAGGGCACCATCACAGTGCATGGGAGTCGCAAGGTGGCCTTGGAGTGTGAAGAAGGCGATGCTGCTTATGCTGAGTCTGTTTGTGCAACGGAGGAGCTGAAATTTTACAAGGATAATGTTGACCCGGCGGACATGACGTCCTTGAAAAAGCCAACCACAGAGCATGATCCTTCACTAAAGTTTAAGTTGGCAGATGACACTAAAATGGTTGATTTTGTTCCTGGTGACTCATCTAAGCAGTTCAACATCAGTGCTAATCTGGATCCGAAATAGGAAAGCACGCTCATCGAGTTCATCCATGAGAACCGGGACATCTTTGAATGGAAGCCTTCAGACATGCCGGGTGTACCAAGGGAACTCGCTGAGCACACTCTTAATATTGATCCGAAGTTTAAGCCGGTCAAGCAATTCCTTCGTCATTTTAACGAGGACAGGCGGAAGGCCATTGGTGAAGAAGTGGCCTGGCTCTTGGCGGCCGGGTTTATCGTTGAAGTTTTTCATCCTGAGTGATTGGCTAACCCGGTGTTGGTGCTTAAGAATAATGTCACTTGGCGAATGTGTGTGGACTACACAGACTTAAACAAGGTTTGTCCAGCTGATCCGTTTGCTCTCCCTCGTATTGATCAAATCATTGATGCTACAGCGGGTTGTGAGCGTTTGAGTTTTTTGGATGCTTATTCTGGTTATCATCAGATCAAGATGGCAGTTAAGGACCAGGAGAAGACAACTTTCATTACTCCATTTGGAGCCTTCTGCTATGTGTCTATGCCTTTCGGGCTCAAGGGTGCCCAGGCGATTTACCAACGGTGTGTGCAGAATTGCCTTCACAATCAAATCGGGCATAATGTTCATGCTTACGTAGATGACATTGTGGTGAAATCCAGGAAGAAGGAGACCCTATTGATGATTTGAAGGAGACGTTTGACAATCTCCGGGTTTCTAAAATGATGCTTAACCCGGCCAAGTGCGTTTTTGGTGTACCGGCGAGTAAGCTTTTGGGTTTTCTGCTTTCTAACAGAGGCATTGAAGCTAACCCGGAGAAGATCAAGGCTATTACTTCCTTGGCTAAGCCGACATGCGTCAGTGATGTTCAGTGTTTGGCAGGTCATATTGCGGCCTTAAGCCGGTTAGGTGAGAAGGCTATCCCTCTTTACTAGATGATGAAGAAGACAGATCACTTTGTTTGGAGTGATGCTGCTAATCAAGCGTTTGAGGATCTGAAGAGACAGTTGGTTGAGCCGCCCGTTCTTACTGCTCCCATTGATAAAGAGCCTTTGTTGTTATATGTGGCTACCAATAGCCGAGCTGTTAGCATTGCTATTGTGGTGGAGAGGAAGGAAACATGCAAGGAATATCTGGTTCAACGGCCGGTTTATTACATCAGCGAGGTACTTATTGAGTCCAAGCAGAGGTATCCGCACTGGCAGAAGCTTGTGTATGGGGTTTTCATGGCGAGTCGAAAACTCAAGCAGTATTTTCTGGGTCATCCCATTACTGTGGTTAGTTCTGCTCCTTTGGGGGATATCATCCAAAATAGAGAAGCCACAGGTCGGGTAGCCAAGTGGGCCATTGAGCTTGGACCTCATGGTTTAAAGTATGTGCCTCGTACGACCATCAAGTCACAAGCACTCGTGGATTTCATCAATGATTGGACAGAGTTGCAAACGCCTAAGGAAAAGCCGGATAACACATATTGGACTATTCACTTTTATGGATCCAGGCAGTTGGAAGGCTCGGGGGCTGGAGTTGTCTTAACTTCCCCACGAGGTGATAAATTTTCTTATGTTCTCTGGTTAATGTTCCCTTGTACTAACAATGTAGCTGAGTATGAGGCCTTGCTCCACGGTCTTCGGATGGCTAAGGAGATGAACTTAAGCCGGGTGAGGTGCTTCGGCGACTCAGATCTGGTAGCTCAGCAGGTTTCTGACACTTGGGATTCCAAGGATCCACTCATGGCAGCTTATCATCGAGAGGTTGATGCTATTGCGGGTCATTTCAAGGGTTACCAAGTTGAGCATATTGATTGCAGGAAGAATGAGGCGGCTGGCACTTTAGGCCGGTTAGGGTCTCAGCGTAAGCCGGTGCCACCTAACACGTTCCTCGATGTTCTTCTTAACCCTTCTGTCAAATTACCTACAGAGGAGGATCTTGCTATTCCTGACCCGAAAGTACAATTGGTGGCGGCTCTCCATGCCATTCCTGATTGGACAGTTCCGTATTTGGCTTACATGACCCGAGGCGAGTTGCCTGAGGATGAGATCTTGGCCAGGCAGATAACCCGGCGGTCTAAGTCAATGAAAATTGTCAATGGGGAGTTGCACCATCGCAGTGTCACAGGGGCGTTTCAACGTTGCGTCTCTCCTGAAGAAGGCTGTGAGATTCTGCGAGAGATTCACGAAGGAGATTGTGGTCATCATGATGGCTCTAAATCTCTCGTAGCCAAGGCTTTTCGTCATGGGTTTTATTGGTTGACGGCTCATGCTGATGCTGAGGATTTGGTCAGCAAATGTGACGGTTGTCAGAAGTTTTCACGATGAGCTCATGTGCCGGCTCAAGAGTTGAGGATGATTCCAATTACTTGGCCGTTTGCGACCTGGGGGCTTCATATGGCTGGGCCTTTCAAGAGGTCCAAAGATAAGAAGACCCACCTTTTGGTGGCAGTTGACAAGTTTACTAAGTGGGTTGAAGCAGAGCCGGTTAGCAAGTGTGATGCAGCAACGGCGGTTCAATTCATCAAGAAGATGATTTTCCGTTTTGGCTTTCCCCACAACATTATAACGGATAATGGCACTAATCTGTCTAAGGGTGCTATGAAAGAATTTTGTCAACAAGAGTATATTCGACTTGATGTCTCCTCCATGGCTTACCCCCTGTCCAATGGTCAAGCGGAATGAGCTAATCAAGAGATTCTGCGAGGCATCAAGCCCCGTCTTATGGTTCCTTTGCAAACGTCGGGTTGTTGGGTGGAGGAGTTACCCTCAGTGTTATGGAGTATCAATACAACCCCCAATAGATCTACGAGTTACACACCTTTCTTCATGGTTTATGGAGCAGAGGCGGTTCTCCCTAGTGACATCTGTCATGATTCGCCCCATGTAGCGGCTTATGTTGAAGCTGATAATGAAAGGGCACGTCAGGATGCACTTGACCTGTTGGATGAGGAGCGTGACCTCACAGCGGCTCGTTCAACGATTTATCAACAAGACCTACGTTGTTATCACAGCCGCCGGGTCAAACTAGAACCTTTCAAGAAGGCGACTTGGTGCTCCGGCTTATCCAGGATCAAATTGATATGCATAAACTGTCACCGCTTTGGGAAGGACCTTTTGTGGTTAGCAAGAACCTACATAATGGGTCATACTATCTTATCGATGTTCGAGACCACAAGGACTCACGCACATCGAAGGAGGAGACCCGTCAGCCGTGGAATATTGCTCATCTTCGGCCCTACTATACTTGAGCCACCGGCTCTCATGATGTACATAGTTTGATGATGTATATATATTATAAACAGTATAATCAAGCTGTCATCCCTGATAATTCAGGGCCTCTGTCGTTTCACTTCTTCGAAGCTGAGTCTGTATCATCGTCTTACATGTTCACTTAAGAGGCTTGACGCCCAGAATACAGGGATAAAAGAGAGTTGGATGCACAACACAGCTCAAACATAGGTCCCCGATGAGCACAACTCATAATTATGTCACTTGGGGGCTTCCTGTTCAAACATAGGAGTATTCACCAAAGAGAACATAGCATACTACCCTCTTGACCAGGTTATCTTCTTCAAACATAGGTGTATTCACCAAAGAGGACATAACCTTTCCGGGTCATCCTACCTGTATACCAGCTGCTTCTTCATTAGGTAATCCTGATTGACCCGCCGAACTCTTAACAATCAACTTTTACGGTATATTCACCAAAGATTCTGAGCTTGTTAAGGTTAAAACACCGGTTTGTCATGTGAGAGCACGGCTTACAGATAGTCAGGATAGATTCAGGCTCACAAGCCGCCTTCCTTGAAACTTGGATAAATCGGCCTGTGATGCACGATGCTACTCCGACCCCGCGTACTCCTGATAAGTCTATCTTTAAATAAGACCTGAACTTATCTGGGTTCAAATGTCGATTGGGTCATGTGAGAGCCGGTTCACGGAAAGCGCGTACCTTCCAGTGGCCATCAGGCTAGTTTCATTGAAGAAGAAACTTTGGCTTGGCGGCCTGCGAAAGCCTCGAAATTTTTGATCTCTTATTTTTTCTTCATATAATCTCTTTTTCTTGCCATATGGTTTTTACCAGTCGAGCCAAGCTGCCCTGTTTATGTCTCATATTTGAAGCATCTTTGGGTCTTTGCAACCCACCAAGACGGCAGACTCTAGGTCGCCAGAGGATAATAATCTTGTGTTTCGAGTTATAGCTCTAAAACTCTAACTACATGGAGCTGATAAGTCGGCAGTCCAAGCACACACCACAGGTATGATTCTTTATTTCACAATTGTGTCAACATTGTGGTTAGACCAGCCATGGTTATGGACTATTCGTCCCTAGTGGTTTCAATTGGGTATCATGACCTGCCCGGCGGTATACCGCCAGGGCACTTTTGATCTGTTTGTGTGCAGGGTGATGATCAATCTGATCTGCATAAATCAATGCTATCATAAGCATAAAGTGATATTTTCTTAAACTGGCAGATCAATAGTATTGCGCAAAACAGAAACATGCACGATGGCACAGCAGATTAAAGTTTCACTACCCTATTACATGACTCCGTGAGCCAAACAGAATCAAGTGTTTTCAAAGGATCAAATATATAAACCGTCCGGCGGTTCACTCTTCTTGGCCTTGCTGACTTGAGGCCTCTGGATCATCCTTTTCCGGTTCTTCGTCCTCCTCCGCCATTTGAAAGTTTGGCGATGACCAATCGATGCCACACAAGGCTTGAAATTCACCTTCATCATCTATAAGTTCGGATGGGTCAACTTCAGGGGCAAAAGTATGCTTACGGATTGAAGGGATTAGATCCATCACTTTATAAGCCAGCGTGGGTATCTTCTGATTTTCCCTGTTATAAGCCGGATGGTATTTTGAAAGGTTCGTGTCATTTGCAATCAGAGTCGCCATTGGACGTATTTCTTTCACGCAAGCAGCGAAGTCCTTTTGATCAAACGGAGTGCCATATTCTTTCAAGCTTGGGTATCCAGTAGCTACATCAGCCGGGTCTAGTTCTGGTACCCATGCTTTGGCCCGGCTCAAAGCTGTCACGACGCCGGCTCTTGCAGATGATCGCTTCATCTCGTCAATCCTAGCAGGCAGCACATAAAGTTTTTTCAAGACATCTATCAAGAGAGTAGGTGCTTGATTAGTCGGAGAAATTGTGGCCAGTGCATGTTGATCTCCAGTGTATAGCTGTTCAACAAGTGTGTAAACAGCCTTGAGCTTCACAAGCATATCTTGGTTAAGATTGCTGCTCCTGGGACCTGAGTAAGTCATAGATTGGTTAGAGGCGGTTTATACCATCAAGGAAGAGATTCAATTTGATGTTAGCAAGGCGACTCACCAAAGATAGCAGAAACCATCTGGGATACACGGTGTTTTAAACCGGTGAGCTCTGTGGTCACCTCTTGAAGAGCCGCCTCTACTTTAGCTCGCTGCGTCAAAGTAGTCTTTTCTTCAGCCCAAGCGTTTCTTTCCGCCTCAAAACTGGTTTTCAGCTTTTCCGTTTCAGCCACGCTAAATTGGTATTTTGACTCAGCTTTCCGGGTATCAGATTCTTGATTCTCCAGCCGGGTCTTTGCATCAGCCAATTGTGATTGAAGATCAGCAGTGGCATCCTGTAGAAGCACAAGTTGCAAATACATTCATATCCGAGTTACAGGAATATAAGTCCCAAGCCTTTTGCAAGCAACAACACTTGGCACTTGGGGGCTAATGCCTGCCGAAATAATCTTGATACGCCGGCTCATAACAGTAAGTCCCAAGCACTTTGCAAGCAAGAGTAGTTGGCACTTGGGGGCTAATGCATATCGCTTGTGTCTCCTTACTACTTTATGATAACCCGGTTATGCTTAAACAATCACAGCCGGGTTATGGGGGCTACACAGGTAAGCTCTCTTTATAAACAATGATGAACAGGACCGACTCATTCATGCAGATTAAACCGACCCTTGCGGACTACGGATGCAAAGTTAATTGTTTAAAATTTGGTTCAACTATAAGTACGAAAGCCGGTCTTGGAAGGATTCTACTAAAGATGCTCATGGTTATTCTAAGTCTACAACATATTCAATTTATCATACCCAGTAGACTTGGGGGCTGGCAAGGTGGACATAACTTATTTAAGCAGGAATTCATAACTCATATTTTTGATGCATCTACTTCACCATATCGATTTCAAGATCGCGGCTGGAGTGTACTTGGTTGAGGTAGCCAGAGAGTACTTCACTACTGCTCAATTGAGAATAGTGGGCGTCATCAAATCTCACTTTCCGCTTTTCAATGAACTCTTGTTTAGCGAAATGTCTAGCTAAGATAGTTGGATTTCCTGGTTCTCTAAAGCTGGTGCCAGTAATCATAACATCATCGGTATGAGTCTCCGCCGGCTTAAGTGGGTTTGATGATTCAGTACTCAAAGGATTGAGTTTTGTATGGTCGCCGGAGAGGTCAGGAATTTCTGGTGGGACATCATGAATAGGTTCTTCTGGTTGTTTTTCAGAAACGTCTGATGCTAGGACTTGCTGCTCTGGTTCATGGACCTTAGGATCTTCAACTGGCTTGGTCACCTTCGCCTTTTTACTAAGTTTGGCTTGTCCACTGCATGGGTTATGACAAGTCAGTACAAGTGTAAGAGCATAAGGAGGTAGAGAATAAAAAGAAGTTGTTATTACCCAGGGGCAGTCTTGAAAGCTGGCAACTGAGTTTGCGATGAGTCGCCAGAGGAAGAGCGAGAAGTCTCCTGGTAGTTTGAATTGGAAGAATTAAGTGGATGACGAGTGAGGTCCGCCAGTGGGTAAAAAGAGTTTAAGTTCGGAAGGACCTCGTTTCGATGTTTCTGCGGAGCTGGAGTGTTCGGTAAGCCGGAGGATAGTTCTTCACCTCCGCTGGTCCGAGTCTGTGCCGGTTCTCGTGCTCCTGTTGCTTCAAAAGAAAGTGAGGATCCAAATGAGCTAAGGGGTGTGAAAACCTTACTTTCCGGGTTACTCGTCGAATTTTCTGTCTTGGAAAAGGTGCTGAGCCGGAGGAAATAATAGTTACCTCTTCTTCAACTGCTTGGCTGGCCCCCGTGTCATCCTGATAATAATCAGTGTCAATAAGATAATTGAAAAAGGAGCCAAGGGAGTCAAGGGCTACCTTCGACTCAGAGTTGTCATTCAGTTCAAACATATCAGAAGCACTTGGTTTCTTCTTTGTCTTCTTCGCGGCTTTCTTGGCAGCCCTGGCCTTTTTGGCAGCTTCATGGTCATATTGCTTTTTCCAAAAACAGAGCCAGCCTGTGGAATTCATCAAAGGTGATTTAATAAAAATATATGAATGATGAGGTAAAAGTAAGTAGTCTGGAGACTCACATCCGGTGGCAGGTTAAGTTTGCAGAAAGGGTTCAAACCCACTTTGTTGTAGTCTTCCGCATCTTCATTCAGAAGGGTCTTTGTCATTTCATTGATTTCTTCATTAGTTAAATGCACGGAGCTGTGGCGCAGTGGATCTTTTGTACCGCCTGTGTAGGTACACATTAAGCCGGGTCGGCGGCTCAAGGGTATGATTCGCCAAGAAACCTAGCACCGAACCAAGTCAATACTAGTTAACCCATTTCCCAGCAGGGCCTTGACCTTCGCAATAGTGGGGGCAAGCTTTTTACGTTCAGCAGCGGTAAGCTTTTCAGGAAGATTATGCTTTGGGTCAAGACGTTGGACACGATAACCCGACAATGGATTTTCATCAGCCGGAGAGGTATCCTTGCAGTAAAACCATGTCTGGTTCCAACCCTTGGGGTGACTCGGCAGGCAAGCATAGGGGAAGATGGCATCTCTTCTTCGTTGAATTGAGGTTCTGCCAAGTTCCAAGATGGGTCCATTCGTAAACTCGTTTGGCGGTTTAAATAAAAATATTCCCTAAAGAGTTCGACAGTGGGCTCCTCTTGAAGGTATACTTCGCAGAAGACTTGAAAGTTGCAGATGTTTCACACGGAATTCGGTCCGATGTCTTGAGGATGGAGTTGAAAGAAGTGCAGAATGTCTCGGAAAAATTTAGAACCGGGCAGTGAGAAGCCCCGATTCATGTTATCAGTAAAAACAATGACTTTGTCATCCTTTGGCTGAGGTCTTTCTTCGCCTGGATCACGGGCGCGGTAATGCATGACATTCTTTGCTGGCAAGTACCCAGTTTTGACAAAGTCTCTGAGTGTGTTCTCAGTGACAATGGAGGGAACCCAGTTACATGAAGTGACTGTCTTTGGCGGCATTGTGAAGAGAGACCCTAAAGGAAAGAAAAAAATTTGCCGGTTCAAATTGATTCATTAAGCCGGAAGTAAAAAGCTACAATATATATTCAGAATGGTGGCTTAAATGGGGCCTAATGATATATGGGTAATTATAAGCCGGTGATGTAAGCCGCCATGACAAGCACCGGTATTTAAAGATCTGACAAGAGTGAATTTTACTAAGTGTTGGGACAAACAAGTTTCACAGATTGGAGCTATAAGATTGGATCTGCAACAGTTCAGAAAAATAAAATAAAATCTAAACCTGAGGTGGCGGCAACATAAAAATGGGGATGCCCAGATTAGATCTGTTGCAATGAGGATATATTCTGATATCAAAAAACAAGTGCTAAAACTGCTACCGCACAAGATTTGTGTCGTTCTTAGATCAAAACTATGCAATCTAGGAAAGAGAAGGAGGAACGGTGATGAACGCCGATGAACAGGGAAACCCTAAGGCAGATCTATTAAGAGGAAAAGTGAATGCTTACCGACGCTGATGAACAGCGGAGTGTTCTGGTTCGTTCAGGGTGATGCAGCGGCCGGAGTTGAAGCAGTGGACGAAGGTCGATGGCGGCGGAACTCGGGCGTGCTAGAGCGTTGTGAGTAAGAAGTTGAAGGCAAGAAGGCAAAGGGGGAGAGTGAAAAGAGGACCCGTGGCCCTATTTATAAGGCTGGAAGGATAAGTGGCATGCGCGGGAATCGCGGAGACAAGAAAATGGATATGTGACGGCGCGAGCGCCTCGATTTTCAGGAGGTTATTACAAAATAAGGATCTATTAAAGATAGGTTGGGTATTGTGCACAATTAATGATTGATGAAGTCATGGCGGTTTTTCGTAATTCCAGGAGATGACGTCATGGCGGGTTACAATATCTCACAAGAAGATGAAGAAGGATTTTTTCTAAGTGTTTAAAATTGACATGAACAAGTTCAAATCAACCTGGGGCCTAATGTTGAGGATATGACCCGCCCAGGAGGGTCCGGGTTATCCCAATAATGGTTCATAAACCAAGCCCATGAATATGTTGAAGATGGCGGTTCATGAAGTAGGCTTGTTAAAGGGCCCAAAGCCCAAAGGCGGCTTAATGCCGGTAAGTATAAACCGCCATGTATATGTGACTTGTATTGTAAGGCATGTAAAATAAGTTACCGAGCCGGATAGGTTTGTATGAGCCAGCCGGGACTCTGTAAGCCGCGGGGCGTCAACCCGTGTATATAAGGGGACGACCCGGTAGCGGCTTAGCGCAAGAAACAACAGATCGAAAGCCAGGGTAAGCGCATTCGCTCCCTGGTAATCGAAACCCTAGCAATACCACCTCAAACTGGATTAGGCTTTTACCTTCACCGCAAGGGGCCGAACCAGTATAAACTCCTCGCGTCCTTTGTCCCGTTTTAACCCCTTTAAGCTAACCTCGCCGCGATGGCTCCACAACTAAGTCCTTCCACTAGGACATCTGCCGTGACAATTCAACGACAGTAGCCGAACCCTGGTCTCCAGCAGGATCGCACGCCGAGCTAGCCACCCCAACCAAGTTACGTGCAAATAATTAGGGACGCGCCGTACTTACAACTATACGAGTGGTTTTCTTCGGGATTTTTTTCATTCTGTGTTTTATTTGGTTTCTTTTTCTTCTCCGGTTTTTATTCTCTTTTCCCGGGTTTTTCATTTGTTTCTTTAGTTCCTTTCATTTTCTTTTTTCCTTTGGTTTATTATGTTTCTTTTTTGGTTCTCATTTTTCCTTTGTTTCTTTTTGTTTTTCATTCTATATTCTTATATACGTGATCAACATTTTTTCAAATACTTGTTCAACAATTTTCAAACACTTGTTTAACATATTTATATACCTGATCAACATTTTTTTAAATACTTGTTCAACATTTTTCAAATACTTGTTCAATATTTTTCAAATACTTATTCAACATTTTTAAATACTTGTTCAACATTTTTCATGTACTCGTTCAATTTTTTTTATGAAGTATTCAACATTTTTCAAAAACTTCTTGAGCATTTTTAATACTTACTCAACATTTTCAAATACTTGTTCAACATATTTCAAATTCTTGCTCGACATTTTTTAGTACTTATTTAACATTTACTTGTTCAACATTTTCAAATACTTGTTTAACATTTTTCAAATTCTTTTTCAACATTTTTTAATACTTATTCAACATTTTTCAAAAAATTGTTCAAATTTCTTTAAATGTGTTTTTGAAGAGTATTTTTAATATGTATAATAAAAGTACGAAAAATACAGCAAAAACGAAAATAGAAAACAGAAAAAAACTGCCGTGCACTGGGCTGGACCAGCTGCTCGCGCAAGTAGTAGGCGCTTCAGCGAGCGACACACTTCTCTCGTGTAACACGAGATATATAAGCGCCCTCGCCGGCACCCCGGCACCGCACGCACGCAAGACTACCGGGCCGTTTGGATTGCTCCTGTGGCCACCCTGCCAATCAATGGCATGCCAAAATATTGGCGAAGGAATCGGCCGTCGGCGCCTTGCGAAATAATTGGCTGCGTAGTGAACTGGAAGGGCGGACGGGGCTTTGGTGAGCCAAATTATCGGATCTCAACCAAATGCATGCCATCGCCCTGGTCAACTACCAAATATTTGGTCGGGCGCATCACAGCTGTGATCCAAACATGCCCTACAAGACCTAACCGCCTGCCCTCATAGCATTCCCTAAACGGCGCCCGTTACAGGCATGGGCGCAAACGAGCGCACACCCCCCCTCCTTCACGAGCCGGCCCGTTTTTTCATCTTTGTTAAATTCCCCAAAAAAGTACGACCCCAGGATTCAACCTCGAGACCACTTCTTTCGTGGTAAAAGACATTAACCACTATGACAACTTCATAGCTTGTGAATACTTTCTGCATTTCCGCCTTCTTACTATTTAATTTGTTATCGGATTTTTTATTTTTATTTTTTCTTTTCTTTAATTTATTTGAAAGAACGGTGAACTTTTCTCAAAATTGATGAAAATTTTCATTTTTTGTGAACTTCTCCAATTTGAACCTTTTTGCAAATCCAATGAACTTTTTTTTCGAATTTGATGAACTTTTTCTGAAGTTTGTTGAACCTTTTTTAAAAATCAATATTTTTGTTTTTAAAATTCGTGAACTATTTTAAAAATCCATGAGCTTTTTCTAAATTTTTGAACGTTTTTTTTTTTCAAAATCGGTGATTTTTTTTCAATTTTTTTAACTTTAGTTTGAAAATCAATGAACTGTTTTCCAATATTGGTGAACTCTTTTTCAAAGTTGGTGAACTTTTTCTCAAAGTCGATGAACTTTTTTTTTTAAAATCGATGGACTCTTTTCGAAATTTTGAACTTTTTAAAAAATCGATGATTTTTTCCATTATATTAACATTTTGGATTCTTTGAACATTTTTTAATAAATGAACTTACTTATAATTCGTGATGTTTTTTTAAATTTGTTGACATTCAAATTTTGTTCACATTTGTTTTCATAGCGCGGGTAAGTTAAGGTCTTAAATGTTTCGCGTTGTAAGATTTCGCAAGTGCTTAATAGAGATGGTGGTTGGCCAACCATGCTTTTAAGGTAACTCGCGCAGGTTCGACTCCTGAAGAGAGCGACCTTGCGGTGTTGTTTTTCAGGCCAAAAATTCATATTTTTCTTTGTCCCGCGTGTTAGACGGGCCGGCCCACTAGCATGCTGTAGTGGGCGCCAGTTGCGTCCAACGGCACATAAGGCGCCCTATAGGAGCTTCCCGTCGAATCGCTTAAAGAGAAAAATAGTCGCCGCATTATCCGGACCTATCTAGGCGCCCTCATATATGGGTAGTTTGAGAGTTTTAGCAGCCCGGTTGTATATGCTCGTAGGCGGAATTTCCTATTTGCCGCATTCAGAGCAACAAATAGTGCAGGCTTCGCACACGTAACCGAGATATGGGCCAGCTCATTTAGCCGCAAGTGCTTAATAGGGATGGTGGTTGGCCAACCATGCTTTTAAGGTAACTGGCGCATGTTCGACTCTTGAAGAGAGCCACCGTTGGTGTTGTTTTTCATGCCACAAATTCATTTTTTCTTTGTCTTGTGTGTTAGATGGGCCAGCCCACTAGCGTGCTGTAGTGGGCGCCAATTGCGTCCAGCGGCGCATAAGGCGCTCTATAGGAGCTCGTCGTCGAATCGCTTAAAGCGAAAAATAGTCGCTGCGTTGTTTGGACCTGTCTGGACACCCTCATATATGGGTAGTTTGCGAGCTTTAGCAGCTCGGCTGTATATGCTCATAGGCGGAATTTCCTATTTGCCACATTCCAAGCGACAAATAGTGCAGGCTTCGCACACGTAACCGAGATATGGGCCAGCTCATTTAGCCGCAACGTATGAATTCTAGTTTACTGGTTTTGGGATCTAGTTTTGTTCTTTCTTTCTTTTGTTTTATTCGGTATTGTTTTCCTTATTCTTTTCCTGCGTTCATTTTGTTTTTGGTTTTATTTTTATTTTTGGGGTTTCTTTTCCTTTTCTTTTTGGTCTTTGTGTTTTCATTTTAAAAAATAGCAAAATTAAAAAAAGTTCAAAGAGAATTAAAAAAATCATTTGTTCTTTACCAAAGTTCAAATTTTCAAGAAATTGTTCACATTTGTAAAAAAAATCTCATATTTTCAAAAAAATGTTGCATTATTCAAAAAATATTCTCAACATAAAAAAATGTTTGAAAGGTATCAGAACGGTTGACAAAATTTAAATACTGCTCAAAATACTCCTTTTTGAAAACATCTTCAAAATTTAAAAAATGATTCGATTAATTATTTTACAAAAAATGTTAGGGTTTTCAGAAAATGTTTAGCAAAAACCTTGAGTCGAGAAGTATAGTGACAGTCGCTACAATAAAATAGCCTTGTTGCAGTAAAAGCTAAGAGTATCTTTAGCATATCCCAGAAAAATGGGTCCCGCATAACCAGTTTACGGTACCGCGCGGGCTCGGGGAGGAACATATCCCGTAACTCATACCACAAAGGTTTTGTAATACACATAATAAATATGCAAATTCATAGTACAATAATAGTTCAGATCCAAAAGCATGCACAATATAAGTGGTAGCAATTAAGTTTGTCTAAAAGAATTATAAATTAAACATAACTAGACATGATCAAATCAAGCAACACCATTGCTGACAAGACCATTGCCACCACCACCGGCCAGAGCACCACCATCATCAACATTGGTCAAAAAAACATCGCCACCACCACCTCCATCGGCCAAAGCACCACCATTGCCGGAAGTACCACCACAACCACCTCTATTAGCCGAAGCACCACCACCACACCGACCATAAGAACTTGAAGCTCTTGCCTCCTCCAAAACATGATCTCCATTCTTTTCAACTCCCAAAATAGCATTGCCATCAGTTCCATGCCATTCAGATTCATCATCAAGAACTAGTCCTCCTCGGTGATCTTGTTGTCCTTCCTCTTTTGCTCCTCAAGAGCGATATTGCGCTCCTCGAAGGAACATCTTCTCTCCCACTTTGCCTCCTTTTGTTGGATCTTCTTATCGGCCAAGCTCATCTTGGTTTCCAAATGCTTCTGCACCATGTTTTCCTTTAACTTCACCATTGTACTAATTTTCTCTCTCAAGCTAGAGGCCTTGGACGACCTCTTCACATTATATTTCTACAACTTTCTTTCATAAGGCTCTCCCTTGTTTCTTCCTCCCTTTTGTGCATCATCATTGTTATCATCGTCTTCCAAGTTAACTAGTGCACCTTTCTTTCGTGGAGCTTCTTGATCCCTCAACCTCCATTTTCTCACCTCCTTGAAGCAAGTTCCAACAATGTTGGAGCACGAATGGTTTTTATTTGGATCCACACATTTGCCTGAACCTTTCATGGGTACTGCGATCTTATATTTAGAAAAGAGACAATTGTGTGAGCTCAACTTGTCATTAAAGAAAATAAGACCACAAATGTGTACAACAAAATGACAACAAACTCACATAGTCATCAATCGCAACCATGCTTTCCACAATTGCTCCAAGCAACCACTCCAACGGGCACATTGTTTTTTATCACTTCCCAATGGCCTTCGAGTGATTTCAATGAACGGGCATATGTGATGTCCATGAGCTTATGATACTTGTCCTCGATGCATTGCCAATATTTTTTGCTGGTTGATCATTGGTGGCAAATGCATCAAGTGACACACACTCCCATGATCTCACCAAACAAAAATCATCCATCTCTGTGTAATTGCCGCTTCATTTTCCAAATCTTGCTTGGGTAGCATATAACGCCTCGTCCTCAACCTCTTCTACATCACTACTAGGGAAAACCTTAGTAATAGCACGGGGAAATGGCCTAGCAGTAGCGCGGGTGCCAGGGCTACTGCTACGGCACTACAACTAACATTTAGCAATAGCGCTGCTATGGCCCCTGCTACTGCTAAGTCATTTATCAGTAGCGCGTTCCTCAGCACGCCCTGCTACTATTCTTATGTATTTCGTTTTTATTTTATTTTATATCATATTTATACACCATTATACAAGTTTTCATACAGTAGCAGTTTATATATTGTTATATCATTATGATCACGATGAGTTATTATATCATTGGGTGAAAGAACCGCGGATTAGATCAAATGGATGGATCCAAAGTGACCATCATCATCGTCATCATCATCATCATCATCATCATCATCATAACTCCTCATCATCATAGCAACTCCTCGTCGACATCATCATCATCTATGAGTCATATAACAACTCATCTTCTAGCTAAACACTGTAGCACATAACTCATCATCATCATAATAACAACTAATCATCATCATCATAGTCATAATCAACACTAGATAATTGTTCTTACTACCTAGTACCTACTCCTCTCTCTTAGGTAAAATGGCATAAAACAGGTAAACCGGTCCATCTCTGAAATGGAGAATGGAGATCCGCTTGTCGCCAACTTCTGGCATGCTCACGCACATGTTACCTCCAATCGGTTGCATGCGTGCATTCATCAGTTTGCTCCATTCTTTGATATTGAGCCTTCCATCTTTCAAACAAATAGAGTATGCACTTTGGTAAGCCGTCGGCGGAAACGGTCATAAGCTAACCATGTACATACTCCCTTCGGTAAGCATCATGTCAGGCACAACCTCGCTCGGGAGCTTCTGTTGAACAACATAGTAACATATATAGTTAGCAATGTAGTTTACTTAAGAAGAATGCATGCAACAAAGTTACCATCATTAATAAAATCATACCAAGTTTTTGGCAATGAGATTACCATCAAGGAACTGATGGACTAGTGGAACATATCCAATATAATTTGGGCTGATAAAGTGATTGGTCTTGAAAGTCTCAACATCATCTATAAATTAGATAAGATATCCTTTCTCCTCACAATTAATCTCGGAGCCATAACTGTAGTACGTCCTGTCCACAGCTTTCTGAGTATTTCTTGAAGATAAGAAATAAGCTGACAATTATAAATAGTCAAGTTTAGTAGCGATGAACACCAAATATTTTTAAATAAAAAATATAAATTACTTAGCAAATTAGTTTGACAAACTCACATTTAGGCGAAACAGGAGGCATATCCACATCCACCCAAATGTCGATATTATCTTCAATATCCTTATCTTTGGGACGAATATCAAAGGTTATTTGCATATTCTCTGTAAATCCATAGGCCTTGCAGAGAGCTCCTCAATTTGAGCAACCGAAATGGAAGTGATTAAACGCATTATAGAGCTTAACTTGAAAAGCATAACAATGTTTAGTCCCGAGGCTAGCTCTCCTCGTCAACATATGATGTCTACTACACAAGCTTCTTCTTGTAGACGTTGTTGGGCCTCCAAGTGCAGAGGTTTGTAGGACAGTAGCAAATTTCCCTCAAGTGGATGACCTAAGGTTTATCAATCCGTGGGAGGGTAGGATGAAGATGGTCTCTCTCAAACAACCCTGCAACCAAATAACAACGAGTCTCTTGTGTCCCCAACACACCCAATACAATGGTAAATTGTATAGGTGCACTAGTTCGGCGAAGAGGTGGTGATACAAGTGCAATATGGATAGTAGATATGGGTATTTGTAATCTGAAAATATAAAAACATCAAGGTAGCAAGTGCTAAAAGTGAGCGTAAACGGTATTGCAATGCTAGGAAACAAGGCCTAGGGTTCATACTTTCACTAGTGCAAGTTCTCTCAACAATAATAACATAATTGGATCATATAACTATCCCTCAACGTGCAACAAAGAGTCACTCCAAAGTCACTAATAGCAGAGAACAAATGAGAGATATGGTAGGGTACAAAACCACCTCAAAGTTATCCTTTCTGATCGATCTATTCAAGAGTCCGTACTAAAATAACACGAAGTTATTCTTTCCGTTCGATCTATCATAGAGTTCGTACTAGAATAACACCTTAAGACACAAATCAACCAAAACCCTAATGTCACCTAGATACTCCAATGTCACCTCAAGTATCCGTGGGTATGATTATACGATATGCATCACACAATCTCAGATTCATCTATTCAACCAACACATAGAAACTCAAAGAGTGCCCCAAAGTTTCTACCAGAGATTCAAGACGAAAACATGTGCCAACCCCTATGCATAGATTCCCAAGGTCACGGAACCCGCAAGTTTATCACCAAAACATACATCAAGTGAATCAATAGAATATCCCATTGTCACCACGGGTATCCCACGCAAGACATACATCAAGTGTTCTCAAATCCTTAAAGACTCAATCCGATAAGATAACTTCAAAGGGAAAACTCAATCCATTACAAGAGAGTAGAGGGGGAGAAACATCATAAGATCCAACTATAATAGCAAAGCTCGCGGTACATCAAGATCGTACCAAATCAAGAACACAAGAGAGAGAGAGAGAGAGATCAAACACATAGCTACTGGTACATACCCTCAGCCCCAAGGGTGAACTACTCCCTCCCCGTCACGAAGAGCGTCGGGATGATGAAGATGGCCACCGGTGAGGGATCCCCCCTCCGGTAGGGTGCCGGAACAGGGTCCCAATTAGTTTTTGGTGGCTACAGAGGCTTGCGGCGGCGGAACTCCCGATCTAGGTTATGTTCTGGGGGTTTCTGCATATATAAGAGGTTTTGGCGTCGGGAACAAGTCAGGGGGGTCTCCGAGGCGGCCACGAGGTAGGGGGGCACGCCCAGGGGGGTAGGGCGCGCCCCCACTCTCGTGGGTGCCTCGTGACTCTTCTGGCACATCTCCGGTGCTCCGTGGGCTTCTTCTAGTCCAAAAACAATCTCCGTGAAATTTCAGGTCAATTGGACTCCGTTTGGTTTTCCTTTTCTGCGATACTCAAAAACAAGGAAAAAACAGAAACTGGGACTAGGCTCTAGGTTAATAGGTTAGCCCAAAAATCATATAAAATAGCATATAAATGCATATAAAACATCCATGATTGATAGTATAATAGCATGGAACAATAAAAAATTATAGATACGTTGGAGACGTATCAATCATCCCCAAGCTTAATTCCTGCTCGTACTCGAGTAGGTAAATGATAAAAACAGAATTTTTGATGTGGAATGCTACCTAACATATTTATCAATGTAATCTTATTTATTGTGGCAAGAATATTCAGATCCATAAGATTCAAGACAAAAGTTTAATATTGACATAAAAATAATAATACTTTAAGCATACTAACCAAGCAATTATGTCTTATCAAAATAACATAGCCAAAGAAAGCTCATCCCTACAAAATTAGTTTGGCCATGCTTCATTTTCGTCACACAAAATTCTCTCATCATGCACAACCTTGATGACAAGCCAAGCAATTGTTTCATACTTTAGTATTCTCAAACATTTTCAACTTTCACGCAATACATGAGCGTGAGCCATGGACATAGCACTATGGGTGGAATAGAGTATAATGATGGGGGTTGTGTGGAGAAGACAAAAAAATGAGAAGGTCTCACATTGACGCGGCTAATCAATGGGCTAGGGAGATGCTCATCAATTGATGTCAATGCAAGGAGTAGGGATTTCCATGCGACGGATGCACTAGAGCTATAAATGTATGAAAGCTCAACAAAAGAAACTAAGTGGGTGTGCATCCAACTTGCTTGCTCACGAAGACCTAGGGCATTTGAGGAAGCCCATCGTTAAAATATACAAGCCAAGTTCTATAATGAAAAATTCCCACTAGTATATGAAAATGACAAAATAAGAGACTCTCTATCATAAAGATCATGGTGCTACTTTGAAGCACAAGTGTGGAAAAAGGATAGTAGCATTGTCCCTTTTATTTCTCTTTTTTTATTTGGCCTTTTTTAATTGGCCTTTTTTTATTTGGCCCTCCTTTTTTTGGCCTTTCTTTTTTTTCTTTTTTTGGGACAATGCTCTATTAATGATGATCATCACACTTCTATTTATTTACAACTCAAAGATTACAACTTGATACTAGAACAAAGTATGACTCTGTATGAGTGCCTCCGGCGGTGTACCGGGATAGGCAATGAATCAAGAGTGACTATGAAAAATTATGCATGGTGGCATTTCCACAAATACGATGTCAACTACATGATCATGCAAGGAAATATGACAGTGATGAAGCGTGTCATAATAAACGGAATGGTGGAAAGTTGCATGGGAATATATCTCGGAATGGCTATGGAAATGCCATAATAGGTAGGTATGGTGTCTGTTTTGAGGAAAATATAAGGAGGCTTATGTGTGATAGAGCATATCATATCACGGGGTTTGGATGCACCGGCGAAGTTTGCACCAACTCTCGAGGTGAGAAAGGGCAATGCACGGTACCGAAGAGGCTAGCAATGATGGCAGGGTGAGAGTGCGTATAATCCATGGACTCAACATTAGTCATAAAGAACTCACATACTTATTGAAAAAATCTACAAGTCATCAAAACCAAGCACTACGCGCATGCTCCTAGGGGATAGATTGGTAGGAAAAGACCATCGCCGTCCCCGACCGCCACTCATAAGGATGACAATCAAAGAACACCTCATGTTTCAGATTTGTCCCTAACGGTTACCATATCGTGCATGCTACTTGACTTGCAAACTTCAACACAAGTATTTCTCAAATTCACAACTACTCAACTAGCACGACTCTAATATTACCATCTTCATATCTCAAAACAATCATCAAGTATCAAACTTATCATAGTATTCAATGCACTCTATATGAAAGTTTTTATTATACCCATCTTGGATGCCCATCATATTAGGACTAAATTCATAACCAAGGCAAATTACCATGCTGTTCTAAAGACTCTCAAAATAATATAAGTGAAGCATGAGAGTTCATCTATTTCTTCAAAATAAAACCACCGCCGTGCTCTAAAAAAGATATAAGTGAAGCACTAGAGCAAATGACAAACTACTCCAAAAGATATAAGTGAAGATCAATGAGTAGTTGAATAATTATGTAACTATGTGAAGACTCTCTAACATTTAAGAATTTTATATCTTGGTATTTATTAAAACAAAAAACAAAAAAAAAGAAAATAAAATGATGCTCCAAGCAAAACACATATCATGTGGTGAATAAAAATATAGCTTTAAGTACAGTTACCGATGAACGAAGACGAAAGAGGGGATGCCATCCGGGGCATCCCCAAGCTTAGGCTCTTGGTTGTCCTTGAATATTACCTTGGGTTGCCTTGGGAATCCCCAAGCTTAGGCTCTTGCCACTCCTTATTCCATAGTCCATAGAATCTTTACCCAAAACTTGAAAACTTCAAAACACAAAACTCAACAGAAAACTCGTAAGCTCCGTTAGTATAAGAAAATAAAACCACAACCTAGGTACTGTTGTGAAATCATTTTAAATTCATATTGGTGTAATATCTACTGTATTCCAAATTCTCTATGGTTCATACCCTCCGATACTACTCATAGATTCATCAAAATAAGCAAACAACACAAAGAAAACAGAATCTGGCAAAAACAGAACAGCCTGTAGTAATATGTATCAAACGTATACTTCTGTAAATCCAAAAATTCTGAAATAAATTGTTGAACCTGAGGAATTTGTCTATTAATCATATGCAAAAAAAAAATCAACCTAAAATAACTCTGCAGTAAAAATTGGCAGCTAATCTCGTGAGCGCGAAAGTATTAGTTTTTTTTACAGCAAGATCGCGAAGACTTAACCCAAGTGTTCCCAAAGGTTCTACTTGGCACAAACACTAATTAAAACATAAAACCACATCTAAAAAGAGGCTAGATGAATTATTTATTAGTAAACAGGAGCAAAAAGCAAAGAACAAAAATAAAATTGGGTTGCCTCCCAACAAGCGCTAATGTTTAACGCCCCTAGCTAGGCATGATGATTTCAATGATGCTCACATAAAAGATAAGAATTGAAACATAATGGGAGCATCATGAAGAATATGATTAGCACATTTAAGTCTAACCCACTTCCTATGCATAGGGATTTTTTGAGCAAACAATTTATGGGAACAATAATCAACTAGCATAGGAAGGCAAAACAAGCATACCTTCAAAACTTTAAGCACATGGAGAGGAAACTTGATATTATTGCAATTCCTACAAGCATATGTTCCTCCCTTATAATAATTTTCAGTAGAATCATGAATGAATTCAACAATATAACCAAAGCATTCTTTTTCATGATCTACAAGCATATAATTTTTATTACTCTCCACATAAGCAAATCTCTTCTCATGAATAATAGTGGGAGTGTCATAAGAAACTCGAATACTATAAATTGTTTCCACATTGAAAGAATAAAGTTTAGGAAAAGGGTAATCATAATCATGACAATTTTTATAAATATAATCATCACTACTTTTTATAGCATAAGTGTCATCACAATAATCATCATAAGTAGCAACTTTGTTCTCATCATAATCGATTGAAACCTCTTCCAAGATAGTTGAATCATCACTAAATAAAGTCATGACCTATCCAAATCCACTTTCATATTTATCACAATAAGATTCAACATCCTCCAAAATAGTGGGATCATTACTTCCTAAAGTTGACACTCTTCCAAACCCACTTTCATCAATATAATTATCATAAGTAGGAGGCATGCTATCATCATAATAAATTTGCTCATCAAAACTTGGGAGGCTAAAAATATCATCTTCATTAAACATAGCATCCCCAAGCTTGGGACAAACATTAATTGCAGAAAAATATATTCTCGAACATGTCATTCTCATCAAACATAGCATCCGCAAGCTTGGGCCTTTTCCTATCATAAGCATAATCACTCTCATCATTAATAGTATGGATAGCACTAATAGTATAGCAATTATCATCATCACAATGAGTAATAGGAGCAACATCATTTGGGAGGGATACCTTTCTACCTTTGCTTCTCCGTATTTTCTTTTTCTTCTTCACATCATGTGTGGGTTTAACCCTCTTTTTGAGCTCCTTATTAATGAGATTGGTTGAATAGAAAGATCCTCCTCGTTACCTGATTCATCATAAGAAATAATAGGAGGATATTGGGAAATCTCTTCCCTTTCATTAGTATTCTCTTCATCTTCTATTTGTTTTCTTTTCTTTATGTAATTGGCAATATAAGGATTTTGAATGTAATGCACCGCACAATACATAAATTTTTTATTCTAGATCAAAATCAAGAACTTTATCAAGGACAAATTCTGGGATATCTTTAGTTATACGTTTCATTTCTTCATAACCCAAAAGCAAACTAAGTTCGTTATGATGTGCAAGGGAAATCTAGTCATCACAATTTTTGGACATGATACAATCATGAAACAATTTGCATTGAATAATTAAATGACCACGTTTATTTGCAAGTGCACAAGGATGACCTAAGGTTTATCAATCCGTGGGAGGCACAGGATGAAGATGGTCTCTCTCAAACAACCCCACAACCAAATAACAAAGAGTCTCTTGTGTCCCCAACACACCCAATACAATGGTAAACTGTATAGGTGCACTAGTTCGGCGAAGAGATGGTGATACAAGTGCTATATGGATAGTAGATATGGGTATTTGTAATCTGAACATATAAAAACAGCAAGGTAGAAAGTGATAAAAGTGAGAGTAAACGGTATTGCAATGCTAGGAAACAAGGCCTAGGGTTCATACTTTCACTAGTGCAAGTTCTCTCAACAATAATAACATAATTGGATCATATAACTATCCCTCAACGTGCAACAAGGAGTCACTCCAAAGTCACTAATAGCAGAGAACAAATGAGAGATATGGTAGGGTACAAAACCACCTCAAAGTTATCCTTTCTGATCGATCTATTCAAGAGTACGTACTAAAATAACATGAAGTTATTCTTTCCGTTCGATCTATCATAGAGTTCGTACTAGAATAACACCTTAAGACAAAAATCAACCAAAACCCTAATGTCACCTAGATACTCCAATGTCACCTCAAGTATCCGTGGGTATGATTATACGATATGCATCACACAATCTCAGATTCATCTATTCAACCAACACATAGAACCTCAAAGAGTGCCCCAAAGTTTCTACCAGAGAGTCAAGACGAAAACGTGTGCCAACCCCTATGCATAGATTCCCAAGGTCACGAAACCCGCAAGTTGATCACCAAAACGTACATCAAGTGAATCAATAGAATATCCCATTGCCACCACGGGTATCCCACGCAAGACATATATCAAGTGTTCTCAAATCCTTAAAGACTCAATCCGATAAGATAACTTCAAAGGGAAAACTCAATCCATTACAAGAGAGTAGAGGGGGAGAAACATCATAAGATCCAACTATAATAGCAAAGCTCGTGGTACATCAAGATCGTGCCAAATCAAAAACACAAGAGAGAGAGAGAGATCAAACACATAGCTACTGGTACATACCCTCAGCCCCGAGGGTGAACTACTCCCTCCTCGTCATGGAGAGAGCCGTGATGATGAAGATGGCCACCGGTGAGGGATCCCCCCTCCGGCAGGGTGCCGGAACAGGGTCCCGTTTGGTTTTTGGTGGCTACAGAGGCTTGCGGCGGTGAAACTCCCGATCTAGGTTATGTTCTGGGGGTTTCTTTATATATAAGAGGTTTTGGCATCGGGAACAAGTCAGGGGTTCTCCGAGGCGGCCACGAGGTAGGGGGGCGTGTGTCGGTGTCAAAACCGGCGGATCTCGGGTAGGGGGTCCCGAACTGTGCGTCTAGGCGGATGGTAACAGGAGACAAGGGACACGATGTTTTTACCCAGGTTCGGGCCCTCTCGATGGAGGTAATACCCTACTCCTGCTTGATTAATATTGATGATATGGGTAGTACAAGAGTAGATCTACCACGAGATCAGAGAGGCTAAACCCTAGAAGCTAGCCTATGGTATGATTGTTGTTCGTCCTACGGACTAAAAACCCTTCTGTTTATATAGACACCGAATAGGGTTAGGGTTACACAGAGTCGGTTACAATGGTAGGAGATCTACATATCCGTATCGCCAAGCTTGCCTTCCACGCCAAGGAAAGTCCCATCCGGACACCTGACAAAGTCTTCAATCTTGTATCTTCATAGTCTAGGAGTCCGGCCAAAGATGATAGTTTGGCTATCCGGACACCCCCTAATCCAGGACTCCCTCAGTAGCCCCTGAACTAGGCTTCAATGACGTATTCAAGGTTCCTCTTCTGCATTGTCTTCGGCATTGCAAGGCAGGTTCCTCTTCTGAATACTTCATAGAAGATTTTGAACACAAGGATAGTGTCCGGCTCTGCAAAACAAGTTCCACATACCACCGTAGAGAGAATAATTTTCCGCACAGATCTGCTGACGTATTCCGCGGCGTGACATCACACCACGGCCAAGCCTCTATTCGAATCGTTTTTTACTGTCCCACCTCAGCGCGTTTAGCGAGGCGGTTTCCTTGGCACGTATTATCAAAGCGTAGATCGTGCCCCCTTATTCCGGGATTCTCATCAATACGGATGTGGGTAACCCAACCGTGCCCGTTGGCACACCTCCTCTATTGAAGGCGAGTCCCAATTGACCACGGGGAGGGCTCTTGGTATTCAACCTGTTTATAATGAGACCAAGGCCCTCTTCTTTTTTCCACCCTCCATCGAATTCGCCTCGCGCTTCGAGTTCTAACACCCAAAGCTTCAGATTTAGGCGCTTCGAACCTTCGACGATGTCCGGCTCCGACCAGCTCGGCCGATGGATGTCTTCTTCCGTCACGTAAGAAGATGTGCTAAAGCTGCGTGACACCGTGTATCTAACCGCGAGATTTCGCATAGGCTGCCTGCTCGGGGCAGGTCATTCCCACTCCCGAGCCGGCGAGAGCGTGGTGTTCGTGTCTCACTTCCTTCGGGGTTTAGGCTTCCCGACGGATCCCTTTGTGCGGGGGCTCATGTTTTATTATGGGCTGGATTTCCATGACTTGAATCCGGAGTCCATCCTCCACATCTCGTCATTCATTGTCGTATGTGAAGCCTTTCTCCGCATTACCCCTCACTTCGGATTGTGGCTCAAGACTTTTAAGGTGGAGCCGAAGATGATCGAGGGGCAACAGGCAGAAAAGTGGAGGGGCTATCATAAGCAAGTGCGCTGATGCTCCGTGGCCCGAGGGCTCTTTTCCGGCGGAGCTTGGTTCGTGGCAACGGGAGTGGTTCTATATCACCGCTCCCAGGGGCACCAAATGGGTGGCGCCTCCCGCCTTTCGCTCAGGTCCACCACAGCGGCTGGCGTCATGGGTCAACAAGGGGCTCGACTGGGGGCCATCCAAGGACGTTCCTCTGTTGCAGGGCCATATTCGAGACCTCCAAGAAAGAGAGATCAATCTGGTCGTAGTGTCGCAGGTTATGTTGATTCGGCGCCTCCTGCCCTACAAACGTCGCCCCCTCCGTCTGTGGGAATTTAATCCGGAGGGACCACGAGCTCTCCAACATTTTATGGGTACGACGCTCGTGGAGATGTATAAACTGTTCTTCGGATCACAAGAGAAGTGTCCGGACCTGACTGAGGACGCAGGACTAAGCTGCAATCGCCCAGATACTCAAGTAAGTAGTCTTGTACCCGGACAGGCTGTCCGTTCATTTATCATAAACTTGCCCTTAAAGGAGCTGTTTCTTGAACATGAGTGGATAGCGAAGGCAAAGTTGATAAGGTGTCCGCTCCCTCCCAGAGACCACGCCGGATCCCGTGCTGACCAAGATGCTGAAGGCCGCGCCTTTTGAAGAAGGCGAAGGGGGGAGCGAGGAAGCAACTGCCTCCACGAAGGAGGCTTTTAAGGAAGGAGGGATCAAAAGTCCCACCCTCCAAGGAGAGAAGAGGACCGCTTCGGAAGATCCGGAGGTCAAGGCCTCAAAGAGGGGAAAGAAATCTTCATCAGAGAGTCCGGCTACTGGGAAGTACCCAGCCGCACTATTTCCCAAGGGGATCAGCCCTCCAATGACGATAAGTAAAAAAGAAGGGTCTTGTAATAAGGGACATCCCTGTATTTATTTCTGAAGATAACCGAAATTATACCTTGTAGTTCGGATCTCAGCCCTTCTCAGCAGAGCTCGTCTTCGGGGGATCTTCTTCCGGAGATGATGGAGAGCGAAACGCCTCCACCTGTCACACCTTCATGCGAGGCGGACGACCCTGAGGTGTCGTCGCGGAGGGTTTCCCCGGGTCCGGCGGGGCCGGAAGGTCCGGCGCCAACTGGCGTGCGGTCGGAGGAGCTGAAGGATCTGCTCGGGCAAGCGGCTATCTCAGAAGATCACCGTGCGCTAATGGGTACGATGATTGAAAGAATTGCATCTGCTGAGAGCGGATTGCATGAAGCCGTCAGAAGCTTACTGACGAGGTTCGAGGTACGCAAAAATGATGCACCTTCTGACAGTTATGCATATAGAATGCGCCCTGTATAGATAGTAGCCCCTGAGACTCGGTATGTTGTCAAAATTGACAGCGTGCCGAGGATCATAATCTCAGTTATAACATATCGCCGCTCCTAAATAGGTGGCGGGGCGTCCGGTGGCCAGCTGGACTAATGAATTTGCCGAACTAAAGCGGCAACTTGACGAGGCAGATGCAGACATCGCGCTTGTCAATAAGCGGTTTGACGAGTCACAAGGTACACGACTTCTTCGCGGACGCCTAGTAAGGGAGCTTGACGCCCGTGCCTTACTACTTGTATGCTTAATGCAGGTGGTGCTGCTGCTGTGGAGGAGCTGCGGGCGGAACTCGCCCGAGCTAAAGAGCAAGCCAGAAATAGTAATGCGGCCTCTTTAAAGGCGGCCGAAGAGCTAAAAGCCGAACGGGCTGCTCACTGCCGAAGAAAAGAGGAGATGGCCGATATGGCCATAAAGTTGAAGAATGCTACCGACCGCTGCGGGGTTCTTGAAAAAGAACGTCAAGCGGAGCAAGAGGGCCTGAAAAAGGCCACCGCCGAAGCCAAGGATGCCCGCTCCGCAATGAGAGCTGCGAAGCAGGAGCTGCGTCAGGCTGTGGATGTTGCTGCTGGAAAGCCTTTTCTGCTGCGGAGGAAGTTCACGGATCCGAAGTATGCTCAGTTGGACCGGTTGTGGAGTTCGGAGGATGCTTATCTGGATTTAGCGGCGAGTGTCGCGGACGCGATCGAGCACTTCCGAGGCCAGAAGGGGCACAAAAGGGAAGAGCTATTTTGGTCGCAGTTCCATAGTCCAGAGCGTCCTCTTCCATTAACCGATCGGTTGGCCGAATGGGTCGAGCTGAATCGATTGTCCGGACTTGCCATGAAGCGTGTCGTGACCCATTTGTGGCCGAGGAAACCTCGGCCGAAGAGTTATTTTGGCCTAGTGCAGCAGTTCCTTGGTGCGGTACCGTGTATCGACGCAATGAAGCGGTCGGCGTGCATTGAGGGTGCGCGGATGGCTCTTGCCCGTGTCAAGACATACTGGGCAGAAATGAAGGCCACCGACGTTGCGTCCCCAGATTCGACGGAAGACGAGTACCAGTCGAGCGCTATTTTGAGGAAGTTCCTCCGGGTGCTCGTTTAATAGAGACGCAGTGCTCGAAGGATGTTATGTTTGAATGACATGTGTAACTTATGAAACAACGTTTCAATATAATATAAGAGCTTTTTATACTTGTGCGTTCAAGTAGTAAACTACTCCCTGTGCGGCCGTTGATGTATATGTATATACAACCCGAAGATGGCAGTCTTCGGCTTTAGCCCCCACGCACATAGTGCGGGAGTGTTTGCAAAGAAGGCGTTTTTTCACACTTAATCCAACGTCTTGGTCCTATTAAGGAGGTGGTAGCGTAGCAAACTAGGCAACCAGACTATAATGCTTTATCACTTTCACTTAGCCATAGGAGTTCGATGGTGGGGCTACTATATAGCCCCTGGAGGCACCGCACTCTCCCGAATTCGGGGTGCGTATATGCCTGACAGGGAAACGGTCTTTCGTTAACGTAGAGGAATTCTAAACATTCCGGTGGGTCATCGAGTGGTTGACCAGTCTCCCGCTATATCATGACAGTCAGTTTTTGGCTTTCTCTATTGAGGTGCTCGCCTGGCCGAGCCGGGGCACAATCGCAGTAGTTCTCCCGGTGCCGCGTTAGCCGATAGAACGGAACGTAAGGCAGCAAAACACAGGAGCCGGGCAAACCCAACATTTGACCAAAGACATGATTCGGAGCTGATGCATATAAGGCCTAACTCGAGACGCCGAACACTCCCTAAGGTATTCGGTCTTTTATAAAGTGGGCTGAACAATGCCCTTGATAACAAGCCCCTGGTGTCCAGGTACGTGCAAAATTCTGACACGGCCGATGCCAAAACGCCAGCCTCCTCCTCGGTTATAACGAGAGACCGGGGGATGAATAACAACAAGAGACAGTGAGAAAGGTTTACGCAGGGTCTTAATCTGAAAAGAATCCTTGCAACGGGTCCCTGCTGCACGTCTGTGCATGTGTCTCCATTGTGCCATATCCTGGACGGGTATAGCACAACGTTCATCCGTAAAAGAGAGGAACTTAGTTGAAAAAAGATCGTGCGAAAAATGTAATTTGAAATAAACAGAGTACGATTCAAAAAATGAATAAAATTGAGCTTTATTGTCTCTTGTTGTACATGCGTGGAGCCCCTTGTAAGGGGTTACGCGGCTAGTAAGCCCCTTGTTTATTTAAGCCGGACTTGCCTAACCGTGTCCGGGGTCTGAACGACCTACTTTAGATGCTTTGATCAGCAAAGCCGTATTAGTGTGAGGCTGTTAAGGCAGTCTCACATTTTTCCATATTCGAGGAATACTTGGAGTTTCCTTTTAATGAGATGATGCCTCGTGGACCGGGCATTTTAAGTGTAAGAGATGCATAATGCGGAATTGCGTTAAAGTGGGCGAAAGCTTCGCGTCCCAATAGTGCTTGATGGCCACTTTTAAATGGGCGACATGGAAGACTAACTTTTCGCGACGGAAGTTGTCGGATGAACCGAACATAACTTCTAATGTTAGGGAGCCCGTACAATGGGCATATGTGCCTAGCATTATTCCTTTAAAGGAAGTGTTGCTATGGCTAATTTTGGTTGGGTCTATCCCCATCCTGCGGATTGTATCCTGATATATCAGGTTTATGTCACTACCGCCGTCCATGAGGTCTTGTGTAAATTGGAATCCGTCGATTATAGGATCCAATATCAAGGCAGTCCATCCTGCGTTAGGATACTTTCAAGTAGTCCCGATGGTCGAAGGTGATTGGTTTTGACAACCAGTGTTGGTACTCCGGTAGAAGTCTGCAGGCGGCGCACATTTTAGTGGGCGCCGCTCTGTTTTTCCCTTTTATCACGTGAAGTGAGTTTACTGCTTTAACCTCTTGTGGGAAATTCTTTTGTTTTCCGGTGCTCTGTTTGTGGGGTTCGTCATCATCCTCACTTGGTGTGTCGAGCCCCTTGTGTGTCGGCGTTGAGTCTGCTGGACTGCTTGAAGACCCAACAATCTCTGTGGGTATGGTTTGCAGGCTTCCCGGGAGTACTGTGGATTTGGCATATCTTGTCTAAGATTTTGTTTAAGTTGGATAGCTCATCGCTATTGTCCTTAAGGGGCATTTTTTTATTGTTCTGCCGTGAGCTTTTGAATCCGGCGTTGATCGCCGCGCTCTTTGGACCGCTCCTTAATCCGGTGCTGGTCCTTGTTGCGTCGTGGTTTCCCATTTCCATCCCTGACCTCGGATGTACTTGGGTCGCTGGTGCTGCATCTTGTTAGCCAGCTATCCTCTCCCGTGCAAAAGCGGGTCATGAGGCTTGTTAATGCGGCCATTGTTCTCGGCTTTTCTTGGCCGAGGTGTGTGGCGAGCCATTCGTCTCGGACGTTGTGTTCGAGCCATTTGGTTCTTTTTGGTAAGAAACCTGTTCCAGAAATTCCGGGCTGACTCTCCGGGCTATTGAGTTATGTGACTTAGATCGTCTGCATCCGGAGGACGGACATAGATCCCCTGAAAATTTGCCCGAAACGCATCCTCGAGCTCTTCCCAACTTCCAATGGTGTTTTCGGGAAGGCTTTTAAGCCAATGCCGAGCTGGCCCTTTGAGTTTGAGGGGTAAGTATTTTATGGCGTGGAGGTCATCTCCCCTGGCCATATGTATGTGCAGGATATAATCCTCGATCCAGACTCCAGGGTCTGTTGTTCTGTCGTATGCCTCTATGTTTACGGGCTTGAATCCCGCTAGAAATTCATGATCCAGCCCCTCATCGGCGAAACATAGAGGGTGCACGACGCCCCTGTATTTGGGTGTGCCGTGATGTTCGGATATTTGACGTGTTGTATTGCTCGCCAGAACTTGTTTCCTTGGCCCGTAGATGGATCTAACTGGGCCATCCTTTTGGTGCGAATCCTTATGCGGATCGCGTGCGGCCAGTGTGCGGCGCCGCTTGCCGCTCTATGTTTGCCATGTGGTCGTCTATCCGACCCGGCGGCCTCTTTGTTTTTTGATCGTGGGGGCTCTATGGCCTCCTCATCGAATTCGGGCAGTAGTTTGCGCTTTGAGTAGCTCTTTGCTTGGCGTCTGTCGCCATATTTGTCTGCAGTGTTGAGTAATTTACTCCATCTCATTCGGAGTGCGTCTTCCGCTGTTCTGAGCCTCTATTTCTGCTTTTTCAAGCTACGCAGTAGCGAGGAGCTCTTTGTGGAGGTTCTTCTGATCCAATGACGTGTCCGGCGTGAGATCGTACGGAATGTTGTCCTTGCCGGTGACGAGTTGTTTATCCAAGTTATACTGTTCGGATGGTTGCTCCATGGCATGTTCGTCGTCGGCCGGCTCGCCCTGCTCTATGGCTGGGTCTGTGTGGGTGCTGTCTTTGTCGAGGTGGGGTTTTGAGCGGCGCTTACGTCGCCGTTTTGACTGCTTTCTAGGAGGATTACTTTTCGCAGTTGTCCTGCTGTTCTCGCTATCGCTTCCCTTGGGTGTATCCACCATGCACACATCGTGAGTTGTGGTGGCCTTCCAGTGCCCTGTAGGCTCTGGTTCTTGGTCGTCTCTGACATCGTCGTCCATACCGTCCATGTCTTCGGAGTTGAAGTCGAGCATGTCGGTTAAATCATCGATAGTGGCTACGAAGTGGGTGGTGGGTGGGCGTTGAATTTCCTCATCGTCCGAATCCCAACCTTCCTGACCGTAGTCCGGCCAGGGCTCTCCTGATAAAGAGAGAGACTTTAGTGAGTTTAGGATATCGCCGAAAGGCGAGTGCTGAAAGATGTCCGCGGCAGTGAATTCCATAACCGCCGCCCAATCGGATTCGACCGGCAGGGGCGCGGAAGGTTCGGAGTCCGGAGAGGAGTCCGGCACCTGGGAGTCACGAGCTTCGTGACGGACAGGGATGGTGTTCGGCTCGATCGCCATAGAAATTTCAGCCCCCGAGGTGGTGTCCAACCAACCATCCTTGATCGGCGAGATCGGCTCCGGATCAATGGTCGGAGCGGACACTAGTGCGGCCTCCAGGACACTGTTCGGCGGCAGAGTTAGATCATGCCCATCAAGATAGTGTGGCGCGCTCGGCTGCGGCTCGAATCCGTCGAAGATCAAGTCTCTGCGGAAGTCGGCCGTGCAGTTTAAACTTCCAAACGTGACCTGATGGCCAGGGGCGTAGCTTTCGATCTGCTCCAGATGGCCAAGCGAATTGGCCCGCAGTGCAAAGCCACCGAATACGAAGATCTGTCCGAGGAGAAAGATCTCACCCTGGACCGCATCGTTGTTGATGATCGAAGGAGCCATCGGGCCTATCGGTGACGACACGGAGGAACTCTCAATGAAAGCACCAATGTCGGTGTCAAAACAGGCGGATCTCGTGTAGGGGGTCCCGAACTATGCGTCTAGGCGGATGGTAACAGGAGACGAGGGACACGATGTTTTTACCCAGGTCCGGGCCCTCTCGATGGAGGTAATACCCTACTCTTGCTTGATTAATATTGATGATATGGGTAGTACAAGAGTAGATCTACCACGAGATCGTAGAGGCTAAACCCTAGAAGCTAGCCTATGGTATGATTGTTGTTCGTCCCACGGACTAAAAACCCTTCGATTTATATAGACACCGAATAGGGTTAGGGTTACATGTAGTCGGTTACAATGGTAGGAGATCTACATATCCAGACGCCAAGCTTGCCTTCCACGCCAAGGAAAGTCCCATCCGGACACGGGACGAAGTCTTCAATCTTGTATCTTCATAGTCTAGGAGTCCGGCCAAAGATGATAGTTCGGCTATCCGGACACCCCCTAATCCAGGACTCCCTCAGCGCGCCCAGGGGGGTAGGGCGCCCCCACCCTCATGGGTGCCTCGGGACTCTTCTGGCACATCTTCGGTGCTCCGTGGGCTTCTTGTGGTCCAAAAATGATCTCCGTGAAATTTCAGGTCAATTGGACTCAGTTTGGTTTTCCTTTTCTGCGATACTCAAAAACAAGGAAAAATGTAAACCGCACTAGGCTCTAGGTTAATAGGTTAGTCCCAAAAATCATATAAAATAGCATATAAATGCATATAAAACATCCATGATTGATAATATAATAGCATGGAATAATAAAAAATTATAGATACGTTGGAGATGTATCAACATATTCTCGAAGTCTTCGAAACCAAGATTCTCCAAGACATAAGGTCATGCATGGAAGGAAATGTACTACTCGAATAAAAAAACGAAAATTACACGTTGAAGCAAAGAAGCACAAGTCATGATTAATTATGAAGAAATACTTGTCGTTGTTGCGTACCGTACAAACATCAAAGGTCTGTTCCAACTTGATGGTGAAGAATCTACCATTTTGCATTTGAGGCGCCCTACCATTTTGCACTTGCACATACTCCAGTCGTCGCAGCAGTATTAGCACTCCGTGACCCTATCAGCGTCAGGCATTTCCCATGTTCAAAATTCAAATATTATAAATTGAAGGCAATTACTAGGAAATCAACACACAGATAACTATTCACCATGGGCTGACTTCCGTTCTATCGAGTCTTCCCCTGAAAACTCTTATCTCATGTTGTGTATATGGTGGTACTCCCTCTCTGATATATTTGACCGTCGGTGATGGTCGCTCCTCCCTTGTTCCAGAGTGCATTACACCAAAAAATTTAGCACACGGGAAATGACCCAAAAGTATGATCTATAGTAGTCCTTTCCATAAGTAAGAGTGTCGAACCCAACAAGGAGCAGAAGGAAATGACAAGCGGTTTTTAGCAAGGTATTCTGTGCAAGAACTGAAATTATCGATGACAGATAGTTGTGTCATAAGATAATTCATAACGGGTAACAAGTAACAAAAGTAACTAAGGTGCAACAAGGTGGCCCAATCCTTTTTGTAGCAAAGGACAAACCTGGATGAACTCTTATATAAAGCAAAGCGGTCCTGAGGACACATGGGAATTATTGTCAAGTTAGTTTTCATCATGCTCATATGATTCACGTTCGTTACTTTGATAATTTGGTATGTGGGTGGACCCGTGCTTGGGTGCTGCCCTTCCTTGGACAAGCCTCCCACTTATGATTAACCTCTCTTGCAAGCATCCGCAACTATGAAAGAAGAATTAAGATAAATCTAACCATAGCATGAAACATATGGATCCAAATCAACCCCTTACGAAGCAAAGCATACACTAGGGTGTAAGCTTCTGTCACTCTAGCAACCCATCATCTACTTATTACTTCCCAATGCCTCCCCCTAGGCCCAAATCATGGTGAAGTGTCATGTAGTCGACGTTCACATAACACCATGATACGTCTCCAATGTATCTACTTTTCCTAACACTTTTCCTCTTGTTTTGGACTCTAATTTGCATAATTTGAATGAAACTAACCCCGGACTGACGCAGTTTTCAGCAGAACTGCCATGGTGTTGTTTGTGTGCAGAAATAAAAGTTCTCGGAATGGAACGAAACTTTGCAAGGATTTTTTACACAATGAAAGAGAATTTCTGGAGCCAAGATCCACCGGAGGCGGGCACCTGGGTGGGCACAACCCACCAGGGCGCCCCCCCAGGCGTGCCCAGGTGGGTTGTCCTCACCTGGTGGCTGCACAGACCCTGAAACTGATGCTATAAAATCTTATTTTTCTGAAAATCAGGAAGAAAGAATTATCGCGTTCCACGAGACGGAGCCGTCGTCACCTCTTGTTCTTCATCGGGATGCTAGATCTGGAGTCCGTTTGGGGCTCCGGAGAGGGGGATCTTCGATCTTCGTCATCACCAACCCTTCTCCATCGCCAATTCCATGATGCTCCCCACCAGGAGTGAGTAATTCCTTCGTAGGCTCGCTGGTCGGTGAGGAATTGGATGAGATTCATCATGTAATCGAGTTAGTTTTGTTAGGGTTTGATCCCTAGTATCCACTATGTTCTTAGATTGATGTTGCTATGACTTTGCCATGCTTAATGCTTGTCGCGCTGGGCCCGGGTGCCATGATTTCATATCTGAATCGTTTATGTTATCACCATTATACATGTTCTAGATCTGATCTTGCAAGTTATAGTCACCTACTACGTGTTATGATTCGGCAACCCCGGAGTGACAATAGTTGGGGCCACTCCCGGTGATGACCGTAGTTTGAGGAGTTCATTTATTCATCGTGTGTTAATGCTTTGTTCCGGTTCTCTATTATAAGGAGGCCTTAATATCCCTTAATGTCCAATTGGACCCCACTGCCACGGGAGGGTAGGACAAAAGATGTCATGCAAGTTCTTTCCATAAGCACGTATGACTATTTACGGAATACATGCCTACATTATATTTATGAACTGGAGCTAGTGCCGCATCGCCCTAGGTTATGACTGCCACATGAGAATATCATCCAACAAATTACTGATCCAATGCCTATGAATTTCTCTTATATTTTTCTTGCTAAAGTTACTACTGCTATCCTTACTGTTGCACTTTCTATAAAACTACTGCTATCACTTTTACCATTAATATTGCTGCTGGTACTACTATCAAAACTATCATATTGCTTTGCTACTCATAACTTTGCTACATATAATTAATCTCCAGGTCTGGTTGAATTGATAACTCAGCTGCTAATACTTGCACATATTCTTTGGCTCCCCTTGTGCCTAATCAATAGATTTGAGTTGAATGCTCTACCCTCGAAAACTGTTGCGATCCCCTATACTTCTAGGTTATCAAGACTTTTTTTCTGGCACCGTTGCCGGGGAGCATAGCTATATTTGTTGAGTCACTTGGGATTATTATCAATTTATCACTATGAAGAATCTGAAGGTTGCTAAAACTAAGATTTATCCCTCTAAGACGAGGGGAGGTAAGGACCTGCCATCTAGCTCTGCTTTAGATTCAGCTTCTGTTATAAGTAAACTTGCAACACCACCACATGCTATCAATCATGATATGTCGCAAGTTATTGATGGTGCTACTTCTGCTATGAATGATACTTATGATGATGCTAGTACCTTGCTTGATGATGATGATGTGCCACTAGGAGAATTTCTTGATGAACAAATTTCTAGAGTAAGACAACATGATATTGTTGAAACTGATGATGAGCTTGAAACACCTACTAGAACTAGCCCTCCTAGATATGAATTTCCTAAGGTACCAGAAGGTTATGTTATGAATGAGGAGACAACTAGGGATATTCTTGCTTGTAAGGATAGAGATGATCTAGAGAAATTACTATGCAAGTATAAAGAAAAATCCTTGAATTCTAGAATGCAATATGATCCTAAGTTTGCTACTTCATCCATCTTTATTGATGATAAGGATTATGAATTTTCTGTCGACCCAGAGTTAATTACATTGGTCGAATATGATCCTTTCCATGGTTATGAAACTGAAACTGTCGTGGCATATCTTACTAAGTTGAATGACATAGCCACCCTTTTTGCTCATGATGAGAAAACTTTCTATTACTATATTCTCAAATAATTTCGTTCTCATTAAAGGGTGATGCTAAAGCTTGGTACAATACTCTTGCTCCTGGTTGTGCGCGTGTCCCCAGGATATGATTTATTACTTCTCTGAAAAATATTTCCCTGCTCATAAGAAACAAGCAGCCTTACAGGGAATATTTAACTTTGTGCAAATTGAGAGTCTCCCTCAAGCTTGGGGAAGGCTTTTCCAATTGCTTAATGATTTTCCTGATCATCCTCTTAAGAAAAATGAAATACTTGATATCTTCTATAATGGACAAACCGATGCTTCTAGGGATTTCCTAGATAGTTGTGCTGGTTTGTGTTTTCAGGGAACGAACTATTGGGCAAGCTAAAGAATTATTGAATAACATATTGAAAAATTATGATGATTGGACTATTCCTGAACCTCCGCCTAAACCCACTCCGGAGAAGAGGGGTATAATATATCTCAGTCCTGAAGATATGCAAGAGGCAAAGAAATCTATGAAGGAAAAAAGGTATTAAAGCTGAGGATGTCAAAAATTTACCTCCTATTGAAGAAATACATGGGCTTGATACACCACCACCACCTAAGGTGGTAGAGGTAAATTCTGTAATGAAATTCAATAATAATGATAATCCTCACAATATGCACCCTAGCCAATGCCTTTATGAGTTTGAAAATTACATTAGAAAGCAAGATCACTTCAATGCAAATGTTATGAAACAATCGAAATATAATTCTGATATGATTGCTCGCTTGAGTGACTTTTTATTTAGAATCTCAAATGATGTTAGAGGTGTGGGGAAGCATGCTTCTATGGTTCAAACTCAGTTAGAACAAGTTGATAAATCTCAAAGAGAGTTTCTTGATGAAATGAATAGTAATATAAGTGACTTTGATGTTAGAGTAGCAACTAGAGGAGGTAAAATGACTCAGGAACCACTTTATCCTCAGGGACACCCAAAAAGAATTGAACAAGTCTCTCAAAGAGTTAACACTGATGCATGTAGTCCTTCTAAAAAGAAAAAGAAGAAGAAAAATGATAGGACTTTGCATGCCTCTAGTGAACCTGAAGTAGAAAAACCTCCTGATAATGATAATGAAATTTCTATCTCTGATGCTGAAACTCAGTCTGGTAATGAACACTCACCTTCTGATAATGAAAAAGATAATGATGAGGTTCATGAAAATACTCAAACAAATAGTAAAGAACCAGACAATGATGTTGAGATAGAACCTGCAGTTGATCTTGATAACCCACAACCCAAGAATACACGATATGATAAAACAGGCTTTATTGCTAGAAAACACGATAAAGAAAGAGAACTGTCGGTTCAAAAACCTATGCCCTTTCCACCTAAGTCAACTAAAAAGAAATATGACGAATAATTTGAACGCTTTGCTGAAATGCTGAGGCCATTCTTTTTACATACTCGCTTGACTGATATCTTAAAAATGCCTCCTTATGCAAAGTACATGAAAGACATCGTCACCAATAAGAGAAAAATACTAGAAGCTGAAATCTCCATCGTGCTTGCTAATTATACTTTCAAAGATGGAGTACCTAAAAAAATTGGAGGTCCGGGAATATCAACTATACCTTGCTCCATCAAATGAAATTATGTGAAAACTGCTTTATGTGATTTAGGAGATGGTGTTAGTGTTATGCCTTTCTCTTTATATAAAAGACTTGATTTGAATAAACTCACACCTACTGAAAAATCTTTGCAAATGGCTGACAAATCAATTGTCATACCTATCTGCATTTGTGAGGATGTGCCCGTTGTTGTTGCTGATGTTACTATTTTGACTGACTTTGTTATACTTGAGATGCCAGAGGACTACAACATGTCGATTATCCTTGGTAAATCCTTCTTGAATACTTCAGGGGCTGTTATTGATTGCAATAAAAGCAAGGTCACTTTTCATATCAATGGTAATGATCATATAATGCACTTTCCGAAGAAACAATTCCAAGTGAATGGTATTAATGTTATTGAAAAATCCCCGACAGTCACTATTGGAAGTTTTCAACTACCTCTACCTACTGTTAAAAAGAAATATGAAATGCTTATCGTTGGGGACATTCATATCCCCATTTAGGTAACTTAGTGATTTACGAAAGTTCTTCGGTTTCATGCTAATCGAAAGTGGTTGTTAATAAGACTTGATCAAACCTTATTAATGGATCATTTTTGAGAGGTATGAAGTTGATGAATTTAGTAAGCACTACCTTCTGTCCCTACTTTTTGTTTTCTATTTTATTAGTTAAATAAAATAAAATGCCATGTTTTGTCAGTTTTTTGAATTTCCCGTGCAATAAAAAATGACCCAAAAATAAAAGTTTTCAGAATGCTCTTAAAATTTAATATGATTTTTTCTGAACATTTAAGAATTTTTGGTGCAAATAACATCACAGGGAGGTGCACCAGGTGGGCACAACCCACCTGGGTGCGCCAGGACCCCCAGGCACGCCCTGGTGGGTTGTGGTCCCCACGTGGACCCCTCACTTATCCCTTCATACCACTTCATCACCTACCTCTAGAAAAAAATCACCATTGCTCTCTCTCTCTCTCTCTCTCTCTCTCTCTCTCTCTCTCTCTCTCGTGTCCTTGCTCTCAAACCCGCGGATTTCGATCTCTTTGCTCGAAGCTCCATTTCTGAAACTGTTTCGGGGAATTGTTGCTTGGTATGTGACTCCTCCGTTTGTCCAATTAGTTTTTTGCTTTAGTGGTTTATATTTTGAATAATTAGCTACTCTTGGTGCTGCTATACATGAGCTTGCATGTTGAATTCTTAGAGTTCTAAGTAGTTTGAATGCTTGCTATGGCCTCTATGCATCCCTATGAGTAGTTCCTACCAATTTTGTAAAGTTTTGTTGAGACAATTTTGTGGACTAAAAAAATACAAAATTTTGTTCATAGGAAAAAGATGAGTATCTTTAGGAAGTTTGCTTCCAAGAAGAACTCCAAGGGAGTTATTGGGGATTCGTCTGACAATGATCTCCAAACCCAGAGATTGGCGGAAGTACAGCCGTGCGAATGGCCGCATACCCCGTTCATGCAAGGGGCTGAAATCCTTCAAGAGTTTGCACAATATGCTGCTAATGCCGGCCTCACCGACTTCATCGCAGCTGAATGTGAACAGTATCATCTCCTCAAAAACTCCTTTGTGCAAACTTTTAATTTTCTTCCTAGGAATAATCCTCCTGATGTGCAGTTTAATTTATACCGAGCCCCGCCGACACCGCCATCGACTTCTGTGAAATATGCTTGCTTCCTTCTGATGGTGGTTTGGTAGAGCCTAGGCCTACGGAGTTTGAAGGTTTTTATCGTACTCTAATAGTGGGTGATGAGAGAGGGGTGTCGAGTATCACCGCCGCTGGCTTGCATTTTCCTGTCGTTCATTATTTTACTCTTTTCATTGCAAAATTCTTGCTTGCTAGAGAGAAGGTGGGTGCACATAGTGCCCCAGACCTTGTTGTTTTATGTCGTGCACTTGAAGGCGACAACACTTATAGCTCGGGACCTATTGTGGCATGTTGCCTTCACATTAATAAATCCAAGGGTAAAATACATGGTGGTATTTAAGCTACTCGTTTGGCGGCTCGCTTAAACGTTGAGATACGCCTGCATGATTATCCTTTGCCCAAGGTCTACCCAGATCGTGCAGCCATGGAATACCACTTGTTTATTGCTACTGATTACCTCACATCCCTATTCCGTATAACCTGGTTTTCAGTGTGAGAACTCGTGATATTATTCCATTACCTGCACCTGCTTTGTTTGATCCTATTGCCAGGGGTGGATACATGATTATGCCTACGAATATCATTGCCTACCGGAACAACCAGGCTGCAGCACAGGAGGAGCCTCAGCAGTGGGATCCACAGGTGCCCGCTCCTCAGTAGTTCGACATCGGATCGCATGGTTTCTTCGACTACTGACTGATTACCAAGTTAGGCCAAAAGCCTAAGCTTGGGGGAGTACGTATTCCCACCGACATTACATTCATGTTCACACATTTCATTCCAGTTGTCGGTGTCCACACTTTCTCATTGTATTATCCATGTTAAATTTATTTTCCCGTTTTCTTCTTGTGTGTTTGAAAAACTTTGAGGAAATCCAAAAATATTTCCTGGTTCTTTTTTATTTTTCTTTCTAGAGTAGTTAGTTGTAGCACTAAAAAGTAAACCCAAAAAGATTTCCTTGTTCTTCTTCTGCTTGTTGGGAGCTTTCCCGTGTAAATAGTTTTTCTTGTTTTTGCTTTCCCCTTTTATTTGCTTGTTCATGAAAAAAAACTCCAAAAATATTTCATTGTGTTTCTCTGAATTTTCTTTTCTTTTTATTGAGTCATACCGGGGAGAAGACCACGATGAAAATGTTGAGTGGCTCTCATATGCATAATTGTCGATCTAATAAAGAGCCCATATTACATTGTCTTCTCATATTGAATAAAATGTTTGCAGATTCCATCTTAGTCCACGACACTCTTGCACTATTATTATTTTCATATCGTTTGGTCGTGCAAGTGAAAGACAATAATGACGATATTTGATGAACTGGTCGTGGCAGAGAGAAACGGGTATGAACTCGACTTGTTCTGCTTTTCTAAATATGTTTAACCTAGTATCCATGATTCAGCCCATTATGATTAAACATGTTTGCAATGACAATTAGAGATTATAGTTTCTCATGCCATGCATAAGTAGCTAGGGGTGGATAATGATTTATCTTGTATATCAACATTGCGCTAAAATGATTGTGATGTAGTATGATGATATGGTATCCTCCTCTGACTGTTCGAGTGGCTTGACTTGGCACATGTTCATGCATGTAGTTGAACCAAAGCCAACATAGCCTCTATGATATTTATGTTCATGGTGTTCATATCCTACTCATGCTAGTGTCCAATGTTACTTATGCATAATGCATGTTCATGACCGTTGTTACTCTCTAGTTGGCCGCTTCTCAACCTATTTGCTAGCCTTCGCCTGTACTAAGTGGGAATTCTGCTTGTACATCCAAAACCTTGAACCCAAGTTATTCCAGATGAGTCCACCATACTTACCTATATGTGGTATTACCCTGCCATCCTAAGTAAATTTGCATGTGCCATCTCTAAAAACTTCAAATAAATACCCTTTTTGTGTGCGTGGATCATTCATGGAACGACAGGAGGTATTCATTATCTTCCATGCTAAGCGGGTTATTCTCAGGATGAGTGTTTATTCACTCACCATCGCACGAGAAAAGGGCGGTAATATGGATGCCCAGTCCCAAACTGCAAAAAGAATTGATCTCTCACATAATAATAATAAAAAACTCCAGCAGAGTCATAACCTTTACTTTATCAATTGGGAACTGCCACTATCGTGCTTAGCACGTAAGATATTGATAACTGATGGTCATGAAGTAAACAAGAAGGGTGCATTTCTCAAAATATCATTTACCTCTGTTTTAAAAACTTGAGCTCTGGCACCGCTGCAAATCACTGCTTCCCTCTGCGAAGGGACTTTCTATTTACTTTTATGTTGTGTCATCACCTTCTAAAATAAGCGCCAGAACCTGAGAGCACTGCTCTCATCCTGATGCATTGTGTGTAGCTAATGTTGGGGGCATCATGACTGGATCTTTTCTACCATGAATTACAATGTTTAGTTGTTGCTTGAACTTTGGAGGTGCTCTGCATTTATGTTTTGCGGTCTCGGAAAGGGCTAGCGAGATACCACTATTGTCATATTATATCATGGGTGTTTTGATAACGTGTTGCTATTCGAGATATCTTATTATTGCTAGGTAGCTGATTATGTCATTGATATGAGTTAATATAATTTTTAAGAGTTGTTGCCGACATGGTTAGTTATAATATTGGCTGAAAACCTGGGTGCTGTTTAAGCTTAGTTATGCAAACAGGAGCAAAAGAGTTTGTAAAAGTTTTTCATTTTCACTTTCAGTTTATCAACTGAATTTCTTGAGGACAAGCAAAGGTTTAAGCTTGGGGGAGTTGATACGTCTCCAACGTATCTACTTTTCCTAACGCTTTTCATCTTGTTTTGTACCCTAATTTGCATGATTTGAATGAAACTAAGCCCAGACTAACGATGTTTTCAGCAGAACTACCATTGTGTTGTTTTTGTGCAGAAATAAAAGTTCTCAGAATGGAATGAAACTTTGCGAGAATTTTTTACACAATAAAGAGAATTTCTGGAGCCAAGATCCACCGTAGGGTGGCACCTGGGTGGGCACAACCCACCAGGGTGCATGCCCCCTCCAGGCGCGCCCAGGTGGGTTGTCCCCACCTGGTGGCCCCGCAGACCCTGGAAGTGATGCTATAAAATCCTATTTTCCAAAAAAAATCAGGGAGAAAGAATTATCGTGTTCCACGAGACGGAGCCGCTGTCACCTCCTGTTCTTCATCGGGAGGCCAGATCAGGAGTCCGTTTGGGGCTCCAGAGAGGGGGATCTTCGATCTTCGTCATCACCAACCCTTCTCCATCGCCAATTCCATGATGCTCCCCACCGGGAGTGAGTAATTCCTTCGTAGGCTCGCTGGTCGGTGAGGAGTTGGATGAGATTCATCATGTAATCGAGTTAGTTATGTTAGGGCCTGATCCCTAGTATCCACTATGTTCTGAGATTGATGTTGCTATGACTTTGCCATGCTTAATGCTTATCACTTTGGGCCCAGGTGCCATGATTTCAGATCTTAACCATTTATGTTATCACCATTATATCCATGTTCTAGATCCAATCTTGCAAGTTATAGTCACCTACTACGTATTATGATCCAGCAACGACCCCGGAGTGACAATAGTCGGGACCACTCCCGGTGATGACCGTAGTTTTAGGAGTGCATGTATTCACTGCGTGTTAATGCTTTGTTCCGGTTCTCTATTAAAAGGAGGCCTTAATATCCCTTAGTTTCCAATTCGACCCCGCTGCTGTGGGAGGGTAGGACAAAAGATGTCATGCAAGTTCTTTCCATTAGCACGTATGACTATTTACGGAATACATGCCTACATTATATTTATGAACTGGAGCTAGTGCTGTATCGCCCTAGGTTTTGACTGTCACATGATGAATATCATCCAACAAATTACCGATCCAATGCCTATGAATTTCTCTTGTATTGTTCTTGCTAAAGTTACTACTGCTATCATTACTATTGCACTTGCTATAAAACTACTGCTATTACTGTTACCGTTACTATTGCTGCTACTACCACTACTATCAGAACTATCGTATTACTTTCTACTGATCACTTTGCTACATATAATTAATCTCTAGGTGTGGTTGAATTGACAACTCAACTTCTAATACTTATAAATATTCTTTGGCTCCCCTTGTGTCGAATCTATAAATTTGGGTTGAATACTCTGAAGAAAATATGCCCTAGAGGCAATAATAAAGTCGTTATTTATATTTCCTTATATCATGATAAATGTTTATTATTCATGTTAGAATTGTATTAACCGAAAACTTGATACATGTGTGAATACATAGACAAAACAAAGTGTCCCTAGGATGCCTCTACTAGACTAGCTCGTTAATCAAAGATGGTTAAGTTTCCTAACCATAGACATGTGTTGTAATTTGATGAACAAGATCACGTCATTAGGAGAATGATGTGATGGAAAAGACCCATCAGTTAGCTTAGCATAATGATCGTTAAGTTTTATTGCTAGTGCTTTCTTCACGACTTATACATATTCCTCTAACTATGAGATTATGCAACTCCCGAATACCGGAGTAACACCTTGTGTGCTATCAAACGTCACAACGTATCTGGGTGATTATAAAGATGCTCTACAGGTGTCTCCGAAGGAGTTTGTTGGGTTGGCATAGATAAAGATTAGGATTTGTCACTCCGTGTATCAGAGAGGTATATCTAGGCCCTCTCGGTAATGCACATCACTATAAGCCTTGCAAGCAATGTGACTAATGAGTTAGTTGCAGGATGATGCATTACGGAGCGAGTAAAGAGACTTGCCGGTAATGAGATTGAACTAGGTATGAGGATACCAACAATTGAATCTCGGGCAAGTAACATACCGATGACAAAGGGAATGACGTATGTTGTCATTGCGGCTTGACCGATAAAGATCTTCGTAGAATATGTAGGAACCAATATGAGCATCCAGGTTCCGCTGTTGGTTATTGATCGGAGATGTGTCTCGGTCATGTCTACATAGTTCTCGAACCCGTAGGGTCCGGACGCTTAACGTTCGATGACTATTTATATTATGAGTTATGTGTTTTGGTGACCAAAGATTGTTCAGAGTCCCGCATGAGATCACGGACATGACGAGGAGTCTCGAAATGGTTGAGAGGTAAAGATTGATATATTGGACGATAGTATTTGGACACCGGAATGGTTTCGGGACGTTTCGGATATTTATCGGAGTACGGAGGGGTTACCGGAACCCCCCGGGGAAGTAATGGGCCAACATGGGCCATAGGGGAGAGAGAGGGGAGCCCACAAGGGGTGACACGTGCGCCCCCCATGGGTTGTCTGAATTGGACAAGGGGAAGGGGCGGGGACCCCCTTTACTTTCCCCCTCTTCCTCTCCTTCCCTCTTTCCCCCTCCATGAGAAGGAAGGAGGGGGGGGGGGGCGAATCCTACTAGGACTGGAGTCCTAGTAGGACTCCCCCCTCTTGGCACGCCCCCTGGTGGCTGGCCTCCTCCTCTCCCTCCTTAATATACGTGGGCAGGGCACCCCTTGGAGACACACAAATTGTTCCAAGCCGTGTGCGGCGTCTCTCTCCACGGTTTACTCCTCCGGTCATATTCACGTAGTGCTTAGGCGAAGCCCTGCGCGGATCACATCACCATCACCGTCACCACACCGTCATGCTGAAGAAACTCTCCCTCGACCCTCTACTGGATCAATAGTTCGAGGGACATCATCGAGCTGAACATGTGCTGAACTCGGAGGTGTCGTACATTCGGTACTTGATCGGTTGGATCGCTAAGACGTTCGACTACATCAACCGCGTTAACCTAACGCTTCCGCTTTCAGTCTATGAGGGTATGTGTACACACTCTCCCCTCTTGTTGCTATGCATCTCCTAGATAGATCTTGCGTGATCGTAGGAATTTTTTGAAATTGCATGCTACGTTCCCCAACGGTGGCATCCGAGCCAGGTCTATGCGTAGATTATATGCACGAGTAGAACACAAAGAGATGTGGGCGATCATAGTCATACTGCTTACCACCAATGTCTTATTTTGATTCGGCAGTATTATTGGATGAAGCGGCCCGGACCAACCTTACATGACCACGTTCATGAGACCGGTTCCACCGACAGACATGCAACTTGTTTTACATAAAGGTGGCTGGCAGGTGTCTGTTTCTCCAACTTTAGTTGAATCAAATTTGACTACAGCCGATCCTTGTTGAAGGTTAAAACAACACACTTGACGAAAAATCGTTGTGGTTTTGATGCGTAGGTAAAAACGGTTCTTGCTAGAAGCCCGTAGCAGCCAGATAAAACTTGCAACAACAAAGTAGAGGACGTCTAACTTGTTTTTGCAGGGCATGTTGTGATGTGATATGTTCAAGACATGATGTGATATAAGTTATTGTATGAGATGATCATGTTTTGTAAAAGTTATCGGCAACTGGCAATTGCCTTATGGTTGTCGCTTTATTGTATGAAATGCAATCTCCATGTAACGGATTTACTTTATCACTATGGGGTAGCGATAGTTGTAGAGGCAATAGTTGGCGAGACGACAACGACGCTATGATGGAGATCAAGGTGTCAAGCCGGTGACGATGGAGATCATGGCGATGCTTTGGAAATGGAGATCAAAGGCACAAGATGATGATGGCCATATCATGTCACATATTTTGATTGCATGTGATGTTTATCTTTTATGCATCTTATTTTGCTTAGTACGACGGTAGCATTATAAGATGATCCCTCACTAAATTTCAAGGTATAAGTGTTCTCCCTGAGTATGCACCATTGCTACAGTTTGTCATGCCGAGACACCACGTGATGATCGGGTGTGATAAGCTCTACGTTCACATACAACTCGTGTAAGACAGTATTGCACATGCAGAATACTCAGGTTAAACTTGACGAGCCTAGCATATACAGATATGGCGTCAGAATACTAAGACCGAAAGGTCGAACGTGAATAGTATAGTAGATATGGTCAACATAGAGATGTTCACCATTGAAAACTACTCCATCTCACGTGATGATCAGACATGGTTTAGTTGATATGGTTCACGTGATCATTTAGATGACTAGAGGGATGTCTATCTGAGTGGGAGTTCTCAAGTAGTATGATTAACTGAACTTAAATTTATCATGAACTTAGTCCTGATAGTTTTTGCATATCTATGTTGTTGTACATCAATGCCCGTGCTACCGTTCCCTTGAATTTTAATGCGTTCCTAGAGAAAGCTAAGTTGAAATATGATGGTAGCAACTACACGGACTGGGTCCGTAACTTGAGGATTATCCTCATTGCCGCACAGAAGAAGTACGTCTTGGAAGCACCGCTAGGTGCAAGACCCGCTGCAGGAGCAACTCCGGACGTTATGAACGTCTGGCAAACTAAAGCTGATGACTACTCGATAGTTTAGTGTGCCATGCTTTATGGCTTAGAATCGGGACTTCAAAGACGTTTTGAACGTGATGGAGCATATGAGATGTTCCAAGAGTTGAAGTTAATATTTCAAGCAAATGCCCGAGTTGAGAGATATGAATTCTCCAACAAGTTCTATAGCTGCAAAATGGAGGAGAATAGTTCTGTCAGTGAACACATACTCAGAATGTCTGGGTACCATAACCACTTGACTCAGCTGGGAGTTAATATTCCTGATGATAGTATCATTGACAAAGTTCTTCAATCACTGCCACCAAGCTATAAAGGTGTCGTGATGAACTATAACATGCAAGGGATGGAAAAGACAATTCCCGAGCTCTTCGTGATGCTTAAGGCTGCGGACGTAGAAATCAAGAAGGAGCATCAAGTGTTGATGGTTAATAAGACCACTACTTTCAAGAAAAAGGGCAAACGGAAGAAGGGGAACTTCAAGAAGAATAGCAAGCAAGTTGCTGCTCAAGGGAAAAAGCCCAAGTCTGGATCTAAGCCTGAAACTGAGTGCTTCTACTGCAAAGGGACTGGTCATTGGAAGCGGAACTGCCCCAAGTATTTGGCGGATAAAAAGGATGGCAAAGTGAAAGGTATATTTGATATACATGTTATTGATGTGTACTTTACTAATGCTCATAGTAGCGCCTGGGTATTTGATATTGGATTTGTTGCTCATATTGGCAACTCGAAATAGGGGTTACGGATTAAACAAAGATTGGCTAAGGACGAGGTGACGATGCGCGTCGGAAATGGTTCCAAGGTCGATGTGATCACCGTCGGCACGCTACCTCTACATCTACCTTTGGGATTAGTTTTAGAGCTGAATAATTGTTATTTGGTGCCAGCGTTGAGCATGAACATTATGTCTAGATCTTGTTTGATGCGAGACGGTTATTAATTTAAATCAGAGAATAATGGTTGTTCTATTTATATGAGTAATATCTTTTATGGTCATGCACCCTTGATGAGTGGTCTATTTTTGTTGAATCTCGATCGTAGTGATACACATATTCATAATATTGAAGCCAAAAGATACAAAGTTAATAATGATAGTGCAACTTATTTGTGGCACTGCCGTTTAGGTCATATTGGTGTAAAGCGCATGAAGAAACTCCATGCTGATGTGCTTTTGGAATCACTTGATTATGAATCACTTGATGCTTGCGAACCATGCCTCATGGGCAAGATGACTAAGACTCCATTCTTCGGAACAATGAAGCGAGCCACTAACTTATTGGAAATAATACATACCGATATTATGAGTGTTGAGGCTCACATGGGTATCGTTATTTTCGACCTTCATCGATGATTTGAGCAGATATGGGTATATCTACTTAATGAAACATAAGTCTGAAACATTTGAAAAGTTCAAAGAATTTCAGAGTGAAGTGGAAAATCATTGTAACAATAAAATAAATTTTCTACGATCTGATCATGGAGGTGAATATTTGAGTTATGAGTTTGGTCTTCATTTGAAACAATGTGGAATAGTTTCGCAACTCACGCCACCTGGAACACCACAGTGTAGTGGTGTGTCCGAATGTCTTAACAGTACTTTATTAGATATGGTGCAATCTATGATGTCTCTTATCAATTTACCACTATACTTTTTGGGCTTATGCTTTAGAGACGACTGTATTCACGTTAAATAGGGCACCATCTAAATCCATTGAGATGACACCATATGAACTGTAGTTTGGCAAGAAACCTAAACTGTCATTTCTTAAAGTTTGGGGTTGTGATGCTTATGTGAAAAAGCTTCAACATGATAATCTCGAACCCAAATCGGAGCAGTGCGTCTTCATAGGATACCCAAAAGAAACTGTTGGGTACACCTTCTATCATAGATCCGAAGGCAAGACATTTGTTGCTAAGAATGGATCCTTTCTAGAGAAGGCGTTTGTTGGGTTGGCATAGATCGAAATTAGGATTTGTCATTCCGAGTATCGAAGAGGTATCTCTGGGCCCATCTCGGTAATGCACACCACTATAAGCCTTGCAAGCAATGTGACTAATGAGTTAGTTGCGGGATGATGCATTACGGAATGAGTAAAGAGACTTGCCGGTAACGAGATTGAACTAGGTATTGAGATACCGACGATCGAATCTCGGGCAAGTAACATACCGATGACAAAGGGAACAACGTATGTTGTTATGCGGTTTGACCGATCAAGATCTTCATAGAATATGTGGGAACCAATATGAGCATCCAGGTTCCGCTATTGGTTATTGACCGGAGATGTGTCTCGGTCATGTCTACATAGTTCTCGAACCCGTAGGGTCCGCACGCTTAAAGTTCTGTGACGATCGATATTATGAGTTTATGTGTTTTGATGTACCGAAGGTAGTTCGGAGTCCCGTATGAGATCGGGGACATGACAAGGAGTCTCGAAATGGTCGAGACGTAAAGATCGATATATTGGACGACTATATTCGGACACTGGAAAGGCTCCGAGTGATTCGGGTATTTATCGGAGTACCAGAGAGTTACGGGAATTCGCCGGGGAGTATATGGGCCTTATTGGGCTTTAGGGGAATGAGAGAGGGGAGGCTGCGCGCCCCCCAAGGCATAGTCCTAATTGGACTTGGGGGAGGGGCGGCGCCCCGTACTTCCTTCTCTTCTCTTTTCCCTTTCCTTCTCTCCTACTCCTACTCTACATGGAACGGGCGGAATCTTACTCCCGGTGGGAGTAGGACTCCCCAGGGCGCGCCATAGTAAAGGGCCGGCCCTCCCTCTCCTCCAATCCTTTATGTACGGGGGAGGGGGGCACCCCATGGATACAAATAGTTGATCATTGATCTGTTAGCCGTGTGCGGTGCCCCCCTCCACCACAATCCACCTCGGTCATACCGTCGTAGTGCTTAGGCGAAGCCCTGCGCCGGTAGCTTCATCATCACCGTCATCACGCTGTCCTGCCGACGAAGCTCTCCCTCGACACTCTACTGGATGGTGAGTTCGTGCGACGTCACCGAGCCGAACATGTGCAGATCGCGGAGGTGCCGTATTGATACGTCTCCAACATATCTATAATTTATGAAGTATTCATGCTATTATATTATCTGTTTTGGATGTTTATGGGCTTTACTAAACACTTTTATATTATTTTTGGGACTAACCTATTAACCGGAGGCCCAACCCAAATTGTTGTTTTCTTGCCTATTTTAGTGTTTCAAAGAAAAGGAATATCAAACGGAGTCCAAATGGAATGAAACTTTCGGGAGAGTTATTTTTGGAACAGAAGCAATCGAGGAGACTTGGAGTAGACTGATGACCCACAAGTATAGGGGATATATCGTAGTCCTTCTGATAAGTAAGAGTGTCGAACCCAATGAGGAGCAGAAGGAAATGACAAGCGGTTTTCAGTAAGGTATTCTCTGCAAGCACTGAAATTATAGGTAATAGATAGTTTTGTGATAAGATAATTTGTAACAGGTAACAAGTAACAAAAGTAAATAAAGTGCAGCAAGATGGCCCAATCCTTTTTGTAGCAAAGGACAAGCCTGGAAAACTCTTATATAGAGAAAAGCGCCCCGAGGACACATGGGAATCATCGTCAAGCTAGTTTTCATCACGTTCATATGATTCGCGTTCGGTACTTTGATAATTTGATATGTGGGTGGACCGGTGCTTGGGGGCTGTCCTTACTTGGACAAGCATCCCACTTATGATTAACTCCTATTGCAAGCATCCGCAACTACAACAAAAGTATTAAGGTAAACCTAACCATAGCATGAAACATATGGATCCAAATCAGCCCCTTACGAAGCAATGCATAAACTAGGGTTTAAGCTTCTGTCACTCTAGCAACCCATCACCTAATTATTACTTCCCAATGCCTTCCTCTAGGCCCAAACAATGGTGAAGTGTCATGTAGTTGACGTTCACATGACACCACTAGAGGAGAGACAACATACATCGCATCAAAATATCGAACGAATACCAAATTCACATGACTACTGATAGCAAGACTTCTCCCATGTCCTCAGGAACAAACGTAACTATTCACAAAGCATATTCATGTTCATAATCAAAGGGGTATTAATATGCATATAGGATCAGAACATATGATCTTCCACTAAATAAACCAACTAGCATCAACTACAAGGAGTAATCAATACCACTAGCAACCTACATGTACCAATCTGAGGCTTTGGGACAAAGATTGGATACAAGAGATGAACTAGGGTTTGAGAGGAGATGGTGCTGGTGAAGATGCCGATGGAGATTGACCCCCTCCCGATGAGAGGATCGTTGGTGATGACGATGGCGATGATTTCCCCCTCCCGAGGGAAGTGTCCCAGAATAGCCTGCTTGAGCCCTAGATTGGTTCCGCCAAGGTTCCGCCTCGTGGCGGCGGAGTCTCATCCCGAAAGCTTGCTTATGATTTTTCTTACGAAAGACTTCATATAGCAGAAGATGGCCACCGGAGGGCCACCAGGGGGTCCACGAGGCAGGGGGGCGCGCCCAGGGGGTAGGGCGTGCCCTCACCATCGTGCCCAGGGTGTGGGTCCCCTCTGGTATTTTCTTCGCTCAGTATTTTTTATTATTTCCAAAAATAACTTCCGTGGAGTTTCGTGACTTTTGGAGTTGTGCGTAATAGGTCTCTAATATTTGCTCCTTTTCCAAAGAAAGAATTCCAATTGCCGCATTCTCCCTCTTCATTTAAACCTTGTAAAATAAGAGAGAATGTACAAAAGTATTGTTACATAATGTGTAATAACAACCCATAATGCAATAAATATCGATATAAAAGCATGATGCAAAATGGACGATCAACTCCCCAAGCTTAGACCTTGCTTGTCCTCAAGCGGAAGCCGATAACGATAAATATGTCCACATGTTTAGAGATAGAGGTGTCGATAAAATAAAATACGGACATGAGGGCATCATGATCATTCTTATAACAGCAACATATATGGATAGTCATATGATTTCTTATGCTCAAGTAATAATCTATTCACAACGTCAAGTATGAATCAGAAACTTTATTGAGAACCAACAAACTATAATCTCAGTCATTGAAGCAATTGCAATTTATCATAACATCAGAAAGAGTTAATATAAGAGTTTTTCAGCAAGTCCACATACTCAACTATCATTTAGTCTTTCACAATTGCTAACACTCACGCAATACTTGTGGTTACGGAGTTTTAATCGGACACAGAGAAAGATAGGGGCTTATAGTTTCGCCTCCCAACCTTTTACCTCAAGGGTAATGTCAACAATAATAGTTCATGCTAACTTACATCCAATTAGATATATATATATATATATATATATATATATATATATATATATATATATATATATATATATCAGGATCTTTCAACATATTGTGCTTGCCAAAGGATAAAATATAAAAAGGAAAGGTGAAGATCACCATGACTCTTGCATAAGGGTAAGAGATAAAAGTAAATGATAGGCCATTCGCAGAGGGAAGTAGAGGTTGTCATGCGCTTTCATGGTTGGATGCACGAAATCTTAATGCAAAAGAACGTCACTTTATGTTGCCACTTGTGATATGGACCTTTATTATGCGATCGATCGCTTTTATTTCTTCCACATCACAAGATCGTATAAAGCTTATTTTCTCCACACTAATAAATCATACATATTTAGAGAGCAATTTTTATTGCTTGCACCGATGACAACTTACTTGAAGGATCTTACTCAATCCATAGGTAGATATGGTGGACTCTTATGGCAAAACTGGGTTTAAGGGTATTTGGAAGCACAAGTAGTATCTCTACTTGGTGCAAAGAATTTGGCTAGCATGAGGGAGAAAGGCAAGATCAACATGTTGGATGACCCATGACAATATACTTTATTTCAGATATAAGAAAACATAACCCATTACGTTGTCTTCCTTGTCCAACATCAACTCCTTAGCATGTCAGATTTTAGTGAGTGCTCACAATCATAAAAGATGTCCAATATAGTATATTTATATGTGAGACCTCTATTCCTTTATTACTTCCTATTAAATGCAACGATGACCAAAGCTATGTTTGTCAACTCTCAACAACTTTTAATCATCATACTCTTTCTATGTGAAGTCATTACTCTTCATAAGATCAATATGATCTCTTTTTATTTCTTTTTGTTCTTTCTTTTTCTTTTATTCCCTCAAGATCATAGCAAGATAATCAAGCCCTTGACTCAACACTAATCTTTATTATATAGCTCACGGACTCGATTACATAGAGGGATCATAAAGCAAAACTCAAAACTAGATCATACCAAAACTTTATTCTACTAGATCAAGATATTACTTAAAGGATCAAACTAAGAAAAACAGTAAAGATAGGAGTGTGATGGTGATACGATATCGGGGCACCTCCCCCAAGCTTGGCAGTTGCCAAGGGGAGTGCCCATACCCATGTGATTATGCCTCTTTCTTCGGGGGTGGTGACATGATATTCTTGGCTATGATACCCTTCAGGATACGATTCTCCTCAATGAGCTTGTTGACTTGCTGCTTTAGATCCATTATTTCCTTACGGAGCTTACCCGTGACGGTTAGAGCTCCTTGCACCCATGGATGTTGCATAGCTGCGGGAGAACAAGTAACACTCCTTTTCATATTTTCATAAGAGAGAAATTTAACATTGGAGGGGATGACCGAGTTTGGGATAGTCGAGCTATGTAGTTCCCCCATCGTGAATCCTGCCCGGAAACGAGAAGTAACTTCTTGATCCTCCTCCATGGCATCTATCCTTTTCAAGTCAGCTTCCATCTCTTCCTCCGTTGTGGGCCCAAAGTGATAGGCATCGCTGTTCGCCCCTAGACCTGGTGTCGGATGAGACACCCGACTCTCGCTGACTGACTCTTGAGAAGACATCTTGCTCTAATCTGCGGCAGAAACAACTCGTAACAAAAACAGAGGATATTTGCATGATACGGTGGTCAAAACCTTTGGGAGATTATATAATGAATTTTTACCGACCGAAAGAAGTATCGTGCAAGAAAACGGTGTCCGGAGAGCGCACGAGGTGCCCACGAGGCATGGGGGCGCGCCCAGGGGGGTAGGGTGCGCCCTCCACCCTCGTGGAGGCCTTGTGTCCTTCCCGGACTGCTTCTTATTTTTCTATTTTTCTAAATATTCCAAAACGGAGAAAAGTTGCCATTAGAACTGTTTTGGAGTCGGTTTACTTACCGTACCACATACCTCTTCCTTTTGAGTCCAAACGCTCGGAAAGTGTCCCTTATGTATTCCTCCGGGGTTACGGTTTCAATAACATTAGTTTCAACATATATAGGATTACCTGAGATATAATGTTTGATTCTTTGACCGTTCACCACCTTCGGATTTGTGCCTTCGAAGTTGATTTTTATGGCACCGGAATGATAGACCTCCTCGATAACGTAAGGACCTTCCCATTTAGAGAGAAGTTTTCCTGCAAAAAATCTTAAACGAGAGTTGTATAATAATACATAATCACCTACATTAAACTCACGCTTTTGTATTCTTTTGTCATGCCATCTTTTAACTTTTTCTTTAAACAACTTGGCTTTCTCATAGGCTTGGGTTCTCCATTCATCAAGTGAGCTAATGTCAAATAACCTATTCTCGACAAGTTTGAAATCATAGTTGAGCTCTTTAATGGCCCAATATGCCTTATGTTCTAGTTCAAGAGGTAAGTGACATGCTTTTCCATAAACCATTTTATACGGAGACGTACCCATAGGATTTTTATATGCAGTTCTATAGGCCCATAATGCATCATCAAGTTTCTTGGACCAATTCTTTCTAGATCTATTAATGTCTTTTGCAAAATTAATTTGAGTTCTCTATTACTCAATTCTACTTGACCACTAGACTGTGGGTGATAAGGAGATGCAATCCTATGATTAACATCATACTTGGCAAGCATTTTATGGAAAGCACCAAGAATAAAATGTGAACCACCATCAGTCATTAAATATCTAGGGACTCCAAACCTCGGGAAAATAATTTATTTAAGCTTCTTAATAGAAGTGTTATGATTAGCACAACTAGTTGGAATAGCTTCTACCCACTTAGTAACGTAATCAAAGCAACCAAAATATGAGTATACCCATTAGAGGCAGGGAACGGTCCCATATAATCAAAGCCCCAAACATCAAATGGTTCAATAACGAGTGAATAATTCATAGGCATTTCTTGACGTCTACTAATGTTACAAATTCTTTGACATTCATCACAAGATAAGACAAACTTAAGAGCATCCTTGAAGAGAGTAGGCCAATAAAAACCGGATTGCAATACCATATGCGCAGTTCTATCTCCAGCGTGGTGTCCTCCATAAGCCTTGGAGTGGCACTTGCATAGGATCTGTTCTTGTTCATGCTCAGATACACAACGTCTAATAACACCATCTACGTATGCCTTCTTTATAAAGATGTGGGTCATCCCAGAAGTAATGTCTCAAATCATAGAAAAACATTTTCTTTTGCTGGTATGTGAAGCTAGGTGGTATAAATTTAGCAAGAATTTAATTAGCATAATCGGCATACCATGGAGCAGTACGAGAAGCATTTATGACATTTAATTGTTCATCAGGAAAGCTATCATCAATAGGTAGTGGGTCATCAAGAACATTCTCTAACCTAGACAAGTTGTCTGCAACGGGGTTCTCAGCTCCCTTTCTATCAATAATATGTAAATAAAATTCTTGTAGCAAGAGAACCCATCTAATAGCAGCGTGATCAGTGTGAATATTTACTTTAGAATCAACAATATAAGGTCTAAACTTATCACAAGCAAATACAACTGCTAAGAATTCTTTTTCAGTGGTAGCATAATTTCTCTGGGCATTGTCTAGAGTTTTACTAGCATATTGAATAACATTTAATTTCCAATCAACTCTTTGCCCTCGAACAGCACCTACAGCATAATCACTAGCATCACACATAATTTCAAAGGGTAAATTCCAATCAGGTGGCTGAATGATAGGTGCAGAAATCAATGCTTTCTTAAGTATTTCAAATGCTTCTACACAATCATCATCAAAGACAAAAGGTATATATTTTTGTAATAGATTAGTCAGAGGCCGAGAAATTTTTGAGAATTCCTTAATGAACCTCCTATACAAACCGGCATGACCAAGGAAACTTCTTATACCTTTGATGTCCTTGGGACATGGCATCTTTTCAATAGCATCAACTTTAGCTTTATCAACTTCAATACCTCTTTCAGAAATTTTATGCCCCAAGACAATGCCTTCATTAACCATAAAGTGGCACTTTTCCCAATTCAAGACAAGATTAGTTTGTTCACATCTCTGCAAAACTCGATCAAAGTTGCTCAAGCAATCATCAAAAGAGGATCCATAAACGGAGAAATCGTCCATGAAAACTTCACAAATCTTTTCACAGAAGTCAAAGAATATAGCCATCAAGCATCTTTGAAAGGTAGCAGGTGCATTACATAAACCAAAAGGCATACGTCCATAAGAAAAAATACCGAAAGGGCAAGTAAATGTGGTCTTTGCTTGATCATCAGCTGACACAGGTATTAGAGAGAAACCGGAATAACCATCTAGAAAGCAATAAATGTGTATGTTTGGATAATCTTTCTAGCATTTGATCAATAAAAGTGTCGGTGTACAAAAATAGGGGCTCTGCTTTTGACCCCTTTACTTATGCACGGGTAGTCAGAGCCACCCGCCACGACCACGCATAACGGGGCAGGAAAGGGAAGCCGGAGAGAAGCCGAAGGCACAAGACAAGCGAAGCAATGACAAGGACCAAGGCCACAAAGATCGAATGGGCGAAGCAAGTTTTCCCGGCAAGGACCCTTGCTGGGGCAGCCTCAGCGGCCCCGGCGAGACCCTTGCCGGGGCAGCCCGCCCACACCAACCGAAAGGAAGCCACTTTGAGCCCACCAACGCTGGACAAACGCGTTTGGACAGGGCTCGGGAGGCACCTCTGTGGTGGCATGCAGATCTTCGTGAAGACAAAGAATAGCCAAGATCAAATGAGGATAAGAAGGCGACAATCCTCGGCAGGTTCCTTACCGAGCAAGCACACGAGACCCCCGATAAGGTCCTTGCCAGGGATGACGGCGTGCCGCGGCAAGACCCTTGCCGGGCCACCTGGCAAGGCCCTCGCCAAGCGCGCCAGCAGGGCCACCGCCAGGCCCATGCCAGCCGAGTCTCCGCCGCCGTTTGCATGCAGCTGCCGACCCAACCAGCTGGGCTGGCACCTGTGTGGCAGCATGCAGCCCTTCGTGGAGGCTCCACCACCGCGCCACCTCAGCTGCCTGCTTGCCTACATGGTACCGCATGCATCGCTGGCCAGGGTGCGTGTCAACGCAAGGAGGAGCGGCGACGGACGGGACGGGCCTCGCCCCCGTCCCTCATAAGGTGAAGGGACACCTAAGCCTCGCATTAAATGCACTTTGTCCTGTAATACCAGCGATAAGCTCACAGCGCTGTAGCATAGCAGTTTCCACCTCCTGTGTGCTACTGTGGCAGCCCCTTTCACCTATAAAAGGAGGCCCATGGCGCACTAGAGAAGGATTCGGCTCTTTTGAACCACGCGCTGACCACAGCTAGTTCGAGAGCTCAAGAACTCTTAGAAATACACCCACCAAAGTAGGACTAGGGTTTTACGCATCTTTGCGGCCCGAACCTGGGTAAATCCTCTTTGTGTTGTCTGCTAGTCCTGCTCTTCTCATGATCCAGCGCCCCGCAACCGTAGTAGGGATTCCAATGATCCCATAGGTGTCGTTTCCCACCGACATCTTTGGCACGCCAGGTAGGGGCGCGCAATTGTGAGAATCTTGTCTAGCAGTTGACCTAGCTGTTCTTCATCGCCATGGCTCCTAAGAAGAAGACGACCACGACGATCAGTTCGTCCGGGACCGGGTTGGTACCGGTGCGGACCGGTAGCGGGCCAGTCGCGGAGAGAACCCGTGGCGCGGCCCGCGAACATCCACATCACCCTGATGGTCCAGGCCTGGCGAGTGGCGTCGTTCGCGCCAGCGACGAACCACCGCTGAGCTCCAGAGCGGGTCGGGCCCCGCAGCGGCGCGGGGCCCTCCAAGGGCGCTGCCATCCTGCCAGACGGCGGCACAGCGGCCTCCAAGACGCCAACACCGGCGCCCATGGCATGCTCTTCTTAGGTTGTGCGTGATGAGCGGCGTCACCCTACCGGTGACCCTATGCGCCGCCCAGGGAAGAGTCCCATGCGCCCATCACATGATGAGGAGGGCCAGCATGCGCGCCGAGGTGCTGACGGAGGTGGCCAACGGCTGCGGGGCCGTGACGCGGCTCCTTCTAACCTGGTTAGAAGTCGAGGCGCATCGCGGTCCACCCAGCTTTCGCCGCCACCTACGCCAGCGGAAGCCCTGGCACGCGCGCAGCTGCTCCTCGATTTTTCCTCCTGCTGCGGAGAAACTCGACGAATGGAGGGCCACCGTTCGGAGCCTCGTCGGCATCGCCAACAACGATGGGTTGTGGCCGGCGGGACTCGTAGGCTGTCGCTCCGTCGGGCTACCGCATGCCAGCAGAGGCCACGCCGGAGGCGATGCGGACACGCTGTGCTCCCCACATCCGTCCCGGCTACCCCGGGCGACGGTCTGTCGAGACAATGTTCGTGATGATATCTCCATTGCGTCGTCCGACCCGCGAACCAACCGCGATCAGCGTCAAGTCCTTCGGGAGCGGGTTCATGACGACGCTCTGATACGTCCATTTTGCATCATGCTTTTATATCGATATTTATCGCATTATGGGCTGTTATTTCATGTTATGTCACAATACTTATGGCTATTCTCTCTTATTTTACAAGGTTTACATGAAGAGGGAGAATGCCGGAATGGAATTCGGGCCGAAAAGGAGCAAATATTGGAGACCTATTCTGCGTAAACTACAAATGTCCCAAACTCCACGAAATATCTTAAAATAAATAAACAAAAATAATCGCCAAATTTGCAGGCCCGGGGGCCCACACCGCTCACGAGGGTGGGGCGCCCCCTCAGGCGCCGCCCTACCTCGTGGGCCCCCGTGGCTCTCCGATGCCCATCTTCTCCTATATGAAGTCTTTCGATGAGAAAAACCAGAAGCAACCTTTCGACGAGACTCCGCCCGCCACGAGGCGGAACCTTGGCGGAACTAATCTAGGGCTCCGGTGGAGCTGTTCTGCCGGGGACACTTCCCCGGAGGGGGGAAATCATCACCATCGTCATCACCAATGCTCCTCTCATCGGAGAGGGCAATCTCCATCAACATCTTCACCGGCACCATCTCATCTCCAAACCCTAGTTCATCTCTTGTATCCAATTCTTGTCTCCAAGTCCGGATTGGTGCTAGTAGGTTGCTAGTAGTGTTGATTACTCCTTGTAGTTGATGCTAGTTGGTTTACTTGGTGGAAGATCATATGTTCAGATCCTTTATGCATATTATTACCCCTCCGATTATCAACATGAATATGCTTTGTGAGTATTTACGCTTGTTCCCGAGGACAAGGGAGAAGTCTTGCTATTAGTAGTCATGTGAATTTGGTATTCGCTCGATATTTTGATGAGATGTATGTTGTCTAGCCTCTAGTGGTGTTATGTGAACGTCGACTACATAACACTTCACCATTATTTGGGCCTAGAGGAAGGCATTGGGAAGTAATAAGGAGATGATGGGTTGCTAGAGTGACAGAAGCTTAAACCCTAGTTTATGCGTTGCTTCGTAAGGGGCTGATTTGGATCCATATGTTTCATGCTGTGGTTAGGTCTACCTTAATACTTTTATTGTAGTTCTGGATGCTTGCAATAGATGTTAATCATAAGTGGGATGCTTGTTCAAGTAAGAACAGCACCCAAGCACCGGTCCACCCACATATCAAATTATCAAAGTACTGAACGTGAATCATATGAACGTGATGAAAACTAGCTTGACGATATTCCCATGTGTCCTCGGGAGCGCTTTTCCTATTATAAGAGTTTGTCCAGGCTTGTCCTTTGCTACAAAATTGGGCCACCTTGCTGCACTTTATTTACTCTTGTTACTTGTTGCTCGTTACAATTTATCTTATCACAAAACTATCTCTGTTACCACTTATTTCGATTTATGGAGAATACCTTGCTGAAAACTGCTTATCATTTCCTTCTGCTCCTTGTTGGGTTCGACACTCTTACTTATCGAAAGGACTACGATAGATCCCCTATACTTGTGGGTCATTAAGACTCTTTTCTGGCGCCGTTGCCGGGGAGTGTAGCGCCTTTGGTAAGGAAAAATTTATATAGTGTGCTGAAATTTTCATCACTTGTTATTATGGAAAGTAATTCTCTGAGGGGCTTGTTCGGGTATCTTCACCCCGCCCAAGAGAGCAAAGAGTTGCTCCTCAACCTACTGAACCTATTGAAAATGAAACTCCTTTTGAAGTTCCTTCGGGTATGATGGAAAAACAGCTGGCTAATACTTTTACAGGAGATGGAACAAAGCATCCTGATGAACATCTACTCTATGTGGATGAAGTTTGTGGATTATTTAAGCTTGGAGGTATACCCGATGATGTTGTTAAGAAGAAGGACTTCCCTTTATCTTTGAAGGAAGACACATTGACATGGTATAGGCTATGTGATGATACGGGATCATGGAACTATAAAAGATTGAAATTGGAATTTCATCAAAAGTATTATCCTATGCATCTTGTTCATCGTGATCGCAATTATATATATAATTTTTGGCCTCGCGAAGGATAAAGCATCGCTCAAGCTTGGGGGAGGCTTAAATCAATGTTATATTCATGCCCCAATCATGAGCTCTCAAGAGTGAAAATTCTTCAGAATTTTTATGCTCGGCTTTCTGATAACAACCGGACCATGCTCGATACTTCTTGTGCTGGCTCTTTTATGATGAAGACTATTGAATTTAAATGGAATTTATTGGTTAAAATTAAACGCAACTCTGAAGATTGGGACCTCGACGAAGTTAAGGAGTCGGGTATGACACCTAAGTTTGATTGTGTTAAATCTTTTATGGATACCAATATTTTCCGTAAGTTTAGCACTAAATATGGACTTGACTCTGAGATAGTAGCTTCTTTCTGTGAATCTTTTGCTACTTATGTTGACCTCCCTAAGGAGAAGTGGTTTAAATATCATCCTCCCATAGACGTAAAAGTAGCTGCACCTATTAAAGTTGAAGAAAAGAATGTCACTTATAATGATCCTATTGTCCCTACCTCTTATGTTGGGAAACCACCTTTCCCTGTTAGAGTAAAGGATCATGCTAAAGCTTCAACTGTTGTTCATAAAAGCAATATTAGAACTTATACACATCCTGAGCAAGTCAAAGTAGAACCTAATACTGCTATTGTTAAAGATCTCTTGTCTGATAATATTGATGGGCATGTTATTCAATTCTGTGGTGAAACTGCTAGAATTGCTAAACCTTGTGCTAAAGATAAACATAGACCTGTGGTAGGTGTGCCTGTTATTTCTGTTAAAATAGGGGATCATTGTTATCATGGCTTATGTGATATGGGCGCTAGTGCTAGTGCAATACCCATTGAACTATACAAAGAAATTATGCATGATATTGCACCTATTGAGTTAGAAGAAATTGATGTCACAATTAAGCTTGCCAATAGAGATACTATTTCACCAAAGGGGAATTGTTAGAGATGTTGAAGTCTTGTGTGGGAAAACTAAATATCCTGCTGATTTTCTTGTTCTTGGTTCTCCACAAGATAGCTTTTGTCCCATTATATTTGGTAGACCCTTCCTGAATACTGTTAATGCTAAGATAGACTGCGAAAAGAATGTTGTTACTATTGGCTTGGATGATATGGTTCATGAGTTTAATTTCTCTAAATTTAGTAAACAACATCGTGAGGAAGAATTGCCTAGTAAGGATGAAATTATTGGTCTTGCTTCTATTGCCGCATTCTCCTAGTGATCCTTTAGAACACTACTTGCTAGACCATGAAAATGATATGTTCATGAATGAAAGAAGGGAAATAGATGAAGTATTCTTTAAACAGGAACCTATTCTCGCAACACAATTTTCTGTTGAAATCTTAGGGATCCTCCTCCACCCAAGGGTGATCCCGTGTTTGAGCTTAAACCGCTGCACGATAATCTTAAATATGCTTATCTTGATGAAAAGAAAATATATCCTGTTATTATTAGTGCTAACCTTCGTGAGCATGAGGAAGAAAGATTATTGAAAACTCTGAAGAAGCACCGTGCCGCTATTGGATATACTCTTGATGATCTTAAGGGCATTAGTCCCACTCTGTGTCAGCATAAAATAAATTTGGAAGCGGATGCCAAACCCGTTCGTGATCCTCAACGACGTTTGAATCCTAAAATGAAAGAAGTGGTAAGAAAAGATGCTCGAACTACGATCGAAGCGCCCGACGTGTGGCCAACGCCACCACGGACAGCGAGGCAGGGTTCGCCACGGACCACCCAACACCAGGAGGCTATGGTGGCCTACCTTACGAGGTGGGTTGTCCGGCCTTCACCCATGAGTTGCGGAAGTTCCAGTGGCCCTCCCACCGTACGTTCAAGCCCGACATTGGTGAGAATTACAACGGCAAGACTCACCCGTCAGAATTCCTCAGCATCTACACCATCACGATGCAAGCTGCTGGGGCCCGTGACGATAAGGTGCTTGCCAACTACTTCCCATTGGCACTCAAGCCTAATGTTATGTCATGGTTGATGCACTTGCTGGTGGATTCTATCTCTTCTTGGGCGGACATGTGCCATGAGTTTGTTGGCGCCTTTACAGGAGGTCACCAAGCTCATGGCTAGGCGAGTGATTTACACATCATCCCCCAGAAGGAAGGAGAAAACTTGCGCAAGTACATCCAATGGTTCAGCCGGGTGCAGTACAACATCCCCGATGTTCATCTCGCCGCCGTAATCAGTGCGTTCCATCAGAATGTGCGCAACTGCAAGATGCGTGAAGAGCTGGCGATGAACAAGGTCAAGGATGTGGCCGAGCTTTATGTCCTGGCCGATCGATGCACTCGTGCTGAAGAGGGAAGGAAGTACCCCAGCGAAGATGCCGGCGCGGAAACGGACTCCAGTGGCGACATCGCCACCCCAGCGAAGAAGGGCCGGTGTCGTAACAGTAAGCGCAAGGGCAAAGCTTTGCTTGCCGTTGAGTGATCCGACGACACCAGCGCCACCAAGAAGACCAAGGCGAGCGACCCCGGCAAGGAGGTTGCCGGGTGTGTCGCTTGCCGGGCCTTGGCGGCTGCCGACAAGCTAGGAGGTTCCGACAAGCAGTACTGCAAGATCCACCGCACCAAGGGCCATGACCTCCAAAACTGCAGACAAGTAGAGCTTCTCGCCGAGAAGCAGAAAGCCGAGTATGAGCGGCAGGAGAAGGAGAAAGGCCCAGATGGTACCGAGGGATCCGGCAAGAAACATGGCGGCCAAGGAGGCCGCCGCGACAAGGATAATCAGCAGGAGAGGCCCGCCCGGGGCCGCGACAAGAAGCAGGAAGATGATGATCGTGACGAGGACGACGAGTCCGGTGACCACGAGTTTCAGAAAGCCACAAAGGCCATGTGCGTCGATGGTGGCGCCTCGCTGCATACGTCCCACCGCCAACTCAAGTAGTGGGCGCGTTCGGCAGTGGAGCCATCGTTCGACGCACGGAAGCCCCTGAAATGGTCCAGCACGCCTGAGGGAGTCCCGGATTAGGGGGTGTCCGGATAGCCGAACTATCACCGTTGGCCGGACTCCTGGACTATGAAGATACAAGATCGAAGACTTCGTTCCGTGTCCGGATGGGACTTTCCTTGGCGTGGAAGGCAAGCTTGGCGATACGGATATGTAGATCTCCTACCATTGTAACCGACTCTGTGTAACCCTAACCTATCCGGTGTCTATATAAATCGGAGGGTTTTAGTCCGTAGGACGAACAACAATCATACCATAGGCTAGCTTCTAGGGTTTAGCCTCCTTGATCTCGTGGTAGATCTACTCTTGTACTACCCATATCATCAATATTAATCAAGCAGGAGTAGGGTATTACCTCCATCGAGAGGGCCCGAACCTGGGTAAAAACATCGTGTCCCTTGTCTCATGTTACCATCCGCCTAGACGCACAGTTCGGGACCCCCTACCCGAGATCCGCCGGTTTTGACACCGACATTGGTGCTTTCATTGAGAGTTCCTCTGTGCCGTCGCCATCAGGTAGGATGCCTCATCTCGTATTTAAAGACGATACTATCGCCAAATAAGCCTTGGCCACTGGTCAGACTCTTCGGCTAGGAGGTTTTCTCATGACCGCTAGTTCGGCCGCCGCGCCGACGGTGACCTCTCGAGTCATCGAAACCAATCTCCATGTTAGTTCGGAACTTGCCGAATAGTTAGATCCGATCAAGCTCTCCTCCAGAACGAGCTCTTGGATCGTGACGCCGCCTCGAGTCGCCACAGACTACGACCGGATCGGGCCTAAAACCGATCTGAGAGAGATCAACTCTCCCCAGGCTACCCATCATGTTGCTGTGATAGAGGAGCCATGCGGCAATTCTTCTTCTATCTTAAGGACTAGCTACGTCCGGATTCCCGATCCCTCCATGCCGGATTCCCGCAGAGGGACTGATGTCGATCAAGCCCTGAACTTAAAGTCAGGCGGCGGGTTGGACTCATTGGATAACACTCAAAAATCCAAACCTCCGAGTTCGGAAACTTCTCGCCCTCGAGTCCTAAATTGACGGGGTTCCGGATCTAGTTCCACCCGCCCACCCAAACATTAGCGATCTCTCTCGAATTCGGCAAGAGCCCGCTGAAACAAGACATCATTACAGGGCCAGATTCCTCCTGGTTATGGACAGGATAAAGGACTGCCGAGAGGAGGACGCAATCCCAATTTTCTGCAATAATTGCACGAACAAGGGAATCCTAAACGCCATAAGTCGTAGCAAAATTACACGCTTTGCTTACTTGGTGACCATAGTACAAAAGTACTGTGTGATGGAGAGCGCCTGGAAAACCGGAAGTAAATTTCGGGATAATCTGGCCCCGAATACATCCCTAGTCCGGAATAAAAGGGTGCATCATCATCAAGCACCTGGGTTAAATACCAAAAAACCAATACCCCATAAAGGGTACGGAACCGTACTGGAGGGTTGGCTAAACGGACCCTGCAAAATTCATAGCACAGAGGGCGCCACTCCAACTCATAGCCTTCGAGCATGTTGGATACTACGGCAGGTGGCCAAAAGTGGCGAGGAGCTTCTAGCTTCATAATCCCAGCCCAAGAACACCAAGACGGTGTTAATAGTCTTCGAGACTTTTGCATCAAATAACATGCGAAACGAACACTCCACAACCTTGTCAAGTCTACCAAGTAGCAACAATAAATCCATGGAGTGACACGGCTATTACCTTTAATGCCGGTGATTTAACCTAAATTCAACAGCCCGAGCACCACCGCATTGGTCCTCATCCGATAGTGGATGGCTTTCGCCTTACTAAGGTACTCATGGATGGCGGCAGCGGACTAAACCTCATCTATGAGGAAACTCTCCGAAAAATGGAAATAGACTGGAACCGCATTGAGCGAAGCAGCACAACCTTTAGAGGAATAATCCCTAGCCGAGAAGCATGCTGCACAGGAAAACTCACATTGGACGTAGTGTTCGGCTCGCCAGACAATTACAGGTCCGAGGAGGTCACATTTCAAGTGGCCCCGTTCAACAGCGGATATCATGTTTTATTAGGACGAGAGGCATTCACAATTTTTCAAGCTATACCCCATTATGGGTACATGAAGCTTAAAATGCCCAGACCTAACGGAATCATCACTCTCGCTAGTGATCTGAACATAGCACTCCGCACGGAAAACAAGACAGCCGCACTGGCCCTCGAGGCACTATCCGAAGCCCTAGCGGCCGAGGAACTCACCGCGATGCGCTCCACGGTGAATGTGGACGATGTGATACTTGATAAAAGATCCAAGTCCACTTCTTTTAAACCAGCGGATGAAATAGTCAAATTCCAAGTCCACCCAACGGACCACGCAAAGACGGCTTCCATCGGGCACAATTAAACCCCGATGTAGACGCCAGACTACGAGAATTTCTACAAGAAAATCGGGACATCTTTGCTCGCACCCTTCGTGACATGCCAGAATCCCATCGTCACCGCCGAGCACAGCTCAAATATCCTAAAAGGATTCAAGCTACCAAACAGGCTCTTGGCGCTTTTCCGAACCCAAGAGACAAATATGGGAGAGGAGCTAGCCAAACTTTTAGAAGCCGGATTCATCAGAGATATAAAACATCCGGACTGGCTAGCAAACCTGGTGATGGTACCAAAGAAGGATAAATCATGGCGCCTATGTGTTGACTTTAAAGACCTTAATAAGGCTTGCCCAAAGGATCCCTTCCCCCTCCCTCGAATTGATCAAATTATCGACGCCACAGCAGGACACGACTCATTGTGCTTCCTCGACGCGTACATCTGCTACCACCAAATCAAGATGGCGGAGCTGCAGACCAAGCTGCAACAGCATTCATCACTCCATACGGCCCGCTCGCTTCAACACAATGCCCTTTGGGCTCAAAAACGCCGTGCAACATATCAAGACATGATTCGACATATGTCCGCAAACCAGATCGGCAAAACAGTTGAAGCATATGTAGATGACGTGGTCGTCAAAACCAAGCACGTCGAAACTTTAGTAGACGACTTGAGGCTCACATTCGACAATCTTCGAAAATATGACACCAACCTCAATCCGGAAAAATGTGTCTTCGCGTTCAAATTTAAAGCTACCGGGTTTCATTGTGTACGGTAGAGGAATTGAAGCAAACCCAGCCAAGATCCGAGCTCACACAATTGGATATTCCAAAAGACCTCAAACAAATACAAAAATTGACAGGATGCGTATGCCCTAAGCCGCTTTATTTCCCGTTTGGGAGAAAAGGCGTTACCCCTTTACCGCCTCCTCCGGCGCACCAAACACTTCGAGTGGACGGACGCCGCCACGGCCGGACTCGAAGAAATAAAGGCCATCTTGGCAACAAATCCGGTCCTGGCCGTGCCCAATGTGGGCGAACCAATGCTATTATATATCGCCGCAACACATCAAGTTGTTAGTGCGGTGCTCGTTGTCAAACGAGAAACAGACGGACACCGGTTCCCTCTTCAAAAACCGGTTTACTATGTGTCCACTATCCTAACTCCATGCAAGTCCCGGTACCCACACTATCAAAAGATAGCATACGCGGTGTTCATGGCATCCCAGAAGCTCCGACACTACTTTCAATAGTGCTCGATAACGGTAGCTTCCGAAGTACCTCTTAACGACATTATAAATAACCGCGACGCGACGGGCCGGATTGCCAAATGGGCCATAGAGCTCCTTCCATTCGACATAACTTATAAGCCACGGCGAGCTATCAAGTCGCAGGTCTTGGCCGACTTCGTGGCCGAATGGACTGAAGCCAAACTCCCTAAAGAGTACGGCGCATACTCCAATTGGATCATGCACTTTGATGGCTCCAAAATGTTGGCCGGCCTGGGGTCAAGGCGTCGTCTGACGCCCCCAACCAGGGATACCGTCCAATACGCCCTTCAGATAATGTATACGGACTCCAACAATGCAGCCGAATACGAGGCCCTTCTGCACGGCCTCCGGATGGTAGTCTCCATGGGCATTCAACGCCTAGAGGTGCGCGGGGATTCGAACCTCGCAATATCTCAAATAAACGGAGACTTTGACGCCAAAGATCCGAAAATGGCAGCATACCGCAATGCGGTCTTAAAAATGTCAGCACGGTTCGAAGGGCTCGAATTTCATCATATAGCCCGGGATAACAACCAGGCGGCGGATATATTGGCGCGCATCAGTGCAAAACACGATGCCGTCCCACCCAATATCTTTTTGGAACGGATGTTCAAGCCATCCGTACTATGAGAAGGGGAGTCCGGCAATAACAATCCGGACCCAACCGCACTGCCTGACGCCAAACACTCTGACACAACCGGAGGCTCTCCCCCCGAGATAACACCCTACGCTCATGAGATAATGGCGGTTATCGCCCCGTGGACGGAACCATTCCTAGCCTACTTAACTAGGCAGGAACTCCCCGACGACCTGAGGCTCGCTGCATAGTACGGCGATCTAAAGCCTATAAAGTCCATGAGGGAGAGCTTTATAAGGAAAGCACTACCGGAGTCCTTCAAAGGTGTATCTCCGAAGAGGAAGGGCGAAACCTCCTGGCTGAAATTCATGCCGGACTGGGTGGGCACCACGCCGCAGCCCGGGCCCTGGTAGGCAAGGCCTTCCGTACAGGATTTTATTGGCCGACGGGCCGGGCAGATGCGCAGGATTTAGTCCAGCGATGCGTCGGTTGCCAGCTTTTTGCTAACCAAAGCCACATGCCACCCACCGCCCTAAAAACTATACCCATCACCTGGCCATTCATGTCCGGGGCTTGACATGGTTGGCCCCCTTAAGGGAGGAACCCACAAGCAAAAATACCTATTGGTCATGGTGGATAAATTCACCAAATGGATAGAGGCCAAGCCTGTTGAAACGTCCGAATCCGGACCGGAGATAGACTTCATATCAGGGGTAGTGCACCGTGACGGTGTCCCCCACAGTATCATCACTGATAACGGCACCAACTTCACGGCCGATGAGGTCAAATTATGGTGCAAAAACATGGGCATCAAGCTCGATTACGCCTCGCCTATCACCCTCAAACCAACGGCCAAGTCGAACGAGCAAATGGTCTAATCATGAGCGGCATTAAACCTAGACTAGTGCGGTCCCTCAAGGAATCTAACACGCACTGGGTTGAGGAGCTCGACTCCGTTCTCTGGGGGCTGCGGACCACGCCGAATCATACTACCGGATTCACACCATTCTTTATGGTGTACGGCGCAGAGGCAGTCTCGCCCTGCGACATAATACATGACTATTCGGTCGGTGAACTAAAAGATGATTTCTAAAAACTATTTACCCATATGCCCCCAGATGATTTTCTGCTTTCATAGCAGCAACATGCACTTTAGGGCATGCATCTCAGCGAAAGGAACCCTTAACGGAACTATTCTCCCTGGAAGATGTTTCTTACTATCCATGTAATATAACATAACTAGTTGGGCACTTGTCTGATACAACACTAATGACCCCTACGCCTTGTCTCCATGCATACCCCGGTTCTTATATAACCACGAAGGTATTCGGACACACTCCGGACTATTGGGTCCTGAGGTCGAAACGAAAAGGTCCGCTATGACAAACGATCTACAATCCGGCTAGAAGACATTTTTCATGTCATATTTATTTACAAAGTCAACTCGACTCATTGTATTCCTCCTCAATGCCATCTAACAGGCTATCTAATTTACAATCTTGCTGAGAATACTTGGCGGCCAATTCTACTTGGCCATACACTAAGCTTACAGGGATCTCCTTCCCATCAGACCCCACAGGTCCGACCTCGCCATGTGGTTTGGGTCAGCCTTCGTGTACCGCGTCTTTACCATGGCCTGTGCTTCCACGGCACTCGACGGCAGGCCGATATCTTCCATAGTCGGAAGCGCCGCCGTGCTCCTTGAAGCCGCTCCGCCAGCTCTCCAATGCCTTCGGGCAGGGAGATAGATGGCCACAAGGCCTGGCCGATGCCTTTCATCACCTGCCGAACTCGTTCGTGCAGCTGACGCAGTTCGGGAAGAAGATCACCCGAAGAACTGGGCATCTCCTCTTCAGGACGACCTGTGAGCAAACCTACATACATGTTTATGTTAGTCGCCTTCCTCGCCGAACTCTTTCAAAGTTTGTTCAAGCACTTCTTGAAAATACCGCTACCGGCCGTCGATTCTCCTTTACGGAGTCAGACAACTGGGCACGAACATCCTTTAGTTCCTCATCCAGTTGGGTGTTGGCATCTTGGAGGTTATTTTTCTCCTGCCGCACCCTCGTAAGCACGCTCTCGCCGGCTTTTAGCTGACGTAAGAGCTGTTGCCTGTCCGGATCTAGTCCGGCGCCATCTGCAATATTTTTGTCAGATTTACACACCCGCCGCACTTCATAAACTATCTATCTTTTGAAGCGTATATTACCAGAGGGGGTCTTTGTGGCTCCCCCTGTAGCGGCTAGTGTGGCCTCGAGTTGGGCCTGGCACTCTTTGAGCTCCTGGGACAGTCGGGTATTCTTTTCTGTAAGATCTTGCATAACAAATGATCCTTAAATCAGTTATTCTAACTATTTCAAGTCTCGGGGGCTACTGGCATATATAACTGTCAAATTTTCTCACCCGTATGTCCTTTACATACTGCTCCGTGGCTTTGGCTAGACCATCTTGAGCAGCACGGAGGTGCGCATCTCCTGAATCGAAGGCATTCAAGGCCTCTTGTGAGAAACACGCGTCACGAAGAACTGTCCGGCGGCGCCTATGATTCATGGCGCTCTCCACCTCGGTGTTGGTGGCGGACAATTTGTCGGCATCCTCTTTCGGAGGAGCATCCGACGCACGTCTTGTGCTCGCCTCAGCCTCCGGACCCGGCTTTGAAGCCTGGCCGGTGAAGGTTCGATTATAACCCTCCGGACTCAGTCCGGCGAGCGCTCTTTTTCCTGAAAAGAGCACCAGCGTTAGTACGCCTTCCAGGAATCAATCCTGCAAGTATGGAGACACGCCATACCGTTGCGGCGGAGTTTCAGTCCGGTCCGCACTCCTTTTTAGCCTGCGGGGCCATACTGCCCTTTGTTGGCCAACTGCCGCGGGCTCGGCTTCCTGCCTCGAAGGTACCCCCTGCGAAACACCATTGGTATACGGTGATCAAAAAACATGCATGGGTGGGTCATTATCAGGATTTTAGGACCTCGGTCTTAGTTACCTGTGAGGCTGGAAGTATTCTGGGGTAATCGGCCGTGATGGCGACCAAAGCATTGTCGATGTTAAGTTGGTAGAACACCCCGTCGATCAACTCCACCTTTATATCCGGATCCTCTTCGGAGGTCGGATCGAGGGACTGTTCTGGATCCTCGGGTTGTGGAGGCGGGCTGTGTATCTTCTCCACAGTCGGTAGCCAGTTCTGCACGTAAACCATGAAATTAGATATATAACCACGCGAACATGGATCCGACAGTTCACAAAGATGATAGCTTACCCAGCTTCGAGCAATGTTCGAAGAAAACTCCTTCAGTGGATTGACGCGGAGGAAATCCTCCTCCTCCCCTTTATACATGGCAGACAAAATCTTCACCAGTTCGGTGACCGATCCCGGCCCTTTGCGGCCATGGCGGGTGGCATCGTCCTCCCCATTGAAATCCCACATGGGGTGGCCCCTATATTGGAGCGGTTGCACCCCCCTCATAATACAGATTGCCATGACTCCAATCATGGTCAATCCGGCATGAGCCAATAACCTAATTCGGCTCATCAAATAGAGGACATCCTGGTCATCTTCCCTCCGGGGGCTTCGAGGGCGCCAGCTTAGGCGCTTCTTCAGAGGAGCATTGCTGAACTCTGGAAGGCCGATCCGAACAGGATCCGGCAGCGGGACGTCCTCCATATAAAACCATTCCGAAGGCCAGTCTTCGGACGCCTTCTTTGGGGTTCCGGATAGGTATCCGGTCCCGGTGATGCGCCATAGCTCGGCTCCGCCCACTTGATATATCGACCCCTCATGAGAACGGGGTACTAGGCAGAATAATCTCTTCCACAACCCGAAATTAGCCTCGACGCCCAAGAACAGCTCGCAGAGGGCCACGAAGCCCACAATGTGCAAAATGGAGGCGGGCGTAAGGTGGTGCAACTGGAGGCCGTAGAACTCCAAGAGCCCTCGGAGAAACGGATGGATTGGAAATCCGAGTCCTCTTACTAGATAAGAGATGAAGCATACCTGCTCTCCTTTAGAGGGATCGGGGACACTCTCCGCTTGCTTTCCGCCCTTGTAGGTGGCGAGTCCGGCTCGAACCGGAACCATGAAGGCCGGGGGAAGAAATCCCTTGGTTTGGAGCTTAACTAGCTCGCTATCTTGGATCGAGCATCTCTCCCGCTTCCAGTGCCGAGGGCTGGGAGTGCAAGAGGAGCCGCTACGATCGGCCCATGATGGAATGGGCTTTGGTCGAGGCGCTCCGATGAAAGCTTCGCAAAGGAGGGATGATATGGCTCAGATCTAGATCCTCGCCCTTTTATAGGCAGCACATTTATGCAGCTAGGGGGTAATTGTAAAAATACCCTGGCCTTTCGCATTCATTCAAACACGTGGAAGATGGCCATTATTGGGCATAGAAGCCAAGGAGCACAACATTTATCAGAAGCTGGACACTATTCGACAAGTATATGGAATTTGGAGAAGAACCCGTCTCGCAATGCCTAAGACAATCAACGCGCCGGACTTATCGTCATTGAAGCCTGGTTCGGGGGATTAGGGGGTGTCCGGATAGCCGAACTATCACCGTTGGCCGGACTCCTGGACTATGAAGATACAAGATTGAAGACTTCGTCCCGTGTCCGGATGGGACTTTCCTTGGCGTGGAAGGCAAGCTTGGCGATACGGATATGTACATCTCCTACCATTGTAACCGACTCCGTGTAACCCTAACCTATCCAATGTCTATATAAACCGGAGGGTTTTAGTCCGTAGGACGAACAACAATCATACCATAGGCTAGCTTCTAGGGTTTAGCCTCCTTGATCTCATGGTAGATCTACTCTTGTACTACCCATATCATCAATATTAATCAAGCAGGAGTAGGGTATTACCTCCATCGAGAGGGCCCGAACCTGGGTAAAAACATCGTGTCCCTTGTCTCCTGTTACCATCCCCCTAGACGCACAGTTCGGGACCCCCTACCCGAGATCCGCCGGTTTTGACGATGGATCTCATGGTAGATTCTTCTCTGTCCTTTTTAGTTCGCAGGGCGCATAAGCATTGCTACCGAGCTGTTTGGGAGAAGGGAACGAACCGATGCCTCGACCCCGGCAAGCCAAAGTTGCCGGGGGCTGTAAGTACAAGGATCCATCCACGGCGAGCCAAGGTTGCCGGGGGCTGCAGATCCATATAAGTATTTTATCCTCTATCATGGATTACGTTATGAACTGGGGAATGCGAAACCTCATTTTATTTCTAGGCTACCGTGCTCCCCTTTCTCGGCACCCAAGGATTATCACCTGGGTCTGAATTTGGTCAGAGTCATGAAGCAAGGAAATGAAACAAGGAGCCTAAGCCCACCTCATCCCTTCCTACGCCAAGGGTGTGAGAAAGGCCGAGCGAAGTGGGGGACGGCAAGGCCTATTGCCGGGCGAACAAACGTTTATCCTAAAGGTAACGAGGATTCACTCCTTGTCGTGGGTTCCACCTGCGAACGAAAAACCCGGCAAACATCCCTTTTTCATTAAAAAACATCCCGTACAGGTACAGTTCATACGAAATGAAAAACATGAACAGAGGGATTACAAGTTCTAAAATTAACAAAGGCCCGAAGGCTTACAAGACTAAAAAGAGATAAGGTGCCCGTAATCCCTTTCTTGTCCCTCTCCTCAGGAATTGGAATAAGAAAGCAGAAGGGAAAAAGGGGCGCCTAGGCGAGCTACGAGTAGCAGAAGACACCAAGAGAACATCTCGGTGGCCGTCCAAGGGCTGGATGGTGATGGCGGCTCCGAAGGCAGAGCTCGAAGACGAGGCGGCAGGACGTCAATACGCGATGAAGGCGTCGGTGCCCGCGTACTCTGACTTGAAGGCCTTGCCGCCCGCCCTCTTCCTCTTCCGCAGCCTCCCAATGCCAGCCGCCCAATGAGACGACCCTGAGAAGTTCAAGGAACCGGCAACACGGATGATGGGGTCGCCGGTGCCGCTCGGAGTGGCGCCCAACGCCTAGTCGGACCCGTCATCCTGCCGCCCGCTAGCCTTGTCGTCACTGCCGTTGTCTTCCTCGCCACTCTCGCTCGAGGAAGAATCTTCATCATCAGAAGAGCTCTCCACGCAGCACCTTACACGAGTCCCGAAGTGCCTGAAGATCTTGACGGGGAGGAGGCCATTCTCCATTAGTTTGAAATGGAGAGTGAGCCCCTCCGTCAAGCTGTGGAGGCGAGCCAAGGTCTTCCACCCTCGGTGGAGATACATGGCGTGAGGGGCGGGGAACTCGACGTCGGCCCATGTGCCACTGTTCCCACAACCCCTCATATGCAGCCGCAACGCCTGCGGCGGATCCAGCTCCATCTCCCGTGCAAATGGAGTCGGGAGGCGAAGGCGACGACGTGGTGGCTGGCGCAGCCTGACGAAGAACTCGCAAGGGTTGTCCCCGACGTGGCCCTCGATCGAAGGAGGGGCTGCTGGCGGAGGCGAAGCCGATCTGCCGCCCCGTCCTCCTCTCCCTCGAGCGCCACAACGGCCTCGACCTCGCCCCCTCCCCCTCCCTCTCGCGGCCGGCTCCGCCACTACGAGCTCTTGGGGAGGGGCGATGCGTTGTCGAGCCGAGACCCTCGCCGCCACTGATGAAGCATCGCCACGCCCCCTCGCCATGGCAGAAGAAAGAAGGAAGCAGGAATGGGGAGAGGCAGATGGCGAAGAGTTGAGAGGCACCGTTCCTCCCGCTCCCCTCTTTATAAAGGGGCGGGGATGAGGCTCGGCCGCCCCCTCTCGGCCAATCCGGCCCGTTGAAGAGACAACAAGCGGGGCCGTCGACCACCCTCCCCGCTCCATTGAAGGCGCGTGGGAATCAACCCACACACGCGCGCGACTTCCCACATCCCGCGTACCTATCATTCGCCCTGCATCATGCATGCAACAAACGTGGCGCGAGGGATAGGCGCAGTGGGACGCGTGGAGCGACGGTTCCCGAGCAAGGGCGGTAAATGAGCAGCGGCCCTGCGGTCTCAAAGAGACACACAAGCCGCCTCTTTACTGTCCACCATGGGATGACGCCAGCATGCTTCCGTCATGCGCGCGCACGGCCCCTACGTCGCGCGTTCGACGCGGGTTATGGAGAAGCGCAGCAGACGGAGCCATTGCCACGGTAAAATCCGCCCCAACTGCCCGTGCACCATTCTGGGCCTGGCCCAACAACGTGTTGCGCTTATGTGTGGCCCAGGCACGGGGGCTCCTGTCGGTGTACAAAAGTAGGGGCTCTGCTTTTGACCCCTTTACTTGTGCATGGGAAGTCAGAGCCACCCGCCACGACCACGCATAACGGGGTAGGAAAGGGAAGCCGGAGAGAAGCCGAAGGCACAAGACAAGCGAAGCAATGACAAGGACCAAGGCCACAAAGATTGAATGGGCGAAGCAGGTTTTCCCGGCAAGGACCCTTGCCGGGGCGGCCTCAGCGGCCCCGGCGAGACCCTTGCCGGGGCAGCCCGCCCACACCAACTGAGCGAGCCACTTTTGAGCCCACCAACGCTGGACAAACGCGTTGGGATAGGGCTCGGGAGGCACCTCTGTGGTGGCATGCAGATCTTTATGAAGACAAAGAATAGCCAAGATCAAATGAGGATAAGAAGGCGATAATCGTCGGCAGGTTCCTTATCGAGGAAGCCCACGAGACCCCCGGCAAGGTCCTTGCCGGGGATGACGGCGTGCCGTGGCAAGACCCTTGTCGGGCCACTCGGCAAGGCCCTCGCCAAGCGCGCCGGCAGGGCCACCGCCAGGCCCACGCCAACCAAGTCTCCTCCGCCGTTCGCATGCAGCTGCCGACCCAACCAGCTAGGCTGGCACCTGCGTGGCAGCATGCAGCCCTTCGTGGAGGCTCCACCACCGCGCCACCTCAGCTGCCTGCCTGCCTACATGGCACCGCATGCATCGCTGGCCAGGGTGCGTGTCAACGCAAGGAGGAGCGGCGACGGACGGGACAGGCCTCGCCCCCGTCCCCGATAAAGTGAAGGGACACCTAAGCCTCGCATTAAATGCACTTTGTCCTATAATACCAGCGATAAGCTCACATCGCTGTAGCACTTTCCACCTCCTGTGTGCCACTGTGGCAGCCCCTTTCGCCTATAATAGGAGGCCCATGGCACACTAGATAAGGATTCAGCTCTTTCGAACCACGCGCTGACCACAGCTAGTTCGAGAGCTCAAGAACTCTCAGAAATACACCCACCAAAGCAGGACCAGGGTTTTACGCATCTTTGCGGCCCAAACCTGGGTAAATCCCCTTTGTGTTGTCTGCTAGTCCGGCTCTTCTCACGACCCAGCGCCCCGCAACCGTAGTAGGGATTCCAGTGATCCCATAGGTGTCGTTTCCCACCGACAAGAAGGTAAGGGGTAATGATCTTTCTTAGTAGCCTTATTTAATTTGCGAAAATCAATCACCATCCTATAACCTGTAAAAATTCTTTGTAGGATCAGTTCATCTTTATCATTAGGAATGACAGTAAATACCTCCCTTCTTAGGGACACAATGGACAAGACTTACCCACTGACTATCAGCAACGGGATAAATTATACCTGCCTCAAGGAGCTTTAGTATTTCCTTTATTACCACTTCTTTCATCTTAGGATTCAGCTGTCGTTGATGATCAATAACTGGTTTGGCATCATTCTCCAAATTTATTTTGTGTTGGCATAGAGTGGGACTAATGCCCTTAAGATCATCAAGAGTATATCCAATAGCAGCACGATGCTTCTTCAGAGTTTTCAATAATTTTTCTTCCTCCTTCTCTGAAAGGTTAGCACTAATAATAACATGATATATCTTCTTTTCATCAAGATAAGCATATTTAAGATTATCAGGCAATGGTTTAAGCTCAAACACGGGATCACCCTTGGGTGGAGGAGGATCCCTAGGATTTCAACAGGCAAGTTGTGTTTCGTAATAGGTCCCTGTTTAAAGAATACTTCATCTATTTCCCTTCTTTCATTCATAAACATATCATTTTCATGGTCTAGCAAATATTGTTCTAAAGTATCACTAGGAGGCACAACAATAGAAGCAAGACCAATAATTTCATCTTTACTAGGCAATTCTTCATCAAGAGGTTGTCTAAGAAATTTAGAGAAATTAAACTCATGAGACATATCATCCAAACCAATAGTAACAACATCCTTTTCGCAGTCTATCTTAGCATTAATAGTATTCAAGAAGGGTCTACCAAATATAATGGGACAAAAGCTATCTTGTGGGGAACCAAGAACAAGAAAATCAGCAAGATATTTAGTTTTCCCACACAAGACTTCAACATCTCTAACAATCCCAATCGGTGAAATGGTATCTCTATTGGCAAGCTTAATGGTGAAATCAATTTCTTCTAACTCAGCGGGTGCAATATCATGCATGATTTCTTTGTATAAGTCAATAGGTATTGCACTAGCACTAGCACCCATATCACACAGGCCATGATAACAATGATCTCCTATTTTAACAGAAATAACAGGCATGCCTACCACAGTTCTATGTTTATCTTTAGCACTAGGTTTAGCAATCCTAGCAGTTTCATCACAGAAGTAAATAACATGCCCATCAATATTATCAGCCAAGAGATCCTTAACCATAGCAGTATTAGGTTCAACTTTAACTTTCTGAGGAGGTGTATAGGTTCTAGTATTACTTTTATGAACCACAGTTGAAGCTTTATCATGATCCTTTATCCTAACAGGAAAAGGTGGTTTCTCAACATAAGCAGTAGGAACAACAGGATCGTTATAAGTGATAGTATTTTCTTCAACTTTAATAGGTTCAACTACTTTTACTTCTACGGGAGGATGATATTTAAACCACTTATCCTTAGGGAGATCAACATGAGCAGCAAAAGATTCACAAAAAGAATCTACTATCTCAGAGTCAAGTCCATATTTAGTGCTAAACTTACGGAAAACATAGATATCCATAAAAGATTTAACACAATCAAACTTAGATATTATACCTGACTCCTTACCTTCGTCGAGATCACAATCTTCAGAGTTGCGTTTAATTCTTTCCAATAAATCCCATTTGAATTCATTAGTCTTCATCATAAAAGAGCCAGCACAAGAAGTATCGAGCATGGTGTGAATGTAATCAGAAAGTCGAGCATAATTTTTTTGAATAATTATCTCTCTTGGGAGCTCATGATTGGGGCATGAATATAACATTGATTTAAGCCTCCCCCAAGCTTGAGCAATGCTTTCTCTTTGCGAGGCCAGAAATTATATATATAATTGCGATCACGATGAACAAGATGCATAGGATAAAACTTCGGATGAAATTCCAATTTCAACCGTTTGCAGATCCATGATCCCATATCATCACATAGCCTATACCATGTCAATGCATCTCCCTTCAAAGATAAAGGGAAGACCTTCTTCTTAATAACATCATCAGGCACACCTGCAAGCTTATATAATCCACAAACTTCATCCACATATATTAGGTGATCATCAAGATGCATTGTTCCGTCTCCTGCAAAAGGATTAGCTAGCAGTTTTTCTATCATACCCAAAGGAATCTCAAAGTAGACATTTTCATTTTCAGTAGGTTCAGTAGGTTGAGGAGAAACTCTTTGCTCTACTGGTCGGGGTGAAGATACCCCGAACAAGTCCCTCAGAGGATTACTTTCCATAGTAACAAGTGACAGTAAATTTCAGCACACTATATAAATTTTTCCTTACCAAATTCCACCTACCAAAGGCACTTCACTACCCGGCAACGGCGCCGAAAAAGAGTCTTGATGACCCACAAGCATAGGGGATCTATCGTAGTCCTTTCGATAAGTAACAGTGTCGAACCCAATGAGGAGCAGAAGGAAATGACAAGCAGTTTTCAGTAAGGTATTCTCTGCAAGCACTGAAATTATAGGTAATAGATAGTTTTGTGATAAGATAATTTGTAACAGGTAACAAGTAACAAAAGTAAATAAAGTGCAGAAAGATGGCCCAATCCTTTTTGTAGAAAAGGACAAGCCTCGACAAACTCATATATAGAGAAAAGCGCTCCCGAGGACACATGTGAATTATCGTCAAGCTAGTTTTCATCACGTTCATATGATTCGCGTTCGGTACTTTGATAATTTGATATGTGGGTGGACCGGTGCTTGGGTGTTGTCCTTACTTGGACAAGCATCCCACTTATGATTAACTCCTATTGCAAGCATCCGCAACTACAAAAGAAGTATTAAGGTAAACCTAACCATAGCATGAAACATATGGATCCAAATCAGCCCCTTACGAAGCAACGCATAAACTAGGGTTTAAGCTTATGTCACTCTAGCAACCCATCATCTACTTATTACTTCCCAATGCCTTCCTCTAGGCCCAAACAATGGTGAAGTGTCATGTAGTCAACATTCACATGACACCAGTAGAGGAGAGACAACATACATCTCATCAAAATATCGAACGAATACCAAATTCACATGACTACTAATAGCAAGACTTCTCCCATGTCCTCAGGAAAAAACATAACTACTCACAAAGCATATTCATGTTCATAATTAGAGGGGTATTAATATGCATATAGCTTCAGAACATATGATCTTACACCAAATAAACCAACTAGCATCAGCTACAAGGAGTAATCAACACTACTAGCAACCTACATGTACCAATCTAAGGCTTTGGGACAAAGATTGGATACAAGAGATGAACTAGGGTTTGAGAGGATATGGTGTTGGTGATGACGATGGCGATGATTTCCCCCTCCTGGAGGGAAGTGTCCCCGGCAGAACAGCTCTGCCGGAGCCCTAGATTGGTTCCGCCTCGTGGCGGTGGAGTCTCGTCCCGAAAGCTTTCTTATGAATTTTCTTCGGACGAAAGACTTCATATAGCAGAAGATGGCCACTGGAGGGCCACCAGGGGGCCCACGAGGCAAGGGGCGCGCCCAGGGGGGTAGGGCGCGCGCCCCACCCTCGTGCCCAGGGAGTGGGTCCCCTCTGGTATTTTCCTCTCTCAGTATTTTTTATTTTTTCCAAAAATAACTTCCGTGGAGTTTCAGGACTTTTGGAGTTGTGCAGAATAGGTCTCTAATATTTGCTCCTTTTCCAGCCTAGAATTCCAAATTTCTTGGCATTCTCCCACTTCATGTAAGCCTTGTAAACTAAGAGAGAATAGGCATAATTATTGTGACATAATGTGTAATAACAGCCCATAATGCAATAAATATCGATATAAAAGCATGATGCAAAATGGATGTATCATAGACATCAGGGAAGCTTCGAGGAAATCACGAAGCAGGGAGGTGCGCCCTACCCCCCTAGGCGCCCCCCACCCTCGTGGGCCCCTCGTGGCTCCCCTTTCCGACTTCTTTCTCCTATATATGTCCGTATACCCTAAAAACATCGAGGAGCAGAATAGATCGGGAGTTCCACCGTCGCAAGCCTCTGTAGACACCAAAAACCAATCGGGACCCTGTTCCGGCACCCTGCCGGAGGGGGGATCCCTCACCGGTGGCCATCTTCATCATCTCGGTGCTCTCCATGACGAGGAGGGAGTAGTTCACCCTCGGGGCTGAGGGTATGTACCAGTAGCTGTGTGTTTGATCCCTCTCTCTCTCTCTCGTGTTCTTGAGATGGTACGATCTTGATGTATCGCGAGCTTTTCTATTATAGTTGGATCTGATGATGTTTCTCCCCCTCTACTCTCTTGTAATGGATTGAGTTTTCCCTTTGAAGTGATCTTATCGGATTGAGTCTTTAAGGATTTGAGAACACTTGATGTATGTCTTGCATGTGCTTATCTGTGGTGACAATGGGATATCACGTGATCTACTTGATGTATGTTTTGGTGATCAACTTGCGGGTTTCGTTTGTGAACTTATGCATAGGGGTTGGCACACGTTTTCATCTTGACTGTCCGGTAGAAAGTTTGGGGCACTCTTTGAAGTTCTTTGTGTTGGTTGAGTAGATGAATCTGAGATTGTGTGATGCATATCGTATAATCATACCCGCAGATACTTGAGTTGACATTGGAGTATCTAGGTGACATTAGGGTTTTGGTTGATTTGTGTCTTAAGGTGTTATTCTAGTACGAACTCTATGATAGATCGAACGGAAACAATAGCTTCGTGTTATTTTACTACGACTCTTGAATAGATCGATCAGAAAGGATAACTTTGAGGTGGTTTCGTACCGTACCATAATCTCTTTGTTTGTTCTCCGCTATTAGTGACTTTGGAGTGACTCTTTGTTGCATGTTGAGGGATAGTTATATGATCCAATTATGTTATTATTGTTGAGAGAACTTGCACTAGTGAAAGTTTGAACCCTAGGCCTTGTTTCAACACATTGCAATACAGTTTACGCTCACTTTTGTTACTTGTTACCTTGCTGTTTTTATATTCTCATATTACAAAAACCTATATCTACTATCCATATTGCACTTGTATAACCATCTCTTCGCCGAACTAGTGCACCTATACAACTTACCATTGTATTGGGTGTGTTGGAGACACAAGAGACTCTTTGTTATTTGGTTGCAGGGTTGTTTGAGAGAGACCATCTTCATCCTACGCCTCCCATAGATTGATAAACCTTAGGTCATCCACTTGAGGGAAATTTGCTACTGTCCTACAAACCTCTGCACTTGGAGGCCCAACAACGTCTACAAGAAGAAGGTTGTGTAGTAGACATCAAGCAGTTTCTCGCGCCGTTGCCGGGGAGGTGAGTGCTTGAAGGTATATCTTTAGATCTTGCAATCGAATCTTTTAGTTTCTTGTTTTATCACTAGTTTAGTCTATAAAATAAAACTACAAAAAAATGGAATTGAGTTTGCCTCATACGCTTCATCTTTTTAATATCTTTCATGAGTATGATAGAAAGGAAAATTGTGCCAAAGTGTTAGAAGAAGAATGCATTAAAATGTTTGGCACTAAATCTTTGAATTATGAGCATGATTGCAAAGTTGTTAGTATGAACTCTTTGAATATCCGTAGTACTAATGATGATTGCACTAGTCATGATGAAAATGTCTCTTATAAGCATGTCATATTTTGTGGAGTGCATAGAGTTTGCAAGTACACACCAAATAGGGAAGATAGATTTTGCAAGAGGCATAAGTATTTAGAAACCAAATGGTTGCAAGAGAGGCTAGATGTTTGTGCTGAAAATTTAAAATTTCTTCGCCATACTTGTGAACTTTGAAATGAACATGGTCATTTAAATCTTCAATGCAAATTGTTTCATGATTGTATCGTGTCCAAAAATTGTGATGATTTGATTTCCCTTGCACATCATAATGAACTTAGTTTGCTTTTGGGCTATGAAGAACTGAAACGTATAACTAAGCATATTCCAGAATATAACCTTGAGAATTTCGTCGATATTGATCTAGAAGAAATTTTTATGTATTGTGCGGTGAATTCCATTGAAAATCCTTATATTGCCAATTACATAAAGAAAAGAAAACATATAGAGGATGAAGAGAATACTAATGAAAGGGAAGAGGCTTCCCAATATCCTCCTATTATTTCTTATGATGAATCAGGTAACGAGGAGGAGCCTTCTATTCAACCAATCTCATTAATAAGGAGCTCAAAAAAGAGTGTTAAACCCACACATGATGTGAACAAGAAAAATAAAAGACGAAGAAGCAAAGGTGAAAAGGTATCCCTCCCAAATGATGTTGCTCCTATTACTCATTGTGATGATGATAATTGCTATACTATTGGTGCTATCCATACTATTAATGATGTGAGTTATTATGCTTATGATATGAAAAGGCCCAAGCTTGGGGATGCTATGTTTGATGAGAATGACATGTTTGAGAATATATTTGCTGCAATTAATGTTTGTCCCAAGTTTGGGGATGCTATGTTTTATGAAGATGATATGTTTAGCCTGCCAAGTTTTGATGAGCAAATTTATTATGATGATAGCATGCCTCCTATTTATGATGGTTATATTGATGAAAGTGGATTTGGAGAGGTCATGACTTTATTTAGTACTGATTCCACTATCTTGGAAGAGGTTTCAATCGATTATGATGAGAATAGAGTTGCTACTTATGATGATTATTGTGATGACACTTATGCTATAAAATGTAGTGATGATTATATTTATAAAAAAATTCATGATTATGATTACCCTTTTTCTGAACATTACTCTTTTAATGTGGAAACAATTTATAGTATTCAAGTCTCTTATGATACTCCCACTATTCTGAATAAGAAGTTTGCTTATGTGGAGAGTAATAAAATTTCTATGCTTGTAGATCATGAAAAGAATGCTTTAGGTGCTGGTTATATTATTGAATTCATTCATGATGCTACTGAATATTATTATGAGGGTGGAAAATATGCTTGTAGGAATTGCAATAATATCAAGTTTCCTCTCTGTGTGCTTAAATTTTTAAAGTTATGCTTGTTTTGCCTTCCTATGCTAGTTGATTATTGTTCCCATAAGTTGTTTCCTCATAAAATCCCTATGCATAGGAAGTGGGTTAGACTTAAATGTGCTAGTCATATTCTTCATGATGCTCTATTTATGTTTCAATTCTTATCTTTTATGTGAGCATCATTGAAATCATCATGCCTAGCCGGGGGCGTTAAACGTTAGCGCTTGTTGGGAGGCAACCCAATTTTATTTTAGTTCTTTGCCTTTTGATCCTTCTTAGTAATAAATAATCTATCTAGCCTCTGGTTAGATGTGTTTTCATGTTTTAATTAGTGTTTGTGCCAGGTAGAACCTTTTGGAAGACTTGGGTGAAGTCTTTTTGATCTTGCTGTAAAAAACAAAAACTTTAGCGCTTACGAGATTGGCTACAACTTTTTACTGGAGAGTGCTATTTAGTTGATACTTTTTGCAGATGATTAGTAGACAAATTCCTCACGTTCAGCAATTGTTTTAGAATTTTTGGAGTTCCACAAGTACACGTTTGATACAGATTACTACAGACTGTTCTGTTTTTGACAGATTCTGTTTTTCGTGTGTTGTTTGCTTATTTTGATGAATCTATGAGTAGTATCGGAGGGTATGAACCATAGAGAAGTTAGAATACAGTAGATATTTGTCAGGACCCCGATCCTAAGTCACACCGACCTAGCATGTAACACATCATATCACTTTGCGGCCTCACGCACGGTATTCCCACGGGTGTCGCCTTACCATGTCCCGGACCGCTTATGCGTCTTTTGGCTCACGTATATGATAGTGTCGCTAGCATCCATATGACAAAGAACCGGGCCGACATGGCTAGTCGTGAACCCAAAGCGGCGCTAACCTATGGGAACAGGCATACATGAATCACATCGAGCATGTCGGTCATCAACGTATGTATTCGGGCTGTAGCTGGCTAACAGGACTCCGGTATCCCGGGCTGTAGCAGGCTAGGTAGGACTCCAAATAACACCGCTGTGACATTTCCCGAAGGGACAGACATAGGAACGGCGAAACACATGCCGGCCAGTCAAGTGTCCAAGCAGTAGTGCTGGGCTAGCAGGACTCCGGTGAACCGGGCTGTAGCGGACTACTATCGCTCAGAAGCACGAGACTTCATTTCCCCATATGAGAGGCTGCCAAGGATAAACAACTAGTTTGTCGGATCCCACACATACCAAGCATTTCAAACATACACACATTATGCTCAATATGCGTAGATACAACATGGCATCACAACATAACTCTACGGCTCAAATATTATTCATTAGGCTCAAGAGCGAGATATTACAAACATGGGTCTCATGACCCAACACTCGAAACATACAAGTCAAAGCACAAGCGGAAGCTAATCATGTCTCGAGTACGCATAACTATAAATGAAAAAGGCTGAGAAGCCCGACTATCTATCGATCTGCCAAGGCACAAGATCGTAGCTGAGGTAACAAGCTAACCGTCAAGTCCAAGCGGAACTACTAGCGAGACTAAAGTCTCTCTCGCAAAACATAAAATAGGCAAACGTGAGTACAAACGTACTCAGCAAGACTTACATCGTAACTAGCTACATATGCATCATTATCAAAAGGGGTGGTGGAGTTTGACCGCAAGAAGCCAGCTTTGACTCGGTGGCTATCCTCAAGTGGCGCACGAGTCCACATATTCACCATGTCAATACACCACTATGGACCCGCCTCCTGCCTCCCTCACGAGAACGCCATCCATAGCACTCACGCTTATCTTGCGCATTTTAGAGTATCCACTTTCACTTGTCTATGAACCGATATAGGCAACCCAGAAGTCCTTTTCCGTGGACACGGCTATTCGAATAGATCATATTAAACCCTGCAGGGTGTACTTCTTCACACACGCTCACCACTTACCGCCGTTTACACGACATGTACTCGGCAACCTTCAAGCGGAAGCCCAACGTGGGTGTCGGCCACGACCTACCTAAACACACAAGTCCCAAGTCCAGGTTTATCGCCTATTCGGGTTCCATCCGCAGGAGTCCGCCGAGGTTTCCCATACAGCCCCGAACGATGTGTGCAGGGTTCCCGAGACACCAAACGGGCGAATCGGTACACACGGGCCACGGTGCTCACCGCAACACAACCCACCCCTATGGTCATGCTATGCGGCCCCAAAGATACTACAAACACCGTAAACTACTTGCAACTCCCAGACCGAGGACAAGGGTGGTTAAGAAGCCGAGAGGGTCCATTGGTTTCGGGCCCAATGCGTGGTAGTAACTGTTTCATGGATCACAAACACAGATCTCTGTTAATGAGGACGGCTGCAATGAGACAACCCACCATGTACTCCTACATGGCCTCTCACCGCTACCTTTACCAAATCGTGTTCACACACTTAGCTCATACACAATAGGACATGTTCATAACAATTCCAATTCATTCCCGATGAATCAGACCCGACTCAACTCTAAGCAGTAGCAGGTGCATGACAGCAAGCATAAATGAGTAGGCACAACATGGCTCAAACAATTCCTACTCATGCTAGTGGGTTTCATCTAATTCTTGTGGAATGACAGTCATGCAAAGGATCAAGGGGTTCAACTACCGCAGCAAGTAACACATGAGTCGTTGTTGTCCTAATGCAGTAAAATAGAGCAGGAGCGAGAGAGTGGGATTGTATCGGAATGAACAAGGGGTTTTGCTTGCACGGCACTTCAAGATAATAGTTCTTCATCGGTGTCATCGAATAATCATCGCTTCGGTACATCGCTCACCGGGAGGGGACAATTACCGCAAACAAGAGAGAACACAATCAATGCAATGCACATATATGATGCATGATCATGTTAAGGTACTGAATTCACCTAATGCAATAATAATCCAAGTTAATTGAAGCGGAATTCAAACAAGGTTGAATTCCAACTCCAAATGCTATTTCATAAATTACCCTAATCATGATTCATCCTATTCAGTGAGGTTAACTTGTTCAAACATGCATGATCATGGCATAAACAGATTCTTCATATTTTTCTGATCATTTTCATATATAAATCATTTCCATCCGAAAGTTACGGTTGAATTTATATGATTTTTAGAAGTTTAGAGTATTTTCTGAATTTCCTGAATTAAAATAATTCCAGAATCATTAATGCGTCGGATGACATAGGCGTGACGTCAGCGGTCAACTGGGTCGCTGTCCAGGTCAACTCGACGCTGGGACCCACGTGTCGTTGTCCTAGTTAATTAACAGAGGCTGTTAGTGCTAATTTTGTCCTAACTAAAAAGTGTCGCTGAGGCATGGGCCCACATGTAAGTGACCCAGAGGGGTCAAACTAGGCTAAACCCGGGTCAACTCGCCGGAGTTGACCCGCGGCTCGTCGCCGGCGGAGCCAGAGACGACGGAGGGGTGCGGATTTCCTCCTCCGGTGACCAAAAGAGAGGCGGAGGGGCCCTACGTGACGCCCGGGCTCGCGCGCATCTAAGGAGACTAGCGGGAGGTGCGGGGGTGGCCGGTGTTCGCCGGAAGCGAGCTCGCGGCGGCGGCCGGAGTTCGGGCGCGGATGGTGTCGATGCTACGGTGCTCAAAAGGGGAAGACGAAGGGTGCTATGTGCTCCTGGGAGTGTGCTGAGCGTGCTTATGGGCTCGGACACGAAGCTACAAAGAGTGGCTGCTGGCGGCGCCATAGCCGGGCGGCGAGGAGCGCTGGCAAGGTGGTTAGGCGGTTAGAGGAGGCAATCGAGCATGGGGTTAGGGGAAAAGGATCGTGGCCTCACAGCGTTGCAGTGGCCATAGAAGCGGGCTCGGGAAGCTCTGGACGGCGGCACATCAATCGGTGGAGATCCGCGGTACTCAACGAGGAAGACGAAGACGATGGCGTCGTTTCAGCGTCCCTGCATGCGTGCTTCATCTTGGTGCTTCACGGCGTCGAGGCACCCGTTGGACAGGGCAGAGGGCAAGGGGAGCACGGTGGTCATGGTGGTTCTCGTCGGCGGTCTCAAAAGCGTCTGGAGAGAGAGCGAGAGGAGGAAGGGGTCGGGAGAGTGAGAGAGCCAGGCTGCGTGGCTCTCCGTGGCGTCGTCTAGGAGGGCTGGGAAGCAGGAGGTGGCTGGCGCTGGCGGTGCGCTGTCGGGCGCCTGCCCTCCCGGGCTGAGGAGGAAGGCGACAGGAAGGAGGCGGTGGTGGGCTGGGCCGCCTGGGCCAGCGAGGGGGAGGGGGGAGAGAAGCTGGGCCGGTTGGGCGCCAGGTAGGTCAGGTAGGGTTTTTTTCTATTTTGTTTTTCTTTTCTAATTTCTGACATTTGTTTGATTTATTTAAAAAATACCAAATCACTTTATTTAATTATGCCAATTTTTATATGAGCTAGTGGTAATATTCCAGAGCTCTTCAACAAAAAGCACAATTTTTGGCCAATGTTTTATATATATAATTTTATATATATCCAAAGCAATAGGTATGCATTAATTCCAAATGCCCAAAATGAATACTTATGAACTCCCAAAAATATTGGTTTGATTATTATCTCTGTCCAATATTTCCAGAGGGCCACATGAGCATTTTCCTGGACCCTTTGGAGAAATTTTTTATATTTGGTTCATTTCCAAAAATTATTCTGAGGGTTTCACAAATCCCCATTTCAATTTCATGCAAATTAACATGATGACATGAATGCCTTAATGCAACTAATGTCAAACAATTCTAGGGCTGTGACAATATTACACCAATATGAATTTAGAATGAGTTCACAATAGTACCTAAGTGGTGGTTTTATTTTCTTATACTAACGGAGCTTACGAGTTTTTTGTTGAGTTTTTTGTTGTGAAGTTTTCAAGTTTGGGTAAAGATTCGATGGACTATGGAATAAGGAGTGGCAAGAGCCTAATCTTGGGGATGTCAAAGGCACCCTAGGTAATATTCAAGGACAACCAAGATCCTAAGCTTGGGGATGCCCCGGAAGGCATCCCCTCTTTCGTCTTCGTTCATCGGTAACTTTGCTTGGAGCTATATTTTTATTCACCACATGATATGTGTTTTGCTTGGAGTGTCATTTTATTTTGGTTTGCTTGCTGTTTGAATAAAATATCAAGATCTGAAATTATTAAACGGAAGAGTCTTCACATAGCTAAATAATTATTTAACTACTCATTGATCTTCACGTATATCTTTCTGGAGTAGTTTGTCATTTAATCGTGTGCTTCACATTTATCCTATGAGTAAATAGTTGAATGAATTGAATATCATAAATCTGAAATTATATATGTTTTATATGCTTATCCCATGGGGAGTAATGACTTCACATATAAGAAGTAGAGGTAGTAAATTTATTGAAGGTTAGCAAACATTGTATTGGTCACTTGAACAATTCATGAAAGAATATTGAGAGAAGAGACATTTCACATATAAATATACTATCTTGGACACATTTTGTAATTGTGAGCACTCATTATAATATGACATGTTAAAAGGTTGATGTTGGACATGGAAGACAACGTAATGGGTTATGTTTTCTTATATCTGAAATAAAGTATATTGTCATGGATCATTCAACATGCGGAGCTTGCCTCTCCCCCTCATGCTAGCCAAATTCTTTGCACCAAGTAGAGATACTACTTGTGCTTCCAAACATCCCTTAAACCAGTATTGCCATGAGAGTCCACCATACCTACCTATGGATTGAGTAAGATCCTTCAAGTAAGTTGTCATTGGTGCATGCAATAAAAAATTGCTCTCTAAATATGTATGATCTATTAGTGTGGAGAAAATAAGCTTTATACGATCTTGTGATGTGGAAGCAATAGAAGTGATGGACTGCATAATAAAGGTCCCTATCACAAGTGCCAATATAATGTGACATTCTTTCACATTAAGATTTTGTGCATCCAACTATAAAAGCGCATGATAACCTCTGCTTCCCTCTGCGAAGGGCCTATCTTTTATTCTTGTCTTATACCTTATGCAAGAGTCATGGTGATCTTCACCTTTCCTTTTTACATTTTATCCTTTGGCAAGCACATTGTGTTGGAAAGATCCTGATATATATATCCAATTGGATTTAAGGCATCATGAACTATTATTGTTGACATTACCCTTGAGGTAAAAGGTTGGGAGGCGAATCTGTAAGCCCCTATCTTTCTCTGTGTCTGATTAAAACTTTGAACCCATAAATATCACGTGAGTGTTGGCAATTGTGAAAGACTAAATGATAGTTGAGTATGCGAAGTTTGCTGAATTAAAGCTCTAACATAGACCCTTCCTGAAAATAAGATGAATTGTAATTGTTTGAAGACTAATAACATGGTTTGTTAGTTTTCAAGAAAGTTTATGATCTATACTTTAACATGTGAATAATTTGTTACTTGATCATGAAAATTTTTATGAGATGAGCTACTGTTATGACATATGATGATGCTAGAAAAGGTGATTGAAATTATCATTGATCAAACTTGTGCACCTGCTAGCATTCACACTTCATAAATTATTTCTTTTATCATTTACCTACTCGAGGACGAGCAGGAATTATGATTGGGGATGCTGATACGTCTCCAATGTATCTATAATTTATGAAGTATTCATGCTATTATATTACTCCCTCCATTCCTTGATATAAGGTGTATAGATTATTGAGAAAAAGTCTGAAATATAAGGTGTATTGGGTTATACCGCTCGTTTGGATAATTTTTGAAGGAATTTGGGTACATTTATTTATATTAGGCAAGCTCCTCTATTTTCTCATGTCAATTAGTCAGGTATAATCTCGCCCAAAACTTGTGAAATTTTCCCTCCACGTGTGTTCTTTAATTTTCGTGCCAAAAACTATACACCCTATATTTAGGAATGGAGGGAGTATCTATTTTGGATGTTTATGGTCTTTACTAAACACTTATATATTATTTTTGGGACTAACCTATTAACCGGAGGCCCAGCCCAAATTGTTGTTTTCTTGCCTATTTTAGTGTTCGAAGAAAAGGAATATTAAATGGAGTCCAAACGGAATGAAACCTTCGGGAGAGTTATTTTTGGAACGGAAGCAATCCAGGAGACTTGGAGTAGACGTCGTGAAGCTGAGGAAGCCACGAGGCAGGGAGGCGCGCCTACCCCCCTGGGCGCACCCCCCACCCTCGTGGGCCCCTCGTGGCTCCCCTGACCGACTTCTTTTGCCTATATATGTCCATATACCCTAAAAACATCGAGGAGCAGAATATATCGGGAGTTCCGCCGCCGCAAGCCTCCAGAGCCACGAAAAACCAATCGGGACCCTGTTTGGCACTCCTACCGGAGGGGGATCCTCACCGGTGGCCATCTTCATCATCCCGGTGCTCTCCATGACGAGGAGGGAGTAGTTCACCCTCGGGGCTGAGGATATGTACCAGTAGCTATGTGTTGATCTCTCTCTCTTTCTCACTCTCTCTCTCTCTCGTGTTCTTGAGATGTTACGATCTTGATGTATCGCGAGCTTTGCTATTATATTTCGATCTGATGGTGTTTCTCCCCCTCTACTCTCTTGTAATGGATTGAGTTTTCCCTTTGAAGTGATCTTATCGGATTGAGTCTTTAAGGATTTGAGAACACTTGATGTATGTCTTGCATGTGCTTATCTGTGGTGACAATGGGATATCACGTGATCTACTTGATGTATGTTTTGGTGATCAACTTGCGGGTTCTGTTTGTGAACTTATGCATAGGGGTTGGCACACATTTTCGTCTTGACTCTCCGGTAGAAAGTTTGGGGCACTCTTTGAGGTTCTTTGTGTTGGTTGAATAGATGAATCTGAGATTGTGTGATGCATATCGTATAATCATACCCGCGGATACTTGAGGTGACATTGGAGTATCTAGGTGACATTAGGGTTTTTGTTGATTTGTGTCTTTAAGTGTTATTCTAGTACGAACTCTATGATAGATCGAACGGAAAGAATAGATTCGTGTTATTTTATTACGGACTCTTGAATAGATCGATCAGAAAGGATAACTTTGAGGTGGTTTCGTATCGTACCATAATCTCTTCGTTTGTTCTCCGCTATTAGTGACTTTGGAGAGACTCTTTGTTGCATGTTGAGGGATAGTTATATGATCCAATTATGTGATTATTGTTGAGAGAACTTGCACTAGTGAAAGTATGAACCCTAGGCCTTGTTTCAACGCATTGCAATACCGTTTATGCTCACTTTTATTAGTTACCTTGCTGTTTTTATATTCTCATATTACAAAAACTTATATCTACTATCCATATTGCACTTGTATCACCATCTCTTCGCCGAACTAGTGCTCCTATACAATTTACTATTGTATTGGGTGTGTTGGGGACACAAGGGACTCTTTGTTATTTGGTTGCAGGGTTGTTTGAGAGAGACCATCTTCATCCCATGCCTCCCACGGATTGATAAACCTTAGGTCATCCACTTGAGAGAAATTTACTACTGTCCTACAAACCTCTGCACTTGAAGGCCCAACAACGTCTACAAGAAGAAGGTTGTGTAGTAGACATCACGTATCTTCGGTGCTAGGATCGGTCGATCGTGAAGAAGGTTGTCATAATGCTTCCGCTTATGGTCTACGAGGGTACGTGGACAACACTCTCCCCTCTCGTTGCTATGCATCACCATGATCTTGCGTGTGCGTAGAATTTTTTTTGAAATTACTACGTTCCCCAATAGTGGTATTAGAGCTAGGTTTATGCGTAGATGTTATATGCACGAGTAGAACACAAGTGAGTTGTGGGTGATACAAGTCATACTGCTTACGAGCATGTCATACTTTGATTCGGTGGTATTGTTGGATGAAGCAGCCGGACCGACATTACGCGTACGCTTACGCGAGACTGGTTCTACCGACGTGCTTCGCACACAGGTGGCTGGCGGGTGTCAGTTTCTCCAACTTTAGTTGAATCGAGTGTGCCTATGCCCGGTCCTTGTGAAGGTTAAAACAGCACTAACTTGACGAAATATCGTTGTGGTTTTGATGCGTAGGTAAGATCGGTTCTTGCTCAGCCCATAGCAGCCACGTAAAACTTGCAACAACAAAGTAGAGGACGTCTAACTTGTTTTTGCAGGGCATGCTGTGATGTGATATGGTCAAGACATGATGCTAAATTTTATTGTATGAGATGATCATGTTTTGTAACCGAAGTTATCGGCAATCGCGAGAGCCATATGGTTGTCGCTTTATTTTATGGAATGCAATAGCCATGTAATTGCTTTACTTTATCACTAAGCGGTAGCGATAGTCGTAGAAGCAATAGTTGGCGAGACGACAACGATGCTACGATGGAGATCAAGGTGTCGCGCCGGTGACAATGGTGATCATGACGGTGCTTTGGAGATGGAGATCAAAGGCACAAGATGATGATGGCCATATCATATCACTTATATTGATTGCATGTGATGTTTATCTTTTATGCATCTTATTCTGCTTTGATTGACGGTAGCACTATAAGATGATCTCTGACTAAATTTCAAGATACAAGTGTTCTCCCTGAGTATGCACCATTGCCAAAGTTCGTTGTGCCGAGACACCACGTGATGATCGGCTGTGATAAGCTCTACCACTACAGGAATCAACTACTTTGCCATCTGCCACGGCAGACGACAAAGGCAGGAACGGCGGACGGCAAAGGTCTTTGCCATCTGCCCCGGACGGCAAAAGGCTCCGACAAAATAAGGATCGGCAAAGAGCTACTTTGCCGTCTGCTTTCTGCGACTGACGGCAAAGGGGCCTTTGCCATCAGCAGCTGACGACAAAGAAAGCAGACGGTAATAATTACGTTGTTAGTCCGTTAGGTGGCTAACGACAGCCTTTGCCATCCGCCACTGACGGCAAAATTTGTCCGGCCTTTGCCGTCCGCCGAATGACATCAGCTGGATGTCACTACACGGCAGGCCTTTGCCGACCGCGGCTGTAGGAAAAGTTGTTTACTCTTTGCCGTCAGCAGACGGCAAAGCGGCTATATAGCCCCTGGTTTTTCTGTTTTTTGTTATATCAATTCATTTTCATAGAAATTCAAACACACACACACACATATATTATATATATATATATGTGTGTGCGTGTGTGTGTGTGTGTGTATGACCAATATAGCATATCCAACATATATTACCAATAGTCATGAGCACATATATATCCAACACATATCCAACACATGTTATCAATAGTAGCAAGTTTCATCCATACATATACATAGTTTCATCAATATTACACAGTTTCATCCTTAGGTAGCAAGTTTTACAAAGTCAAAACAAAAACTAAAGACAAGCACTCCGTCAACCCAAGCTTCCGTGATCTGAAGCAAATCTGCAAAATAGGAAAGAATTAAGTTAGAAGAAGAATACTATAAGAAAAAGACTATTATGATGCAACTAAAATGTGAAGATTATTATGATGCAACTTATATCTGTAAAATAGGTCATCATCCTTGTGCTAAAAAAGAATAATGCTCCCAGAAGAATGGATGGAAAAGAGAATGTACCAGCAACTAAAGGTGTCGCTGTCGTGTGCGCATCCTCGGACTTGGGAACTCTGGTCATTTGTGGAGAAGGTGAAGGCGCTGGCGTGAAGTGTGCACTAGCATTCAAGACAGGCATGCACGCAGTAAGGACTCAAGGTGCTCGATGCACCAAGTCCTCCATGGTCACAACACTTCAGGAAACGCGGCGCCTGCTAGTTGGTACATTCAACTTATGCAACAACACCTTATTATCTTGCAAATATGAATCTGGTTCCGAAATCTTGTTCTTCCGAACATATACTACAGGTTTCTGTAGGAATTAATGAGTAACTACATAAACACATCTCATGTGAGATGCTAACTAGAAGTAATTTCTTTTATCTCTCCAAAACAGAATCAACTACACAGTCAAGAAGGCAGTTTCATATTCAACACAAAATTAGAGAAAATGTTCAGTTAATATCAAGTGCAGCACTGAGTCTCAACAAGAGCGAGAGAAGTGCAGCCAGAAGTTTCATTTTAAAACACACAAGGGGCCCTTTTTCTGCATCTCAATGACTTGATGGATTCTTCTAAATTGCTACAGATAACTATTAGTGGTGTGAGGCTACTTTGTTAGTATACACATGCACACAAGATCATCAGATTCAGTTTCAGTGTTACATGATTACAGTACTATATCCTAGGTGCTACAGACCGGATGTATATGTCCAAGTTTGCATATGGATTAAAAAACAGCAGGTGAATAATATTGGTTTGGATGCATGTTAATGATGTCAACAACCAACGTATGATCTATTGGCTAGTACAACAGACATACTAATAGTAACTAGCTCGATATATCACATGTTTAATAGTTACAACTTACTTGAGCTAAATATCTGGCATGCATGTTAATCTTTGTAGTGTGCTTTTATTTATTTTCTCAATAATGACGCATCGCTAACCAATACCTTCACACACTAGCTAGAAAATCATACTTATGTACAGAACCCTGATAGACCATCCTCAAACCAACAATGTACTGTACTAACTAGCAAGTAAATTTCAAATTCACAACACAGCCATGGCAATGGGGTACACGTGATGATGGAGATCATCTCAAGTGCATACATATGTTGGATGGATGCTGGTAATCATCCTGGTGTGCTTTGCTTTTATTGTTTTGTCTAATAATATAGTGGTAGCAAGTATATGTAGTAACTGAATTTCAACTCCAAAACACAGCAATGGCAATCAGCAATCGTAAACAGGTCATGACGGAGCTCACCTCGAGCGCATCGATAGTGAGCAGCAGGACAATGATCTTCTCGGAGAACCTCTGGCGCTCCTCGTGGTCATGCGAGAGGCGGTGCCTGTAGCAGAGGTTGTAGAAGAGGGACCTGAGCTCCTTGAGATTGGCCTTGGCGACGGTGAGATCGCGCAGGCAGCGGAGCACCTGGGAGTAGCGGGCGAGGTGCGCCATGTAGTTCATCTGGATGAGCAGCGCGGCATCCTGAGGCGACAGCTCCTTGGCCTTCCCCTTGCCGTTCCCCATAGCAAAGGCATGCATCATCAGAACAGAAGGGAAACAAATGTGAGGCGGTCAGTACATTGCTAGGAGGCAGGATTCTCAAGCTGATACTATCATTCAGAATTCAGAGCAGAGCAGAGTCTATCTATAGCCAGTACTAGCACAGATCTAGAGTGTGGACACTAGCATCCTCTAAAATTCCAACCTTTTTCTTAAATCTAGCGAGAGGTACCCATGGATCTATCTTAAATCTACTGGAAATCCCACATTTCGTTCAGATCGGGCCACAAAAATCTCATATTTTTCCCCATCGAAACCAATCATGGCCAGTACCTTGCGGATGGCGTCGCAGCCGGCCGTGTTGTCCTCGGGGATCTCCTCGATCTGGACGCACGTCCTGGCCAGCTTCTTCTTCTGCTTGGCATGCTCCTTGATCTTCATCCCCCACCCCCACCCCCCCCCGCAAGGAAGAGCAGAGGAAGTTTGTTCCACGTCGCCGGAGTTTACCCGCCACGCGCGTCCGCCCCGCAGCCATCGGGTGCAAGAGTACCATCAATGAGGCGGAACCACCCGTGGGACTTGCGGTGGGCGTCGAAGAGGGAGGAGCACAGTAGCCGCTGCCGAGCTGGAGTTGGTGGGGACGCCACCCTCAAAACCCTAGCCACGGGAAGGGGTCGGGGATGAGCTCCCGGGGCCGCGAGAGGCGGATCTGGCCGGAAGGAAGGGAAGAGCGGAGGCAGGGGAGCTCAGATCTGTGCAGCGTGCCGGCAAGGCACGCCGGAACACTCCGTAATCGAGCGGCATAGGTGGCGGTGGCGACAGTTTCGGGGGGAGGGAGAGACGAGCAAGAGAGAGAGAGAGAGAGAGAGAGAGAGAGAGTGTGGGAGAGGCATGTGGTGGTTTCTGTCTCGTTCTTCTTTTTCTTTTTTTCCTCATTTTCTTTAGATGGATGGATGTGGGATGGAGAGGTGGGGGCCGCTAGATAACAAAATTCTTTGCCGTCTGCCCTCCTTTGTCGTCCGCTTTGTTGCTCTTTGTCGTCTGCTAGCAGACGACAAAGAGGGGGGCCGTTAGGTTTTTTCTAAGCAGCTCGTTAGTGGGGCCCACCTCTCTCTTTGCCATCCGCCAGCTTCTTTGCCATCAGCAAGTTCTTTGCCGTCCGTTTTCTGTAAGCGGACGGCAAAGCCCTTCTTTGCCGTCAGCCAGCGGACGGCAACGAATTGGCAGACGGCAAATAAGCTAATTCCAGTAGTGTACGTTCATATACAACGGGTGCAAGCCAGTTTTGCACACGCAGAAATACTCGGGTTAAACTTGACGAGCCTAGCATATGCAGATATGGCCTCGGAACACTGAGACTGAAAGGTCGAGCGTGAATCATATAGTAGATATGATCAACATAATGATGTTCACCATTGAATACTACTCCATATCACGTGATGATCGGACATGGTTTAGTTGATATGGATCATGTGATCACTTAGATGATTAAAGGGATGTCTATCTAAGTCGGAGTTCTTAAGTAATTTGACTAATTGAACTTTAATTTATCATGAACTTAGTCCTGGTAGTATTAACATATGTATGTTGTAGATCAATAGCTCACGATGTTGCTCCCCGTTTATTTTGATATGTTCCTAGAGAAAAACTATGTTGAAAGATGTTAGTAGCAATGATGCGGACTTGGTCCGTGATCTGAGGATTATCCTCATTGCTGCACAGAATAATTATGTCCTTGATGCACCGCTAGGTGACGGACCTATTGCAGGAGCATATGCAGACGTTATGAACGTTTGGCAAAGCTCGATATGATGACTACTTGATAGTTTAGTGCACCATGCTTTACGGATAAGAATCGGGGCTTCAAAGACGTTTTGAATGCCACAAAGCATATGAGATGTTCCAAGATTTGAAATTAGTATTTCAGACTCATGCCCATGTCGAAAGGTACAAGACCTTGACAAGTACTTTGCCTACAAGATGGAGGAGAATAGCTTAGCTAGTGAGCATGTGCTCAGAATGTCTGAGTACTACAATCACTTGAATCAAGTGGGAGTTAATCTTCCAGATAAAATAGTGATTGACAGAGTTCTCTAGTGACTATCACCAAGTTACTAGAACTTTGTGATGAACTATAATATGCAAGGGATAACGGAAACGATTCCCAAACTCTTCGTGATGCTGAAACCGACGAAGGTAGAAATCAAGAAAAGCATCAAGTGTTGATGGTTGGCAAGACCACTGGTTTCAAGAAAAAGGGCAAAGGGAAGAAGGGGAACTTCAAAAAGAATGGCAAGCAAGTTGCTGTTCCCGTGAAGAAACCCAAAGCTAGACCCAAGCCCTGAACCGAGTGCTTCTCTTGCAAAGGAAATGGTCACCGAAAGTGGAACTGCCCTAGATACTTGGCGGATAAGAAGGATGGCAAAGTAAACAAAGGTATATTGGATATACATGTTATTGATGTGTACTTTACTAGTGTTTATAGCAACTCCTCGGGATTTGATAATCGTTCGGTTGCTAAGAGTAGTAACTCAAACGGAGTTGCGTAATGAATGTAAACTAGTTAAGGGCGAGGTGACGATGTGTGTTGGAAGTAGTTCCAAGATTGATATGGTCATGATCGCACACTCCCTATACTTTTGGGATTAGTGTTGAACCTAAATAAGTGTTATTTGGTGTTTGCGTTGAGCATGAATATGATTTGATCATGTTTATTGCAATACGGTTATTCATTTAAGTTAGAGAATAATTGTTGTTCTATTTACATGAATAAAAACTTCTATGGTCATACACCCAATGAAAATTGTTTGTTGGATCTCCATCGTAGTGATACACATATTCATAAAATTGAAGCTAAAAGATGCAAAGTTAATAAAGATAGTGCAACTTATTTGTGGCACTGTCGTTTAGGTCATATTGGTGTAAAGCGCATGAAGAAACTCCATGCTGATGGGATTTTGGAATCACTTGATTATGAATCCATTGATGCTTGCGAACCATGTCTTATGGGCAAGATGGCTAAGACTCTGTTCTCCGGAACAAGGGAGCGAGCAACTGACTTATTGGAAATAATACATACTGATGTATGCGAGACGATGAGTATTGAGGCTCGTGGTGGGTATCATTATTTTGTGACCTTCACAGGTGATTTGAGTAGATATGGGTATATCTACTTGATGAAACATAAGTCTGAAACATTTGAAAAGTTCATATAATTTCAGAGTGAAGTGGAAAATCATCGTAACAAAAAAAAATTTCTACGATCTGATCGTGGAGAATATTTGAGTTACGAGTTTGGTCTTCAGTTGAAACAATGCGGAATAGTTTCGCAACTCACGCCACCTGGAACACCACATCGTAATGGTGTGTCCGAACATCGTAACTGTACTTTATTAGATATGGTGCAATCTATGATGTCTCTTACCAATTTACCCCAATCGTTTTGGGATTATGCATTAGAGACAGTTGCATTCACGTTAAATAGGGCACCATCTAAATCCGTTGAGACGACACCATATGAACTGTGGTTTGGCAAGAAACCAAAGTTGTCGTTGCTTATAGTTTGGGGTTGCGATGCTTATGTGAAAAAGTTTTCATCCTGATAAGCTCAAACCTAAATCGGAGAAATGTGTCTTCATAGGATACCCAAAGGAGATAGTTGGGTACACCTTCTATCACAGATCCGAAGGCAAGACATTCGTTGCTAAGAATGGATCCTTTCTATAGAAGGAGTTTCTCTCGAAAGAAGTGAGTGGGAGGAAAGTATAACTTGATGAGGTAACTGTACCTGCTCCCTTATTGGAAAGTAGTTCATCACAGAAATCTGTTCCTGTGACTCCTACACCAATTAGTGAGGAAGCTAATGATGATGATCATGTAACTTCAGATCAAATTACTACTGAACCTCGTAGGTTAACCAGAGTAAGATCCGCACCAGAGTGGTACGGTAATCCTGTTCTGGAGGTCATGTTACTAGACCATGATGAACCTACGAACTATGAGGAAGCGATAATGAGCCCAAATTCCGCAAAATGGCTTGAGTCCATGAAATCTGAGATGGGATCCATGTATGAGAACAGAGTGTGGACTTTGGTTGACTTTCCCGATGATCGGCAAGCCATAGAAAATAAATGGATCTTCAAGAGGAAGATGACGCCGATAAGTAGTGTTACTATCTACAAAGCTAGACTTGTCGAAAAAGGTTTTTGACAAAGTTCAAGGTGTTGACTACGATGAGATTTTCTCACTCGTAGCGATGCTTAAGTCTGTCCGAATCATGTTAGAAAATTGCCACATTTTATGAAATCTGGCAAATGGATGTCAAAACTACATTCCTTAATGGGTTTCTTAAAGAAGAGTTGTATATGATGCAACCAGAAGGTTTTGTCGATGCTAAAGGTGCTAACAAAATGTGCAAGCTCCAGCAATCCATCTATGGACTGTGCAAGCATCTCGGAGTTGGAATATACGCTTTTATGAGTTGATCAAAGCATATAGTTTTATACAGACTCACGGTGAAGCCTGCATTTAGAAGAAAGTGAGTGGGAGCACTACAACATTTCTGATAAGTATATGTGAATGACATATTGTTGATCGGAAATAATGTAGAATTTTCTGGCACGCATAAAAGAGTATTTGAAAGGAGATTTTCAAAGAAAGACCTCGGTGAAGCTGCTTACATATTGAGCATCAAGATCTATAGAGATAGATCAAGACGCTTGATAAGTTTTTTCAATGAGTACATACCTTGACAAAATTTTGAAGTAGTTCAAAATGGAACAGTCAAAGAAGGAGTTCTTGCTTGTGTTGCAAGGTGTGAAGTTGAGTAAGACTCAAAGCCCAACCACGGCAGAAGATAGAGAGAGAATGAAAGTCATCCCTATACCTCAGCCATAGGTTCTATAAAGTATGCCATGCTGTGTACCAGATCTATTTTTATACCCTACACTGAGTTTGGCAAGGGAGTACAATAGTGATCTAGGAGTAGATCACTGGACAGCGGTCAAAATTATCCTTAGTGGAATAAGGATATGTTTCTGTATTATGGAGGTGACAAAAGGTTCGGCGTAAAGGGTTACGTCGGTGCAAGTTTTGACACTGATCCAGATGACTCTGAGTCTCAATCTGGATGCATATTGAAAGTGGGAGCAATTAGCTAGAGTAGCTCCGTGCAGAGCATTATTGACATAGAAATTTGCAAAATACATACAGATCTGAATGTGGCAGACCCATTGACTAAACTTCTCTCACAAGCAAAATATGATCACACCTTAGTACTCTTTGGGTGTTAATCACATAGCGATGTGAACTACATTATTGACTCTAGTAAACCCTTTGGGTGTTGGTCGCATGACGATGTGAACTATGGGTGTTAATCACATGGTGATGTGAACTATTGGTGTTAAATCAAATGGCGATGTGAACTAGATTATTGACTATAGTGGAAGTGGGAGACTGAAGGAAATATGCCCTAGAGGCAATAATAAAGTTATTATTTATTTCCTTATTTCATGATAAATGTTTATTATTCATGCTAGAATTGTATTAACCGGAAACTTGATACATGTGTGAATACATAGACAAACAGAGTGTCACTAGTATGCCTCTACTTGACTAGCTCGTTGAATCAAAGATGGTTAAGTTTCCTAGCCATAGACATGAGTTGTCATTTGATTAACGGGATAACATCATTAGAGAATGATGTCATTGACTTGACCCATTCTGTTAGCTTAGCATTTGATCGTTTAGTATGTTGTTATTACTTTCTTCATGACTTATACATGTTCCTATGACTATGAGATTATGCAACTCCCGACTACCGGATGAACACCTTGTGTGCTATCAAACGTCACAACGTAACTGGGTGATTATAAAGATGCTCTACAGGTGTCTCTGAAGGTGTTTGTGGGGTTGGCATAGATCAATATTAGTATTTGTCACTCCGAGTATCGGAGAGGTACCTCTGGGCCCATCTCGGTAATGCACATCACTATAAGCCTTGCAAGCAATGTGACTAATGAGTTGGTTGCGGAATGATGCATTACGAAATGAGTAAAGAGACTTGCCGGTAATGAGATTGAACTAGGTATTGAGATACCGACGATCGAATCTCGGGCAAGTAACATACCGATGACAAACGGAACAACGTATGTTGTTATGCGGTTTGACCTATAAAGATCTTCGTAGAATATGTGGGAACCAATATGAGCATCCAGGTTCCGCTATTGGTTATTGACCGGAGACGTGTCTTGGTCTTGTCTACATAGTTCTCGAACCCGTAGGGTCCACACGCTTAAAGTTCTATGACAATCAGTATTACGAGTTTATGTGTTTTGATGTACCGAAGGTAGTTCGGAGTCCCGGATGAGATCGGGGACATGACGAGGAGTCTCCAAATGGTCGAGACGTAAAGATCGATATATTAGACGACTATATTCAGACATCGGAAATGTTCCGAGTGATTCGGGTATTTATCGGAGTACCGGAGAGTTAAGGAAATTCGTCGGGGAGTATATGGGCCTTATTGGGCTTTAGGGGAAAGAGAGAGGGGAGGCTGTGCCCCGGCCCCAAAGCCTAGTCCGAATTGGACTAGGGGAGGGGCCGCGCCCCCTCCTTCCTTCTCTTCTCTTTTCCCTTTCCTTCTCTCCTACTCCTACTACATGGAAGGGGGGGAATCCTACTCTCGGTGGGAGTAGGACTCCCCAGGGCCCGCCATAGTAGAGGGTCGGCCCTCCCTCTCCTCCACTCCTATATATACGGGGGAGGGGGGCACCCCATGGATACACAAGTTGATCATTGATCTCTTAGCCATGTGCAGTGCCCCCCTCCACCATAATCCACCTCGGTCATATCGTCATAGTGCTTAGGCGAAGCCCTGCGCTGGTAGCTTAATCATCATTGTCATCATGCCGTCGTGCTGTTAAAGCTCTCCCTCGACACTCTACTGGATCGTGAGTTCGTGGGACGTCACCGAGCCGAACGTGTGCAGATCACGGAGGTGCCGTAACTTCGGTGCTAGGATCGGTCGATCGTGAAGACGTATGACTACATCAACCGCGTTGTCATAATGCTTCCGCTTACGGTCTACGAGGGTACGTGGACAACACTCTCCCCTCTCGTTGCTATGCATCACCATGATCTTGCGTGTGCGTAGAATTTTTTGTTTGAAATTACTACGTACCCCAACAGACGAATCTACGAACTATGAGGAAGCGATGATGAGCCCAGATTCTGCGAAATGGCTTGAGGCCATGAAATCTGACATGGGATCCATGTATGAGAACAAAGTGTGGACTTTGGTTGACTTGCCCGATGATCGGCAAGCCATAGAAAATAAATGGATCTTCAAGAAGAAGACTGACGCGGATGGTAATGTTACTGTCTACAAAGCTCGACTTGTGGTGAAAGGTTTTCGACAAGTTCAAGGAGTTGACTACGATGAGACCTTCTCACCTATAGCGATGCTTAAGTCTGTCCGAATCATGTTATCAATTGCCGCATTTTATGATTATGAAATTTGGCAAATGGATGTCAAAACTGCATTCCTTAATGGATTTCTTAAAGACGAGTTGTATATGATGCAACTAGAAGTTTTTGTCGATCCTAAAGGTGCTAAGAAAGTGTGCAAGCTCCGGCAATCCATTTATGGACTGGTGTAAGCCTCTCGGAGTTGGAATATACGCTTTTATAGTGTGATCAAAGCATATGGTTATATACAGACTTTTGGAGAAGCCTGTATTTCAACAAAGTGAGTGGGAGCTCTGTAGCATTTCTAATATTATATGTGGATGACATATTGTTGATTGGAAACGATATAGAATTTCTAGATAGCATAAAAGGATACTTGAATAAGAATTTTTCAACGAAAGACCTCGATGAAGCTGCTTATATATTGGGCATCAAGACTTATAGAGATAGATCAAGACGCTTAATTGGACATTCACAAAGCACATACCTTGATAAAGTTTTGAAGAAGTTCAAAATGGACCAATCAAAGAAAGGATTCTTGCATGTGTTACAAGGTGTGAAGTTGAGTCAGACTCAATGCCCGACCACTGCAGAAGATAGAGAGAAAGTGAAAGTCATTCCCTATGCCTCAGCCATAGGTGCTATCATGTCTGCAATGCTATGTACCAGACCTGATGTGTGCCTTGATATAAGTTTAGCAGGGAGGTACCAAAGTAATCCAGGAGTGGATCACTGGACAGCGGTCAAGAACATCCTGAAATACCTGAAAAGGACTAAGGATATGTTTCTCGTTTATGGAGGTGACAAAGAGTTCTTTGTAAATGGTTAGGTCGATGCCAACTTTGACACTGATCCGGATGACTCTAAGTCACAAACCGGATATGTATTTATATTGAATGGTGGAGCTGTCAGTTGGTGCAGTTCCAAGCAGAGTGTCGTGGAGGGATCTACGTGTGAAGCGGAGTACATAGCTGCTTTGGAAGCAGCAAATGAAGGAGTTCATATCTGATCTAAGTGTAATACCTTAGTGCATCGGTCCCAATGAAAATCTTTTGTGACAATACTGGAGCAATTGCCTTAGCAAAGGAATCCAGATTTCACAAGAGAACCAAACACATCAAGAGACGCTTCAACTCCATCCGCGATCAAGTCAAAGAGGGAGACATAGAGATTTGCAAAATACATACAGGTCTGAATGTTGCAAACCCCTTGACGGAAGAGTTAGTTGTGGGATGACACATTACAGAATGAGTAAAGAGACTTGCCGGTAATGATATTGAACTAGGTATGGGGATACCGACGACCGAATCTCGGGCAAGTAACATACCGATGACAAAGGGAATATCATATGTTGTCATTGCGGTTTGACCGATAAAGATTGTAACATAAGTCATTCTTGCATATCATATTTTATTGTATCTTCGTTCCGCAATCCTCGAAATCCTAAGCAACTCAAGGACCCTCGGAGAGAGTTGGGGATTTTTCCGGTTTTCATATTTGATTTTTATCAAATAATGAAACGAGGATTTTGATTTTAATTATTTTCTCGCCGAAAAATATTTCATAATAAAAATAAATGAGAGGAGATAATATGACTTCTTCAAAACAATTAAAATATTGGAGGAAAAATGTTAAAATCATTTGTTGGATTTTTTATTTTTATTTGGATTTTATTTGCATTAGAAAAATTGCACGTTTTCAAAAATTGCATTTTAGGGCCAAGAAAATGTTCATCTCGTTCTAAATATTTCATTTAGACGGTGAAAATTTGTGTTGGCATTTTTAGATTTTCTTATTTTATTTTATAGGATTTTTTTTCTGTCGGCGGAATTTTTTTTAAAGAAGTTTCCCAGCATCGATCCTAAGGCCCACAGCAGGCGGCTGCCCAGCCTCCGCCGCCTCACATGTGGCCACTTCCGCCGCCGACTCGGACCGGAGTCCGAGCCGGACTCCGCCTCGGCGCCGCCTTGCCCCCTCCTCCAGGCCACCCCCTCGCTGTAAAATGCCGGCACCCCCACCGCCACCCACCACCACCACCTGCCATCACGCCTCGAGCCGAGCCGCCCGAGCCCGAACTCCCGCCGCCCGAGCCACCGCCCGCCACCCCACGCCACCAACCGCCACCCCGAGCCCCGCCACAGACTGAACCTCCCGCCAGAGCCCGCCGGAGCCAAGCCGAGTTAGCCGCCCGCCGTCGCCGGTTTTCTGAGAAAAAACCATTTTGGTTCTTTTAGAAACCCTAGTTTTAAATAGATCGGTTTTTCTCCAGTTTATTTATTTAGCGAGCGTTCGCTCGTTCGTTCGTTTTAACGAACGCGTTCTTCTTTTAGGTCCAGATAACGAACGTTCGTTCGTTAGTCTGTTCGTCAGTTTTTCTTTTCTCGGATTTATTCCGTGGTTTTTTTTATCGCGATTTCTGATCCGATCTTAGTTTATGTTTATCTTTTCGCTCGTTAATCGGAATCAGGCGATTCAAGCGCCTAGATCTTCGTCTCGAGACCCTCTTTCTGTTTAAACAACTTAAACAAGATTTTGATACTGTAAAATTTGACCTTAGTTCAGATTAGTAAACGGATCTTGTTTCTTTCGCCGTTTGAGTTTCGTTGCTCCGTTTGGTTTGATTCTTTTTGCGAACCAGAGTTCTTAAGTTGAACTTTCTGGTCAGCCTCGTTTATTTGAGTTTTGCTTGCGCATATTTGCTTGTTGCTTATGTATGTTATTGTTTGCTTGCGATAGAATTCCCGGAGTGCGAAGCGTGTTACTACGAGTCTCTAGGATTCACGGATCGTCAGCAAGGCAAGTAACACATTGATCATACTCTTTTCATACCCAGCTTTTATGCATTAGCGCAATCCTCAAACATTGCATGGTTAGGATGTCATTAACTTGTGGGTTGGGAAGTAGTAGTTGAGGTAGAACCTATTGCCCTGTTATTATCAAACCCTTGGGAGTTACTTCTACGTGTTGCTTATATTGCTATGCTATGCTCATAGACGTGGTTGGGTTTGAGTGAATCCATGACAGATGTGAGATTTTTTAATGGTTCAATTTAAGGTGGCAACTTTAATACACATCTGGGTGGATTGAGGCACCTAGGGAACCCAGTGTTGTCTGTTTTATTTTTGGAAATCCCGGGGTACCCGTGTGATCTTCCTATGGACCGCCACCCACGCTTAAAGGGAACTGAGATTATTCATGCTAGAAACTTCCGTGTGCAGCCACAAGCTACTATGGGCTCTAGCATAGTTGAGTAAGTTACGTGAAGCTCTTGAGGAGGTAGATCAGCAGGTAGTGGGTTTTGTAGGTTTGGTATGGTCTATCCGGAGTAGAGTGTTAATGTTTCTGAAAGACTATGTCTTGGTCATCCGTTTCTCAAACACCATGTAGTGCGAGAAATCAACGAAGGCGATCGAGTCTTGTGGGGAAAAGTGCGCAAACCTCTGTAGAGTGTACAATCTAATCATGGTTAGCCGTGTCCCCGGTTATGGACAATTTGAGTATCTAGTACTTGAGTTATCACATGTATCTCATCACTCTTAATTAATATTGTTGGGTTGTTAACTATTTTAATTGGGATTGAGTTGGGGTTATACCTTCTCAATGTTTCAACCACCATGATAGTTAAATTAAAATATATTCCTTTGTTGTAGGGAAAAATTGGCTTTTCGCAAAACTATAACCATAGAGCTTTCCACCAGCCAAATATGCATGTAGTGATAGCATTATTCTGTTCTTGCTCTACTGTGTTATATTGCCAGCATATTCCATGTGCTGACCCGTTTTCGGGCTGCAACGTATTATGTTGCAGACTTTTCAGATGAGGAGTAAGGTTCGTTAGGTCGTTGCCGTTGGAGTTGATGGACTCACTTTATCTTCCAAGCCTTCCGCTGTTATCGCATTAGATGGCCTTAAGCCATATTATTGTAATACGTTCTCTTTTGAGACATTTGATGTAATAAGTGTGTGATTGCTACTCTGTTATAAATCCTTCGAGTACTGTGTGTGTCAGCGTTACTGATCCAGGGATGACACTGAAACACAGAGACTTGACCATCTGAGGTCGGGTCGCTACAAAGATCTTCATAGAATATGTAGGAACCAATATGAGCATCCAGGTTCCGCTGTTGGTAATTGATCGGAGATGTGTCTCGGTCATGTCTAGATAGTTCTTAAACCCGTAGGGTCCGCACGCTTAACGTTCAATGACGATTTGTATTATGAGTCATGTGTTTTGGTGACCGAAGATTGTTCGGAATCCCGGATGAGATCAGGACATGACAAGGAGTCTCGAAATGGTCGAGAGGTAAATATTAATATATTGAACGATAGTATTTGGACACCAGAATGGTTTCGGGACGTTTTGGATATTTATCGGAGTACCGAGGGGTTATCGGAACCCCCCGGGGAAGTAATGGGCCAACATGGGCCATAGGGGAGAGAGAGGGGAGCCCGCAAGGGGTGGCGTGCGCCCCCCATGGGCTGTCCAAATTGGACAAGGGGAAGGGGGAGCGACCTCCTTTCCTTTCCCCCTCTCCCTCCCTCTTTCCCCCTCCATGAGAAGGAAAAAAGGGGTGCGAATCCTACTAGGACTAGAGTCCTAGTAGGACTCCCCCCTCTTGGCGCACCCCTGGTGGCCGGCCTCCTCATCTCCCTCCTTTATATACATGGGCAAGACACCCCTTAGAGACACACCAATTGTTCCAAGCCGTGTGCGGCGTCTCTCTCCACAGTTTACTCCTCCGGTCATATTCACGTAGTGCTTAGGCGAAGCCCTGCACGGATCACATCACGATCACCGTCACCACGCCGTCGTGTTGACGAAACTCTCCCTCGACCCTCTGCTGGATCAAGAGTTCGAAGGACATCATCGAGCTGAACGTGTGTTGAACACGGAGGTGCCGTACGTTCAGTACTTGATCGGTTGGATCGCGAAGATGTTCGACTACATCAACTGTGTTAACCTAACACTTTCTAACACCCCTTAGAAACACTCTCCCCTCTCGTTGCTATGCATCTCCTAGATAGATCTTGCGTGATCGTAGGAATTTTTTTGAAATTGCAAGCCACGTTCCCCAACATACTCTACCCTCGAAAACTGTTGCGATCCCCTAGACTTGTGGTTTATCACACCACTAGAGGAACGACAACATACATCTCATCAAAATGTCGGACGAATACCAAATTCACATGATTACTTATAAGAAGACTTCTCCCATGTCCTCGGGAACAAACGTAACTACTCACAAAGCATATTCATGTTCATAATCAGAGGAGTATTAATTATCATTAAGGATCTGAACATATGATATTCCACCGAATAAACCAACTAGCATCAACTACAAGGAGTAATCAACACTACTAGCAACCCACAGGTACCAATATGAGGTTTCGAGACAAAGATCGGATACATGAGATTAACTACGGTTTGAGAGGAGATAGTGCTAGTGAAGACGTTGATGGAGATTGACCCCCTCTGGATGAGAGGATCGTTGGTGATGACGATGGCTTCGATTTCCGCCTCTAGGAGGTATGTTTCCCTGGCACAAGTCGGAGCCCTAGATGGGTTCTGCCCAAGTTCCGCCTCGAGACAGCGCCACTTCGTCCCGAAAGCTTCCATTTGATTTTTTCCAGGTCAAAACACACCATATAGCAGAAGATGGGCATCGGGGGCCTGCCAGGTGGCCCACAAGGCAGGGGGGCGCGCCCATGGGGTAGGGTGTGCCCCCCACCCTTATGGATGGCTGGTGGCCCCCCTCTGGTGCTTTCTTCGCCCAATTTTTTTTATGTTCCAAAATAATTTTCCATGATGTTTTCAGGACTTTTGGAGTTGTGCAGAATAGGTCTCTAATATTTGCTCCTTTTCCAGTCCAGAATTCTAGCTGCCGGTATTCTCCCTCTTCATGTAAACCTTATAAAATAAGAGAGAAAAGGCATAAGTATTGTGATATAATGTCTAATAACAGCCCATAATGCAATAAATATCAATATAAAAGCATTATGCAAAATTGACGTATCAACTCCCCCAAGCTTAGACCTCGCTTGTCCTCAAGCGAAAGCCAAAATCGAAAATATGTCCACATGTTTAGAGATAGACGTGTCGATAAAATAAAATAAGGACATGAGGGCATCATGATCATCTTTAGAACAACAACATATAGTGTCATATAATTTCTTGTGCTAAATCAACAATTCATTCACAAGGTAAAGTGAGAATCAGAAACTTTATTGAAAACTAACAAACTATGATCTCAGTCATTGAAGCGATTGCAATTTATCGTAACATCAGAAAGAGTCGATTCAAGAGCTTTTCAGCAAGTCTACATACTGAACCATCATTAAGTCTTTCACAATTGCTAACACTCACGCAATACTTATGGGTGCAAAGCTTCAATTGGACACAGAGAAAGATAGGAGCTTATAGTTCCGCCTCCCAACCTTTTACCTCAAGGGTAATGTCAACAATAATACTTTATGATAACCTAAATCCGAGTGGATATATATATATATATATATATATATATATATATATATATATATATATATATATATATATATATATATATCCGAATCTCTCCAACACATAGTGCTTGACAAAAGAAAAAGTGTATAAAGGGAAAGGTGATGATCACCATGACTCTTGTATAAGGGTAGAAGATAAAAGTAAAAGATAGGCCCTTCGCAGAGGGAAGCAGAGGTTGTGATACAATTTTATGGTTGGATGCACAAAATCTTAATGAAAAAGAATATCACTTTATTGCCGCTTACGATAAAGAACTTTATTATGCAGTTTGTCGCTTTTTTCCATCCATATCACAAGTTTGTATAAAGCTTATTTTCTTCACACTAATGGATCATACATATTCAGAGAGCAATTTGTATTGCTTGCACCGATGACAACTTACTTGAAGGATGTTACTCAATCCATAGGTAGGTATGGTGGACTCTCATGGCGAAACTGGTCTAAGGGATGTTTGGAAGCAAAAGTAGTATATGTACTTGGTGCAGAGAATTTGGCTAGCATAAGAGAGAAAAGGCAAGCTCAACATGTTGGAGGATCCACGACAATATAACTTCTATTCGGATATAAGAGAACATAACCCATTATGTTTTCTTCCTTGTCCAACATCAACTTTTTAGCATGTCATATTTTAACGAGTGCTCACAATTACAAAAGATGTCCAAGATAGTATATTTATATGTGAAGCCTCTCTTTCTTTATTACTTCCTATTAATTGCAACAATGACCAAAACTATGTTTGTCAACTCTCAACAAATTTTATTCATCATACTATTTATATGTGAAGTCATTACTCTCCATAAGATCAATATATGATCTTTTTGTTTCTTTTTATTCCTTCCTTTTATTTAATTCCCTCAAGATCATAGCAAGAAAGCAAAGCCCTCAACTCAAAACTACTCTTTATTATATATAACTCACGGACTTGATTACATAGATAGAGATCAAAATAAAACTCAAAGCTAGATCATACTAAAGACTTTATTCTACAAGATCAAGATATAACCAAAAGGATCGAACTAACAAAAACGATAAAGTAAAAGTGTGATGGTGATACGATACCGGGGCACCTCCCCCAAGCTTGGCAGTTGCAAGGGGAGTGCCCATACCCATGTATTTATGTCTCTTCCTTCGGAGGTGGTGATGATGGGGTTGTTGATGTGGTATCCTTCTTCCTTAGCTTGCACTTGAGGATAGAACTTTCCTCCCTTAAGTCATCGATCTCCCGCTCAAGCCTTAATATCTTTTTACATATAGTTCCTATTTGTTTTCCTGCAAGAGACGATAAGGGATAAACTCAATCTTATGTTTCTTTGCTTTAGGAAGACTTGACTTTTTGAACTCCACGTGCATGTCCCCTGGTTGGGATAGTGGGACTTCCTCTTCATTGGAACTTGTCTCTTCCTTTCCTTTTGGATCACAATCTTCTTCTTCCTCCATGGTCCAACAATAATGCTCCAAAGCCCCATAGACATTGGGGTTTGCAATGTAATGGGCTACATAGCTCTCTCCCTCCGAATCTTGGGACGACATATTGCTCTAATCTGCTGCAAAAAAGACTCAAAACGAGAACAGGGGATTCTGCCGTTGTATGGTGGTCAAAACCTTCGGGAGATTATATAATGAATTTTTACCGACCATAAGAAGTGTTGTGCAAGAAAACGGAGTCCGGAGGGCACACGAGGTGGCCACAAGGCAGGGGGCGCGCCCTCCACCCTTGTGTTCTCCTCGTGCATCTTTCGGACTACTTTTAATTTTCCTATTTTTTAAATATTCCAAAACGGAGAAAAATTGCCATTGGAAATGTTTTGGAGTCGGTTTACTTACCGTACCACATACCTATTCCTTTTCAGAGTCTGAAACGTTCTGGAAAGTATCCCTTATGTACTCCTCCAGTGTTATGGTATTAATTATATTGGTCTCAACATTTATGGGAGTACCTGAGATATAATGTTTGATTCTTTGACCGTTACCACCTTCAGATTTGTGCCATCGGCGTTGTTGATCTTGATGGCACCGGAACGATAGACCTCCTCGATAATGTAATGACCTTCCCATTTCGAGAGAAGTTTTCCTGCAAAAAATCTTAAACGAGAGTTCTATAGCAAAACATGATCACCTACATTAAAATTACGCTTTTGTATCCTCTTGTCATGCCATCTTTTAACTTTTTCTTTAAACAGCTTGGCATTCTCATAGGCTTGGGTTCTCCATTCATCAAGAGAGCTAATGTCAAATAACCTCTTCTCACCGGCAAGTTTGAAATCATAGTTGAGCTCTTTAATAGCCCAATATGCCTTATGTTCTAATTCAAGAGGTAAGTGACATGCTTTTCCATAAACCGTTTTATATGGAGACATACCCATAGCATTCGTATAAGCAGTTCTATAAGCCCATAATGCACCATCAAGTTTCTTAGACCAATTCTTTCTAGATCTATTAACAGTCTTTCGCAAAATCAATTTAATCTCTCTATTGCTTAACTCTACTTGACCACTAGACTGAGGGTGATATGGAGATGCAATTCTATGGTTAACATCATATTTAGCAAACATTTTACGGAAAGCACCATGAATAAAATGTGAACCACCATCAGTCATTAAATATCTAGGGACTCCAAACCTCGGAAAAATAACTTCTTTTAGAATCTTAATAGAAGTGTTATGATCAGCACTGCTAGTTGTAATAGCTTATACCCACTTAGTAACGTAATCAATAGCAACTAAAATATGTGTATACCCATTATAGGAAGGAAAATGTCCCATATAATCAAAGCCCCAAATATTAAATGGTTCAATAACAAGTGAATAATTCATAGGCATTTCCTGACGTCTACTAATATTACCAATTCTTTGGCATTCATCACAAGACAATACAAACTTACGAGCATCCTTGAAGAGAGTAGGCCAATAAAAACCGGATTGCAATACCTTGTGTGAGGTTCTATCTCCAGCGTGGTGTCCTCCGTAAGACTCGGAGTGGCATTTGCGTATGATCTGTTCCTGTTCATGCTCAAGTATACAACATCTAATAACACCCTCTACTCCTTCTTTATAAAGGTGTGGGTCATCCCAAAAGTAATGTCTTAAATCATAGAAAACTTTTTCTTTTGCTCGTATGTGAAACTAGGTGGTATAAATTTAGCAACAACGTAATTACCATAATCAGCATAACAAGGAGTATTACGAGAAGCATTTATGACAGCTAATTGCTCATCAGGAAAGCTATCATCAATAGGCAGTGGGTCATCAAGAACATTCTCTAACCTAGACAAGTTGTCTGCAATGGGGTTCTCAGCTCCCTTTCTATCAATAATATGCAAATCAAATTCTTGTAACAAGAGAACCCATCTAATAAGTCTAGGTTTAGCATCTTTCTTTTCCATAAGATATTTAATGGCAGCATGATCAGTGTGAACAATTACTTTGGAATCAATAATATAAGATTTGAACTTATCACAAGAAAAAATAACTGCTAAAAATTCCTCTTCAGTAGTATAGCATAATTTCTTTGGGCACTGTCTAGAGTTTTACTAGCATAATGAATAACATTCAATTTCTTATAAACTCTTTGTCCTAGAACAATACCAACAACATAATCACTAGAATCACACATAATTTCAAAGGGGTAAATTCCAATCAGGTGGCTGAACAATAGGAGCAGAAATCAAGGCTTTCTTAAGTATTTCAAATGCTTCTACACAATCATCATCAAAAACAAAAGGAACATCTTCTTGCAAGAGATTAGGGAGACGCCTAGAAATTTTGGAGAAGTCTTTAATAAACCTCCTATAGAAACCAACATGACCAAGGAAACTTCTTATACCTTTGATATTTTAGGACACGACATCTTTTTAATAGCATCTACGTTAACTTTATGAACTTCAATATCTCTTTCAGAAATTTTATGCCCCAAGACAATACCTTCATTTACCACAAAGTGGCACTTCTCGCAATTCAAGACAAGATTAGTTTCTTCGCATCTCTGCAAAACTTGATCAAGGTTGCCTAAGCAATCATCAAAAGAAGTTATGTAAACAGAGAAATCATCTATGAAAACCTCAACAATATTTTCACAAAAATCAGAGAATATAGTAGTCATACATCTTTGAAAGGTAGCAGATGCATTGCATAAACAAAAAGGCATACGTCTATAAGCAAAAGTACCGAAAGGGCAAGTAAAAGTGGTCTTTTCTTGGTCCTCTTTTGACACAGGTATTTGAGAGAAACCATAATAACTATTTAGAAAGCAAAAATGTGTATGTTTGGATAATCTTTGTAACATTTGATCAATAAAAGGTAGATGGTAATGATCTTTTCTAGTAGCTTTGTTTAGTTTGCGAATTAATTACCATTCTATAACCTGTAGCAATTCTTTGTGGAATCAATTCATTCTTATCATTAGGGACAACAGTAATACCTCACTTATTAGGGATACAATGAACGGGACTTACCCATCTACTATTAGCAATAGGATAAATTATGCATGCCTCTAGAAGCTTTATATATTTCATTTCTTACCACTTCCTTCATCTTAGGATTCAACCTTCGTTGGTGATCAACAACTGGTTTAGCATCAAGCTGTTTATTAATTTTGTGCTGACATAGAGTGGGACTAATGCCCTTAAGATCATCAAGAGTATATCCAATAGCTGCACAGTGCCTCCTCAGAGTTTTCAATAATTTATTTTCTTCATGCTCTGAAAGGTTAGCACTAATAATAACAGGATATATCTTCTTTTCATCGAGATAAGCATATTTCAAAGTATCATGTAATTGTTTAAGCTCAAACACGGGATCACCCTTGGGTGGTGGAGGATCCCCAAGGATCTCAACAGGAAAATTGTGTTTCAAAACAGGCCCTTGATTAAATAATATTTCATCTAATTCCCTTCTTTCATTCATAAACATATCATTTTCATGGTCTAGAAAATATTGTTCTAAAGGATCAGTAGGAGGTACGGCAATAGAAGCCAGATCAACAATTTCATCCTTACTAGGAAATTCTTTATCATGAGGTTGTCTACGGAATTTAAAGAAATTAAAATCATGAGACATATCCCCAAAACTTACAGTAACAATTTCTTTCTCGCAGTCTATCTTAGCATTAATAGTAAGAAAAGGTCTACCAAATAGAATGGGACAAAAATCATCTTGTGGGGAAGCAAGAACAATAAAATCAGTAGGGTATTTTACTTTCCCACACAAGACTTCAACATCTCTAACAATCCCAATCGGTGATATAGTATCTCTATTAGCAAGCTTAATAGTAACATCAATATCTTCTATCTCAGCAGGTGCAACATTATTCATAATGTATTTATATAGAGTAAAAGGAATTGCACTCACACTAGCACCCACATCACATAACCCATGATAACAGTGATCTCCTATTTTAACAGAAACAACAGGCATGCCAACAACGGGTCTATGTTTATCTTTAATATCGGGTTTAGCAATCCTAGCAACTTTATCACAGAAATAAATAATATGCCCATCAATATTATCAAACAAGAGATCTTTAACCAAAGCAATATTAGGTTCAACTTTAATTTGCTAAGAGGGTGTAGGTGTTCTAGTATAACTCTTACGAACCATAATTGAAGCTTTAGCATGATCCTTTATTCTAACAGGAAATGGTGGTTTCTCAATATAAGCAGTAGGAATAATAGGATCAACATTATAAGTAATAGTTTCTTCTTTAACTTTAATAGGTTCTACTACTTTCACTTCAATGGGAGGATGATATTTAACCCACTTCTCCTTAAGGAGATCAACATGAGTAGAAAAACATTCACATAAAGAAGCTACTATCTCAGAGTCAAGTCCATATTTAGTGCTAAATTAGCGAAAAGCACCAGTATCCATAAACGATTTAACACAATCAAACTTAAGTTTTATACCTGACTCCTTACCTTTGTCGCGTTCCCAAGCTTTAGAGTTGCATTTAATTCTTTCCAAAAAATCCCATTTGAATTCAATATCCTTCTTCATAAAAGAACCAGTACAAGAAGTATCGAGCATGGATTGATCATTACGAGAAAGTCAAGCATAAAAATTCAGAATAATAATTTCTCTTGAGAGCTCATGATTGGGGCATGAATATAACATTGCCTTAAGCCTCCTCCAAGCTTGAGCGATACTTTCTCCTTCACGAGGCCAAAAATTATATATATAATTCCGATCAGATGAACCAGATGCATAGGATAAAACTTCTGATGAAATTCCAATTTCAATCAGTTGTAATTCCATGATCCAATATCATCACATAGCCTATGCCATGTCAATGCATTTCCCTTCAAAGATAAAGGGAAGACCTTCTTATTGACATCATCCTCGGGCAAACCTGCAAGCTTAAATAATCCACAAACTTCATCCACATATATTAGATGCATATCAGGATGTAATGTTTCGTCTCCTGCATAAGGATTAGCCAGCAGTTTCTCTATCATACCCGAAGGAATTTCAAAATAAATATTTTCAGTAGGTGTGGTAGGTTGAGGAGCAACTCTTTACTCTACCGGTCAAGGTGAAGATACCCCGAACGGGCCCCTCAAAGGATTATTTTCCATAGTGACAAGTGACAGTATATTTCAGCACACTATATAAATGTTTCCTTACCAAATTTCACTTACCAAAGGCGCTTCACTCCCCGGCAACGGTGCCAGAAAAGAGTCTTGATGGCCCACAAGTATAGGGGATCTATCTAGTCCTTTAAATAAGTAAGAGTGTCGAACCCAACAAGGAGCGGAAGGAAATGACAAGCGGTTTTCAGCAAGGTATTCTCTGCAAGCACTGAAATTATCGGTGACAGATAGTTGTGTGATAAGATAATTCGTAATGGGTAACAAGTAAAAAATGTAACTAAGGTGCAGCAAGGTGGCCCAATCCTTTTTGTAGCAAAGGACAAGCCTGGGCGTACTCTTATATAAAGCAAAGCACTCCCGAGGACACATGGTAATTATTGTCAAGTTAGTTTTCATCATGCTCATATGGTTCGCGTCCGTTACTTTGATAATTTGATATGTGGGTGGACTGGTGCTTGGGTGCTGCCATTCCTTGGACAAGCCTCCCACTTATGATTAACCTCTCTTGCAAGCATCCGCAACTACGAAAGAAGAATTAAGATAAATCTAACCATAGCATGAAACATATGGATCCGAATCATCCCCTTACGAAGCAACACATAAACTAGGGTTTAAGCTTCTGTCACTCTAGCAACCCATCATCTACTTATTACTTCTCAATTCCTACCCTAGGCCCAAATCATGTGAAGTGTCATGTAGTCGACGTTCACATAATACCACTAGAGGAAAGACAACATACGTCTCACCAAAATATCGAACGAATACCAAATTCACATGATTACTTATAACAAGACTTCTCCCATGTCCTCAGGAACAAACGTAACTACACACAAAGCATATTCATGTTCATAATTAGAGGAGTACTAATTATCATTAAGGATCTGAACATAAGATCTTCCACCGAATAAACCAACTAGCATCAACTACAAGGAGTAATCAACACTACTAGCAACCCACGGGTACCAATATGAGGTTTTGAGATGAAGGTCGGATACAAGAGATGAACTAGGGTTTGATAGGAGATGGTGCTGGTGAAGACATTGATGGAGATTGACCCCTCTCTATGAGAGGATCGTTGGTGATGACAATGGCTTCGATTTCCCCCTCCGGGAGGGAAGTTTCCCCGGCAGAACATCTCTGCCGGGGCCCTAGATTTGTTCTGCCCAAGTTCCGCCTCGAGACGGTGGCGTTTCATCCCGAAAGCTTCCTTCTAAATTTTTCCAGGTCAAAACACACCATATAGCAGAAGACGGGCATCGGGGTCTGCCAGGTGGCCCACAAGGCAGGGGGCATGCCCAAGGTGGTTGGGCGCGCCCCCACCCTTGTGGATGGCTGGTGGCCCCCCTCTGGTGCTTTCTTCGCCCAATATTTTTTATATATTCCAAAATAATTCTCCGTGAATTTTTAGGACTTTTGGAGTTGTGCAGAATAGGTCTCTCGTATTTGCTCCTTTTCCAATCCTGAATTCCAGCTGACGGTATTCTCCCTCTTCATGTAAACCTTATAAAATAAGAGATAAAAGGCATAACTATTGTGATATATTGTGTAATAACAGCCTATAATGCAACAAATAGCAATATAAAAGCATGATGCAAAATGGACGTATCAACGGGAGCGAAGGAGAAGTGACCCCCACGGCAATAGTAGGGATTCTTCCTCTCTGACATTTGCGACCGTCGGTGATGGTCGCTCCTCCGCTCATTCGAACGTGCATTACACCAAAATGTCTAGCACCTTCGAATGAAGAAGAAGCAACCCTCATGACAACAGTCATGATTCTTCCTCTCTCATATTTCGATGGTATATGGTGGACACTCCCTTATAGATATTTCGACCGTCGGTGATGGTCACTTCCCCTCCCCCTCTCGTGCATTACCAAGGTATATCACAAGAAGAAGGAAGAGAAGCGACCCCCACGACAACAGTCAACATTCTTCCTTCAAGAGCAGATCGAAAGTCAGACAAGGAGCCCCGACAGAATGATAGTCAACCTGTTACATAAATCAAGTAACGACATTAAAAATGACCTATATATGGGTTGCCGGAATGTCATTTAATTCCTATTCCAGCAAATCACGGGCACTCGGTATTTCCTACTTTATAGCACAAGTCATGCTGAAATCCACGGAAAATTCTGGCATGACTTTTGCTAAAACAGGACATATCGAGCGCCTGAAATTTGCCGAAAGAGAAATTAATCAACATTCCGGCAAAACATAGGCCACTCGGAGATGTTCCCTGCAAAATGCATCCATGCATCCATTTTGTCAGATTTTTTAAAAATCAATAATGAAACAAAAGTGCAACAATAAAAAATGCATCCATTCTAGCAAACATACATACATATACATATATATTAAAATAAAACTAAACCAAAAACTAAACAGAGAGGAGAGAGAGGTGGTCACGATGGCGGGATGGGGACCGAGCGGGAGAGGGAGATGCGACACGAGAAATCCTGCATAGTCCACTGACTGAAAAATTATATCATCAATATATTTGGCAACAACAATTTTATATTCTATTATGATCTTTTACTTACAATTTTCTATTCTATTACTATTTTTACTTTATTTTTCTATTTTATTACCATTCATAAAAATGTATTAGCAAAACCATTCAAAAGATCTACATTTACTAAAAAAATCTATTCTACTACAATTCAAAAGACCTAAATTTTCTGAACATTTTCTAATTTTGCTACTCTATTCTACACTTACTATTCTATTATATTCAAAAGACCTACATTTACTAATTTTGCTAATACATTTTTTATGAATGATATAATTTTATATTCTATTACGATCTTTTACTTACAATTTTCTATTCTATTACTATTTTTACTTTATTTTTCTATTTTATTACCATTCATAAAAAATGTATTAGCAAAACCATTCAAAAGATCTACATTTACTAAAAAAATCTATTCTACTACAATTCAAAAGACCTAAATTTTCTGAACATTTTCTAATTTTGCTACTCTATTCTACACTTACTATTCTATTATACTCAAAAGACCTACATTTACTAAAAATTTCTGTTACTATTTTTACTACAAAATTAATATTACCAAAAATACCCTAGTTCTAACCCTAACATCCATCCATGCATCCATCTATCTATCCAAGCATTATTAAAAAAAACTAACATCTATACATAAATCTATGCTATGCAGGAGGGGGAGGGAGGGAGGGATGGAGGGGGAAGGTCAGAGGGAGAGGGTGGGAGGGAGGAGGGAGGGACGGAGGGAGAGGGTCGGAGGGAGGGAGGGAGGAGGGATGGAGGGAGAGGGTGAGAGGGAGACATAGCGAGGGGCGACGGCAGCGGAGCAAGGCAATGCGGGGGCAGCGTGGGGGGAGATGGAGAGGACGGAGAGAGTGGAGAGGGAGAGTGAGGTTGTGCACGTGGAGAAGATAAGGTGGAATTAGCAGTAGCGCGGGGCACCAGCACATGCTGCTGCTAAGTGTGGCAGCTGAGCTGGGCCTGGGCTGGCCACAGTAGCAGCACGCGTAGGGGAGCATGCGCTACTATTAATTGCCTTAGCAGTAGCATAGGCCCATGATCAATGTTGCTACTACGGTTTGCGTCGACGAGTGAGATGGGGACCAGTTAGCAGCAGCAAGGGGCCGTGAGCCAGCGCTTGTATAGGACCCAGTAGCGCGGTCACAGTACCCCGCGCTACTGTAATGGTTCTACCTATAAGGTTTCTCCTAGTAGTGCATCATCATTGTCGCCATCCTCCTCTTCCACCTTGGCTTTGACCTCAGCTTCCATGGCGGAATCAAATGTGCCAAGTGGAGCATTCATGATGTTCACCTCATTCTCCTCCAACAAATCCATATATGATGTATGAACGGTATGCAAGTCGTAGCTACACGATCCAAAGGGCGAAACACATATCAAATGAACCTAATTTGGCACACACAGGTAGAAAGGGAAGAAATTTTTACCTCTTCGGTGTTTGCACGAACATATTGTGGACGCAGGTGGAGTTTAAGGGATTGCGGGGTACATGGGCCGTAGGATTGGGTGGAGGAGGCATCCGTCATCGAGCCGCCGGAGCCTTGCCCCTCCTCAGGCCCTTGGCTTGTGATTTCGCCCATTCGATGGAGGGGGTGGAGGAGGCCCCCATCCTTGAGCCGGCCTTGCGAGACAGCACCACCGTACGCGGGTGGAAGAATGGCGCCCACGGTCAGAAGGGGCCTGACTCCATGGACGGCATGGTTGCCCTGCCGCTTTCGTTTCACCCCGGCGACGGAAGCAATTGGCGCGGTTGGGAGGCCCGGAAGGTCAAGGCGGCATCGATGGGGTAGGTGAGGCCTGAAAACCGATGGGCTGTGGTTGCAGGTGCTCCATGTTGTGGATTGGGTAGCATCAAAACCTATATTTGGAAAAATGTTAATTATCAATATGAAAAATGTTAAACCTGTCTGTATTAAAAATGATTTTGATGTATACCAGAAATGAACAATGTGTATGAAAACAATAGACATCAAAACATATATTTTTACAAAAATGTTAATCATGTATTCAAAAAATATTAAATGTGTGTTAAAAAAGTAGACATCAAAACATATTTTGAAAAATGTTAATCAAGTATATGAAAAATGTTAAATCTATATAGAAATATTTTAGATGTATAAAAAATGTACATGTGTACAAAAACAATAGACATCCAAACATATATTTAAAAAATGTTAATCATGTAGATTGAAAAATGTTAAACATGTATATATAAATGTTTCGGACGTATAAGAAAAATGTACAATGTGTATTAAAGAAGTAGACGTCAAAACATACAATTCACAAATGTTAATCCTGTATATGGAAAATAACAAATATGGATTAAAAACTGTTATAGATGTACACCGAAAATGTACAATGTTTACAAAATAAATACAAAACATATATTTGAAAAAAAATATTGATCATGTATTTGAAAAATGTAAACATGTGTTAAAAATGTTAAATATGTATAAGAAAATGTAGAACGTGTGCAGAAAAAAGTAGACATCAAAACATATATTGAAAAATTGTTAATCATGTATATGAAAAATGTCAAACCTTGATAAAAAATTATATGTATAACAAAACCTTACAATGTGTAGGGAAGCAATATACATGGAAACATATATTTGAAATAAAATGTTAGTCATGTATTTAAAAAATGTTAGTCATGTATTTAAAAAATAATAAACATGTATTAAAAAATGTTGTTGATGTATACGGAAAATTTAGAGTGTTTAAGAAAAATGTAGACATGTGTTGGAAAAAAAAAGAAAAAGGAAAATAGAAGAAAACCAAACAAAGAAGCAAAGAAAACCAAAGATAAGCAGAAACGGAAAAATATGACAAGAAAACAAACCAGTAAAAAAAGAATACAAGAAACCAGAGAAAACCTAGAAAGAAACAAAAACCAAATAAAGGAGAAAGAAAAAACATAAAAAAAGACCCAGTGAAAACTGAAATGTACAAAACCGGTGAGAAACAAAGAAAACCGGTGACGAAACAAAGAAAACCGGTGAAAGAAAGAAAATGAAGAAAACCGTGAAGAAAACAAGAGCGAATGCAACCATCGATGGAGTGAGTGACCGAATGTGCAAAAATGGGTCGACCCAAATACTGTAGTGCAAAGGAGAAAGCTTCTGGTGAGCATATCGTACAACTCACTATAAGCAAGATATAGTCGTGCATCGCGTCCAATAGAAGCTCCCCATTCAAGCCTCTCAACAAGTACACGCGTGCATCCGCGGTACTGAGTGGTACAGCTGAGCTGGTATGGGCCTTTTGGCCAGCGGACAGAACAGAAGCGACCGAACCTTTTTTTCCACTAATAAGAAAAAACTATTTTTTTTCTCGAATACGCGCGAGTGTGTGTATCATATATTATAGAAGAAAGGGGAAGAAAGCCTCCGCCGTTTAGTTACATGAATATGTTACAAAGTCGGATTATTCTGATCCGCCGTCCAGCTAACTCTCTCCGGACTACTCGCCATGTGCCCACTCGATCGCAGCCTCGTAGAAGGCCTCCATTCCTCCTCGTATCAGACCTGCCTACTGCCAAACTATGCTCTCGCCCACGATCCTGCGCAGGACCTGCGGAAGGCAAACCGTGGCTCCATCAAAAGTTATAGCGTTCCTGTGTTTCCAAATCTCCCACATGACAAGCAGGCAGATCGTGTGTATGCTCTTGCCCCACCGACCTCACGTATCCTGCCAGGCACACCAGTCCTGTAATGACTCACCGGCCTGCGGTGCTCCTTGAGCCATGCCTAGGGCCGTGAAAACCTTGGCTCATACCTCCCTCACAAAAACGCACTCGATAAGCAGATGACTGATGGTTTCGTCCTGCTGGTCGCACAAAGGGCAGGAAGCCCGATGTGGGAGGCCTCTTCACGCCAATCTATCCGAAGTCCAGCAACTGTTCATGATGGCCAGCCATGCGAAAAATCTGCATCTCAGAGGGGTCTTCGAGCGCCAAGTGAAAGTTGCGGTTGGGGAAACCTCGAGCCCAGCGAATTTTGCTGCATATGCCGATTTAGCCGAGTATTGGCCGTCCTGCTCCCAGGACCATGTGATACGATCTCGCCGCTAATCATCAAGCTATATTGCCACCATCCTGGGCGATATGCCCATGTATTGACCAAGGGCTTCGGCATCAAGCAAGGGCCCAATATCTGTCGCCCATCGCTCCTCGATGATTGCCTCATAGACTGTTCTGGAGCGCCTCGTCCTGGCCGGTATTCGCTCATAAGCTCGTGGCGCCAGCTCCTGTAGCTGATGCCCGTCAAGCCACCTATCCTCCCAGAATAGCGTTTCCCTTCCATCTCCAACCTCTGCCCGTGCTGCTGCTTGGAATAGGCACTTGGATTCCTTTGGCACAGAGAAGGTGAATTCCGCCCATGGCCTATGCTGGTCGGTCCGCTGTAACCATAGCCATCGAGCTTGCAGGGCCACGTTCATCCACTTCATGTCCAGGATGCCCGGGCCTCCTGCCCACTTGGGTCTGCACAATCGATCCCAAGCCACCATGCAGGCGCCTCCGTTTGCCTCTATTTTTCCACACCATACGAAGCCGTCGCAAATCTTGAGTAGCGCGGAGATCGTTTTTGGCGGTAACTCCATCGCAAGCATTGCGTGAATCAGGATCGCCGAGAGAACTGGCTGCACTAGTAGTGCATGGCTGCTTTTCAGGAGTGTCGCCGCCTTCCAGTGCGGCAGGCGCGTAGCTAGCTGGTCCACGAGGCCCTGGAATTGTGTTGTTGTCTGCTTTCTGATGGATAGCGGCAGACCAAGACACTTGCATGGAATGTCGCACTCGAGCAGCCCAGTGTGGCGCAGACAAGATCCATCTCCTCCTGTGAAGAGCGGATGGACATACCCGCCGTCTTTGCCATGTTTACTCAGAGTCTAAAGGCTTGCCCAAAGATGCTTAATACAGAGGCACATATTGTAAGATATTGGCTCGTTGGCTTGATGAATAGTGTGACATCATCCATGAACATGGATAGGCGCTGTTTGAGACCCGAACGAGCGAGGGGGGTAAGGATGCCGGAAGCCTCCGCCTTCTGGAACAGATTCTGTAGGGGTTCCATGCATAGGATAAACAACATTAGGGAGATCGGGTCCCCTTGTCGTAGGCCGCAAAAGTTGAAGATTGTAATTCCGGGCACCCCATTCACCACGATCTTAGTTGTTGATGTCGACAGTATTCTACAAATCCAGGCTATCCACCTTGGCCCGAAGTCCATCTGTTTCAACAGCTCCAGTAGGAATGGCCACTGGATGGTGTCGAATGCCTTCGATATGTCAAGCTTCACTAGCACCATGGGGCTCTGTAGTGCGTGTAGGTGGCGTGCCGTGCCTTGCACGAGCATGAAGTTATCGTGTAACGATTGGCCTCACACGAAAGCACTCTTGTGGTTGCCAACGAGATGCGGTAGTTCTGCTGCCAACCTTGTTGCTAGCACCTTTTCGAAGATCTTAATTTCCCCGTGTATAAGACTCACTGGCCTGAAATATGTAAGTTCCACCGTCCCATCCTTCTTGGGTAGGAGAGATACTATGGCCTAGTTGATGGCACCCAGTCCGCGCATATCTCCTTGGAAGAATTGATCCATCGCTCGCATGAGATCGTCTTTGATAATATGCCAGCATGACGTATAGAAACGCCCTGTAAATCCGTCCGGCCCGGGAGCTTTGTCCATCGGCATTCCTTTGATGATTTTCTCAACTTCCTCGTAGTCGAAAGGGGCCTCCGGATGGGCTAGGTTCCGCGTCGGCAGGTTTAGCGCCTCCATATTCAGCGCAAATTCATGCTATGGGGCTGAACTGAACAACCTTGTGTAGTAATCCTCCACGGTGGTGGCGATCGTGCACTACTAGGAAAAGGCCTGCTAGTGGCGCACCTGTTTTGGCTACTAATGGCGCACTACAGGTGCGCCACTAGCATCACGCCATTAGAATTTCTTACTAATGGCGCACTCCCTGGTGCGCCATTAGTATTTGTATATGTCATTAGTATATCACACGGTGCGCCATTACTATCTGACTTAGTAATGGCGCACCACATAGAAGTGCGCCATTGCTAACATTTTTTTTTCAAATTTTTTTAGAATTTTTTTCTAAATTTTTTTTCAATTTTTTCTTATTCTCAGGTCACTATGGCTTAATCTCAAGTCAAATCACACTCTGTGGTCAACCTTCCCGGAAGGTCACCCATCCTGACACTACTCCAGCCCGAGCACGCTTAACTTCGGAGTTCTATCCAACCCCAACACCAACTCACTTCACAGGGACTTGTGATATATCTATCATATCAATCCTATTAAACCTTGTTGATGTCTAGGACTTTGTTCATGTTCATGAGTGTAATGAAATTTTGAAAAAATATTTCAAACTTCCCGCTCATATTACGTATCATATTTTGAAAAAAAATTCAGAATTTTTTTGAAACCAATTTTTTTTCTGTTACTAGTGGCGCACCTAGCAAATGGTGCGCCACTAGTAAGTTTGATTTTTTTTCATTTTCCCCCCTCTAGATCTTAAAAGCCCCGTATCTTTCGTTCTGTTAGGTTTTTGGGGATTTTGAAGATGTTGAACATAGTTCTCCCGGTTCAATTCGGATGTAAATTTTCGAGTAGATGATTTTTCATATAAAAAACTTTTTAATCCGAGTTCGTATGCAAAAGTTATGCCCATTTTACAAATTCCAGAGAGATTTTGCAAATAAAGTCGAAATTCATATTTGTAAATTTTTCTAACAAGTAGACAACATATCACATGGGAAACTTATTTTATTTTATTTTTTTGACATTTCCATCATTTTCTTTTATTTATTTTTAAACTGAAAAGGCGGTCCAGGGGGTGCATTCGGTGGAATTTTTTGTCAAAGTTAGTAATGGCGCACCGTGGGAGTGGTGCGCCATTACTAGTTGTGCGCCATTACTAGTTTTGAAAAAAATAAAAAAAAATTGAAAAAAAATGAAAGAAAATTTGAAAAAAAGTTAGTAGTGGCGCACCGAGGGTGTGGTGCGCCATTACTAGTTTAACTAGTAATGGCGCACTATCCCCTGGTGCGCCATTACTAGTTTTGAAAAAAAATTAAAAAAAATTGTTAGTAGTGGCGCACCGTGGATGTGGTCGCCATTAGTATTTAGAGTTTAATGGCGCACCAACACATGGTGCGCCACTGCTATATACTAGTGGCGCACCACATGTGTGGTGCGCCATTAATGTGCATATTATCTATAGCCCTTTTCCTAGTAGTGGTGTCCTAGCTGGTTAGCACCTGTCCGTTGGACTGAAGAGACAAGATTGCGTTCTTGCGCTGCCTGTGGCATGCCTGCCGATGAAAGTATGCCACGTTCGCCTCGCCCACTTTCAACTGTAACATCCTCGATCTCTGGCGCGCGATCGTACGTTGGAGCGAAGCTAACCCCAGCAACTTCTGCTTTAGTAGTTTTCTCAGGCCGCGCTCCCCTTCGGTAAGTTGTCTGGTGTCCATGGCCTCATCGAGCCTTGCAATGACCTCAAGGGCATTCAGGGTCTGTAACTTGATGTTCCCGATCCAACGATCGCTCCACCACTGCAAAGCCTTGGAGGTGGCCCTTAGCTTTCTATCCAGCGCCACAAACGGATTCCCAGACGAGAGAACCGACTGCCAAGCTGTCCGAACTGTCTCCTTGAACCCGTCCGCTCTTGGCCAAAAAACATCGAAACGGAACCTCTTGCCAACTGCAATATCTGCGTTCAAATCTAGCAAGAGGGGGCAGTGGTCTGATACTGCCGATCCCATGGCAGTGAGGAGGCATGCTGGATGCAGATCCTCCCAATCGCAAGAAGCAAGCACATGATCTATTTTCTCCAGGGTGGGCTGCCGCCGCTCATTCGACCATGCAAACTTCCGGCCGTTTAAGTATAGCTCTCGAAGCTCTAGCCGGTTAATTTTAGAACGGAATCTAGCCATCATTCTGTGGTTGACCGCATCATTGCTTTTGTCCTCGGGGTTGACCAGCAGGGTGAAGTCCCCGGCGATCACCCAGGGTCCCGCATGGAGGTCCCTAATATCCAGTAGCTCTTGCAGAAACTAGACTTTGTCCTCGTTGCGTTGTGGCCCGTAGACACCGGTTAGCCACCATTGTGCCCCCTCAAGAGGCTTGACGAATGTTGTTAGCGTGTTTGTAGTACGATGCGAGTTGGATACCGCCACCCTCGATGCATCCCAAGCTATCAAGATTCCACCGCGCGTGCCCACGGCCGAGAGGTAGAAGAAATTCCCAAGTCTATTACACAGGAAGTGCATAATGATATCCGGCATTACAACTTCTAACTTGGTCTCATGGAAACATATGATAGACGGAGTCACGGTTGCCACTACTTGAAAGATGGCATTACGCCTTGCCGGGGAGTTTAGCCCCCTGACATTCCACACTAGGAGCTTGGATTTCTCACAAAGACTAATGAAAAGAAGAATTTCTCACAAAGGAACTAAAGAAAAGAAGCAACTGAGCCACGCATCAACTCTGTTACGCTCCGGATCTATCACTAGCAATATAGGTGGCTGTTACAAAAATTGGGGGTACAAGAATCAGGGATCGGGGAAGTTCAGAGAGGGTAGGGGAGAAGAGAGCCGCCGCTAGGTTCTGGTTCTTTGATGCCCCCCTCCAACAAAACCCTAGCCCTACTTAACCTTGCTCCGGGTGTCCCAAACGTGGGCTGGGAAGTGGCTGCTGGGCCCCCGAATGTGTTGGGCCCATTCCGGCCCCGAGGGTGTTGAGGCATGGTCATGGCAGGGTGGTACTTGGGTCGTAACACTCCCTCCTCCTTGAGACACAGCTTGTCCCCAAGCTGGCGCACCCGGAAAATGGTGTTGAAGCTCTGGCCGATCCTCCCAGGTGGCTGATCGGTCCAACGAACGCGCACCTAGGGTACGGGTGCGCCACCCATTGAATGACGCGTCCTCTGATTTCTTCGCAAGGCGTCGGTGCTGCCGCCTCTGGTAGCTGTTCAATCGCCTGCTCCATGGGCGGAAGTGCTCGGCGCAGTTGGGAGACATGGAACACAGGGTGGACGGAGCTGTCATCGGGCATCTGCAGCTTGTACGCCATTGCACCCACGCGTTGAAGCACCTTGTAGGGGCCGAAGTAGCGGAAAGCGAGCTTCTGATTGCTGCGCGTAGCCACCGATCTCTGGACGTAGGGTTGCAGTTTGAGGAACACCCAATCACCCACCTCGAAGACCCTGTCGGAACGACGCTTGTCCGCAGAGTCCTTCATCTGTTGGCGAGCTCGTAGCAGATGTTGACGAATGAGGGCTGTCATCTGGGCACGGTCTTGGAGCCACTCCGCCAAGTCAGGAGAAGCGCAAGCCACTGGGTCGATGATGCCGAAATGACGCGGGGCGTGGCCGTAGAGCACCTCGAAAGGAGTAGAGCCAAGAGCTGAGTGCGGGGACGTATTGTACCAGAACTTAGCCAGAGGAAGCCATGCGTACCATTTGGTGGGACAAGCATGGACGAAGCAGCGCAGGAAGGTCTCCAAACACTGGTTGACCCGTTCCGTTTGCCCGTCCATCTGGGGATGACGAGTCGTGCTCATCCGGAGTTGAGTGTGCGTCAACCGGAAAAGCTCCTTCCACAGCACACTTGTGAAAATGGGATCCCGATCGGAGACGATCGACTCCGGAAGGCCGTGGAGTTTGTAGACATGAGAGACGAAAGCCTGCGCCACTTGGAAAGCAGCGAAAGGGTGCCGGAGCGGAATGAAATGCGCGTACCGTGAGAATTTGTCCACCACCACCAAGATGGGGTTGTGGTTGGACGAGTGCGGGAGCCCTTCCACGAAATCCATCGTGATCGTTTGCCATGCTTGAGTAGGCACCGGCAACGGCTCCAGGAGGCCGGGGTAATGCACACGCTCAGGCTTGGCTTGCTTGCAAGTCTGGCACTCCTCCACGAACAGCTTCACATGATGTTTAAGGCCGGGACATGTAAAGAGACGTCTCACACTACGATAAGTAGCGTTGAATCCTGAATGCCCACCGATAGCACCGCTGTGTAGTGCTTCCAAAACCTGCCTCTGGATGGCCACGTTGCCCCCAAGCCAAACACGTCCTCGGTGCTTGATGACACTATTGTCCAACAGGAACCCATCAAATCCTTCTGGTGACGTCGCAAGCCTGGTGAGGATTTTCTATGCCTCATCATCACCTTGATAGCCTGCCTGTACGTCCTCCAGCCAGGCGGGCACGGCCGAGGTGATCGCTGCCAGATCACCTTGAGGCGGACCGGGGCGACGAGAGAGCGCGTCGGCCGCTCGGTTGTCAGTGCCCTTCTTGTAGATGATGCGATAGCGAAGGCCTAGGAGATTGGCCATGATCTTTTGTTGCCAAGGAGTTGCCAAGCGCTGATCTTCAAGGTGAATGAGGCTCCGTTGGCAGGTACGGGCGCCAGTGATCCACGGCCATCAGGATCGCGAGCCCCTCCTTCTCATAAGTGGACAGTATACGCTGCGGCCCGAAAGTGCCTTACTCAGGAACCCAACTGGGTGCTTGTCCTGGGAGAGGACCGCTCCAATTCCATGCGCAGAAGCATCGGTCTCCAGGTGGAATGGTTTCTTGAAATCGGGCAAGGCCAGAACGAGGGCTGAGATCAGAGCTTGCTGGAGTGCCCCGAAGGAGCCTTCTTCCTCGTCAGTCCAGCGAAAAACTGTACCTTTCTTCAGCAGGTCTGTCAGTGGCCGGGAGATGAGGGCAAAGCCATAGACGAATTTCTGATAATACCCGGCCAATCCCAAGAATCCACGCACTTCTTTCACCGTTGTCGGGGGCGGCCACGACTGGACTGCCGCGATGTTTTTGGCATCAGTCCGAACCCCTTCCTTGCTGATTACATGCCCAAGGTAGAGCAAACTGGGTCGAACAAAAGAGCAGTTATTGCGGTTGATTCTGAGATGGTGCTCCTTCAGTAGGCTGAAAACTTGGCGCAACAACCGAACGTGTGTGACCAAATCTGAGCTGTGGACAAGGATATCATCAATGAATGCCAACACTCCTTTGCGTAACAGCGGCGACAGGACGATGTTCATGCCTCCTTGAAACGTGCTGGGGCCCCCGGTGACTCCATATGGCATGACCTTAAACTCAAAATGCCCATGATGCGTCTTGAAGGATGTCTTGTATTCATCCCCCTGTCTCATGCGAATCTGGTGATACCCTGCTCTCAGGTCTAGACTGGTAAAGAAACACGAGCCCGCCAACTCGTCCAGCAACTCGTCAATGATGGGGAGGGGGTAGCGGTTCTTGACAGTGATCGCGTTGAGGTGGCGATAATCTACGCAAAATCTCCAGGTCAAATCCTTCTTCTGCACCAACAACACCGGTGAGGCAAACGGGCTCACGCTGGGCTGAATGATTCCTTGGGCGAGCATGTCGGCCACTTGCTTCTCTACCTCATCCTTCTGCGCTGGGCTGTGTCGGTATGGTCTAAGATAAAACCGGTTTCGCTCCTGGCACCAACGGAATAGCATGGTCGAACGCTCGATGTGGTGGAAGTCCTTGTGGTTCTTCAAATAGCACTTCATATTGCTCGCTCACTTCAGCTGGCAATGGTGGCCCCTTGGCCTGATCCTGAAGGGCGCAAAGTTTCACCACTCGAGTGATAGCAGAGTTCTGTATCATGAAATTAAGCTCATCCTTGGATATCATCTGACAGGAGGTGGTGTCAGCCCGAGCTCCCTGCTGATGCACTCGCTTGCCCTGATACTCGAAGCTCATCATCTTTTCCAACCAATGGACCTGCATCGGGCTATGTGTTGCTAGCCAATCGATGCCGAGAATGGCGTCGTAGCACCCCCAACGGCAGAACCTTGAAGGTGGTGTGGAAATCCACCCCATGAGATCGCCATCGCGATCGGAAAACCTCCCCGATCATCGCAAGATTCGCTCCCCATTGGCCACCCGGACTGAAAAAGGGAGTCGAGCAGCCTGCACCCCTTGTAACCTCTCAGCCAGAGCCGAACTGACGAAACTGTGCGATGAGCCGGAGTCAATCAGCATAAGCACCTCTCTGTTCTGCACCCAGCCATGGAGGCGCATAGTGGTGGGCGAGTCGGCGCCCTCCACCGCCTCTCGAGACAGCACACAACAATTTGCCGATGGCTCCTCCGGTTGCTCTTCTTCCATGTCTGTCGCCGACGTGTGCAACATCTCGAGCATTTCCTCGACGACGTGAAGCTGGACCGTAGGCCCGCAACGATGATCGCGGATCCACCGTTCACCACAGGTGAAACAGAGCCCCTTAGCCCTTCGGTAGGCTCGCAGCGTCGACATCCGGTTGTCGCTTACCGGTGCTCGAGCCGCCTCCGTGGCGCGACGGTCCTCTGCACGCGCATCCGAGCTGCTTCCGGCCACTGGTCGAGGTGGTGGTGGAGGCGGCAGGGGAAGGGTTGTGCGTGGAATGTCCTGGGAATGGGAGCCACTAGGAGCCCGCCGATCGTCCCTCTTCATAGCCTCCAACACCTCTTCCTGCAAACAGGCCAAATCCACGGCAGTATCGAGCGTTTGGGGTCGATGCAACAAAACAGCAGCTCTGATTTCCTTAAGAAGACCATCCACAAAACGGGTAATAAAGAAAGCCGGCTCCCAAGAAGTGTGATGGGCAGTGAGATTATGCATGAACTGAGTGAATTTGTCAGCATATTCAGTCACGGACCCGGTCTGTTTGAGACCATTAAAGCCGCATAAAGGACTTGAAATTCCTCTCGACCAACTTGCAAACAAACAGCAGCGGCAAAATCAGCCCAACTAGAGTACCGAAGATGTGCTTGTGTAGCTTGCAGCCAGGAAAGAGCCCCATCAGTAAAGTACATAGCAGCACAACTCACCCAAGTGTCAGGAGAGAGTGCGCATACTCGAAAATAGGCTTCGCACTTCAGCCGCCATGGCTGAGGCTGACTGCCATCGAAAATGGGAAAATCAAAACGCGGAGGAAAAGGCAGGCGAGAAAAATTCCGATCCCCCGCAAATGAACTCTCCCCATAATGATGAGAATCGAATGCACCGGTGACCGGAGGCGCCCTCAGGGTGTGTTCCCCCGGTGAATTCCCCCGGTGAAGTGATGTGAAGTTGTGGCCTTGCCTGCCGTCACCATGAGCCGAGAGAGACTCGCCCGCCCCTTGGCGCGGGCGATTGCCGCCGAAGGAAGCGAGAGGCAAATCCGTCAAGCGGATCGGCGGCCCTCCGTTCCTTGCCGACTCCATGTCCGCCGTTTGGCGCGATGCTGATGCCGCCAGAGGAAGCAGGGGAGGAAGATCCCCCAATCGCGCCGGTGGCGCCTCCTTCCTTGGTGCCTCCACGTCCAGCGTCGCGGGAACCTTCCCCGGCGCTGCCTGCACTAGATGGGAGCGCAGATCCCCCACCTCGGCCCGCAGCTCCTCCACGGACTGCTCGATCGTAGGCTTCCACCCCTGCAGCTCGAGGACCACCGGGTGGATCTCGTCAATCTTGGTCGCCAGCGCTGAGATGGCCGCCGTCAGATCCGCCAACGCCTTGGTGTGCTCCTCCATCGTTGCAGCCTTGCCTCGCCTTGTTTGGATAATCGATAGGAAACGACCCGCCAGATCTGCGGGAAACAACGACGATGGATGGGGGAGGAAAAGAGGCTCTGATTACCACTTGTTACGCTCCGGATCTATCACTAGCAATATAGGTGGCTGTTACAGAAATTGGGGGTACAAGAATCAGGGATCGGGGAAGTTCAGAGAGGGTAGGGGAGAAGAGAGCCGCCGCCAGGTTCTGGTTCTTCGATGCCCCCCTCCAACAAAACCCTAGCCCTACTTAACCTTGCTCCGGGTGTCCCAAACGTGGGCTGGGAAGTGGCTGCTGGGCCTCTGAATGCGTTGGGCCCGTTCCGGCCCCGAGGGTGTTGAGGCCTGGTCATGGCAGGGTGGTACTTGGGCCGTAACAAACTCTCCTTCCAGTTCTTAGAAAAACCAATTCGCCATCCATTAAGGAAAGGAAAAACAAAGACGTGCATCATTTCTCAGTCTATGTTCGGCCACTTGCAAAGATCCCTCAGGTCAAGGTGTTGACGCTGACCCCTCAAAAAAAAACAAGGTGTCGACATTTCGGCCGAGCAATCTGACGTTTCCTTGTGATTTTGGCAAACTCCATTATCATTGGCAACAAGGGGAACCGGAACAGCATAACCTTTACGAGGTCATTCCATGTCGCTAATTATGCAGCTAGGCGCACTGTGCAGAATCTATGTAGGGGTCCGGCCGTGTGACTCCACGGATAGGTTCCCTAGCCCAAGTCCCAACTACGCTGGTGCCGATAGCCAGACAGTGACAATGCCAACTCCTAAAGCAACCAGGATGATACACGGTCCATTCGTTCTGTTACCATACTGAGTGTCGATTTGATTCGGCCCTGGACACGCATCCATCGGATAAAGGCATGCTTACATAAACTGCACCAATCCCGGCCGGTCAGTTCGTGTTAATCTTGTCGAGACGAACACAGGGTCACGCGTAAATATGTGAGAGTTGGACGAGCCGGAATCGAGTATATAATCTTGTGCATAATCAAACTGATGCCAGCCATGACATGTACTGGTATAAAGTTGCACTAAAGCAGCGACAAGGAATATTGATCGGAGCGTTGTATCCTCTCAATGCGTTGAATTTTTGATCCACATGATCAGCATGAACTTCGGAGCACATCCATGTGTTGGTTAACCAAGCAAGCTGGAATAATACAACACAAAATTATCTACCTAGCGCTGCCCCTATGATCAGAAATCACACATGCATGCCTTCGCACCACGTAGCATTTGCTGTTAATATATTTTTCCTTCTTCTGAAAAGCAATCCACTTTTGGATCTTGAATTTCGCTTGCCTCAGCCATTTCCTCGTAACGACATCGAAATGAAATAGAATAGATTTTAACGTCGTAGCTAGACAAGGGCTACCATTTCCCCTCAGACGAAAACTAAACAAATATTAGACTTGTTGGACTCGCAAATAGGATCATGCTTAGTATACTTGAAACCAAGGAGAGCAAAACTAAGTCAAGAAGGGAAGAGCTGTTCATAAGCATTTTTAAGGCCCTCCCATGAGGGTGTATTGAACTCCGTTTTTCTCTAGGTAGTAGTGAGGCATCATTACGTCAGCTGGAGAAGAATGCTTGCTTTTAGTATCATTAGTGTAGTGATTAACACGGTCCTCACATATTGAAAAGCTTAACACTAGAAACGCCATAATCGCTTCCCCTAGTGTATCCGTACATATTGATGGAAGTGGAAGGGAAGGCTTAAAGATCATATTTGCTCCTAGAACTTGCAAATCGTCCAAAATAAATTTTGAACTCACGATGCCATTCACCTTTGGACAGTTGGTGATTTAGAACTAGTTTGCGCCGATGAGTAGTCCACATGGATGTGGTTTTACTGCTTGTGTACTTACCACATGGAAATGAGGGGCAAACCCGCGGACAATTAGGGATGAGAGGCTCACAGTCACTGGGGAATAGATGACATATCTAGTTGGTCTTGTTGTGCCTTGTAACTTTATTTCTAGTTAATTTTACATTTATCGAATCAATATGCAATGGTAGCCCATACTTTTGGCGAGCGAGTCATCAAGGTTTATCTGTTTTAGAACAAGGGCTAATTAGACCCATTGGTGATGACGCTTCCACTTACATCTGGGACCAAAACTGGTTGATGAGGGACAACTTACTAAGGTGCTCCACCGGCGTCATTGAACCCCTACCCCCGTTTCAATTTCAGATATGATTGATGGCCCTTTACATTCATGGAACCGGGCAGCAGTTTTGGAGCACATGTGCCGTATGGAAGCACAAGCCATCGGAGCTTGCAATCATCGGTGGATAGTGGGGCCTGGCGTTATGAATGCTTAGGTTGTTTCTTTTTTCAAGGGGAGAGAAGACTACACTAGTTGGATGATACAAAAAGAAGAAGACTACACTAGTTGGATGAGAAAGCAACTAGCTCTAATATGGGGACACCCAAAATCAGTGGGAAGAAGCTTTGGAAGGCTGATTATATCCCCACAGGGAGAAATTTATGTTAGGAGAGACATAGCAGACTCACAAGTTTATGCCATCTGCAACGGAGAGGGTGATTCGTGGAAACACGCTCTTATTGAGTGTTAGATGTCAAAGAGTGTGTGGGCTCCAGTTGATGAGGAATTACCGAAGGAAATATGCCCTAGAGGCAATAATAAAGTTGTTGTTTATATTTCCTTATATCATGATAAATGTTTATTATTCATGCTAGAATTGTGTAAACGGGAAACTTAGTACATGTGTGGATACATAGACAAACAGAGTGTCCCTAGTATGCCTCTACTTAACTAGCTCGTTAATAAAAGATGGCTAAGTTTTCTGACCATAGACATGTGTTGTCATTTGATCAACGAGATCACATCATTAGAGAATGATGTGATGGACAAGACCCATCCGTTAGCTTAGCATAATGATCGTTTATTTTTATTGCTATTGTTTTCTTCATGACTTATACATATCCCTCTGACTATGAGATTATGCAACTCCCAAATACCGGAGGAACACTTTGTGTGCTATCAAACAACGTAACTGGGTGATTATAAAGATGCTCTACAGGTGTCTCCGACGATGTTTGTTGAGTTGGCATAGATCGAGATTAGGATTTGTCACTCCGTGTAACGGAAAGGTATCTCTGGGCCCTCTCAGTAATGCACATCACTATGAGCCTTGCAAGCAATGTGACTAATGAGTTAGTTACGGGATCATACATTACGGAACGAGTAAAGAGACTTGCCGGTAACGATATTGAACTAGGTATGATGATACCGACGATCGAATCTCGGGCAAGTAACATAACGATGACAAAGGAAATGACGTATGTTGTTATGCGGTTTGACCGATAAAGATCTTCGTAGAATATGTAGGAGCCAATATGAGCATCCAGGTTCCGCTATTCGTTATTGACCGGAAAGGTGTCTCGGTCATGTCTACATAGTTCTCAAACCCGTAGGGTCCGCACGCTTAACGTTCGATGATGATTTGTATTATGAGTTATGTGATTTGATGACCGAAGTTTGTTCTGAATCCCGGATGAGATCACGGACATGATGAGGAGTCTCGAAATGGTCGAGACATAAAGATTCATATGTTGGAAGGCTATATTCGGACATTGGAATGGTTCCGAGTGATCCGGGTATTTTTCCGAAGTATAGAGGGGTTACCGGAACCCCCGGGGAAGTTAATGGGCCTTAATGGGCTTTAGTGGAGAGAGGGAAGAAGGGCCACGAGGTGGCGCGCGCCTCACCCCTGCCCAAACCGAATTGGACAAGGGGTGGGGGTGCGGCCCCCTCCTTCCTTCTCCTTCTCCCCTCCTTCCTTTCCCTCCGGTAGAAAGGAAAAGGGGGGCGAACCCAACTTGGACTAGGAGTCCAAGTAGGACTCCCCCTTGGCGCGCCCCTCCTGGCCGCCGGCCTCTCTCCCTCCCTCATTTATATACGTGGCCAGGGGGCACCTCAATAGGAAAACAGACAATCTCTTAGCCATGTGCGGTTCCCCCTCCACAGTTTAACACCTCGGTCATATCATAGTAGTGCTTAGGCGAAGCCCTACGCCGGTAACTTCATCATCACCATCGCCACGCCATCGTGCTGACGGAACTCTCCATCGTCCTCAATTGGATCAAGAGCTCGAGGGATGTCATCATGTTGAATATGTGCAGAACACGGAGGTGCCGTACGTTCGGTACTTGGATCGGTTGGATCGTGAAGACGTTCGACCACATCAACGCGTTACTAAACACTTCCGCTTTCGGTATACGAGGATACGTGGACACACTCTCCCATCTCGTTGCTATGCATCTCCTAGAGAGATCTTACGTGATCGTAGGAATTTTTTTGAAATACTGCGTTCCCCAACAGTGGCATCCGAGTCAGGTCTATGCGTAGATGTTATATGCACGAGTAGAACACAATGAGTTGTGGGCGATAATGGTCATACTGCATACCACCAACGTATTACTTTGATTCGGCGCTATTGTTGGATGAAGCGGCCCAGACCGACATTACATGACCGCGTTCATGAGACTGGTTCTTCCGACGTGCTTCGCACACAGGTGGCTGGCAGGTATCTATTTCTCCAACTTTAGTTGAATCGAGTTTGACTATGGCCGGTCGTTGAAGGTTAAAACAGCACACTTGATGAAAAATCGTTGTGGTTTTGATGCGTAGGTAAGAACGGTTCTTGCTAGAAGCCCGTAGCAGCCACGTAAAATTTGCAACAACAAAGTAGAGGACGTCTAACTTGTTTTTGCAGGGCATGTTTGTGATGTGATATGTTCAAGACATGATGAGATATAAATTGTTGTATGAGATGATCATGTTTTGTAGAAGTTACCGGCAACTGGCAGGAGCCTTATGGTTGTCGCTTTATTGTTTGAAATGCAATCACCATGTAATTGATTTGCTTTATCACTAAGCAGTAGTGATAGTCGTGGAAACAATAGTTGGCGAGACGACAACGACGCTACGATGGAGATCATGGTGTCAAGCCGGTGACGATGGAGATCATGACAGTGCTTTGGAGATGGAGATCAAAGGCACAAGATGATGATGGCCATATCATGTCACATATTTTGATTGCATGTCATGTTTATCCTTTATGCATCTTATTTTGCTTAGTACGGCGGTAGCATTATAAGATGATCCCTCACTACATTTGAAGGTATAAGTGTTCTCCCTGAGTATGCACCGTTGCTACAGTTCGTCGTGCCGAGACACCACGTGGTGATCGGGTGTGATAAGCTCTACATTCACATACAATGAGTGCAAGCCAGTTTTGCACGTGCAGAATACTCGGGTTAAACTTGTCGAGCCTAGCATATGTAGATATGGCCTCGGAACACTGAGACCGAAAGGTCGAACGTGAATCATATATATAGTAGATATGATCAACATAGTGATGTTCACCATTGAAAACTACTCCATCTCACGTGATGATCGGACATGGTTTAGTTGATATAGATCACGTGATCATTTAGATGACTAGAGGGATGTCTATCTAAGTGGGAGTTCTTAAGTAATATGATTAATTTAACTTTAATTTATCATGACTTAGTACCTGATAGTTTTTGCATATCTATGTTGTTGTAGATCAATGGCTCGTGCTACCGTTCTGTTGAATTTTAATGCCTTCCTAGAGAAAGCTAAGTTGAAACATGATGGTAGCAACTACACGGATTAGGTCCGTAACTTGAGGATTATCCTCATTGCTGCACAGAAGAATTACATCCTGGAAGCACCGCTAGGTGCAAGACCCACTGCAGGAGCAACTCCGGACGTTATGAACGTCTGGCAGAGCAAAGCTGATGACTACTCAATAGTTCATTGTGCCATGCTTTACGGCTTAGAGTCGGGACTTCAAACACGTTTTGAACGTCATGGAGCATATGAGATGTTCCAGGAGTTGAAGTTAATATTTCAAGCAAATGCCCGAGAGAAGAGATATGAAGTCTCCAACAAGTTCTATAGCTGCAAAAGGGAGGAGAATAGTTTTGTCAGTGAACACATACTCAGAATGTCTGGGTACCACAACCACTTGACTCAGCTGGGAGGTAATCTTCTTGATGATAGTGTCATTTCCAGAGTTCTTCAATCACTGCCACCAAGCTATAAAGGCTTCGTGATGAACTATAATATGCAAGGGATGGATAAGACAATTCTCGAGCTCTTCGCGATGCTAAAGGCTGCGGAGGTAGAAATCAAGAAGGAGAATCAAGTGTTGATGGTTAACAAGACCACTAGCTTCAAGAAAAAGGGCAAACGGAAAAAGGGGAACTTCAAGAAAAATAGCAAGCAAGTTGCTGCTCAAGTGAAGAAGCCCAAGTCTGGACCTAAGCCTGAGACTTAGTGCTTCTACTGCAAAGGGACTGGTCACTGGAAGCGGAACTGCCCCAAGTATTTGGCGGATAAGAAGGACGGCAAAGTGAAAGGTATATTTGATATACATGTCATTGTTGTGTACCTTACTAATGCTCGTAGTAGCGCCTGGGTATTTGATAATGGTTCTGTTGCTCATATTTGTGATACGTCTCCAACGTATCTATAATTTTTTATTGCTCCATGCTATATTATCTACTGTTTTGGACATTATTGGGCTTTATTATTCACTTTTATATTATTTTTGGGACTAACCTATTAACCGGAGGCCCAGCCCAGAATTGTTGTTTTTTGCCTATTTCAGAGCTTCGCAAAAAAGGAATATCAAACGGAGTCCAAACAGAATGAAACCTTCGGGAATGTGATTTTTGGAACGAACAAGATCGAGGAGACTTGGACCCTAGGTCAAGAAACAAAAGAGGAGGCCACAAGGTAGGGGGCGCGCCCTCCACCCTCGTGGGCCCCACGTTGCTCCACCGACGTACTTCTTCCTCCTATATATACCTACGTACCCCCAAACGATCAGATACGGAGCCAAAAACCTAATTCCACCCCCGCAACCTCCTGTACCCACGAGATCCCATCTTGGGGCATGTTCCGGAGCTCTGCCAGAAGGGGAATCCATCACGGACGGCTTCTACATCAACACCATAGCCTCTCCGATGAAGTGTGAGTAGTTTACCTCAGACCTTCGGGTCCATAGTTAGTAGCTAGATGGCTTCTTCTCTCTTTTTGGATCTCAATACAATGTTCCCCCCCTCTCTCGTGGAGCTCTATTCGATGTAATCTTCTTTTTGCGGTGTGTTTGTTGAGACCGATGAATTGTAGGTTTATGATCAAGATTATCTATGAACAATATTTGAATCTTCTCTGAATTCTTTTATGTATGATTGGTTATCTTTGCAAGTCTCTTCGAATTATCAGTTTGGTTTGGCCTACTAGATTGATCTTTCTTGCAATGGAGAAGTGTTTAGCTTTGGGTTCAATATTGTGGTGTCCTTTCCCAGTGACGGTAGGGGCAGCAAGGCACGTATTGTATTGTTGCCATCAAGGATAACAAGATGGGGTTTTATCATATTGCATGAATTTATCCCTCTAGATCATGTCATCTTGCTTAAGGCGTTACTCTGTTTTCATGAACTTAATACTCTAGATGCATGCTGGATAGCGGTCGATGAGTGGAGTAATAGTAGTAGATGCGAGGCGAGTCGGTCTACTTGTTTTGGACGTGATGCCTATATACATGATCATACCTAGATATTCTCATAACTATGCTCAATTCTGTCAATTGCTCAACAGTAATTCGTTCACCCACCGTAAAATACTTATGCTCTTGAGAGAAGCCACTAGTGAAACCTATGGCCCCCGGTCTATCTTTATCATATTAATCTTCTAACACTTTGTTATTTCCTTTGCTTTTTTACTTTGTTTTTATTTTACTTTGCATCTTTATCATAAAAATACGAAAAATATTATCCTATCATATCTATCAGATCTCACTCTCGTAAGTGACCGTGAAGGGATTGACAACCCCTTATCGCGTTGGTTGCGGGGATTTATTTGTTTTGTGTAGGTACGAGGGACTCGCGCGTAGCCTCCTCTTTGGATTGATACCTTTGTTCTCAAAAACTGAGGGAAATACTTACGCTACTTTGTTGCATCACCCTTTCCTCTTCAAGGAAAAACCAACGCAGATGCTCAAGAGGTAGCAAGAAGGATTTCAGCGGCGTTGCCGGGAGGCCTACGCAAAAGTCAACATACCAAGTACCCATCACAAACCCTTATCTCCCGCATTACATTATTTGCCATTTGCCTCTCGTTTTCCTCTCCCCCACTTCACCCTTGCCGTTTTATTCGCCCTCTCTTTTTCGTTCGCCTCTTTTTCGCTTGCTTGTCGTTATGGCTAGTCCTCTATCTTCTCCATTGTCTCCCGAGAATGAAGTTCTAAATTTTAAGCAAAGGGAGGGAGAAAATATAAAAGATGCTTGGTATAGAATTTGCAATCTACTTCCGTTCTTCTCCGCAATTTTTATGTAGGTGCTAATCCTTGGTATAGATATATCCTTGGTACCATTACCGGAGGGAATTTCTTAGGTAGCCATACTTTTGATTCTTATAATGCTATGATAGATTTGTTTGGCTCACCCCTCTTTTGGTTAATGGAACTATGTTAACTTTGGAGCATGTAATGCAAAGGCTTGAAATTATTGAAAATAAGGTTGCTAACGTAGAGTTAATTGAAAATTTGGATAAAAAGATCCACAACCGAATCTCTCAATATGGATCTAAAGTAGGAGTCACTTTGAAAAATATTAAAGAGAAGGAACCCATTGAAAGTGCGTTATATCGACTAGAGGGGGGGTGAATAGGCGATTTTTATGAATTCTTCACCGAGGAATTTGCCGGTGAGGAAATTCCTTAGCGAAGAACTACTTGCAGCGGAATAAGTACTCGAGTAAGCATAACAGATTACAAGCATAGTCATCATGATGAAATGAAGACAATCACAGAGTACGTAAAGCGTAATCACGAGGATAACACAAGATGAAGACAAAGCAGATCAAGAAATTGAATCGAGGAAATTGAGAAAGTCTTGATCAAAGTCTTCAAACACAGATATGACAAACACTCAACACGATTATGAGGAAATGAAAGGGTTGAGGAAATAGAACCAGTTAGGTTGGTGAAGACAATGATTTGGTAGACCAGTTCCAACTGCCTCTCGGTTATGCGTCTGGTTGGAGCGGCCGAGTATTTAAACTCGAGGACACACAGTCCCGGACACCCACATCGAAAGCACGCAGCTCGGGACACCAAGTCCTCACCGTATTCTCCTTGAACTAAGGTCACACGGACCTCGTCCAATCACTCGTGGTAAGTCTTGAGCGACTTCCAAACCTTCACAGACGTGGTCACTCGGCAATCCACAATTCCTCTTGGATGCTCTAGACCATGACGCCTAACCGTCTGGAAGAAGCACAGTCTTCAAAGGTAACAAGCGTCGGATCCACGCAGGATCAATTTCTTGATGATGCTCAATCACTTTGGGTTTGTTGGGTTTGGTTTTGGGTTTTCCTCACTTTTGGGTTTTTCCTCACTTGATGATTTTCTCTCAAAGTCCTCGGAGGATGGGTTGCTCTCAAATGACAAGTGTCAAGTTCTCTCGAGCAGCCAACCAGCTAGTGGTTGTGAGGCGGCTATTTATAGCCTAGGGAGCAGCCCGACATGATAAGACATAAATGCCCTTCAATGATATGACCGTTAGGTGGATAAGATATTTTGGGACAGGTGACGCAAGACAGAAGAGTCGGAAATTTGACTCTCAAATTCCTCGGGGCTATCATGTTCCTCCTTTGTGTAGGCAATTCGCCTTTGGCGAATTCCTAACTCCTCGATCAACAAATTCCTCGTGACTAGAAGAGCTTCGTCTACATCAAGAAATTGACTGAATCGTATGAGATTTCAAAAGCTTCACTCGAAGGGATTGGTAGGTGTAGGATTTTGAGTTGAGCATCAAATGGAAATTTTTCCTTAGTATTTCCTCGACCCCCTTTAACGATGCGGTGTTTCCTATGACTCAAGAAAGAGAAAATGAAACTACGAAAACAAAAGTCTTCACGCTTCATGTTCCTCAAATGAATACCAAGTCTTCAAGGTCACACCAATTTCTTCACTTTCAAAGTCTTGAGCGTCTTCGAATATCAAAGTCTTGGATGAAGAACTTCACTTTTAGGGTCGACTTTCTCTGTAATATCAAACTCCTCATAGACTTATAGACCTGTGTACACTCACAAACGCATTAGTTACTTAACCTATAAGTCTTCAATACACCAAAATCACTAAGGGGCACTAGATGCACTTACACCCATAGTTAATGAGAAAATAAATCAGGATTCCACTAGGATCGATAAACTTGAAGATATCATTACCAACTTGGGAACCGCTTTTTCTTCCGTAAAGAATACTCCAAGTCCTCCTACTAAAATTGCCAAGCTTTTGTATGTTCCTAAAAATAAGGGTGAATCCTCTAGTAAGGAAACTGCGGATCTCAAATCTATAAGCATTCATCCCAATCTTGTTGCTATCATTAAGGAACCATTTGCTACAAATGAATTTTTCGATCTTATGCCTAAAAGTTTTATAATTACTAAAAATAAAGAAATTTCGAAGGATGATAGATGTCTCATTGAAGAATTGCCTACCAAAGATGGAAATACCTAGATCTATCCTTGCTTTTATGCCTAGCTAGGGGCGTTAAACGGTAGCGCTTGTTGGGAGGCAACCCAATTTAATTTTAGTTTTTTTCTTTTTTACTTCTGTTTAGGAATAAATCTTTGTTCTAGCCTCTGGTTGGATGTGTTTTTATGTTTTAATTAGTGTTTTTGCCAAGTTAAACCTATAGGATCTTCTTGGATGATAGTTATTTGATCTTGCAGAAATTTCCAGAAACTTTATGTTCATGAAAACAATTGTTAAAAATCACCAGAACGTGATAAAATACTGATTCCAATTGCTGCTGATCAATAAACAAATTTCCTAGGCCTTCCTATTCTGGCTGATTTTTTGGTGTTCCAGAAGTTTGTGTTAGTTACAGATTACTACAAACTGTTCTGTTTTTGACAGATTCTGTTTTTCGTTTGTTGTTTGCTTATTTTGATGAATCTATGGCTAGTAAAATAGTTTATAAACCATAGAGAAGTTGGAATACAGTAGGTTTAACACCAATATAAATAAAGAATGAGTTAGTGGTCTTTTGTTTTCTTTCGCTAATGGAGCTCACGAGATTTTCTGTTGAGTTTTGTGTTGTGAAGTTTTCAAGTTTTGGGTGAAAGATTAGATGGATTATGGAACAAGGAGTTGCAAGAACCTAAGCTTGGGGATGCTCATGGCACCCCCAAGATAATCTAAGGACACCATAAAGCCAAAGCTTGGGGATGCCCCGGAAGGCATCCCTTCTTTCGTCTACTTCCATCGGTAACTTTACTTGGAGCTATATTTTTATTCACCACATGATATGTGTTTTGCTTGGAGCGTCTTGTATGATTTGAGTCTTTGATTTTTAGTTTACCACAATCATCCTTGCTGTACACATATTTTGAGAGAGCCATACATGATTTGGAATTTGTTAGAATACTCTATGTGCTTCATGTTGGGGAACGTAGTAATTTCAAAAAAATTCCTACACACATGCAAGATCATGGTGATGTATAGCAACGAGAGGGGAGAGTGTTGTCCACGTACCCTCGTAGACCGAAAGCGGAAGCGTTAGAACAACGCGGTTGATGTATTCGTGTGTCTTCACGGCCCGACCGATCAAGCACCGAAACTACGGCACCTCCGAGTTCTAGCACACGTTCTGCTCGATGACGTCCCTCGAACTCCGATCCAGCCGAGTGTCGAGGGAGAGTTCCGTCAGCACGACGGCGTGGTGATGATCTTGATGTTCTACCGTCGCAGGGCTTCGCCTAAGCACCGCTACGATATTATCGAGATGGACTATGGTGGATGGGGGCACCGCACACGGCTAAGAGATCCAAGGGATCAATTGTTGTTATTACATCTAGAGGTGCCCCTGCCTCGTATATAAAGGAGCAAGGGAAGGGGCGGCCGGCCTAGGAGGCGCGCCAAGGGAGTACTACTCCCACCGGGAGTAGGACTCCCTCCTTCCTTGTTGGAGTAGGAGAAGGGGAAAGAGGGGAGAGGAAGAAGGAAAAGGGGGCTGCGCCCCTTGTCCAATTCGGACCAGAGGGGAGGCGCAGGCCTCCTTCCTTTTGGCCTCTCTCCTCTATTTCCGTATGGCCCAATAAGGTCCATATACTCCCCGGTGAATTCTCGTAACTCTCCGGTACTACGAAAAATACCCGAATCGCTCGGAACCTTTCCGATCTTCGAATATAGTCCTCCAATATATCGATCTTTACGTCTCGACCATTTTGAGACTCCTCGTCACGTCCCCGATCTCATCCGGGACTCCGAACTCCTTCGGTACATCAAAACTCATAAACTCATAATATAAGCATCATCGAAACCTTAAGCGTGCGGACCCCACGGGTTCGAGAACAATGTAGACATGACCGAGACACATCTCCGGTCAATAACCAATAGCGGAACCTGGATGCTCATATTGGCTCCCACATATTCTACGAAGATCTTTATCGGTCAGAGCGCATAATTACATACGTTGTTCTCTTTGTCATCGGTATGTTACTTGCCCGAGATTCGATCGTCGGTATCCAATACCTAGTTCAATCTCGTTACCGGCAAGTCTCTTTACTCGTTACATAATGCATCATTCCGTAACTAACTCATTAGCTACATTGCTTGCAAGGCTTATAGTGATGTGCATTACCGAGAGGGCCCAGAGATACCTCTCCGACAATCGGAGTGACAAATCCTAATCTCGAAATACGCCAATCCAACATGTACCTTTGGAGACACCTGTAGAGCTCCTTTATAATCACCCAGTTACGTTGTGACGTTTGGTAGCACACAAAGTGTTCCTCCGTAAACGGAGTTGCATAATCTCATAGTCATAGGAACATGTATAAGTCATGAAGAAAACAATAGCAACATACTAAACGATCAAGTGCTAAGCTAACGGAATGGGTCAAGTCAATCACATCATTCTTCTAATGATGTGATCCCGTTAATCAAATGACAACTCATATCTATGGTTAGGAAACTTAACCATCTTTGATTAATGAGCTAGTCAAGTAGAGGCATACTAGTGACACTATGTTTGTCTATGTATTCACACATGTATTATGTTTCCGGTTAATACAATTCTAGCATGAATAATAAACATTTATCATGAAATAAGGAAATAAATAATTACTTTATTATTGCCTCTAGGGCATATTTCCTTCAGTCTCCCACTTGCACTAGAGTCAATAATCTAGTTCACATCATCATGTGATTTAACACCAATATTCACATATGTATGTGATTAATACCCATAGTTCACATCGTCATGTGATCAACACCCAAAGGGTTTCTAGAGTCAATAATCTAGTTCACATCGCTATGTGATTAACACCCAAAGAGTACTAAGGTATGATCATGTTTTGCTCATGAGAGAAGTTTAGATCAGCAGATGCATCACATTTAGAGCCGTATGTATTTTGCAAATATTCTATGTCTTCAATGCTCTGCATGGAGCTACTCTAGCTAATTGCTCCCACTTTCAATATGTATCCAGAGTGAGACTTAGAGTCACCTGGATCGGTGTAAAAAGCTTGCATTGATGTAACTCTTTCTGACGGGCTCTTTTATCGCCTCCATAATCGAGAAATATTTCCTTAGTCCTCACTAAGGATGTTCTTGACCAATATCCGATGATCTACTCCTAGATCACTATTGTACTCCTTGCCAAATTCGGAGCAAGGTATACAATAGGTGCAGTACATGGCATAGCATACTTTATAGAACCTATGACTGAGGCATAGGGAATGACTTTCATTCTCTTTTCTATTTTCTACCGTGGTCGGGTTTTGAGTCTTACTCAATTTCACACCTTTGCAACACAAGCAAGAACTTTTTCTTTGACTGTTCCATTTTGAACTACTTCAAAATCTTGACAAGGTATGTACTTATTAAAAAAATTATCAAGCGTCTTGATCTATCTCAATAGATCTTGATGCTCAATATGTAAGTAGCTTTACTGAGGTCTTTCTTTTAAAGAACTCCTTTCAAATACTCCTTTATGCTTTCCAGAAAAATTCTACATCATTTCTGATCAACAATATGTTACTCACATATATTTATCAGAAAGGCGGTAGTGCTCCCACTCACTTTATTGTCTGTATAAAACTCCCCGCAAGTCTGTATAAAACTGTATGCTTTGATCAACTTATCAAAGCGTATATTCCAACTCTGAGATGCTTGCACCAGTCCATAGATGGATTGCTGGAGCTTGCACATTTTGTTAGCACCTTTAGGATTGACAAAACCTTCTAGTTGCATCATATACAACTCTTCTTTAAGAAAACCATTAAGGAATGCAGTTTTGACATCCTTTTGCCAGATTTCATAAAATGTGGCAATTGCTAACATGATTCGGACAGACTTAAGCATCGCTACAGTTGAGAAAATGTCATTGTAGTCAACACCTTGAACTTCTCGAAAACCTTTTTGTAACAAGTCGAGCTTTTTAGATAGTAACACTACTATCAGCATCTGTCTTCCTCTTGAAGATCCATTTATACAATATGGCTTGCCGATCATCGGGCAACTCCACCAAATTCCACACTTTCTTCTCATACATGGATCCCATCTCAGATTTCATGGCCTCAAGCCATTTCGCGGAATCTGGGCTCATCATCGCTTCCTCATAGTTAGTAGGTTTATCATGGTCTAGTAACATGACTTCCAGAATAGGATTACCGTACCACTCTGGTGCGGATTTTACTCTGGTTGACCTACGAGAATTGGTAGTAACTTGATCTGAAGTTTCATTATCATCATCATTAGCTTCCTCACTAATTGGTGTAGGCATCACTGGAACTGATTTCAGTGATGAACTAGTTTCCAATTCGGGAGAAGGTACAAATTACCTTATCAAGCTCTACTTTCCTCCCACTCACTTCTTTCGAGAGAAACTCCTTCTCTAGAAAGGATCCATTCTTAGCAACAAATGTTTTGCCTTTGAATCTGTGATAGAAGGTGTACCCAACAGTTTCCTTTGGGTATTCTATGAAGACGCACTTCTCCGATTTGGGTTCGAGCTTATTAGGTTGAAAACCTTTTTCATATAAGCATCGCAACTCCAAACTTTAAGAAACGACAGCTTAGGTTTACTGCTAAACCATAGTTCATACAGTGATGTCTCAACGGATTTAGATGGTGCCCTATTAAACGTGAATGCAATTTGTCTCTAATGCATAACCCCAAAACGATAGTGATAAACCGATAAGAGACATTATAGATCGCACCATATCTAGTAAAGTATGATTACGACGTTCGGACACACCATTACATTGTGGTGTTCCAGGTGGCGTGAGTTGCGAAACTATTTCACATTGTTTTAAATGAAGACCAAACTCGTAACTCAAATATTCGTCTCCATGATCAGATCGTTGAAACTTTATTTTTCTTATTACGATGATTTTACACTTCACTCTGAAATTCTTTGAACTTTTCAAATGTTTCAGACTTATGTTTCATCAAGTAGATATACTCATATCTGCTCAAATCATCTGTGAAGGTTAGAAAATAACGATACACGCCGCGAGCCTTAACACTCAACGGATCGCATACATCGGTATGTATTATTTCCAATAAGTCAGTAGCTCGTTCCATTGTTCCAGAGAACGGAGTTTTAGTCATCTTGCCCAAAAGGCACGGTTCGCAAGCATCAAATGATTCATAACCAAGTGATTCCGAAAATCCATCTTTATGGAGTTTCTTCATGCGCTTTACACCGATATGACCCAAACGGTAGTGCCACAAATAAGTTGCACTATCATTATTAACTTTGCATCTTTTGGCATCAATATTATGAATATGTGTATCACTACGATCGAGATCCATCAAACTATTTTCATTGGGTGTATGAGCATTTGAAGGTTTTATTCATGTAAACAGAACAACGATTATTCTCTGATTTTAAATGAATAACCGTATTGCAATAAACATGATCAAATCATATTCATGCTCAACGCAAACGCCAAATAACATTTATTTAGGTTTAACACTAATCCCGAAAGTATAGGGAGTATGTGATGATGATCATATCTATCCTGGAACTACTTCCAACACTCATCGTCACTTCCCTTTCAACTAGTCTCTGTTTATTCTGTAACTCCTGTTTTGAGTTACTAATCTTAGCAACCGAACAAGTATCAAATACTCAGGAGCTACTATAAACACTAGTAAGGCACACATTAATAACCTGTATATCAAATATACCCTTGTTCACTCTGCCATCCTTATTATCCACCAAATATTCAGGGTATTTCCGTTTCCAGTGAACATTTCCTTTGCGATTATAAGCACTCGGTTTGTGCTTTGGTTCAGCTTTGGGCTTCTTCGTGGGAGTGACAACTTGCTTGCCATTCTACTTGAATTTTCCCTTTCTTTCCCTTTGCCCTTTTCTTGAAACTAGTGATCTTTTCAATCATCAACACTTGATGTTCTTTCTTGATTTCTACCATCGTCGATTTCAGCATCACGAAGAGCTCGGGAATCGTTTTCGTCATCCCTCGCATACTATATTCATCGTGAAGTTCTACTAACTTGGTGATGGTGACTAGAGAACTCTGTCAATTACTATCTAAGCACTTGCTCACTTGATTCAAGCGATTGTAGTACTCAAACAATCTAAGCACTTGCTCACTAGTTGAGCAATTCTCCTCCATTTTTTAGGCAAAGTATTTGTCAGAGGTCTCATACCTCTTGACACGGGCATGAGTCTGAAATATCAATTTCATCTCATGGAACATCTCATATGTTCCATGATGTTTCAAAAATGTTTTTGTAGTCCCGGTTCTAAGCCATAAAGCATGGTGCACAAAACTATCAAGTAGTCATCATATAGAGATAGCCAAACGTTCATAACGTCTGCATCTGCTCCTGCAATAGGTCTGTCACCTAGCGGTGCATTAAGGACGTAATTCTTACGTACGCAATGAGGATAAACCTCAGATCACGGATCCAATCCGCATCATTGCTACTAACATCTTTCAACACAATTTTCTCTAGGAACATATCAAAATAAACATATGAAAGCAACAACGCAAGCTATTGATCTACAACATAATTTGCAAAATCCTACCAGGACTAAGTTCATGATAAATTTAATTTCAATTAATCATATTACTTAAGAACTCCCACTTAGACAGACATCTCTCTAGTCATCTAAGTGATCACGTGATCCAAATCAACTAAACCATGTCCGATCATCACGTGAGATGGAGTAGTTTTAAATGGTGAACATCACTATGTTGATCATATCTACTATATGATTCACGCTCGACCTTTCGGTCTCCGTGTTTCGAGGCCATATCTGTATATGCTAGGCTCGTCAAGTTTAACCTGAGTATTCCGCGTGTGCAACTGTTTTGCACCCGTTGTATTTGAACCTATCACACCCGATCATCACGTGGTGTCTCAAAGACGTAAGAACTTTCGCATAGCGGTGCATACTCAGGGAGAACACTTCTTGATAATTAGTGAGAGATCATCTTAAAATGCTACCGTCGATCAAAGCAAGATAAGATGTATAAAGGATAAACATCACATGCAATCAATATAATAGTGATATGATATGGCCATCATCATCTTGTGCTTGTGATCTCCATCTCCGAAGCACCATCGTGATCACCATCGTCACCGGCGCGACACCTTGGTCTCCATCGTAGCATCGTTGTCGTTACACCATCTATTGCTTCTACGACTATCGCTACCGCTTAGTGATAAATTAACGCAATTACAGGGCGTTTGCATTTCATACAATAAATTGACAACCATATGGCTCCTGCTAGTTGCCGATAACTCGGTTACAAAACATGATCATCTCATACAATAGAATATAGCATCACGTCTTGACCATATCACATCACAACATGCCCTGCAAAAACAAGTTAGACGTCCTCTACTTTGTTGTTGCAAATTTTACGTGGCTGCTACGGGTTGAGCAAGAACCGTTGTTACCTACGCATCAAAAACACAACGATAGTTCGTCAAGTTAGTGTTGTTTTAACCTTCGCAAGGACCGGGCGTAGCCACACTTAGTTCAAGTAAAGTTGGAGAAACTGACACCCGCTAGTCACCTGTGTGCAAAGCACGGCGGTAAAACCAGTCTCGCGTAAGCGTACGCGTAATGTCGGTTCAGGCCGCCTCATCCAACAATACCGCCGAACCGAAGTATGACATGCTGGTAAGCAGTATGACTTGTATCGCCCACAACTCACTTGTGTTCTACTCGTGCATATAACATCTACGCATATAACCTGGCTCTGATGCCACTGTTCGGGAACGTAGTAATTTCAAAATTTTCCTACGCACACGCAAGATCATGGTGATGTATAGCAACGAGAGGGGAGAGTGTTGTCCACGTACCCTCGTAGACCGAAAGCGGAAGCGTTAGAACAACGCGATTGATGTAGTCGTACGTCTTCACGGCCCGACCGATCAAGCACTGAAACTATGGCACCTCCGAGTTCTAGCACACGTTCAGCTCGGTGACGTCCCTCGAACTCCAATCCAGCCGAGTGTCGAGGGAGAGTTCCGTCAGCACGACGGCGTGGTGACGATCTTGATGTTCTATTGTCGCAGGGCTGCGCCTAAGCACCGCTATGATATTATCAAGGTGGACTATGGTGGAGGGGGCACCACACACGGCTAAGAGATCCAAGGGATCAATTGTTGTTCTGTCTAGAGGTGCCCCTGCCGCCGTATATAAAGGAGCAAGGGGAGGGGCGGCCGGCCTATTAGGGGGCGCGCCAAGGGGAGTCCTACTCCCACCGGGAGTAGGACTCCCTCCTTCCTTGTTGGAGTAGGAGAAGGGGAAAGAGGGGGAGAGGAAGAAGGAAAAGGGGGTTGCGCCCCTTGTCCAATTCGGACCAGAGGGGAGGCACATACCTCCTTCATTTTGGCCTCTCTCCTGTATTTCCGTATGGCCCAATAAGGCCCATATACTCCCCGGCGAATTCCCGTAACTCTCCGGTACTCCAAAAAATACCCGAATCGCTCGGAACCTTTCCGAACTCCGAATATAGTCGTCCAATATATCGATCTTTACGTCTCGACCATTTCGAGACTCCTCGTCATGTCGCCGATCTCATCCAGGACTCCGAACTCCTTCGGTACATCAAAACTCATAAACTCATAATATAACATCGCCATCGAAACCTTAAGCGTGCGGACCCTACGGGTTCGAGAACAATGTAGACATGACCGAGACACGTCTCCGGTCAATAACCAATAGCGGAACCTGGATGCTCATATTGGCTCCTGATATTCTACGAAGATCTTTATCGGTCAGACCGCATAACAATATACGTTGTTTCCTTTGTCATCGGTATGTTACTTGCCCGAGATTCGATCGTCAGTATCCAATACCTAGTTCAATCTCGTTACAGCAAGTCTCTTTACTCGTTACATAATGCATCATTCCGAAACTAACTCATTAGCTAGATTGCTTGCAAGGCTTATAGTGATGTGCATTACCGAGAGGGCCCAGAGATACCTCTCCGACAATCGGAGTGACAAATCCTAATCTCGAAATACGCCAACCCAACATGTACCTTTGGAGACACCTGTAGAGCTCCTTTATAATCACCCAGTTACGTTGTGACGTTTGGTAGCACACAAAGTGTTCCTCCGGTAAACGGGAGTTGCATAATCTCATAGTCATAAGAACATGTATAAGTCATGAAGAAAGCAATACAACATACTAAACGATCAAGTGCTAAGCTAACGGAATGGGTCAAATCAATCACATCATTCTTCTAATGATGTGATCCCGTTAATCAAATGACAACTCATATCTATGGTTAGGAAACTTAACCATCTTTGATTAACGAGCTAGTCAAGTAGAGGCATACTAGTGACACTATGTTTGTCTATGTATTCTCACATGTATTATGTTTCCAGTTAATACAATTCTAGCATGAATAATAAACATTTATCATGAAATAAGGAAATAAATAATTACTTTATTATTGCCTCTAGGGCATATTTCCTTCACTTCTCTTATATCTTTTGAGTTATATAGTTTTGCTCTAGTGCTTCACTTATATCTTTTAGAGCACGGTGGTGGATTTGTTTTATAGAAACTATTGATCCCTCATGCTTCACTTAGATTATTTTGGGAGTCTTAAATAGCATGGCAATTTGCTTAAATAATCCTAATATGCTTGGTATTCAAGATTAGTAAAAAATTCTTATGAGTGTGTTCAATACTATGAGAAGTTTGATGCTTGATAATTGTTTTGAGATATAAAGATGGTGATATTAGAGTCATGCTAGTTGAGTAGTTGTGAATTTGAGAGATACTTGTGTTAAATTTTGTGATTCCCATAGCATGCACGTATGGTGAACCGTTATGTGATGAAGTCGGAGCGTAATTTATTTATTGATTGTCTTCCTTATGAGTGGCGATCGGGGGAAGCGATGGTCTTTTCCTACCAATCTATCCCCCTAGGAGCATGCGCGTAATACTTTGCTTTGATAACTTGTAGATTTTTTCAATAAGTATATGAGCTCTTTATGACTAATGTTGAGTCCATGGATTATACGCACTCTTCTTCCTTCCACCATTGCTAGCCTCTCTAATACCGCGCACTTTTTGCCGGTATCATACACCCACCATAAACCTTCCTCAAAACAGCCACCATACCTACCTATCATGGCATTTCCATAGCCATTCCGAGATGTATTGCCATGCAACTTTCCACCGTTCCGTTTAATATGACACGCTCCATCCTTGTCATATTGCTTTGCATGATCATGTAGTTGACATCGTATTTGTGGCAAGGCCACCGTTCATAATTCTTTCATACATGTCACTCTTGATTCATTGCATATCCCGGTACATCACGGAGGCATTCATATAGAGTCATATTTTGTTCTAAGTATCGAGTTGTAATTGTTGAGTTGTAAGAAAATAAAAGTGTGATGATCATCATTTTTAGAGCATTGTCCCAAGTGAGGAAAGGATGATGGAGACTATGATTCCCCCACAAGTCAGGATGAGACTTCGGACGTAAAAAAAGAGAAAACAAGAGAAAAGAGGCCATAAAAAAGAGAAAATGCCCAAATAAAAAATTGATGAGAGAAAAAGAGAGAAGGGACAATGTTACTATCCTTTTACCACACTTGTGCTTCAAAGTAGCACCATGATCTTCATGATAGAGAGTCTCTCATTTTGTAACTTTCACATACTAGTAGAAATTTTTCATTATAGAACTTGGCTTGTATATTCCAATGATGGGCTTCCTCAAAATGCCCTAGGTCTTCGTGAGCAAGCGAGTTGGATGCACACCCACTTAGTTTCTTTTGTTGAGCTTTCATATACTTATAGCTCTAGTGCATCCGTTGCATGGCAATCCCTACTCACTCACATTGATATCTATTGATGGGCATCTCCATAGCCCGTTGATACGCCTAGTTGATGTGAGACTATCTTCTCCCTTTTTGTCTTCTCCACAACCACCATTCTATTCCACATATAGTGTTATGTCCATGGCTCACACTCATGTATTGCGTGAAGATTGAAAAAGTTTGAAAATGTCAAAAGTATGAAACAATTGCTTGGCTTGTCATCGGGGTTGTGCATGATTTAAATACTTTGTGTGGTGAAGATAGAGCATAGCCAGACTATATGATTTTGTAGGGATAACTTTCTTTGGCATGTTATTTTGAGAAGACATAATTGCTTAGTTAGTATGCTTGAAGTATTATTATTTTTATGTCAATATTAAACTTTTGTCTTGAATCTTTCGGATTTGAATATTCATACCACAATTAAGAAGAATTACATTGAAATTATGCCAAGTAGCACTCCGCATCAAAAAAATCTGTTTTTATCATTTACCTACTCGAGGACGAGCAGGAATTAAGCTTGGGGATGCTTGATACGTCTCCAACGTATCTATAATTTTTGATTGCTCCATGCTATATTATCTACTGTTTTGGACATTATTGGGCTTTGTTATTCACTTCTATATTATTTTTGGGACTAACCTATTAACCGGAGGCCCAACCAAGAATTGCTGTTTTTTTGCCTATTTCAGAGTTTCACGAAAAAGGAATATCAAACGGAGTCCAAACGGAATGAAACCTTCGGGAACGTGATTTTTGGAACAAACAAGATCTAGGAGACTTGGACCCTACGTCAAGAAACAAAAGAGGAGGCCACGAGGTAGGGGGCGCGCCTACCCCCCAGGGCACGCCCTCCACCCTCATGGGCCCCATGTTGCTCCACCGACGTACTTCTTCCTCCTATATATACCTACGTACCCCCAAACGATCAGATACGGAGCCAAAAACCTAATTCCACCGTCGCAACCTTCTCGCACTCCACGAGATCCCATCTTGGGGCTGTTAGGAGCTCCGCGGAAGGGGAATCCATCACGGAGGGCTTCTACATCAACACCAGAGCCTCTCCGATGAAGTGTGAGTAGTTTACTTCAGACCTTCGGGTCCATAGTTAGTAGCAGATTGCTTCTTCTCTCTTTTTGGATCTCAATACAATGTTCTCCCCCTCTCTCGTGGAGACCTATTCAATGTAATTTTCTTTTTGCGGTGTGTTTGTTGAGAGCGATGAATTGTGGGTTTATGATCAAGATTATCTATGAACAATATTTGAATCTTCTCTGAATTCTTTTATGTATGATTGGTTATCTTTGCAAGTCTCTTGAATTATCGGTTTGGTTTGGCCTACTAGATTGATCTTTCTTGCAATGGGAGAAGTGTTTAGCTTTGGGTTCAATCTTGCGGTGTCCTTTCCCGGTGTGATGAGGGGCAGCAAAGGCACGTATTTTATTGTTGCCATCGAGGATAACAAGATGGGGTTTTATCATATTGCATGAATTTATCCCTCTACATCATGTCATCTTGCTTAAGGCGTTACTCTGTTTTCATGAACTTAATACTCTAGATGCATCTTTGGATAGCGGTCGATGAGTGGAGTAATAGTAGTAGATGCAGGCAGGAGTCGGTCTAATTGTCTCGGACGTGATGCCTATATACATGATCATACCTAGATATTCTCATAACTATGCTCAATTCTGTCAATTTCTCAACAGTAATTCGTTCACCCACCGTAAAATACTTATGCTCTTGAGATAAGCCACTAGTGAAACCTATGGCCCCCGGGTCTATCTTTATCATATTAATCTTCCAACACTTTGTTATTTCCTTTGCTTTTTTACTTTGCTTTTATTTTACTTTGCATCTTTATCATAAAAATACCAAAAATATTATCCTATCATATCTATCGATCTCACTCTAAGTAAGTGACCGTGAAGGGATTGACAACCCCTTATCGCGTTGGTTGCGAGGATTTGTTTGTTTTGTGTAGGTACGAGGGACTCGCGCGTAGCCTCCTACTGGATTGATACCTTGGTTCTCAAAAACTAAGGGAAATACTTACGCTACTTTGATGCATCACCCTTTCCTCTTCAAGGGAAAACCAACGCAGTGCTCAAGAGGTAGCAATTTGCAACTCAAAACAGGGGCTACGAATTAAACGAAGATTGGCTAAGGACGAGGTGATGATGCGCGTGGGAAATGGTTCCAAAGTCGATGTGATCACCGTCGGCACGCTACCTCTACATCTACCGTCGGGATTAGTTTTAGACCTGAATAATTGTTATTTGGTGCCAGCGTTGAGCATGAACATTATATCTGGATCTTGTTTAATGCGAGACGATTATTCATTTAAATCAGGGAATAATGATTGTTCAATTTATATGAGTAATATCTTTATGGTCATGCACCCTTGATGAGTGGTCTACTTTTGTTGAATCTCTTGTAGTGATACACATATTCATAATATTGAATCCAAAAGATGCAAGGTTAATAATGATAGTGCAACTTATTTGTGGCACTGCCGTTTAGGTCATATTGGTGTAAAGCGCATGAAGAAACTCCATGCGGATGGGCTTTTGGAATCACTTGATTATGAATCACTTTATACTTACGAACCATGCCTCATGGGCAAGATGACTAAGACTCTGTTTTCTGGAACAATGGAGCGAGCAACTGACGTGTTGGAAATAATACATATTGATGTCTGCGGTCCGATGAGTGTTGAGGCTCGCGACGGGTATCGTTATTTTCTGACCTTCATAGATGATTTGAGCAGATATGGGTATATCTACTTGATGAAACATAAGTCTGAAATATTTGAAAAGTTCAAAGAATTTCAGAGTGAAGTGGAAAATCATCGTAGCAAGAAAATAAAGTTTCTACGATCTCATCGTGGAGGTGAATATTTGAGTTATGAGTTTGGTCTTCATTTGAAACAATGTGGAATAGTTTCGCAACTCACGCCACCTAGAACACCACAACGTAATGGTGTGTCCGAACGTCCTAACCATACTTTATTAGATATGGTGCGATCTATGATGTCTCTTACTAATTTACCGCTATCGTTTTGGGGTTATGCTTTAGAGAAGGCTGCATTTACGGTCAAATAGGGCACCATCTAAATCCGCTGAGATGACACCATATGAAATGTGGTTTGGCAAGAAACCTACGCTGTCGTTTCTTAAAGTTTGGGGCTGCGATGCTTATGTGAAAGAGTTTCAACCTGATAAGCTCGAACCCAAATCGGAGAAACGTGTCTTCATAGGATACCGAAAGGAGACTGTTGGGTACACCTTCTATCACAGATCCGAAGGCAAGATATTCGTTGCTAAGAATGGATCCTTTCTAGAGAAGGAGTTTCTCTCGAAAGAAGTGAGTGGGAGGAAAGTAGAACTTGATGAGGTAATTGTACCTTCTCCCGAGTTGGAAAGTAGTTCATCACAGAAATCAGTTCCAGTGATTCCTACACCAATTAGTGAGGAAGCTAATGATGATGATCATCAAACTTCAGATCAAGTTACTACTGAACCTCGTAGGTCAACCAGAGTACGATCTGCACCAGAGTGGTATGATAATCCTGTTCTGGAGGTCAAGTTACTTGTCCATGACGAACCTACGAACTATGAGGAAGCGATGATGAGCCCAGATTCCACGAAATGGCTTGAGGCCATGAAATATGAGATGGGATCCATGTATGAGAACAAAGTATGGACTTTGGTTGACTTTCCCGATGATCAACAAGCCATAGAGAATAAATAGATTTTCAAAAGAAGACTTACGCTGAAGGTAATTTTACTGTCTAGAAAGCTCGACTTGTTGCGAAAGGTTTTCGACAAGTTCAAGGAGTTGACTACGATGGGACATTCTCACCCGTAGTGATGCTTAAGTCTGTCTGAATCATGTTAGCAATTGTCGCATTTTATGATTATGAAATTTGGCAAATAGATGTCAAAACTACATTCCTTAATGGATATCTTAAAAAAGAGCGGTATATGATGCAACCAAAAGGTTTTGTCGATCCTAAAGGTGCTAACAAAGTGTGCAAGCTCCAGCGATCCATTTATGGACTGGTGCAAGCCTCTCGGAGTTGGAATATACGCTTTGATAGTGTGATCAAAACATATGGTTTTATACAGACTTTTGGAGAAGCACTTATTTACAAGAAAGTGAGTGGGAGCTTTGTAGAATTTCTAATATTATATGTGGATGACATATTGTTGATTGGAAATAATACAGAATTTCTGAATAGCATAAAAGGATACCTGAATAAGAATTTTTCAATGAAAAACCTCGGTGAAACTGCTTATATATTGTGCATCAAGATCTATAGAGATAGATCAAGACGCTTAATTGGACTTTCAAAAAGCACATACCTTGATAAAGTTTTGAAGAAGTTCAAAATGGATTAGTCAAAGAAAGGGTTCTTACCTGTGTTACAAGGTGTGAAGTTGAGTCAGACTCAAAGCCCGGGCACCGCAGAAGATAGAGAGAAAATGAAAGTCATTCCCTATGCCTCGGCCATAGGCTCTATCATGTATGCTATGCTGTGTACCAGACCTGATGTGTGCCTTGCTATAAGTTTGGCAGGGAGGTACCAAAGTAATCTAGGAGTGGATCACTAGATAGCGGTCAAGAACATTCCGAAGTACCTGAACAGGACCAAGGATATGTTTCTCGTTTATGGAGGTGACGAGGAGCTCGTCGTAAAGGGTTGCATCGATGCTAGCTTCGACGCTGATCCGGATGACTCTAAGTAACAAACCAGATACATATTTATATTGAATGGTGGAGCTGTCAGTTGGTGCAGTTCCAAGCAGAGTGTCGTGGCAGGACCTAAGTGTGAAGCGTAGTACGTAGCTGCTTCAGAAGCATCAAATGAAGGAGTCTGGATGAAGGAGTTCATATCCGATCTAGGTGTAATACCTAGTTCATGGGGTCCAATGAAAATATTTTGTGACAATACTGGAGCAATAGCCTTGGCGAAGGAATCCAGATTTCACAAGAGAACCAAACACATCAAGAGGCGCTTCAATTCCATCCGCGATCAAGTCAAGGAGGGAGACATAGAGATTTGCAAAATACATATGGATTTGAATGTTGCAGACCCATTGACTAAGCCTCTCTCACGAGCAAAACATGATCAGCACCAAGACTCCATGGCTGTTAGAATCATTTCTATGTCATCTAGATTATTGACTATAGTGCAAATGGGAGACTGAAGGAAATATGCCCTAAAGGCAATAATAAAGTTGTTATTTATATTTCCTTATATCATGATAAATGTTTATTATCCATGCTAGAATTGTATTAACCGGAAACTTAGTACATGTGTGAATACATAGACAAACCGCGTGTCCCTAGTATGCCTCTACTTAACTAGCTCGTTAATCAAAGATGGTTAAGTTTCCTGACCATAGACATGTGTTGTCATTTGATCAACGAGATCACATCATTAGAGAATGATATGATGGACAAGACCCATCCGTTAGCTTAGCATAATGATCGTTTAGTTTTATTGCTATTGCTTTCTTCATGACTTATACATATTCCTCGACTATGAGATTATGCAACTCCGAATACCGGAGGAACACTTTGTGTGCTATCAAAGCGTCTAGCGTAAATGGGTGATTATAAAGATGCTCTACAGGTGTCTCTGATGGTGTTTGTTGAGTTGGCTTAGAACGAGATTAGGATTTGTCACTCCGTGTAACGGAGAGGTATCTCTGGGCCCTCTCGGTAATGCACATCACTATGAGCCTTGCAAGCAATGTGACTAATGAGTTAGTTACGGGATCATACATTATGGAATGAGTAAAGAGACTTGCCGTAACGAGATTGAACTAGGTATGATGATACCGACGATCGAATCTCGGGCAAGTAACATACCAATGACAAAGGGAACGATGTATGTTGTTATGCGGTTTGACCGATAAAGATCTTCGTAGAATATGTAGGAGCCAATATGAGCATCCAGGTTCCGCTATTAGTTATTGACCGGAGATGTGTCTCGGTCATGTCTACATAGTTCTCGAACCCGTAGGCTCCGCACGCTTAACGTTCGATGATGATTTGTATTATGAGTTATGTGATTTGATGACCAAAGTTTGTTCGGAGTCCCAGATGAGATCATGGACATGACGAGGAGTCTCGAAATGGTCGAGAGGTAAAGATTTATATATTGGAAGGTTATATTCAGACATCGGAATGGTTTTGAGTGATCCGGGTATTTTTCCGGAGTACCGAGGGGTTACCAGAACCCTCGGGGAAGTTAATGCGCCTTAGTGGGCTTTAGTGGAGAGAGGGAAGAAGGGCCACGAGGTGGCGCGCGCCTCCCCCCTGCCCAAACCGAATTGGACAAGGGGTGGGGGCGCGGCCCCCTCCTTCCTTCTCCTTCTCCCCTCCTTCCTTTCCCTCCGGTGGAAGAAAGGAAAAGGGGGGGGGGGGCGAATCCTACTTGGAGTAGGAGTCGAAGTAGGACTCCCCCCTTGGTGCGCCCCTCCTGGCCACCGGCCTCTCTCCCTCCCTCCTTCATATACATGGCCAGGGGCACCCCAATAGGACAACAAACAATCTCTTAGCCATGTGCGGTGCCCCCCTCCATAGTTTAACACCTCGGTCAAATCGTCGTAGTGCTTAGGCGAAGCCCTGCGTCGGTAACTTCATCATCACCGTCGCCACACCGTCGTGCTGACGAAACTCTCCCTCGTCCTCAACTGGATCAAGAGCTCGAGAGACGTCATTGTGCTGAACGTGTGCAGAACACGGAGGTGCCGTACGTTCGGTACTTGGATCGGTTGGACGTGAAGATGTTCGACTACATCAACCGTGTTACTAAATGCTTCCGCTTTCGGTCTACAAGGGTACATGGACACACTCCCTTGTCTCATTGCTATGCATCTCCTAAATAGATCTTGCGTGATCGTAGAAATTTTTTGAAATACTGCGTTCGCCAACAATTACTGGAGCACATTATCGCACGTCCAGTGATAGATGCAAGGTTGTGGTTAGCTACTCTGCAAGAATCCATGAATGACGAGCAGTTTGCTAAGATGCTTGTCACATTGTGGGCTATCTTGTGGGCACGTCGGAAAGCAATACATGAATGGATTTTTCAAAGCCCGTGGTCCACTATTTGTTTTATCAGTAAGTTCCTTAGTGACCTTGAACTGATTCCTTCAAACAAGAAGACTGTTCCAGCATGGGTTTGAGCAGTGAGAAGAAGTGGATCAAGCCTCCTCAGGGGTTGTAAAGATCAATGTAGATGCAATAGTGTCCATGCAAGGAAATGCGGGGTCCTGTGCAGTGGTTTATAGAGATAACCATGGCAAATTCCTGGGTGCTTTGAAGGGCTTACTGATCCACTGGTTTTGGAAGCTACATCGTGCAGTGAGGCCTTTTCTTTGTCAATTTATTTGAACCTTCAATGACCGCGTGTGGCACCAGTAACTCATGTAAAGGAGAACTACCTCAGCTCCTTGGCGATAATCGACAAGGAAATCAAGCTGAAGTTGCACTCTTTTGCAGGGACAGACATAATGCACGAAGGGAGGAAGTCCAATTTTGAAGAATACAACATGTTTGGTTAATTAGGTTTTTAGTTAAGAGGGGAATGTGAGATACAATGCTCGAGCTAAGGCTCGAACCTACGTCGGCAATGAGATGCTACCGTGCTCTGGCTATGAGGCTAGCTAGGAGTCCATCCACTAATTGCGTATTGATGACATTGTGGAAGTCTAAATAAACAGGTGCATTTTTCTCATCAAAAAAGGAAAAAAAAACTCGATGGGCTCATCCGGATGACGTGCGTTCAAGCGTGAACAGTTGTGGTTGCGTGGAGAGTCTTGCGGCATCGCCCTGCAGCGATGGGTAACGGTCGCGTGCTATGCTCGTCCAATTCATTTACTACTATATAAGTTGCTGGTTAAATTGTATTGCAAGAAATCTCGCCGTTCATACCATACCTTATTTAGCTGGGCTGTTGATATGGTACTGTGTACCAAGAAGTTCAGTTCCAGACATAGTTCACCTCCAACAAGCAAAGTGCAAAGTCCAATAATTTTGAAGCAAATAATTTGGCGAGGGTGTCAACATCCCTTCATGTAGGGCTCCATGTTTGGTTAGTTAGGCGTTTTAAGTAAGAGGGGAATGTGATATACAACGCTTGAGCCAAGGCTTGAACACACGTCGGCTATGAGATGCCATCGCGCTCTGGCCACGGGGCTAGTAGCCCATGCACATATTTTTGTATTGACGATGTTGTGGAAGTTGAAATAAAGGTGTGTGTTTTTATCATAAATAGAAAAGGAAAACTTGATGGGGTTCAGCGTGATGACGTGTGGCCATGCCTTGATCGTTCTAGCGCGAACGGTTGCGGTTGCGTGGAGAGCCATGCGACATCGGTGGTGATTAGGGGTAGCAATTAGGTGCCTTATGCGCATCCAATTCATTTACTACTATGTAAGCTGCTGGTTAAATTGTATTGCAAGAAATCTCGCCGTTGATAGCATACCTTTTTTTAGCTGGGCTATTGATATGATATTGTGTGCCAAGAAGTTCAGTTCCAGATACAGTTCACCTCCAACAAGCAAAGTGCAAAGCGCCAATAATTTTGAAGCATACAATTTGGTGAGGGTGTCAACATCCCTTCCTGTAGGACGCCATGTTTGGTTAGTTAGGCTTTTTAACTAAGAGAGGAATGTGATATACAACGCTCAAGCCAAGGCTTGAACACGCGTCGGCTATGAGACGCCACCGCGCTAGTAGCCCATGCACATATTTTGTATTGACGATGTTGTGGAAGTTTAAATAAAGGAGTGTGTCTTTATCATAAATATAAAAGGAAACCTTGATGGGGTTCAGCGGGATGACGTGTGGCCGTGCCTTGATCGTTCCAGCGCAAACGGTTGCGGTTGCATGGAGAGCCTTGCGACATCGCATTGCGGCGATTAGGGATAACAGTCACGCCTTATGCACATCCAATTCATTTACTACTATGTAAGTTGCTGGTTAAATTATATTGCAAGAAATCTTGCAGTTGATACCATACCTTTTTTTAGCTGGGCTGTTGATATGATATTGTGTGCCAAGAAGTTCAATTCCAGATACAGTTCACCTCCAGCAAGCAAAGTGCAAAGCGCCAATAAGTTTGAAGCATACAATTTGGCGAGGGTGTCAACATCCCATCCTGTAGGACGCCATGTTTGGTTAGTTAGGCTTTTTAACTAAGAGGGGAATGTGATATACAACACTCGAGCCAAGGATTGAGCACGCGTCGGCTATGAGACGCCTACGTGCTCTAGCCACGAGGCTAGTAGCCCATGCACATATTTTGTATTGATGATGTTGTGGAAGTTTAAATAAAGGGGTGTGTTTTTATCATAAAAAGAAAAGGCAAACTTGATGAGGTTTAGCGGGATGACGTGTGGCCGTGCCTTGATCGTTCCAGCGCGAACGGCTGCAGTTGCATGGAGAGCCTTGCGACATCACATTGCCGCGATTAGGGGTAACGGTTGCGCGTTATGCGCATCCAATTCATTTACTACTATGTAAGTTGCTAGTTAAATTGTATTGCAAGAAATCTCGCCATTGATACCATACCTTTTTTTAGCTGGGCTGCTGATACGATATTGTGTGCCAAGAAATTCAGTTCCAGACACAGTTCACCTCCAGCAAGCAAAGCGCAAAGCGCCAATAATTTTGAAGCATACAATTTAGCGAGGGTGTCAACATCCCTTCCTGTAGGACGCCATGTTTGGTTAGTTGGGCTTTTTAACTAAGAGGGGAATGTGATATACAACGCTCGAGCCAAGGCTTGAACACGTGTCGGCTATGAGACGCCACCGCGTTCTGGCCACGGGGCTAGTAGCCCATGCACATATTTTGTATTGACGATGTTGTGGAAGTTTAAATAAAGGGGTGTGTTTTTATCATAAAAAGGAAAGGAAAACTTGATGGGGTTCAGCGGGATGACGTGTGCTCGTGCCTTGATCTTTCCAGCGTGAACGGTTGCGGTTGCATGGAGAGCCTTGCGACATTGCATTGCGGTGATTAGGTGTAACGGTCGCGCGTTATGCACGTTCAATTCATTTACTACTATGTAAGTTGCTACTTAAATTGCATTGCAAGAAATCTCGCCGTTGATACCATACCTTTTTCTGGCAGGGCTGCTTATATGATATTGTGTGCCAAGAAGTTCAGTTCCAGACACAGTTCACCTCCAGCAAGCAAAGTGCAAAGCGCCAATCATTTTGAAGCATACAATTTGGCGTGGGTGTCAACATTCCTTCCTGTAGGACGCCATGTTTGGTTAGTTAAGCTTTTTAACTAAGAGGGGAATGTGATATACAACGCTCGAGCCAAGGCTTGAACACGTGTCGGCTATGAGACGCCACCGCGTTCTGGCCACGGGGCTAGTAGCCCATGCACATATTTTGTATTGACGATGTTGTGGAAGTTTAAATAAAGGGGTGTGTTTTTATCATAAAAAGGAAAGGAAAACTTGATGGGGTTCAGCGGGATGACGTGTGCTCGTGCCTTGATCTTTCCAGCGTGAACGGTTGCGGTTGCATGGAGAGCCTTGCGACATTGCATTGCGGTGATTAGGTGTAACGGTCACGCGTTATGCACGTTCAATTCATTTACTACTATGTAAGTTGCTACTTAAATTGCATTGCAAGAAATCTCGCCGTTGATACCATACCTTTTTCTGGCAGGGCTGCTGATATGATATTGTGTGCCAAGAAGTTCAGTTCCAGACACAGTTCACCTCCAGCAAGCAAAGTGCAAAGCGCCAATCATTTTGAAGCATACAATTTAGCGTGGGTGTCAACATTCCTTCCTGTAGGACGCCATGTTTGGTTAGTTAAGCTTTTTAACTAAGAGGGGAATGTGATATACAACGCTCGAGCCAAGGCTTGGACACGCGTCGTCTATGAGACGCCACCGCGCTCTGGCCACGGGGCTAGTAGCCCATTGTGGAAGTTTAAATAAAGGGGTGTGCTTTTATCAGAAAAAGTAAAGGAAAACTTGATGGGGTTCAGCGAGATGACGTGTGACCGTGCCTTTGATCGTTCCAGCGTGAACGGTTGCGGTTACGTGGAGAGTCTTATGACATCGCATTGCGTCGATTAGGGGTGATGGTCGCGCGTTTTGCGCGTCCAATTCATTTACTACTATTTAAGTTGCTGGTTAAATGTATTGCAATAAATCTCGTCGTTGATACTATACCTTTTTTTAGCTGGGCTGTTGATACATACTGTGTGCCAAGAAGTTCCAGATACAGTTCATCTCCAGCAAGCAAGGTGCAAAGCACCAATAATTTACGTACTAAACGCTGCCGGATCTCGCGTGCAATCTTGCTCAATCCTGTGACGCTGATACGTACAGCCATGCGTATGCTAGCGGCCAGCCACCCGGCGGCCATGCATAGCCTCTTCGCTTTGCCCGTCTCCTTTCTGAAAAAATCAAGATGGCACACTAGTTTTCTCCCCGCTTTACTCGTCTTTCCTCCGTATATTTTGCCCTTTCCGCCGTGGCCACTCGCTGGCCCCGTGACCCGCCGGCGAACCCACGCACGCACGAGACCACGGCGGCCGCCGCGCGCGCTCGAGCTAGCTACGTACCCAGGACAGGACCACCACGCACCACCTTGCACCACGCACGCAGCGATCGATAAAAACATAAAGCTATCCATCTATCTAGCAAAGCCAGTAGTGGTGCAACTTGGCGATCATGTGCACGGTCTTGTCATCGCTTTGGACCTAAGAAGAGGAAAAAAGCTCCTTTTAACACTCACTGCCTCGCGAATGTGACCAGCATGTGATCGCCCCTTGTAGCCCTGATTCGTGACATGCTTAAATATTAGGGTTCCATCCAGACAAATAAAGAAGAGGAAGATTCACCGATTCACCACAAGTGGCGCTCAGTTCAACAAATATATTATGCGTTCGCAGCCTAGATAGATCGATCCATCACGCATGTACACCAATCATTTGTTATATCAGGGGAAAGCGACCTTGCTTTTCCCACAGATTTGAGGTTAAGTGGTTGGCTCCCAAGCGTTCCCTCCCTCTTATGCCTCCAATTATTCCAACCCGGCGAGTGTGTGTCGGTTCCTTGTTTATGCATGCAAGCCTAGCTAGGACACGCAGTTAATGGTTCTTTTGGGCGCCAAAGCATGGGTCACCATGTGTCTTTCCACGCATGGCACGACGATCGATCAAAGGTGGCAACCAATTAGGTCAGGTCCCCCACTTGTAAACCATTGTAGGTGCATGCAGAAATATCAAATGGTCATCCACATATATATGTACCAAGGAAATGCTCGTTACACCGGACTCATGTGCCACTGACAAGGCGCCGATTTTCGGTCACTCGCGGCGACGAAATTTTCACCAAAGTGCAGTTTCTGGGGACCAAGAATATAAACTTTACGGTGTCCAAATGCATGAACAGTCAAGTGGAGTCCAGCTCGTGGCCTGCCTGACCAGTTCTTGCAATGGGGCACTTGCTAAAACCGCTTTACACATAGTGGCGCTGTTGTCTGCTAGTGCAGTGTTCTTGCACGTTAAGGCAGGGATGGAGCATTTCGAGTACAAGCTAGGCTGCCATAAAGAGGGCTTGTGCTACGTTGTGTGGCCGGCTCTCCTTGCTTCGGGTCCAGAGGCACGGGTGGTTGTGCTTGGCTAGCTTGGCTAGCTACCCCCCACCCCACACCATACCTTTGATCGATCGCTTTATTGTTTCCAACTCGCGTTGGTTCTGTGATGCCGATTCACCCCCATCACATGCAAAGGCATCAGCATCAGCACCGGCTGCTTGACGTGTTTGTGTTACGCCTGGCCGGGTGAGCAATTTCGACGAAATCGGAAGGAGAAATTCCCAAGCATGCATATGGAAGGAGAATCTCCATATATGAATGTGGTGATGCCCAAGTCGACGTCTCCCTAGCTCGTTTGGATGAAAAGGGCGCGAGAATAAAAGGGAGTAGCTTACTGTCTCCGATGGATGCGTGTAGGCCAGATTCGGTGAGGAGAAGATTTGCATGTGATGTTCTTTTCTACTCCGTAAAGAACTGGAGCACATAATAATCGAAGGGCCATTGGCCAAAGAGCACATAATAATCGGTGCCTGCACTGTCCGTCGTCGCATCTGGCAAGCCGGCCGGAGATGGAGCGAGGATCGAATCAGTGCCGATCGACGTCAAATTATACGTCTGATTGCAAGACCAGTTAAACAAAGGGGGTCATCTCTCACAGCCAGGTAGGTGAAGGCGATGCATCATGCATGCATGTGTGCGCATTGCGTGCGTGGGGACTGAGAGCTAGCCAAGGAGGAGTAGAGTATTCTTGGTCGTGACACGTGATTCGATGCTGCGACCGACCGAGATCGACGGAAGCATGGGCGCAGGGACTGCTCGAGCGCAGGCTGCACCGGCCGATACGCCGGAGTTAATGAGACGTACGCTAGCCGCTGCTGCGTGCAGGGCAGGGGGAGGCCGGCCGGCCGGGGCCTCGGTCCGTTGGCCGTCAGGGGGGACATGTGCGCCCCCTGAAAAGGCGACTCCAGACTCCACAGAGGAAGGAGCTAGCTAGCCAGCCCTACCGCGCTCCCTGCCGTGGGACGGAGCGGTGGTCGCGCACGCATCTAGCTAGCTGCATGTCGGCATCGGCATCGGCATCGGCGCATTGTTTCCGCTGCGATCTCCGTCGTGCTCGATCGTCGATGCCGCGCGCGCATTAATTCAACGAGCCAGGAAAGCTACCGGCCGGCCGGCCGGCCTCGTCGCCATGCATATGCATGCGTGGTCCCAGCGGAAGCAGAGAGGCCCAGACGCAGAGCTCGATCGATGAGAGCTCAGTCGTCGCCCACCATGTGGGATCCTTGCCGTTTCTACCCATGGGAACCCGTGGAGAAATGGTGCGATCCAAGTAGTAGGAGTACCCGGCCACTGCTGATCCAGCAGACAGGCCCTTTTCGAGGGCAACGTTTTGGCGCCACCCCATTGATGATGCGTCCGTCCATCCATGCATGCATAGCAGCAGCAGCAGCGCGCAGAAGCAAGCGGCAGCTTTCCCCGCCCACAGACCAGCCAGATCTCTCTTCCTGGATCGAGAAGGAGTAGCAATGGCATCGCATGCACTACTCGATCCGTCTTCTCGGTAATCGGTCTGCGGAATTTACTACGCTACCAGCATGCAGTGCCATGCCATGCATTGATCTGAAGGCGCAGGCTTGGCCGTACAGGGGCAAGCAAGCAGGCCGGCCGGCCTTGGTAGCTAGCTACCGGTAGTTCTGACTTCTCACACATGCATACACGAACGGTCCATGCATTTACGAACTGTTGGCAAATCCGTCTGTGCATACCCATATGATGCACTGTGCACTTCGCAACAGAGACTCGATCGCATGTTATGTTGTTTAAGTTCTCCCTTGATTGCATGCCGTATTTTCTTTTCCCACCAACAGCAGTGACAACTAGCATAGCTATATCTTAACTAGTATAGCTACTTGTCAACAGAGATCACATCATCACAAGCTAACGATGAAGGAAGCAAAGCGAGAACAATTTTGTAGTGCGGGATGAGAAAAGGGAGGGCTACTTTGTCACTCCCATTTCTGTCATAGCTAATAACGGAAGGCTAATTACAAGACCTTGCGAGAAGGATACAGTAATAGAAACCTTCAAAGCCAAGGCCTAGCAGGGCAGGGGTCACTGCTCGATCTGGATCTTATACATCGATCACAACACGCATGCATGCATTGTTGTACTACTAAACTCAAACGCCAAAGACACCACCAAGTCCAAGAAGGAACAAGCTAGACTTGATGCACTAGCTATATAGGTTGCTCGATCTCCATGTTGAGTTAGAGCTAGAGTTCTGTTGATAGATGAATTACCCCTTCTTTGTCCCGTTGCTCTTCGCCAGCTTGCGCAGGAACTCCTTTACCTGCATAACATGTGAAAATAAATTTCATGTCAAACTCGAAATTAAGCCATGACTACAAGAAAAGGGATACGCCTAACATTTCATTGCTTTCTTTCTCCTAACAATCAACTTTATGGGGAAGCAGTTCAAGAGCATATACTAGTATATGCCACACCTAACTGCTAGCTCTACCACTGCAACAGTGACCACAATACACGGTACTACTAGTTGCTTACTTGCTTTAGGTACCTAGGTATAGCTAGCTAGCCGTGCTAACTTTAGAAAGCATAAAATACTGCACAAAAATAGGCATGCAGCTATTATACATCCATGTACATGCATGCATCACTGTATACGTCATTAATATAAAAATGTATATTTCTGTATACACATATATAGTGGACTGTATACCTCAGCAGGCTCACGCAGGGAGTAGGATGCGCTTGTCTCCTTTGGAAACTTTGTCACAAGGATCCCGATGCCTTGTCCCATGTTCTGCAGCACCTATTTTGATTTTTTTTTTTTGCAAAAGTAAAGGGCTCAGTTCATCGGATTGGATCGATAGCGCGCATCAGCGCAAAAGAGAACAGGTGCAGCGCGTACTATACCTTGAATGCATCCTCGTCTGTGCGGTCGTCCCCGATGTATATCGGGAAAACGTCGACGCGCTCTGCATAGCCTGCAAAGGAAAACAAATCATCCAAAAACCTAGTGTGAATATTTATGCAGCAAGTAACTAACAAGACATGCATGAAGCGGCATCAACATTTATGCATTTATTATGTGCTGTGTTTTTCTTTTTCTAAACAAAACAACGGGCTGCCCCGTCGATTTTCGTTAAAGAAACCGCCACCGTTACGACAATTGTGATGTGCCGTGCAAGAACTCACCGAGAGACTTGAGCAAGAACTTGAGAGCGTGGCCCTTGTTCCACTCGATGGAGGGCCGGACCTCGAGGACCTTTCTCCCCTTGGTGAGGCAGAGTTTCGGGTACTCGTCCAGCACTGCCTTCACGTCCCTGCCCAGAGCGTCCCACTCCGCCTCCTCGACGCAGCGGAAGTGCACCGAGAGGCAAAACTTGTTGTTCTCCACCATGGCCCCCGGGATGGACTCCATCTTCGCTGTCAGCTTCTCATACACCTGCAGATTAATCGATCCGAGCCACACTTGTCAGCAAATCATTTACTCCCTCCATTCCAAAATACTCCCTCCGTCCCGAAATGTAAGACGTTTTTTGATACTATGCTAGTGTCAAAAAAACGTCTTAGATTTTGGGACGGAGGGAGTACTTGACTTCCATTTATCCAAAATGGATGTACTCCCTCCGTTCAGAAAAACTTGTCATCAAAATGGACAAAAAAAGGTGTATCTAGAACTAAAATACATCTAGATACATCCCCTTTTATTCATTTTGATGACAAGTATTTTCGGATGGAGGGAGTACCTACATGCTAAAACATGTCTAGATACATTTATATTTTGACATATGGAAGACATGTATTGTGGAGCGGAGGGAGTACATTCTAATAGCTAGGTGTACTAGTAGCAGTCGTTGACTTGATGGCGAGAAAAAAAGGTACACCAAGATTACTTCTCGTTGATTAGGAATATTATTTCTCAGGTACGTAGTTAAATTAATCTCTCACTGGTGAAAGACAGGGTCAGGTCGTGCATGCCTACCTCCTGGATGACAGGCAAGAACTCGGTCGCCGGCTGGCACAGAACTTCGTCAGCCTGCGTAGACAAACCGAACAACCACTCAATCACGCAGCTCGCAAGCGACTTAATTGCAGCAAGCAGAAATTAGGGCCAAGGAAAAGTCTCTTTCACGAGGACTGTAGACAGAGAGAGAGAGAGAGAGAGAGAGAGAGAGAGAATAAGTCAAGAAGAAAATTCGGAGAAAGGTAGATGTCGACTAACTTAACTAACCTTTGCCTTGTGGTTAGACACTTTGGTGGGGCCCTTGATGTCCATGCCGTGGCTCCCGGCATAGTACAGCTCCTCCAGTTTCACAAAGTTGAACACCTGCGTATGTATTGCACCAGCCCATAAATACAAATACAGTGCTTTTTATTTCTTTTGTACGTAGGCAAAACGTACTGTAAATGAGAAGAGGTAACCGGGGAAAGGGGAAGGCTCCCTGCCTTTCTGTGGGCGGAAGTACTACTACTGCGAGGAAACGCTCATAAAAACGCTTGCTATATGTACTGGTGTGTGTATAGCGTCTAGGTTCACGCCCGCGGCCAAATGCGGCATGCATGCCATGTCATGCGGACGGTGAAAATCACGCCCAAGAATTACAAAAGGGAGACCTGGAAGATTCCGTTTACGGTGCACGCTGGTGGAGCCATGGTGTGAGGGGCAAGGAACCAAGAAAGCAACAAAAAAATTAATGCAGCAGCAGCAGCAAGGAACCAAGAAAGTAGCACTAGGGGATATGTTGGCGCTGGAATGTACCTTGTCTCTGCATCTCCCACTCACTATGGCGGTCGGGAAATGCTGCGCGACGCCCCTCACCGCCTCCCTCATCTGCGTCAATAGAGAAAAATAAGAACAGGACAGTGCAAAGGGAACCTTGTGAACAGAGCATGCTCTGCTTCGATCGCGTCACAAGACATGGAACAAGGGAGGAAGGAGACTGACCTCTTCGGTCATGACGGCGCGGTCGGGGTCCTGGACGATCGGGGAAAGGGTGCCGTCGTAGTCGAGGAACATGACGATCTGCTTCCCCTCGGCCGCCGCCAGCACGCCCTCGAACCACTCCAATGCTGACGGGTGCTTCTCCTGCGATTCAGGCAAAGATTCCTCAATCATCGGCTGGGAGAGGGAGGGAGGGTGGGAAAGAAAGCAAGCAGCAGCCATGGGTGCATGTGAAAGAAACTTACGATCCACTCCTCCTGGTCGGCGCCGGCGGGGGACATGGCGTGGCGGGGCGAGGAGGCCTTCATCGAGTCCAGCAGAGACCCGGTCATCAGCACCCCGGAGGTGGCGAGATCCATGCGGCCCAGGGCGGCCTTCCTGCAGTCGCGGGCCCTCCGCGGCGGGAACGACGCGAAATGGCGACCCGGCTGCGCCGGCGCCGCTACGGCGGTGACCGCCTCCTCGGCAGCAAAGGCGGCGTGGTTCGTCATGACGAGAGCGCGGACCGACACAGGGAGGGAGACCGAAGAAGCGGTGGGAGAAAGCAACAAGGTGCGTGGGCTTCAACGGGAGCAACGGACGAAGAGAAGGAGAAGATGTGATGGCGATGGTTCGGGGGGAGTGGAGGAAGGAGAGGAAGGTGGTTTGATGGTTGGGGCGGTGGAATCCGGGTCTATATATAGGGCGTAAGGCCTGGCCCACCTCTCCGAATTTCTGATGCGGAAGTGCAACATTTTGATGCTTGGCAAATACCTCGGGCAAAGAAGAATATATGGCCTTTCCACGTAATTTCAAGTATTTTGCGCTTCATGTTAATTGTGTTTCACATGAATTATGTATACTCCAAGAGTAATAGTGAGGCGATATGTTTATCTTGAAATACAAAAATCGCATGACCACACTTTTCTTCTACTACTTGTTTTTGCTGATAACTAGTAAATCTATACGAGCAATGCAGGTTGATATTAGGCATTATATTAATGACATGCATATGTTAGGTATGAAATTATTTGTTTATGTATGTGATTAGCGCTCGAATTGATATTTGATATGATATCAACTGCATGCTAAATGTGTTGAGGGCTCACCATTGAAGCAGGCTGATTCGTTAGATTACAAGGTTTAATGGCTGAGATTTGTTGGATCTGCCTCTTTAGGTTGTTTTTATATTGGTAGATGTCATGTCACTTACATGCCAAATATGGCGATGTCGCCTAGCGGTCGGAGGCTTGGGTAACTTACTATGCACATTATACCTTTAACATACAGTGGAACCTTCCTCATGGTTGAGGAGCCAAGTCCAGAGGTACCACGACTTCAACCCTGGTCTTGTACTAGAAACTCGAGGTATTATGAATTTGATTATACCATCTGTGAGTGTATGCCTTGATTTCATACTTCTTGTTGGCATGTACATATCATAGTTTCGAGTTGAATGTGAAAATTTATTTCTAAGTGACCACTCAATGCCCTAAGTTATTTTTACTGATTTTGCAAAATTCAATCCCTTCAGATTTTGTCGAGTACCAATTGATATTGAAAAGTGCAACTTTATTTCATGGAAAGTGCATCATGTACCTTTTTCGGAAGTGAGAAAAATGCGCTTTTTAGTAAAATGAAGTTCACTTTTCGGAATCGATTGTAGCTTAACAAAATCTCAGCCATGTATGGCATAGACGAATCGTTCTCTTATTTGCACTTAAGCCGGTTAAAGCATAGACGTACCATTGTCTTGTTTGCACCTACAAATATCGCAACACAATTTACTATCGTGAAGAAGTCATAATCAAAAATTGGGAATTCCATGTCTGGTATAGGAACGCAATTAAAGTTACTGGTACCATATTTTATCATTAATAATCAAAACTAAGTGCTAACAATTTTAAGTATGAAAAACACAATAATGGACTACAATTGATTGAATGAATGAGAAAAAAGAAACTGAATTAGTGTCGTGTTATATTTTTTCCAAAACCAGCCTTTCCCCTTTCCATTACTTTTGATACTAGAAATACACAACTGATTATAAGTGGATATAAGAAGAGAAAATGGAAAGAAAGTGAACTTTACCAAAAAAAAACGATGCACATGCCCGCAATCTGAAACCTAGTAGTCTTTGACACATGTACTACATGGCAAAAACACAGTTTGGTCTTTGTTGTCTGTCTTGACAAAAGGCTGACGGCAAATTACCTGATTCATGTAGTGTAGCACTATCAGGTCTTTTTGATTAAAAGGATTTCTAAGGGACTTTAGAAGGATTCTAATCCTAAGATTTTTTTTCTTGCATGCCTTGTTTGATTTGTACGATTACAACCCATAGGAACTTTTCTTAGAATTCATTTGTACTAATTCCGCAAGAAAATTTTCATTCGCTCCAACCATGTGTGAAGAATTCGATGTTTTCTTGTGCACAATCAAACACTCATACTACTATTCTTGTAGTATCCAAGATGATATGCCACTCAATTTTTTTGTCTTTTTTTCTTTCTATTCCTATGTCTTACAAATCCTGAAAATCAAAGGGACCCCACAATGCAGAGTGCAACCAAAATAAGGAACACTTACATGGTTTTACAGACCAACATAAGAGGCTAGCACGTGAGAAAAACAAAAGGCGAGCTAATCCGTCATCTCTACTCTCTGTAGCCAATTATAGCTCCTCGATAGATTCTTGGCAAAGACATGACAAGTTGACAACATTAGTCTTGAGGCTTTCGGCTCCAATCTTTCGCTCTGCAGCATGCTTCAGCTTCAGCAGTCATTCCTATAACAACAAAAGCGAACAAGTGGCAAACACAGCTCCAAAGGGGGATTTGATCATTATAATTTTGTTGTTCCAAAAATAGTCATACACACTCATCGACTCGAACATGTATATAATCTATTGCCACCATTTTATACAAGTACATATGAATTGTGTTGGCTAAACACAGAAGCGGGTTGGAGCGGTTTTTTAATGAAAACCAGACAAGATGCCCATTGTTTTAGGAAAATAACGGAGAAGCGCAATTAAATAGACGGTTACCAGAAGAAGAAAACCATATAAATGCGGCGGTTACTGAAAGAAGGAAAAAGCTCAAAGTGGAGGGTGGCAGACGGATTTGTCGCTCTGACATGCTTCACCCACCGAAATCCTAGCCAGACGTTACTATGTTATGCTCAAGGAGTTTATTGGTCATCTTAATTCATAGAAGAGGATACATAGCAATACAACTCTAAAATAAAAGAAAGAATGAGTAGTAGATGAGCGGGAGAGTTTAATGAGGGTCACTGGATTTCTACCACCCTGGCCATTGAGATTTAGCATTGCATTATATAGTCTTGATTATAAACTTTGCTACTCACAAACATAACCATGAATAGTCACTGATTAACACATAATTTAGATTGCGGGAGCCCGATATTATAGATGATAGAAGGGAGTATCGTGGTATTATCAGTTTTCCATTTGAATTTTTAGTTTAATTTAGGAAATTCACAGAAAGATTTAGCAACATGAAATTCTCACTTTTTTGGGAAGAGACATAAATTCTGAACATTAGTATCATGCCACTTTTTATAATAACTATCATGGAATTATTACCTTTACACTTAAAAATAGATTTCATATTAGATGCATTTTTAACATGGAATTCTCTACTCGAAAAGGTACCAAGGAAGTCTTAGTTTTGTACTTTTGGAGAGACATAATCTTTGAGAATTCACTATCATAATATTCATAACAACCGTACCGAGGAATTTATCTGTTAGATAACTGTACTAGTATTCAGTGTCCAATTTATGATTTAAAATATGTGGTTGAAAGGCATCGATGTGTGGGTGGAGCCCCACTCGGATGAGAGCACATGTCAATTTGCACATATTACCATTCGTAAATTATTAGGGGTTGAATGTATGTTTAAATTTCTAATTCAAGTTAGGAACTTGAGTGAAAAACTGGAATATTTGCCTCGATCGAGTACAATAATCTGGAAGTTGCAATATACATTAATGTTGCATGCAAAAGTAACTTCATTGGAAGAAAGAATAGGAAACCTATGGAGTATAAATAGTTTGAAATTTTATGTATCATAAAAAGTGCTCTTATGCATATTTTAAATTGGGTTAGAAACTTGAGTTAAATATTAAAATCTTTGAACTAAGTAGCCTGACTGAAACTTAATTGTTCCTGTCGGGTGATTTATATCCTAAAGCGGAAAAATCTTCCCCACGGATGTGTCTACTGATGGGTTGTCAGGTGCATTGATGAGATACAACATAATACGAGTTATATTTTTTAATGGTAATAACTGATACACAAATTTGTACCACACATATATAACATACATTGAGAATCTCTAGGCATGTACTACATGGTTAGGATGTAGGTTGGTGGAGAGCACCTAGGGGCTCGTATGCAATTATCCGGCTAGGTGCTACTATTTTATATCAATACGTATGAACTGTGGTTGCTAAACAGATAAGCGAGTTTGGGTGGTTTTAGAAAAAATAACAAAAAAGATGATTAAAGCGACAATTAATAGAAAACAAATCAAAATAAAAACAATGGTTATTAGAAGAAGAAAAATATAAACGATGGTTAAGTGCTACTCTTTTTTACCAGTACGCGTGTGCATTGTGGTGGCTAAAGAGAGAAGTGGATTGAGACAAACAAAATTAAAACAAAACCGGACAGGTTGCCATTGTTTTCATAAAAAAAAGATAAAAAGGCCGGATTAAACCAACTGTTATTAAATAAATATATATATTTAAGCGGCGGTTATTGGAAGAAAAATAAAAAGATCAAAGCGGCCATTAGGAGGTTTTTTTTATTTGAGACGAAGCCATTAGGAGGTACGCGCGGTTCATCGGTCGGTTGGTCGGTCATGAGAGACAAACGTACCCAGGCCCACCCGTCCACGTTGTCGCCATGTTGCCATCTGGCACCTGCCGGGCCCGACGAGAACCGGCCACGTGTTCCTCTGTGCCGCAATTTGATCGCCATGTGGGGGCCGGCCGCAGCCGTACGGTGGATTTCTTGTTTGCTGGCCTGCTGCTGCAGGTGCGGCCGGCTTTGAAATGTCTGCCTCTGACCAACTATGCTTTCTTTTTCATCAACCCATTGCATTTTTTTGTGTGTGAAGGAAATAGAAATCTTTGCCTAGCTTTTTCTGCATGGTTTCCGCTGCCTTTTGAGCAGTTTAGTAGTGGTGGCGCTGGCTCTCCAAGCTTTCTAGGGTTCGATACGATACCTGCTGCTACCGCCCGCTGGAAACATCGTCTGTATCTGTGGGCTGCTTGCATGCGCCCTGTCACTGCTGCGTGGCACTTACCCACTAATAACATGCATGCTTGTTAATCAAAAGCATGCATGCATTGCTAGGGTGACTCGTGATGCAGGCCTTCTTCAGGGGAAAGAAATCGTGCATTAACATGTGTTGTCAGTGTCACTCCCAGGAAAAGAGAAGGAATGAAATCCCTTGCAGGCCTTCCAGAAAGAAGCCTCATCCCTCTCAAAGACATTTTCTCGTGATTCTTGGGCATCATCGTTGCTACTCCTGCTAGCTCTGTAGCCTCGGCGGATATCCCGTTGCGGCTTGCCTTGGAGAGCCAGGCCGAGCTGCTGCGTTCTGAGCTGCTTGGTATGGCTTCCTTTCGGTTCGAGGAGACGGTCCAGCCTCTGCGTGATGTCATTAACTCCATGCAAGGTTGGATGTTGCGGATGGAGAGCTTCATGGAGCGTGCCACTAGTAGAAAACAGGGCTTTCGTTCAGGCCAGTTTAGCCCATTAGTCCCGGTTCAATCCAGAACCGGGACCAATGGAGCTATTTGCCCCGTTAAAGGAGCCCAGGGGCCGGCCGGGCCACGTGGGCCATTGGTCCCGGTTCGTCCGGACCTTTTGGTCCCTGGTGGAACGAACCGGGACCAATGGTCCCGCTCTGCCCACCACTATTGGTCCCGGTTGGTGGCATGAATCCCACCAAAGGCTTCCCTTTAGTCCCCTGCCTGCCACCAACCGGGCTAATGGTGCCGCTTATATATAGCCCCTCACAAGAGCAGAGCACCTTTGCTCTGTTTTTTCCGCCGAGGGGAGAGGGCTTGGTGGTGCTCTAGCTCACCTCCTATGCACACAAGGTGTTCGATGGAATGCCCGAGCCACACTACTTAAGGTTTCTCCTCTCCAAGCTCGACCGCCAAGCTCCATTTTCCTCAATATTTATCTAGGTTTAGCGGTCCGTCACGCCCCGTCCCCATCTTCATCGCCGTCGATCACCCGCGCCGATCTCATCGCCGGCACCACCGTGGTGAGCCTCTTGTTCTTATCTTCTTTCTGAAAGGAAAAATATTATTACTTATTTGTTTAGATAGATACTTGTATTATTTTCTTATTTTATTATTGCATCTTATATAGTGCGATGGTTTTGGTATCCGCCCGTCGGCCCTAAATCACATCTATGATTCGGATGTGGTATATATATTATCTTTTCATAACTATTGGTTCATTTATTGTTTATGAAAATTATGCCGACCAACGTGACATAGATTTTATTTATCTAGGAGGTTGTTGAACCGGAAATTCCAACCGATCCTATTGTCGAGAGGTTAAATTTAGTTGAAGAAGAAAACAATATCTTGAAGGAAAAAATAAAAAAACTTGAGGAGGACAAGATGATATAGGAGTTGCATGATGCGGATGTCGACGATGATCACAAGATCAAGATGGATGCAATGCGCTTGAAGATGAGAAAGATTAGAAAATATGTCATTCATACCGAGGCTTGGTATCATTATGCCGTTGGATCAGTTGTTACCTTGGTTGCGATTATGATCGTATTTGTTTTCGCATTGAAATGTTTTACATAGTTTCAATGTATGGTTTAATTAATTTAGATGCTCTGCAGAGCTTTATGTTGTTAGATGAGAACTATGTATGTACTTTGGTTTTTATGTGATGATGAACTTCTATTAATTTGGTCACTTAATTATCTATTCATGATGTTCTCAGTAATGATTTTTGACACACTTAATTATATATAATGCACGCAGATGAACCGACAATGGATGTACGGTGTGAGACACACCTCCGAGTACATTAAGGCGTGCATGATTTTCTCGAAGTGGCTGAGGCAAACAAGCAGAATGGTTTTATGTGTTGTCCATGCCCTATATGTGGGAATACGAAGTCTTACTCTGAGCGGAAAATCCTTCACACCCACCTGCTTTACAAGGGTTTCATGCCACACTATAATGTTTGGACGAGACACGGAGAAATAGGGGTTATGACGGAAGACGGCGAGGAAGAAGAGTATGATGACAACTATGTGCCCCCTGAATACGGTGATGCTACTGAACATCAAGATGCACCAGACGATGTGCACGATGGTGCTTTGGAACCGCGGTCTTTGAAGATCAAGAGGAACCAGACGATGTGCCCGATGATGATGATCTCCGCCGGGTCATTGTCGATGCAAGGACACAATGCGAAAGTCAAAAGGAGAAGCTGAAGTTCGATCGCATGTTAGAGGATCACAAAAAGGGTTGTACCCCAATTGCGAAGATGGCAACACAAAGCTCGGTACCGCACTCGAATTGCTGTAGTGGAAGGCGTAGAATGTCAGGCTGATAAAGGATTTGAGAAGCTACTGAAATAATGAAGAAGAAGCTTCCAAAGGATAACGAATTGCCCGACAAGACATAATGAAGCAAAGAAGGTCGTATGCCCTCTAGGATTGGAGGTGGAGAAGATACATGCATGCCCTAATGATCGCATCCTCTACCATGGTGCCTACAAGGATCTGAACGCATGCCCGGTATGCGGTGCATTGCGGTATAAGATCGCACGAGATGACCTGGTGATGTTGACGGCGAGCCTCCCGTGAAGAGGGTTCTCGCGAAGGTGATGTGGTATGCTCCTATAATACCACGGTTGAAACGTCTGCTCGTAAAACGGAGAGCATGCCAAGTTGATGCGATGGCACAGTGAGGACCGTAAGAAAGACGGGAAGTTGAGAGCACCCGCTGACGGGTCGCAGTGGAGAAAAATCGAGAGGAAGTACTGGGATGAGTTTGCAAAGGACCCAAGGAACGTATGGTTTGCTTTAAGCGCGGATGGCATTAATCCTTTCGGGGAGCAGAGCAGCAATCACAGCACTTGGCCCGTGACTCTATGTATGTATAACCTTCCTCCTTGGATGTGCATGAAGCGGAAGTTCATTATGATGCCAATTCTCATCCAAGGCCCTAAGCAACCCGGCAACGACATTGATGTGTACCTAAGGCCATTAGTTGAAGAACTTTTACAGCTGTGGAATGGAAACGGTGTACGTACGTGGGATGAGCACAAAAAGGGAGGAATTTGACCTAAAGGCGTTGCTGTTCGTGACCATCAACGATTGGCCCGCTCTCGGTAACCTTTCGTGACGGACAAACAAGGGATACCACGCATGCACGCACCGCTTACTTGACACCGATAGTATATACCGAAGCTGCGCAGGAAGAATGTGTACCGGGCCATCATCGATTACTTCCGACCAACCATCAATGTCGAAAGAAAGGCAAGCATTTCAAAGGCGAGGCAGATCACCGGAAGAAGCCCGCCATGCGCATCGGTGATCACGTACTTGCTATGGTCAATGATTTACACGTAATCTTTGGAAAGGGTCCCGCGGACTAGCTGTTCGAATGACGCCGAGAATCACGCACCCATGTGGAAGAAGAAATCTATATTTTGGGAGCTATCCTCGAAAGACCTAGAGGTCCGCTCTTCGATCGACGTGATGCACGTGACAAAGAACCTTTGCGTGAACCTACTAGGCTTCTTGGGCGTGTATGGGAAGACAAAAGATACACCGAGGCACGAGAGGACCTGCAACGCTTACGCGAAAAAGAGGGCATGCCTCCGGCAAGCAGATGAAGGTCCCGCCAGCCACGCTCTTCTGAAAGAAGAGAAAGAAATATTCTTTCAATGCCTGCTCGATATGAAGGTCCCGACCGCTTCTCGTCGAATATAAAGGGAATAATAAATATGCCGGAGAAAAAGTTCCGAACCTAAAGTCTCATGATCGCCACGTGATTATGACGCAATCGCTTCCGGTTGCATTGAGGGGGCTTCTACCGAAAACGTCCGATTAGCCATTGTGAAGCTATGTGCATTCCTCAATGCAATATCTCGTAAGGTGATCGATCCAGAAATCGTACCAACGCTAAGGAGTGATGTGGCGCAATGTCTTGTCGGGCTTTCGAGCTGGTGTTCCCACCATCCTTCTTCAATATCATGACGCATCGTCCTAGTTCATCTAGTCGACGAGATTGTCATTCTGGGGCCCGTATTTCTACACAATATGTACCCCTTTGAGAGGTTCATGGGAGTCCTAAAGAAATATGTTCAGAATCGCTTAGGCCGAAGGAAGCATCTCCATGGGCCATCAAACAGAGCATGTCATCGGGTTTTGTGTTGACTTCATTCCTGGCCTTAAGAAGATAGGTCTCCCTAAATCGCGGTATGAGGGGAGATCGACCGAAAAAGGCACGCTTGGAAGAGACTCAATAATATGCAGGGACGGATATTCTTGGTCTCAAGCACGCCACACAGTTCTACAGTAACTCTACCTTGGTGTCGATGAACACAAGAACGATCTCAAGGCCCAAACACCCGGAGCAAAGGCGACGATCGGATTACATGTGAACACATCAGACTTTCAGCAGTTGGTTGGAAACACGCCTCGTAGGTGACAGCACTGTTTGTGATGAGCTGTACTTGTTGTCCAGGGACCATCTTCGACTGTAATGATTTGGAAAGGATACGAGATAAATGGGAATACATTTTACACGATTGACCAAGATGAAAAGAGCACCAACCAAAACAGCGGTGTCCGCTTTGATGCAGCAACCGACAAGGGAAATGACACATATTATGGTTACATAGTAGACATATGGGAACTTGACTACGGAGTAGATTTTAAGGTCCCTTTGTTTAAGTGCAAGTGGGTCAATCTGTCAAGAGGCGAGTGCAGGTAGACCCACAAGACGGAATGACAACAAGTGGATCTGAAAAATCTTGGGTACACCGACGAACCGTTCGTCCTAGCCAATGATGTGGCACAGGTTATCTATGTGAAGGACATGTCTACCGGACCGAGGAAAAGAAAAGATAAGGAAGCGAATACATCATACAATGAGCCAAAGCGCCACATAGTTCTTTTCGGGAAAAAGGGACATCCCGGGAGTGGAGGGCAAGATGTATATGTCTCAAGAGTATGAAAAGTTTCATGAAATTCCCCCTTCAAAGTCAAGGCTGACCCAAGCATCCTGATAAATGATGAAGATTATCCATGGTTACTGCGCCAATAAGCAAGCGACACAAGCGAAGAAAAAGTGAAGACTTTCTCCCGCAACTATTATGATGATACCATGCCAACTTTGTAATGCATTTAGTATGATACCATTGTCCGCTTTGTACATGCACATGCTATGCCAACTTTTTCAGAGTTCATTTGAAAACTATGAATTTGAAAACCTCGCCAACCGAAGGGCGCTCACACCGGTTTATAAGCCCGTCCCTCTACACACCGCTTTGTTGTAAGCGTAAACAAAATAAAATAAATAAAGCAACAAAGAAAACAAAAAAGTGTTTTCAAATTTGAAAACTAATGGCACTAACAGAAAGTTTATAATTTTTCTAAAACTAAAAGCAAAAGAATTAAAAATAAAGCAAAAAACAACAAAAACTAAATAATGCGTAAAATGTAACAAAAAACTGAAAAAAATAAAAATACCAACAATAAGTATTTTGTTGTAAGTAGAAACAAAATAAAATAAATAAAGCAACAAAGAAAACAAAAAAAGAGTTTTCAAATTTGAAAACTAATGGCACTAACAGAAAGTTTATAATTTTTCTAAAACTAAAAGCAAAAAAAATTAAAAATAAAGCAAAAAAACAACAAAAACTAAATAATGCAGAAAACAGAACAAAAAACTGAAAAAAAAAATAGCAACAATAAGCATTTTGTTGTAAGTAGAAACAAAATAAAATAAATAAAGCAACAAAGAAATCAAAAAAGAGTTTTCAAATTTGAAAACTAATGGCACAAACAGAAAGTTTATAATTTTTCTAAAACTAAAAGCAAAAAAGAATTAAAAATAAAGCAAAAGACCAAAAGAAAAATAAACCAAAACCAAAATAAACTAAATAAAGCAACAAATAAAACAAAAAACAAAAAAAGTGCCACCCATCGGGCACCCACGGCCGAATACGACTAGAAACCATACCATGGGCCAGATTCAGCCAGCGGGTGGCCCAAGAGGCCCACATGCACATATTGCACGTTTAGGCCCGAAGCCTGCTTTAGAGAGGAGCTCGAGAGGGAAGGCGCACCGCACCTTATAAATCGGGTGTGGCTCCTCTCAACTAGCGAGGTGGGACTAAACATTTGGCGCTGAGGCACCACAAGCCCTTTGGTCCCGGCCAGGCACCAACCGACTAAAGGGGGAATTGGTCCCAGTTGATGGCACGAATCGACTAATGCCCCCTTTAGTCCCGGTTGGTGCCACTAACCGGGACCAAAGGCCGCCGCCGCCCCGCCTTTGACTGCTGAAAATTGGCCTTTGGTCCCGGTTGGTGGCACCAACCGACTAAATAAGATTAGTCCCGTTCGCTACACGAACCGACCAAAGCCTTTTCTATATAAGCAAAGACTTGGCGATTTTTCAGATTTCATCGCCAGTTCCCGCCCGACGACGCCGCCAGTTGCCCGAGCTTCGCCCGACGATGCCGCCAGTCGCTTGCTCACCGTCGTCGCCGCTTCACGCTTCGCTTTCGCTGTCGCCCGCTCGCCACGCGTGCTGTCGCTCGCCTGCCCCGTCTCCGCCCAGCCTTGGCGCCTCGCCGCCCGCCGTCGCCTCGAGCCTCGCCACGGGCTCGCCGTCACCGCCTCGCCTCGTCGCCGCCTGCCTCGTCCGCCCAGCAGCCTCGCCGCCTCACACAAGAGCCGCCCGGCTCTTTTTTATTTCTTTAATTTTTTCATATATATATAATGTTTAAGCTCTTTTTATTTTTATGCTCTGTTTTTTATGTTTTAATTTTTTGTTCATATGCGATGTATATGTGTATGTGGCTATAATGTATATGTGTATGTGAACAATGCAAAAGATAGTTTTTAGAAAAATAGGATTTTTTCTGTTCATAGATTTTTTGGTGATATTAATTATTGTAAATATGCAAATGTTTCTATATTCATATGAACAATGAATTAGGCAATACTACTTCATGTATTTTTAAGAAGGAAGAAGAAGAAAAAGAATGAGAGGAAAAGGAAATAAGAAGTGGAAGAAAGGAGAAGAAGAGGGGAGAGGAAGAAGAGGAGAAATAAATAAGAAGAAGAAAAAGAAGAAAGAAGAGGAGAAGAAGAAAGGAATAGAGGAGAAGAAGAAAAATAGAAAAAAATTCTATTTTTCTTCTTCTTCTCTTCTTTTCTTCTTCTCCTTTTTTCTTCTTTCTTCTTCTTCTTCCTTCTTCCTTCTTCCTCTTTTCTTCCTTTTTCCTTATTTTCTTTTCTCGAGGGATAAGAAGAAAAGAAGAGGAGAAGAAGAAAGAAAGGAATAGAGGAGAAAGAAGAAACTTTGACACGAGGGGGGTACCGATACCCTCCCCGATAACATTATTTTTCCATGTATATGTATGTTGCATCGTTGTCGATATAACGAGGGTGTCGAGGATCGCCGAGGGGTCGAGGGTCGGGAACTAGGGTAGAGGGTCGAGGGTCGTTAAGGGGTCAAGGGTCGAAGGTTTCGGGGTCGAGGGTTCCTATAGTGTCAAAGTATTGAAGAAATCCATGGCTTCATCATTAGCCGGAAGTAACCATGGCATGATGGTACGAAGTCCTCCAAAGTTATTCTGGAATGGAGTCCCGGATAGGATAATTTGCCTTTTTGTACGAATCTCAGCAAAGGGCTTTCAAATAACGATATTCGGAAGGTTCTTGCTGAACTTTGTACCGTAAAGTGAATTATCCTATCCGGGACTCCGCTCCAAAATAACTTTGGAGAGCTTCGCACCATCATGCACCTGCTACTTTCGCCTAATGATGAAGACATGGTTTTGTTGAATCCTTTGACACTAGGCAACCTCCCGACCTCGGCGATCCTCCACCCCTTAACCCTCGACCGCCGGGCGATCCACGACCCTCTACTCCTACATGGGCGCCGACGCCCACGCCACTTGTGGGACATAGATGTAGTGTTCAACGCCGACCCCTCCCGATAGCTTCAACACGTGGGGGCGATATTACCCCTCCTAGCTTGAAGCGTTCTCGAGGCCACCCCTAACCCTTGAAGCGTTGTCGAGGCCACCCCAAACCCTAGAGAAGCAGCGTCGAGGCCACTAATATGATTCCTTATTGTGATTAGCTAGCTAGTTCTACGTTTGCCACTAATATATCCATATCTGTCATGTCTGAATAATAATTGCCATGTTGTAAAAAATTTGTAGAAACTATGGACACCACCCGAGACGAAGCACAAGAAGCGTTGTTGAGGGACATAATCGTACAAGGAAGTGATGCCGTCTCCTCGTTGATGTTTCTCAACGACAACGATGGTCCGGAAGAAGAGGGTGAAGAAGCAGCTGGCTATGATTTACATGGCTCCGATGACCCAATGCCGTGCAAGAAGGAGAGGGTGAAGAAGTAGACCGTGAGGACGGCTCCGGTGATCACCAAACCGAGTCCGACCAGGTATATATATTAGTTAAGCCTGTCTGACTAGCTCTCGCCTTTGTTTTGGTATGTACACATATTAATTAACTCTCGTCTTTGTTATTTTTCTAGCCCTCCGGATCGAGCACAACTTTGGTAAAGAGACGAGGCCCGAAGAAAAAGTTGAGCTCGGATGAAAAGTTTGAGATCATAGAAATCAAGGCGACGGCCAACCGATTGAACCCTACCGGACAAAGAAGACATTTGTTGCTTTCGGTCTTGGGGGTTACGTTAGGGACAAGATCCCGATCAGCATCCATCAATGGTATAAGCATAAGAACGAAGACCCCGAGGTGTCTTGTGTCAATGATATGCGTAAAATGATCTTTGGACCGAGCTGAAGTCAAATTTTACCCTACCGCTAGAGGATGATCCGGAGAAGCCAGTAATAGAGCCATTAATCAAGTCTTTTGCTCTTAAGAAGATGGCAGAACTATTCAGGAATTGGAAGAAAGAACTCAATACGTATGTCGAAAAAAATGAGACACCAGAATTCAAGGGCAAATATGAGAAGATCGAGATGATCGGCCCGCATTTGTGGCCTACAAGACAACGGAAAAGAGTAAAAAGATGTCGGCGACAAACAAGAAAAATGCTGCGAAGAAGAAGCTTCACCATCGCACGGGGTCAGGTGGCTACCTCATAGCTCGGCCTAAGTGGGCCAAGGCTGAGATTGATCTGCTTCATAAAGGGAACAAACCAGAGACAATGAACTGGCCAGACCGTTGCCGGACTTGGTTCTTCGGGGCTGGCGGATCCTTGGACCCTATAACAGGGAAGTGCATTTGGACGGACGAACAATTGGACATACCAGTCAAGAGGCTTCAGCATTATATCGAAGCAGCCAAGCAAGGGAAGTTCGTTCTGCATGTGGAGAAGGACGAGCTCACAATGGCCCTCGAATCCGAGCACCACTGGACGGACACGAGGCACGCCAGCTCTGTTTCGTGGAAGGCTGGATTTCGGACGCAGGGGTTACAAAACCCATGAGAGGAGGAAGAAACTGGAGCAGAGCCTAATGCAAAGCGCCGCACGAAAGGGTAATGGGGCTAGACGAATGAGAAGAGGAACGAGAAGCAGCAGATCACAACAAACGACCTGCCGAAGCTTCCCCGGTTACCCCGCCATCTCGGCCGGAGAAGCGGCGTGGCTTCCACCGAAGCTGCTTCAGCCAGAGCAAGATGCCTTGACGGCTCCTGCCAGCCTATCCCGTGGATGCTATCACGGATGCTGAAAATTGCCACCTTATGGCGCAATGGAGCAATTTGAAGGTCAAGGCGGCTGTTGGCTCTGTTTATCCTACTAAACCCGACTCAACTTTTCACCGCCGCCGATTCGAAGGATATGCTAAGGTGATGGTCGATGAAATAATGGAGGGATTTGAGGACCTCGGCTTGACCACCCTACCGGTGAAGGGGAGTATCGGCTGGGTTCTGCTCTGAAGACTCCATGCCTATGGCGGAAGGAGCTCATCAACCTTCCGAACTGGACGCCTCCGCCTCCTCCTCCTCCTCCGGCGAGTCGGGCCACTCCGCCTCCTCCACCGCCTCCTCCTCCGACGAGTGACGATCGTGGCACTCGGCCGGCTCCTTCTCCGGGGCGTGGCGGCACTCCGCCTCCTTCTCCGCCTGCACCGGCGCGCCCGAGCAGCCAGCCTCCTCCTTCTCCGCCTCGTCGGCAAGGGCGGAAGAGACCCGCCGCCGCTCCGGCTGCTCCGGCGCGTCGTAGTCCTTCTCCTCCGCCTCGTAAGCAAGGAAAGAAGACATCCGCTCCGTCGCTCTGCCGGGCGTCTAGCAAGACAGCCAAAGGCGGGAGGAGATACAGATTCGGTCCTTCTCTCAAGACTCGGAGAAGTTACCGTCTGAGAGGAGCGAGGAGGAAAACGCGAAGATCGCGCAGACGAAGTGGATGACTGGTTTCAAGGGTTGAAAGCAAAGAGACATCCACCTCCGGAGGAGAAGGTAGATCCGGTCAAAGCGAAGCGCACTCGCTGCCCCGACAAAACCACCCAAGTCTCCGCCAAAGGCAACTATGAGCGCATTATTGGAAAGGCATTTGCCAAAGCGGAGAGGTCGGGAAGTACTGTCGGTGATCAAATGATGAAAGAACGACGAGCTGGGAAACAAATTGCCCAGCTCGTGAACAAGCGAAGCAATCGTGCCCCGCTCAAGGTGCTCGCTAGCGACATCGCCGATCCGAGGATGGTGCCCGGTTATGGCAATCCTGCAGATTACCTGCCCGACGATGTACATTATGATTTCTTGGAGGTGCAGATACAAAGATACGAGTACGGGAAGCCTCTCGTCAAAGATGAAAGCTCTCTATCAACGATGATGCGAAGATTGCATGATTGGTGCATGAAAACCTGCAAAGAGTCTGAGGGGACGAGTACTTTGTATGTGAGAGTTAAAAAGGAGCATGACCTCCTCGGAATTGAATTGTTGCCTATTCCATTTGAGGAGTTCTATCAGTTTTTCAATCAATTGGCCCTCGATAAAGCAACGGTCACCTGCCATCGTCTGTAAGTAGTACTACTTACATCATTAAGTATCTCTATATAACTCAGCTCTTTCATTGCATGTATTTATAAATATCCTCACTATATTATGCAGATTGAAGATCGCGAAATGAAGAAAAGACAAGTGGGTGATATTGGGTTCATTAACACATATCCCATAGATGCAAATGAGGTTAAATATCGTGTCGACGAAACCGAGGCCAACTTGCTACGATCGTTGGAAATAAATGAACACAAAAATATAATACTCTTTCCTTACAACTACAAGTGAGTGTTCTTGTCTTGTGGCATATTCGGTTTCCCTTATTAGTTCAGGTTATAGTAATGTAATATTGATGAGTTATGCATGCGCTTGCAGCTACCACTATATTCTCCTAGAGATTAAGCTTGAGCAGGAGTAGTAACTGTCTTAGACTCGAGACTAAAAGATCCCAAGGAGTATGCGGACATGACTGAAATGCTCGAGAAGTAAGTTAAATCGATCATTATCCACCATATCAGCAATTTTGTTCATTTCTGATATCAAGTAATTGTTTTCTTTGTATGGCAGGGCTTGGGAAAATTCACCAAAAAGCTCCGGGACTACCGAAGAAGCTGCAATTTAGACACCGAAAGTAAGTACTATATAGTAGCATATTCCACGCCGCATCTCCTAGTGATTCAAGCGCTAGTTTCATCAATACCATTTATAATGCTTGCTAATTATCAGTTTGATTGACCTCTGTTTCTTGTAAAGTGGTTGTGGCAGGAACAAGGGAATGATTTCTGTGGATACTACGTTTATGCGAGTCCATCCGCCACACGACCTGTGAGAGGGGCTACTCCGACAAACAATATGAAGTGCGTAAATAAAAATATTCACAATTTTATTTTATTACCATCATTTGTGTTGAGTTTCATTCATTCATATATATATGTATTGACCCCTTCTTAAAATTAGATGTTTCGGATGCGGGATGAACTACTAGCACCAGATCGCCTGCGAGCAATTCAAGAGGAATTGGCGGCATTCTTTCTTGACCACGTGATCGCTGAAGACGGAGAATACTATGTGGACCACGCGTCCGTATTGTAAAAGATAATTATTGTATATATGTAGCTGGTAGTGTCGGATAGATATACGAGAACTTGTTGTTCGACCAATCTCGGAGAAGGAGAGGTGGTCGATATCACTTCTCTCTGTATGCATATATGTTCATGACGATCTTACTGCTTGCTTAATTACTAGCTAGCTAGCGTGTCTAGCTAGTCCTCTCTATCGTATGTATAGTACGTAGCGTCGACCAAGCACGGACAAAAAGAGGACACTTTTCTCTATTAATTAGCTAGCTATAGCACAATATATGAAACACCTAAATTAACCCCCAAAACCCCCAACCCCCCTTAAAAAATAAAACCACAGCCATAGAAATGTTGACGCGTGGATGTTTATTGGTCCCGGTTGGTGCCACCAACCGGGACCAAAGGCCCTCCCGCTCGGGCTCACGGACAGGCCACGTGGAGGACCATCGATCCCCTGGATTGAACCGACTAAAGGGCCAGGGTATTAGTACCGACCCTTTAGTCCCGGTTCATGAACCGGGACTAAAGGCCCTCACCAACCGGGTCAATAGGCCCCTTTTCTACTAGTGTGCTGAGGCTGCACTGTGTGAGCTCTCCCTGGCGTTGTCTGTGTTGCAGAGTGCTCATGTGTCGCGCCCTTTGGTTGTGCCTGGTGACAGCTTCGAGATCGAGAGGGGAGCTGAGCTTCATGGTTGTTTCTCCCCTCGTGCTAGAGCCAGATCACCGTCGTCAGACTCTGAGGGATTGGAGAATGATGTGGTTGTGACTCCGGTACTGCAGATCATGCCTGAGCTTCGGGAACTGTGTGGGGGCCCGGTTATGCCTTTATCCGTCGAACACCTGAAGGTAGACCTGCCCGAGATCTCAATTGTTGCTTTACCGCCAAAGATCATCCACAGAGTCTAGCAAGATAATGGATGCCGAGGAGTGTGTTGATTTCGATGTTGCAATCTCTCGCCGCCTAAGTCCGTTGGGTGTCGGTGTCGACTAGCTTACCTCACAGGCGTCAAGGAGCACAGAGTTTTAGATGTTGATGCCCTTCCTCGCTGCGACCACGATCAAGTGATGCCTGTGGAGTGGCATGGCCATTCAGCCAAGTGTGTTGGCACCTACTTCAAATTCAAATGCTCTCTTCAAAAGAACTTTGTGACTTGCTTGCCGGTGTGGAGGTTGCTAGACCTGGTTTGGGCAGGTCAATTGCTTGCCTCCCCGACAGAACGCCAATAAAAGGCAAACAAAAGAAGGTAGGCAAAGGCAAGAGTGGCGCCATAGGCAAGGCGTCTCTTGCTGCTTGATGGATGATCTTCGGTCTCTCGGCCCATCCTCTTGGATTGGGTTGCCGTTGTGGGTTGGGAGGTGCGTGATGTCTTGTGTCGAGGTGTTCTTGTCGGGGATCACTTGGCGTAGGAGCAATATTGGGGTTTGTGGATTTTGTGTTTTCGAAGAGTCTAGCGGTTGTCGCCCGTGCGGTTGTGGGTTTCTTGCCATGTGAGTAGTTTGTCATTGCTTAATTTATATTTGGTTTTCGCCCGGTTTTCCATTAATTAACTGAGCAATTCTCTTCTTCTTAATTAATCAATGAGGCAAAACTTTTGCCTCCGTTTCGAAAAAAAAATCCCTTGCTGTGTAGTACTCCATGTATCCGTTTCTTGCATTGCTAAACTTTTACACACCTCGAGGCTAACGATGTAAAATAATCACTCATCATTCAGATTTTCCAAACTAACATGTACTCCCTCCGTCGCATAATATAAGAGCATTTTTACACTATAAATAATGTAAAAAACACTTTTATATTTTAGGACGGAGGGAGTAGAAGTTTCGCGAGCATTTCGCAGGCATTATTCAAGTGGCATCGGTTCCGAAGATTCTCTCGTCAAAGTTGCACTACTGGTTAATTGGGTCGTCGACGGTCGCGTGCTCCCACGCACACCACACACAGCACAATGCATATACTCCCTCCGTTTTCAAATAATTGTCTTTCTAGCCATTTCAAATGGACTACAATATATGGATGTATGTAGATATGTTTTAGAGTGTAGATTCATTCATTTTGTTTCGTATGTAGTCACTTATTGAAATCTCTAGAAAGACAATTATTTAGGAACGGAGGAGTATATGCATGTACGTCCAGGGCCGTGCCAAAACTTTAGACTTTGGAGCCAGGGAGGGAGGCGTGCTTTATTATAATCGCATGTGAAGTTACCTTATGTGTCGGCATTTCCTCTAGTTGGCCACAGGGCCGGGGAGGTCCACACGTACCCTTTTGTATTGTAGCGCTCGGAGAGAACTCTCTAAAGTCGTCCAAGTCTACTGACTCACTCCACATGAATCCGACCATACGCTTGCTTGGAAACGCAGTACTAGTGACAAGTTTACCTCTTGATTTGCTTCTTACACGTTCTTTCCCCGAAACATGAAACAGCCTAAGCACACATGGAGTAATAACATACACAACTTGGATGATCGTCAGTTTCATATACAGCTGCCAAGACCCCGACCCGGCCGACCGTATCGTAACGGATTTGGAGTTTTGGAACAGAAAATCTTTGTCGTTGATCATGAGCAATGTGCCAGGGACAGGCCTTGACACCAATTGATGAGAACAGCTAGGCAGCTCCTGGAACTCACAATCGACACATTGAGCTTTGTCGTTGAGTCCATGCATGCTAGCGTCGTCGTCGATGGAGACGCACTGGAGAGATCTGATGAATAGCTGGCTTGCAGCATGCAGGCACGCAAATATCGCGTTCTTTCTTGGCCTACAAGTAGTATGCTGTATGCATCGATCTAGTGGGTGTATATTTTGAAAACTTGGATCGAAGCAGCACGGAAAACAAGTATAGTGGGTGTATATTCCTTGTGGGCCTGAGTACAAGATTCTTGACAGCGCATGCCTTGCGCTTGCGCGCCTCCTCTCGGTTGCCGGACAGATTCTAGGCTGCAAGGGAACGTGCTATCAGTGCATGCATGCACGCTTCATGGTCCTGGATGTACTTTTGACGTAAACTATTCTCACCCGTTGTTCTACGCCGGGCGGTCAAAGCCGCCGTACGCATGTTCGCCATCTCACAAGCCCTCGTCCGCCATATACGCAAACAGCCGGCCGGAAAGGAGAAAGTGGCCTAGTTCGTCGTTCAAACGGGCATTTATAATTATTCTCCATGATGATTATATATATATATATATACCTCCCTCATCAGAAACAAGAAGAGAAAACGAAACGTTTACAGCGAGAGAGGTAATCCGTGACATCATATACAATTCATTTGTTTTGTTTGTCCCAAACTCTCCATGCATCATTGTATTTATTTGAACGGTGAAGCTTTAGTCAGTTGGCAATCTCTTGCTTTCCTTCCTTCTCACACATGCATACTACTCCTACTAGCTAGATATATAAAGAAGACAAAGATATCTTTCTGAAGCGTAGAGAACACACCCACTGACAAAACGCACACACTGAACGAGTCTCGATCGGGAGTGCCAGACGGGGAGCAGCACCGTCCAATACAGCTAGCTAGCTAGCTACCCGTCACCGTCCACACGTACGTGATGACTCATGACAGGAACTGAATACAAATTAGTGGAGTACGTCTTGTGTCGGTACGTAGTGCATGCATTGAACACCCAGGAAGGTGACGAGGAAAGTACTCGGTTCACTTCTCCGACCAGATCTTGAAGTTTAATTAGTATATTCACCGAAGCAACAACTGTCGCCGTAATGTTGCTCTATGCACGTATAGCTGATCTGTCCGGGGCTTGGAAACTGATATGTAATGCCGTATCTAATTTATCTTTGACATCCCGTATCTTGTCAATTAACATGACGACAATAACAATGCCGTCTGGTTTGGTCAAAGAGAGGAGCGACCGAGGTGCCCCTTCCGCCTGTGTCCTCACATAGACGACACATCATGCATGGTGGGGGTAGCTAGCTAGCTTTGTGAGGCAGCCGGCCAAGGAGGAGAGAGGCAAAAGCAACACGCAGAATTTCTTGAGGAAGAAGAAGCTCACCTTTCTGACTTACCTTGCAGTTCTTCTTTTTTTGTGGGTAACCTTGCAGTTCTTCAAACAGAGTAAAAAAAAAAACATAACATGGAGACATTTTTTTTGAGCCGATAGTACATGGAGACATTGCTCGAACACTTGTCGTGGGCAGTTGGGTCACTTAATTCTCGATTTGTGCATGCATGATCGAGGTAATGAACCACATCTGAAGATAGTTTATGAGTCAATTACACCACCGGTGCTTAAACTTGGCAAGAAAAGTCACTTTAGTGCCAAAACTTGCGGCATACATTGAACTGGTGCCACAACTTGATTAGGACGTGCAAATACGGTGCAAAACTCGTTTGAATATGCATGCGGCGCCGACGAGCTGTGACAACGTGGCGTGGGGGCCATTGTCAGTGACCTCCCCATGTAGAGTAGGTGTGTGGGGTGTTATTTTCACAAAACAACCTTGAAATTTTATTTCTTTGCACGAAGACACGAACTGACCATTTGGACCATCCACTCGCACGGCTAGCCATCCAATACCTACAGCATTTGACGGCTTGATGGATACACATATCTTATATCTTTTGCTTAAACAACATAAATTGATAATTTTACTAATTCAGAAAAAATGTTGCCGTGCGGTTCGAACCTTTGACTTGGGGCAAAATTTAAGAAGAGCCGGTCAACACATCGACATTCATTTGGTCTCTACTGCGATTGTTATCCTTTTTGTCGCATGAGCTAAAACATACTATGTTTTTTTCATTTTTAGAATTTTTGAAAATACGTAAATCCTAATTATAAATAATATACCTATACATAAAATAAATTACACAAAAAGATGCTCATCTAGTCCAAAAAATGCCTGCCTATTAATTTTGAAGAATCCATAAAATTAAATTAAGAATTATACAAATGTTTGTATAATTTTGAAAAGTGTTTGCATATTAAATAGAAATACTAAATTAATTTTATAATTTATACCTACTAATAAAAAGAAATAGGTATTCTTAGTCCGTCATACTATTTTATAGAAAACCCCCTGATGTTTCCGACATTAAACCCGCAATACATATCAAATGTTTTTTAAATACTCATATCTTCTAAATCGCAACTACAAATTTAACATGTTATATATGGAATTTGATTAGAAAAATATATAGAATCTGAATATGATGATATTTTACCTGTTAACCATTTAAAAAAACACTATATGGGTTGCGATCTTAATCAACAGTGCATTATCCGTCTTTATTTCACATCGGTACTGATCCAGATTGTGGATGAACATCTCAGCAAAATCAGGATTGGAGACGAAATTGAAGATCATTTGCCCGTTTCTTTCTACGTATTAAATCTAGATGCAAGCCATTTTTAAATAGAAGACACGTGGAATCTTGAACTTGCGCTTTTGTTGGTAAAGACCATCTTTGTTTGGGCCTTAGCTATAAATACTTAGATTATAGATCATTTCTTGTAAATTAAGAGCATGTGGTATTCTTTCTCCCGTTGCAACGCACGGGCCGTTTTGCTAGTATATATGTAAATAAATTTACTTACAAGTTCAAACATTCACAAGTTTGTAAAAAAATTAAGTAGTATATAAAAGATTTCATGCTTGAATTGTTTTAATGTTGCTTTACAAGTTTTTATGCATTTTGATAAAGTTTGTGTGTGTTAAAAAATAAATTAAATAAATACAAATATATGTATGTGACAAATATATGAGCTAAATGTGTCACCTGCAGATCCTCAAAGGAATATGCATGTACAATTATATTTATATTATTTATAACTAGGATTCACATATTTTTTGTACAATTTAAAAAATGAAAAGAAAAAAAAAACACATGTTGAATAGGTCGCACCAACTGCAGTCCATTTTTTGCCCATGACCGCGGTGGGTTGTAGAAATACAATGTAACAACCGCATGTAAAGAAAAAATGCCTGCCTTTGTTGGGGTGGCATGCCCACGACTGTGTCCCGCAGTCCCGTGTTCTAACCCTCATGTCCACATCTTTTGTTGGAATTAAAATTCTTAATTTATGTTGTTAAAAGCAACAATATAACGACAGAGTATCCTTATAAGAAATGAAGTGTATTCTTGTGTGTTGGTTAGCTGCGTGGTTCGGTTAGCGGGCGGTGGCTGTTCGATTCCTCGATCATGCAATATTTTCATTCTAACATAATTTGTGCTCTTTTGCTTACAACAACAATGGCTCCGCACCTATCATATTTTTATGCGAAAAAATAAATTTGAGGGTGTTTTCTTAAAAACAACACGCCACATGGCTGGTCTACACTGCCGGTCACCGACAATGGGCCCCCACACCACATCATCACGCTTCATCATGCCTATACAAACGAGTTTTGCACCGTATTTGCACGACCAGCCAAGTTGTAGCACCAATTCAATGTATGCCGCAAGTTTTGGTACTAAAGTGATTTTCCTCGCCAAGTTTAAGCACCAGTGATGTAATTGACTCATAGTTTATTGGAAGGACACGACGGTAACCGAGGCGGGAAACCAGGAGCGGGGAGACACTTGTATGGCGCGCAAGCCCGGGGGCCCATTGTTTAGGGATCCCCAAAAGAAGGTCGTACGCTCTCCTTTGCAAGTTGATTGACTTGATGCACTTGCATCTGTACCCGAAAGCCTGCGAATATTCTCGTGTGCCAGCTTGAGTCCAAGGGAAAACATTCCGGCCGACCTCGAGGGTCGTGGTCGCATTCGCATGCATGTGAAGCGAGCCTTCGTGTAGCCCGGATCCTAGACAGTGAGCACTGAGCAGGGAAGGACCAAAGTCCATGCATGGGCATGGGTGGGTAAAAAAGGAGCGCTTGTACACGATCGATATTTATCATGCAAATTGTACGTCTCTCCGCGGCTACGTGTGTCAGGTGCGCACATGGATGCATGCATGCATACATGGTGCACGGCGCACCGCCGCCCAGAGCGTGGACGGACGTAGGGAGCCACATGCAAGATTGCAAGTGCAGTTGAACGTAGGGAGTAGCTAGTACTAGTAGGTACGCCGTACGCGCGGTTGCCGATCGGCTCGCAATGCTAGGGGTCGGCGCGCCGAGCGCACGCGTCCGCGTCCGCGATAGGCCGAGAGGACGAACCTAAAGCGCGCGCGCATGACACGACGACGCGCGCGCCATGCCGAGACAGCTACACGTCGAAAGAGCGACGAGAAGTGCACGCGCCCATGCCCCTGGTTAGTGGCCAGAGACGCTCGATCGGGGTTCAGTGGTGCGGGGTCGTAGTCGGTCGGCGGGTGGAAAGGGCACCTACTTGGCTCGAACGCACAGCTAGCAGCAGCGAGCTTCCTTTCCTGGCTTTTGTTTATCACGCTGCCCACTTGCACTTGGCTCGTGGAGGTTCACACATGGCTACTGTAACTGGAGGCATCCCGACGTGTATGCGTGTGAGGGCGGCGGGGCTGGGTCCGCATGGGGCACAGGCTACCGAGCTAGGCGGCATACCGGACTGTCGTTGCCCACGGAATGGGGCTCTGGGTCTCTGACGACCTGTGGACTGTGGCGCTGTCTCCGCACGCCCATGGACTGCCACTGCCTACCCTAGCCCGATCTCAACGGTTTTTAACCGTCGCATTTAAGTGTAGCAGATACCAAAACGTGGCATTTAAGAGGGGATGAAAGAGACAACGATGGGGAGGGGGTTGCTCGGTGGGGCAGTAGCTGACAGCAACGCGTGCAGCGCATCGTCACCCTCTTTTTCTTTCTTCTCTAGAAAAAACTTCTATTTTTTCCATATCAGGTGTATATACACCAAAAAAACTAAAGGGCATTCCAGTAACGTTTGGTCTAAGGGTGTATATACACCCTATATGTAAAAGGAAACGGGGCATGAACATTTGGGACGTGTTTGGTTGGCCACATCGATTTTGGCTACATTGCATGTGATTCTCAGATGGGCCCGACTGAGGAAAAAAAGGCCTATAAACCACCATCTACACATAGTTTGATCGTCTGCATATAGGTTAGCTGCATGAGGGAACTAATTTTGACCGGCCGTTTAGTTGGCCGCATCGCATTAGGCGCACATATGACACGCTATTTGGTTGCAACCTGAATAAGGTGTTGTCACACTCTCACTAGTGGTGACCTTACCACATACGATCTGAACAACTTCACTCCTAGCTACGAAACAAATTACGGTTCATCCTAACTACTATATATCAAATGGCAGTACACATTATAAGAGCCATATGGCTGAATAGGGGAAAGTTCATCGTCGATGCTAACTAGATGCAAGTCCATCCTCGTCGTCTTCCTCTTCTGCTGCTGCTGGTAGTTCTTCCTCTTCCTCTTCTGCTGCTGCTGGTAGTTCTTCCTCTTCCTCTTCTGCTGCTATTGCTTCTTCCTCTTCTGCTGCTATTGCTTCTTCCTCTTCTTCTGCTGCTGCTCTAGCTTTTCCTCTTCTTCAGACCCTTGTCTGACATCTGTTATTCCACATTGCCTGTGCCCACTCCATTATTTTATCCTTCCAGGCTTCGTTGCCAAATGCCTCCACACCATGGCCGGAGCTGACAACATCGTCAGGCGTCACATCTTCCTCCTTACGCACCAGTTCATCACAACCCCATTGCAGGATCCAGTTAAAAAGAATGCAAAAAGTAAGAACAAGCTTACCCTGAGTGGGCAAAGTGTGGATGGCTTTTGATCTAAGATCTTAAACTTGTTCTTCAGAGCTCCAAAGGCCCTCCCAGCAGTAACTCTAAAGCTGGAGTGTCTGAGATTGAACAGTTCCCGTGGAGTCCTAGGATAGTTTCTACCAGCAAACTCGTTTAGATGGTACCTGGTTTTCCTGAAGGGTTGAAGAATCCTAGACGACATGCACAGTCAGCATCTCGTAGGTACAACTTGCCATCGGGGATGTTGATGCCATCAGGACGACTCATGCTGTCACTGAGAATGTTAGTATCATGTGCTGACCCTTCCCAGCCAGCCAGCACATAGGTGAACTTCAGATCGAAGTCAACAACAGCAAGCACATTCTGCCTTGTGTAGTGCTTCCTCCCCCTATATGTTGCAGATTGTGACCTCATACACTTTGGCAGTGACATGAGTACCATCTATTGCTCCATTGAAATCCTGAAATGGAAAATGGAGATTGTGTTAGTGCTCACCTTGAACAATTCAAGCATACCAAGCCATGAAGCACATACCGTCGGTGCTCACCTTGAAGTATGGATACCATCTGGGGCTAGTGCAAATCTTGGTAGGAGTCCGGCCGGTTGGTGACTTGACCATCTCTCCTCTAAGCTCCCCAACAACATAGAGCACTTGCTTGAAGTACCTTGATATGGTCTCTATTGATCTCCTGAATGTGTTGTATATAACTCTGAACCTCTGGTTATGGCCAACAACATGGAGGAACATGGCCACTTGCTCTTCCACACTGGTGTGGATGCTATCTTGTAGCAGCCCCCTGCTCCCGAAGGTCCGGATAAGTCTGGCAAATGGTTCTCTTTTCATTCGAAGCATCCACAGGGTTGCAGCTGTTGATGTAGTTCAGATTGGCGATCCTCTCCTACTCCCGCATAGGCATTGGAGCATAACTGATGACATGTCTCTCACTATGATACATAGCTCTCCTGTGCATATGAACATGAGCCATGCTTGAATCACAGTTATCAGTTTTGCTGCCTGAACTACTAGCCTCATCTATGCGTCCATAACCTAGTCAACATCGAGGGTCCGTTGAGCATTGGGGAAATCGATCCTAATAACCGACGTAACACATGGGAGAGGGGGTGTTGCTTACTGGCATTGGAGACAAGGATGACGAAGGGGGGCCATGGCTGAGGCAAGGACGACCTGACGGTGGCCAACAGGAAGGGGAGCACCAGCTCCTGTTGCCGGATAGTGCTGCTGCCGCGCCCGTCGCTGCTTGCGCAAATCCGAGTCGCCGCCGCTAGTGGTGAGGCTAGAGGAAGTGGCTGTCCTAGAGGTAGTGGTGGCCGAGTAATTTGGGGGGAGGGGGAGGGGGGTGAGGCTAGATTTGGCAACGTGCCGCCGCGCCCAATTTGCATCTCCCACCATCCCCACTCGTTTTCGGGTTGCTCCCGCGCGTGCGAGAATGCGCTGCACTGAGCCTGGCTCGCTGGAAACTGCCGATTCGAGGTTTCCAGCAAGCCAAGCTCTGGGCTGCTTTAAAGTTCGTGCCCATGCGAGCCAGCCCACCCATATGCAACCAAAGACACTTTTCATTGCCCAACTCGGTCTGGTTGGGCCTAATGCGGGCGACCAAAGATGTCCTTGGTCTATGGCTGTTTATACAACCTATATGTAAAAAAATATTTTTTTTTGAAAAATGCTAAAAAGATTTTTGAAATAAATTTGACCTTTGATTGTACTTGTAGAAAATGCCAAAAAAGAATAAACCCCGTAGACTTCATTTAAATCAACAAAAACTTCAGCCGAAAATTGTGTGTATGGTGACCTATAATACCAATATTTTTTGTTTTTTGCCCTAAAATCAATGGTGATGTTTTATTCATGAAAATTTATATACTACTCCCTCCGTTCCTAAATATTTGTCTTTTTAGAGATTTCAAATGGACTACCACATAAGGATGTATATAGACATATTTTAGAGTGTAGATTCACTCATTTTGCTCCGTATGTAGTCACTTGTTGAAATCTCTAGAAAGACAAATATTTAGGAACGGAGGGAGTAGTGTAAAAGAAAGTCAAGTTTATACTAAGAAAACTTCTAAACTTTTTTGACTTTTATAAATTATTAATTTTTCCATATTAGGTGTATTATACACTAAAGAACCAAAGGGTATTTCCTTATAAGAACGGAGATTTCTTTTGTATAGACAAGAGCCGCAAAGAACCAAACACTATGTGCGACGAGGTTAGTTGCACAATGCGTACTTTACCGGCTTCTCCGTGCATCAAAACGGCCCGGCCATGCATCCAGCACACTGCCTGTGTTCCCCATGCCACGATGGTGTAAATTAAACTTTTTTTAGAATATAGACGTCAGGGACGTCCGGCTTTATATTAATAAAGCCCACAACATAGGCAGCGTAGCACAACCATCAAACCAACACGCAACATCAGACATACGACGAGCAGGTCTAGGAAACAGCAACAAGAGAAGGAATAAAGTGCGTTACAAGGCGCGACCGGCCTAGCGAAACGAGCACGCAGGCTCGGCTGCAACTACAACCAAAAGGGGCTGCCCATCCCTATGAGGCAGCAGACGGCGCGGACGACGGAGCTCGGGACTCGGAGTAGACTGAGCGAAGACGGCAAAGAGCTTGGCGATGAAGATCAGAGTCCTGTTGTCTTCCTAGCGGTGCCCATTGCTGCAAGAACACGATGCATTTGAAGATAACGTCAGCGGGATGCGAGGGAAACACGCCCTCAATTGTAAACTTGTTGCGAATATGCCAGATAGCCCATAACATGGCCGCCGCACAAGTCCACATGACCCGACGAGCCGGGCCTTGAACCAACGACAAGGAAGACACTAGCGCAGATCGGGAACATGGATCCCAATCCACCCCCGGGGCCTCACGGACCGTGCTCCAGGCAAAGCGCGCGAAAGAGCACCGGAAGAAAGCGTGGTCAGCATCTTCCGGAACCCCACACAAAGCACAAGGGCCGGAGGCGGGGCCGTTGCGCTTAGCAAGGTTGATAGAGGTAGGAAGGCGATCTTGGCAGAGTTGCGGAGGAAGACCTTGATCTTGAGAGGATTTTAGCCTTCCAAAGCCTCATGGCAGCCAAGGGACCTGGCCATGGGTTAGGTCTCTCAGATAAGGAATTGACAGAGAATTTGCCAGAGCCGAAAGTCTCCAGAGACCGTGTCTCATGAGTCCGGCAAAGCGAACATCCGCAATCAAAGTCCGGCGATCCCAATCCGCCATCTCCGTCCCGATAGTTCTCTTCTGAAGTTGATGTAGGGTGGGGAGGAGCTAAGAGCCGAAGCAACCAATTGGTTGGGCTCGACTGCTATGGAGTAGAGTTGGCGAAACTCCGACCATAGAGGCTATTGGCCAATCCAAAGACCGAGCCAAAACTGCGTGGAGCGCCCGTTGTTAACCCCAAACTTCGCGCCCCTGGCGAAGAAGGGTTTGAGGGCTTGTATGAAGTTCCAGAAGGGGACCCACGAGAGACCGCCTCGAAGAAATTCCCATTCAAAAAGTATTTCGCACGGAGGAGGTCGATCCAGAGGCCAGTCTCACCCTGAGACATCTTCCAGATCCATTTGCACATGAGTGCAATGTTCATCAGCTTGGAGTTGATGATCCCAAGGCCCCCCTGGGCTTTAGGTCTGCAAACGGCCTGCCATTTAACCATATGGTATTTCGGTTTAGGTCCGGCCCCTTCCCAAAAGAAACGGGACCGCGGGGTATCCAACTTAGTGTTTACCCCATCCACCAGCAAGAACAAACCCATGGCGAACATAGGTAGGGATGAGAGGCTGGAGTTAGTTAAGATTAGTCTAGCCCCTGAAGACATAAATCTACCTCACCACGGACTGACCCTGTCCGCAACCTTGGAGGTGAGAGGTTCCCAATCGGCGATCGAACATTTCTTCGCCGCGATCGGGAGACCGAGGTAAGTGAACGGAAACTGACCAAGTTTACAGTTAAGCAAATTGGCTACCCGCTGACTTCCGGCCGCGTCCATCCATATGGACAGCACTTCACATTTGTGAGAGTTGATTTTAAGCCCCGACATGAGTTCAAAGCACAACATAATGGCCTTGACCGTTGCGATATTGTGTGTGTCGGGCTCGAAAAGGAGGAGTGTGTCATCCGCGTATTGCAGGTGTGACACACCTCCCGGAATCAGATTGTCCACCACTCCCCTGATGTGGCCGGCCAAACGAGCTCTGTCTAGCATGGCGCCCAAGGCGTCCGCCACAAAGTTAAACAGCAACGGCGAGGCTGGGTCCCCTTGACGCAGCCCACGCTTGTTGCGGAAGAAGTTCCCTACTTCTCCATTCACCGCAATCGCCGTTTGGCCCCCCGAGACCAACTGCATCATGCGATGAACCCAAACCGACGAGAATCCTCGGTCCAGGAGGACCTGACGGAGAAACTCCCAGTTCACGCGATTGTACGCCTTCTCAAAATCAAGTTTCAGGAGAATCGCGGGCTGGCGAAGCGTTTTAGGAGTGCACAATCTCTTGGAGGGCCAACGGCCCCTCCAAGATGTTGCGCCCCCGAATAAAAGCCGATTGGTTCCTACTAATAATACGGTGAGCTATCGGAGACAAACGAGTCGAACAAGCCTTATCACAAATTTTAAACGGAACATTAATCAACGCAATGGGACGAAAGAGCCTAATATGATCCGTGCCCGAAACTTTGGGAATCAGAGAGAGAACCCCAAAGTTTAGGCGAGAGATATCTACCGTACCCCACATAAAACCATTGCAAACGTCGAAAATAGGCCCTTTGAGCACTTGCCAAAACCTTTTGAACATCGCCACCGCCACCCATCCGCCCGGAGCGGTGTGGGATTTCATTCCAAGTGTCGCCTTGTCAATCTCCTCCGGGAGGAAGGTCAACCCCAGGCCCTCATTTTCCTCGTCAGTGACCCGCAACGCAGGGTCCCACACATCCGCCCTAAGCTGGGCACAGGATTCCTCCCTGGAACCCATAAGTTGGATGTAAAAATAGTAAATGTGGCGGACGATATCCTGTTGCAAAGGAGCCCCTGCTCAGATTGCAATCGCAGAATGGCGCATTTGCGGCGTCGACCATTAGCGTAAGCGTGAAAATACTGAGTGTTCGCGTCACCCTTGAGCGTCCACTTGATACCACCACGTCTACGCCAGTAATCCTCCTCAGCTCTAAGGAGGGACTTGACCTGGGCTTCAAGCGCGTAACGCTGAGCCCAGTCTTGCTCCGAGAAGGTCTGCACATCCGCCGCAACATCCATCTGAGCGAGATCCGCAGTCAAACGCGATCGGAGCAACTTATCTTCGCGCCCCTGGTTAGCCCCCCACCCTTTGAGGGCCGCACGTAAGCCCGCCCCTGCGGCAATCCAAAACTCCATCGGCCTGCGCTCGCGCCCGACCCGGGCGACGCAATTCTCCCATTTTGAAAGGAAAATTTGCGCAAAGTCCGGAGACTCTAACCACGGGTTTCGAAGAAAATACGAGGGCTGCGTTTTAGCCTTTCCTCCCTCGAGGAGAGGATGAGGGGGACGTGGTCCGACCCTATCCTCGTTTCGGCGTGCAACGAGCACAAGGGAAACAACACCTCCCACTCAGAGGACATGAAAACCCTGTCCAAGACCGACCGCACCGGCGTTAGCTGTTTGTTGGTCCAGGTGTAGCGTGCCCCCACGCGAGCCACTTCCTAAGGGCCATGGCTGCGATTGCATTATTAAACATGGACACCCTTGTCCAGTTAATAATACCGTTGTTTTTATCCTCTCCCGAACGGATTAGGTTGAAATCCCCTCCCACTAGCAGAGGCAAATTTCGCGTGCCCAAAGACGCAACCTTCGCCTGGATTTCTCCCAAGAACTCAAGCCGGGCCGTAAACCACAATCACCTCCCACTCTTGGAGAGTTGCGCGGTGGCGCACATGGGCCGACAGGAAGAAACGACCGGCATCCCACGCCACCACCTTGAAGCAAACTAGGTTGATGCCTAGCAACATGCCCCCCGAGTGCCCGACCGCCGGCACCCAATGCCAAACAAAACGCTCCAGCGGATCGACAGCTAGCAGGTCCCGATGATTGAAATCGGCCTTGATAGTTTCCTGCAAGCCAACTACGTCAATCGCCTCGTTCCGAATGAAATCTTTTAGCTGGGTCCGCCTCCCAGCATGGCCGAAGCCTCGGATGTTCCAGAATATGAAACGCATTAGATAATGCGATTGCGGAGGCGGATACCACGAGCGGTCACCGCTTTGGCCACGCGCCGTGTCTTGGCAGGACGACGGTTGGAGGGGGACGACGCAGCCTGTCGGTGTCAAAACCGGCGGATCTCGGGTAGGGGGTCCCGAACTGTGCGTCTAGGCGGATGGTAACAGGAGACAAGGGACACGATGTTTTTACCCAGGTTCGGGCCCTCTCGATGGAGGTAATACCCTACTCCTGCTTGATTAATATTGATGATATGGGTAGTACAAGAGTAGATCTACCACGAGATCAAGGAGGCTAAACCCTAGAAGCTAGCCTATGGTATGATTGTTGTTCGTCCCCACGGACTAAAACCCTCCGGTTTATATAGACACCGGATAGGTTAGGGTTACACAGAGTCGGTTACAATGGTAGGAGATCTACATATCCGTATTGCCAAGCTTGCCTTTCACGCCAAGGAAAGTCCCATCCGGACACGGGACGAAGTCTTCAATCTTGTATCTTCATAGTCTTGGAGTCCGGCCGTGACGATAGTCCGGCTATCCGGACACCCCCTAGTCCGGGACTCCCTCAGTAGCCCCTGAACCAGGCTTCAATGACGACGTGTCCGACGCGCATATTGTCTTTGGCATTGCAAGGCAAGTTCCTCCTCCGAATACTTCATAGAAGTTTTTGAACACAAGGATAGTGTCCGGCTCTGCAAAACAAGTTCCACATAACACCGTAGAGAGAATAATTTTTGCACAGATCTGCTGACGTATTCCGCGGCGTGACATCACACCACGGCCAGGCCTTTATATGAATTGTTTTTTATCGTTCCACCTTAGCGCGGTTAGCGAGGCGGTTTCCTTGGCACGTCTTATCAAAGCATAGATCGTGCCCCCTTATTCCGGGATTCTCATCAATACGGACGTGGGTAACCCAACCGTGCCCGTTGGCACGCCTCCTCTATCAAAGGCGAGTCCTAATCGACCACGGGGCGGGCTCTTGGTATTCAACCTCTTTATAAACTCCATAACGGGCGCCCAATCGGATTCGATTGGCAGGGGCGCGGAGGGTTCGGAGTCCGGAGAGGAGTCCAGCACCCTGGAGTCGAGGTCTTCACAAAGGACAGGGATGGAGTTCGGCTCGATCGCCGTAGAGATTGTAGCCCCCGAGGCGGTGTCCAACCACTGCCCCCGATCGGGGAATCCGGCTCCGGATTAAGGGTTGAGCGGATGTCGGTGCGGCCTCCGAGGCAATCGCTCGCCGCAGAGCTAGATCATGCCCATCGAGACAGTGCGGCACGCTTGGCTGTGGCTCCAATCCGTCGAAGATCAAGTCTCCGCGGATATCGGCCGTATAGTTCACACTTCCAAATCTGACCTGATGGCTAGGGGCGTAGCTTTCGATCTGCTCCAGATGGCCAAGCGAATTGGCCCGCAGTGCAAAGCCGCCGAACACGAAGATCTGTCTGGGGAGAAAAGTCTCACCCTGGACCGCATCGTTGTTGATGATCAAAGGAGCCATCGGGCCTATCGGTGACGACACAGAGGAACTCTCAATGAAAGCACCAATGTCGGTGTCAAAACCGGCGGATCTCGGGTAGGGGGTCCCGAATCTGTGCGTCTAGGCGGATGGTAACAGGAGACAAGGGACACGATGTTTTTACCTGTGTTCGGGCCCTCTCGATGGAGGTAATACCCTACTCCTGCTTGATTAATATTGATGATATGGGTAGTACAAGAGTAGATCTACCACGAGATCAAGGAGGCTAAACCCTAGAAGCTAGCCTATGGTATGATTGTTGTTCGTCCTACGGACTAAAACCCTCCGGTTTATATAGACACCGGATAGGTTAGGGTTACACAGAGTCGGTTACAATGGCAGGAGATCTACATATCCGTATTGCCAAGCTTGCCTTCCACGCCAAGGAAAGTCCCATCCGGTCATGGGACGAAGTCTTCAATCTTGTATCTTCATAGTCTTGGAGTCCGGCCGTGACGATAGTCCGGCTATCCGGACACCCCTAGTCCGGACTCCCTCACAGCCTCGCCGCTATGTCCTCTCGATCGGGCTGCCAGAATACCACCGTGAGAAGCCCTCGCTTCTTCTGTCACGGGCGCAACGCGAGCCAACGCTACCTGAGCGAGCGCGGCCTGCGCAATTTCATTAGCACGAATAAGGGAAAGCACTTCGCGCGCTTCCCCCTCGTCAGACATCACAACACCACTATCCGCTAAGACACCCCCCAAGCACTCATCAGAATATTCATCAAAGATCGTAAAGCGGGGCATGGGGTTACCTTCGGTTTCCAGGTTCTTCTGGGCCTGCAGGAGTTGGGCGCGTTGGAGGGCTGGAAGGTTGCCCTTGGCGCCCTTCGGACAAGAGCTCGCCCGCTCCTGCGTCGCCGTGGACGCCACCACCACCTTGGGGCGCTTGGCCGTCGAGACGGGCGCCACCTTGGCCACCTCCACGCGGAGCGCATCAGAGGCTGGAGTGGAGATGACTGCCGAGGTGCCACCAGCCGGACCCCCAGGGGAGGCCAGCGCCATCACCACCGGCCGCAGTGGGGCAGGCGTGCCTGCACGGACCAAGGGAGGGCTCGCCGGCGCCACCATGGGAGTCTTGCGACCCGCCGGCTTCTTGTGGAGCCTCGCCCCACCTGCGAAAGGCCGGTCGACGCCTTGGGTGAGCGCGCCGTGATAGCCCGAGGCTCACCCCCCCACCGCAGCCACCGGGGAGACGAGCATCAAGCGTCCCTCCGAGTCGTAGGACGTCGAGACCCCCTTGTCGATGTCGAGGCCCAGCGTCATGTTGGAGCCGTACTGGTTGAAACCCATCTCGTTGCTGCCCACCACCACTTGCCTCTCCTCCTGGTCTTTCGCAGCGCCCGCCGCCGGGGGCGCGTCCTATGCGTCCTTGTCGTTGAGGCCAAGCTTGTCCCAAGTCGCAGTGTCGATGGAGTCATCCCCCAGGTTCGTGTTGTGGTCCTTGTCTTTGTCATTCGGGCCCTTGTCCACGCAGGCTGGTGGAGGGGGAGGGGGAGCCGCACCCTGCAAGTCACCCGCCTCGGCCTCCATACGAATGGTGAAGCCCTCGCTGTTGAACCACACTTGGACGTAGCCCTTGAGCTTGGCTGGAGCTCGACACGCGAAGCGCATCCGCACATGGCCGAGCCCCGACAACGACGCCAGATCCACCTCCATAGGACGCCCAATCATCACCGTCCCAACCATGAGGCGATCCACGCGACGGTGCTTGGGCGGCACACCCCACAGCTTGACCCACACGTCCGGCATGATCTCGGCCTTGAGTTCCTCCTGACGCGATTCCTTGATGTCCGCCATGATGTCGTTGAGGGAGAGGTAGAGCTTGCCGCTGCGGGTCGCCATCCGCAGCATGGCCTTGTTGGGGAAGACGACCGAGAACTGGTTGGCGCCGATGGCCGTCACCTGCCAATCCCACTCCCCTTCAAAGAGGTGCGGGAGCTCCGCCTCCAAGATGGGGATCGACAGCGTGCCAGGCGCCGCCGAGATGATCGCCGCGTCCGCCAACAGCAGGGCCCGGACCTCCTCGCCCTCCGTCGCTACGAAAGGAAGGCAGACGAAGCCCTCTCCAGGGATGGCGTTGCCTATGATCTGCAGCAACAGAGGCCGCCCAGCGTGGGGCACTCACGACGCTGCCCTTCCTCGTGGCGACATTTACACAGGGGCTTGAAGTGGCACGTATTTTGGTAGTGTCCCACCGCCGCACTTGAAGCATTCCGCCCGTCGGCCTCCTCCACTGGATCGGAGCGTCACCAACCCTTCGAAGCCGACGTCTGCCGCCACTGCAATGGCGCCGTGCCACCCCCCTTGTGCTTCTACTTCTTGGCCAACGGATCCCCACTCCGCTCACCGCCCGGGGGGAGCTGAGACTCCTTCCGCTTGAGCTCTTTCTTCTGCTCCAGCCCGCGGCGCCGATATTCCTCCTTCTTCTTCTTTTTGCGCTCGCGTTCCTCTTGCTGCTTCCGCTCTTGCTCCGCAAGCCACCATGGAGGCGGCGGCCCCCAGCCCCCGTCCTCCGCGGGCTTCGCCGACGCCTTGGAGAGCGCCTTCGCCCGCAGCTCTTGCTCGCGCTGTCGATCCGCCGCAGGGATCGGGGCCGACATGGGAGGCTTGTCGCCGCGGCGGGAGCCCATCCTCACAGCAGTGGCGAAAGAGCAGGAGAGAGGTGGGGGATGGGCAGAACAGTGAAGACGGCAGGCAAGGTGCCCGAAGCGCCGCACCTGAGAATGGGATGCGGGAAACCCTAGCGATAGATCTAGGGTTCCTTTTGGCACCCACAGCCACCTATTAATAGGCGCGGGCGGCCGCGCGGCCTCCTCCGCACTGGGCCCGGGCTAAGCGCAGGCTCGCAGCAGGCCACCGGGCCAGGCTGGTCAAGCCCAAGCCCTGAGGGGCGTCCCTGCACCCCCACAGGCAAAGAAACGGGCTGGACCGCCGATGGGCCTCCCAGCCCACTTCCAGGTAGGCTGGGCCACTCCTCCTGGCCCAGCAGAGAAACGAGCCCGTCCGTCGCCTCCCCGGAAACCCTAGCCAGGCCCCGCGGTTCCCCGACACGGGCGGCCCCGTCGTCACCGCCGCCGACCCCTGTCAGCTCCGACGAGCTCGCCGGGACCGGAGGAGGCCCCGCCAACACCAAATCGCGGCGACCCACCTCCGACAGGCGCCTGGCGGCCCTCTGGACCCGCATCCACACCCCTGGGCGGCCGCCAGATCTGCGCCGCCAGGCGCCGCCCGCCATGCCCACCAGGAGCAAAAGCACGCCGAGGACCGGCCACGAAGGAGCCCCCAAGCTCCTCCGCACGGGCGACAAAGTCACCCACCGAGCATGCCTCACGAGGCCTCGGCGAACCACCACCACCATCGCTTACCTCGCTACTTACCTCATCCTCGTCGCCGTCGGAGTCGACCCCTCAGCCACTTCGTAACCTGCTGCCGGAGAAGGACGGGACGAGGCCGCCCAGACGGCACGCACCACACCGCCCCTCAAGAGACCGCACCGCCGTCCAGCCGTCCGCCTCCGCCGCGGGGCAGAGAGCGGCGTCGCCCGCGGAATCGCCCCCGAGTCGCCAGACCGAAACGCCATCGGCATTATGCATAGGTGTAAATTAACCTGTCGAGTGTAAGTATAAAAAAACATGCATACCCCTAAAAAATAGTACAAACGTGCATGCGAAACATGCAAAGTCAGTACACTGATCTAGTAGTGGCATGCGATGTGACATTGTGGTTGGGGCAATACGTTTTGGTAGAAAAAAGCTGACCTGCATTCATGACGACATTTCCTTGAAGAAGGAAAACAACCACATGTCGACATTCTTGGAGTTACGTGCCTCCTCCCGAACTGGACAGTACGTCGGATGGACCATGTAGTTACTGTAAAATATAGGGTTCCTTACGTGGAATTTTGAATTAGAATCATCACGGACAAATCAATTGATACTCTAAACAAGTTAGGAAGCAACAGCAAGGTGCAACTACGTCCAGCATGCACGTATCAGATATATTATCAGACGATGTATGTGGCATGCTCGGACGGACCAGCTTGGGACCTGGGACCGTAGTTTAAAGAACTGGACCGTCGGTGGTTGGAGCGGGAAAAACTGGAACCGGCGTCCCGGCGGTTCTTTAAATGCAGCGGACACTGTTTAAGCAATTGAACCGAAAAAAACAGGTTGAACCGGTTGGTTTTTCTAAAAACCGATGAAGGGGGGGGGGGGGAGGTGGTCACAGAAAACTGGTCGGTTTGATGTTGTTTCCAGAAAAGCCCCTCAATCAACTCGTTTATGGGTAGGATTAGAAAAGGAAAAACCCCCTCATTTAGTAGGGTTTTAGCCATTTTGGGAGCATTTCTCTCGATTTTGTTCACGGACATACCCTATCTGATGCCGTTGCCCCCTCCGGTGCAACACTTTGCCTGGCACCATGGCATGGCGATGCCGCTTCTCCCTTGCCGCTCCGCGTGGCAACACCAGGGCAATGGCATGTGCCACCACTCCTGCATCCCACCATCTGCATCACCTCTGTTGACGGCTAGGGAGGGAGGCCGCCGCCGCCTGGTCAGAATGGTCCGTACAACTCCGATCTCCCTCCGCTCCAGCCAAATCAACGAGGCTTCCTACCGGTTGCCTCTCTCCATTCCAGAGTCTAAATCAGGAGCAGACGAGCAGGAGGACCAAGACACCCGACGGTCACCTCAGATTACACACTTTTATATATTGGAAATTGTGCATTTATTGATGATATATATATATATATAATATCATTTTATTTCTTAAAAATGACAATCAAACCGTGAACCGGTGGTCTGAACGGTAAAAACCTCCAGCCTTCCCGGTTCGATTACCGGTTCAGTTTTTTAAACTATGCCTGGGACGGGTTGGAGCTCTGGCTCTAGGTAGGCGATGGTGGGCTCGGTCCGGGTGGTGCTCGCGAGCGATGGGTGTCGTGGGAGTAAGTCTGACAATAGAATAGGGGGTATGGATGGAGAGGCAAGATCCTGGCCACGGTGAGGTTGTGCACGCAAGGTTTACGAGTTCAGGCCCTTCGCGGAGGAAGTAACAACCCTACGTCTCGGTGCCCGGAGGCTTGGTCGATTGGATTATGCGTGAAGTTACAGGGGGTCCGAACCCTTGTGCCAATGGAGGAGGGTGGCTTATATAGAGTGCGCCAGGACCCCGGCCAACCCACGTTACAAGGAGGTTCAATGTACATAAAGGTGGGGCGTTACTAGTAACACCAACAATAAAGGTATATAAATGATCATTAAGACTACGGAGAGAACACCTGACTGTTGCCATTTTGAGTGACTTTAGATCTTCTGTACTCCGAGTGACTTCTGATGTGGTCGAGTGAGTATACCCTGGTCGAATGGAATTGGGTTATCCGAGTGGAACTGTTGGTCGAGTGGGTTGCACTCTGAGGTGACTTCAGTCGGTAGGTACTGTTGTGCTTTGAATGCCTTTGATTGTAGGGCAGTGTCCTTGGGAAGGGTGTCTAGGTCAGGCCTGTTACCCTACCCTAGGTACATGTCATCGTCATTAGCCCCCGAATGGATCAGGGTCTGAGTGAAGAAGAGGTTGGAGATGATTCCTACCCGATTTTTGTGCTTCGGAGGCATTCTTCTCGGGCCGATGAATCATGCTGAAACTTCAACTTCATTTGCAAAATCCTTGATCCATTCAGACTTGGTCGAATGAACTTATACTGATATTCTTCGAGTGTTGGAGCGGCATGAAATCTTTGGCGCGATTGGTTGTATTGCCGTTTCCGGATCTCACGGGATTTTAAATTTGGGGAAGCGTGCGGGGCGGAGGGCACTGCAGTAAACGAGACGGATTAGGCAGGGGCGCCTCGATCTCCGTGCCGCCTTTTTCGCCACGTGCCCAGCGCGCGACTGTTACAGGATTTGATAGCATCACTTGGGCCCACGAGTCAGCCACTCGGAAACGGGCCTATATAAGGCGTTGCGTTCGATGTATTCTGCACAGTGTTCGCCATTCCCCTTCTTCCTCCTCTGCTTCTCCACCACATTCGCCTCCACTTTCGGCGTCGCGCCCCGTCCGTGCGCAGCCCGCTGCGATGGGGAAGGACAAGATGACGGCCCTGGAGCGTGCGAAGAAGGCGATGGCGGCGGCGAAGGGCAAGAAGACGAGTCGGGAGGGGGGGGGTGAGGGTCGTCATCGAGGGCCGGCCTGCCGCCCGGCTGGATCCAAGGTGACTGGATCCGGTCCACGATCTCGAAGGATGATCTGGAGGATCTGGCTAAAGGGGGCTTGATTGCCCACGGATCTTGGAGGCTGCCGGGCAACGAGACCGAGCCGCAGGAGGGTGAGTGCGTCCTCCTCGCGACCCATGTTGACCGCGGTTTCTCTTTGCCCCTCAACCGTTTTTCCGGGGTTTCTTGAATTTTTTCGGAGCTCAACTTCATCACTTTTCCCCCAACACCATCATATACCTCGCTGCATTCGTGTCTATGTGCGAGAATTTCTGGGTTGTCGACCGCACTGGGGTCTCTTCAAACACATCGTCACTTTGCTGATCCCAATCCATGAAAAAGGCTAATCCGAGTGATGAGAGGGCACACGTGATTCATATGTGCGGAGGTCTAGGGATCTAGATGAGGGGCAGGAGTACTTTTCCAGCTATGACTCTCCCTGACTCAGTTAGAGGGTGGCAGTCGACCTGGTTTTACTGTAAGGATCAACCTGCTCCTGGGTAGTCGACTGGTCTTCCTCCCTTCTCCATGGAGCGGGTCCAGCAGCCCTCCTCATTGAAAGTGACTTGAGCAGAGAAAGTAGAGGTGAACATGCTGGTTGAACGAGTAGTTCAATTAGTCCGTGATGGCATGACTGGCATGGATCTGCTGGAGGTGTTCCTCAGTCGATACATCCAGCCACTCCAGGCTCGCGATCATCCTATGTGGATGTATTCGGGCATTGAGGACACCACTCGGATTCACCCGAAGGAAGTCACCGAGGAGATGGTGGAGCAGTGGCTGCAGGGCATCACTGAAAAAAAAGACAACCCCAGGGGGTCCAGGAGAATTCAACCACTCGACTCCTCCAACGTACCAGACAAGGTTTGACCTTCACTTTCGAGTGCCTTTTGTTTTAATTTGCAAATGTCTTTGATTACGGCGATACTTGTTCAATTCTTTGCTTCATGGATCTATACCGAGATGTACTTTCGATGCGATGGGGAGCAAGACCATGAAGGAGAAGCGGCGGCGGTGACAAATACCGGCTGGAAATCCGATGATGAGGATGGGGAAGAGAGTGAAGGCTCAAGCACTGGTGAAGAAGTCGACTCCCACCTCGTTCTGAAAGACGCTCTAAGCAGAAGCACGACCCGACAAGCGTGCGGGGCAAAGTGGTCGCTCTAAGTAAGCAAGCATCGAAGCGCACCCAGACGTCTTCTCCCGAACCGACTGAAAAGGTGCCGAAGCAGCCCAAAGTTGCCCCTGCAAAGCCTTAGAAGGCCCTGCCAGGATCAAGGTGGATGTTTCCCGTCGCTTCAGCGTAAGTACTTCGTTTTGTCTCTTTACTTCTGCTTTGTTTGAAACCTCTGTATTTCAATCGACTCATTCTTCATCTTGACCGAGTGAACTCTGAAACTTGCAGCGCTGCAACTTCTAGGACTTCTGTTTACGAGAATGACGATGATGAAGAGATGGAGGACGCGGCCACTTCTAAAGCAGGTATGACCCCTGACATCTTGTCTGTCCATTAGTTTACACAGTCTAGTGCAGCTTCGCAGAACGTTATTGAACTTCCAGATGATGATGACGATGTGCCTCAGAAGCCCACGGGAAGGAGGAGCAGGACCTCAGGAAGGAGGGCGCCAGCCAACAGGGCTCCCGAAATGACGCCAGTACTAGAACCAGTGATCCAGCAGTCCGGAGACCTCAATTGAGCCTCTGTTACTTTTGCTGATCCTGTGTTGATTGAACGCCCTTCGTCGTCGACTGTCCAAGTTCCTGCTTCATCCATGTAACTTCATGCCTCAGATCCTGTGACAGCTTCGACTATTCCACTAGCTTCAATCTTTGCTTTCCATACTGTCCCAGAGGACCCAGTAAGTGCTGCTAAGGAAGCTATACGCCAGGCAGGTCTTATGATGGAGCAGATGAAGGTGGTGCAAGACGCCAGCCAAGCTGCTTATGGCGCCAGCTCGGCTCTCCAGGCTAACGTTCAGGTTATTTAATTCATGACTGCTCTTTTTGTCTTGATGCTTGTTCTGTTAGGATATGCTACTTGAAAACTACTGCTTTACAATCTGTAAGATGTCCGTGGATCAGTGTTCTGGAACCATATTGTGCATCTATCAAGAGTCTGTATCTTGCATCTGCACACCCACTAGGTGTTAATTTTTCCACTTGAGTCGACCATGTCGTGTTGAGTGTATCTTTGAATCAGTTGGGGCACGCAGAGTGCACCCACTGTGAAGGAAATATGCCCTAGAGGCAATAATAAAGTTATTATTTATTTCCTTATATCATGATAAATGTTTATTATTCATGCTAGAATTGTATTAACCGGAAACATAATACATGTGTGAATACATAGACAAACAGATAAGTCACTAGTAAGCCTCTACTAGACTAGCTCATTAATCAAAGATGGTTATGTTTCCTAACCATAGACATGTGTTGTCATTTGATTAATGGGATCACCTCATTAGAAGAATGATGTGATTGACATGACCCATTCCGTTAGCTTAGCACTTGATCGCTTAGTATATTGCTATTGCTTTCTTCATGACTTATACATGTTCCTATAACTATGAGATTATGCAACTCCTGCCACCGGAGGGACACTTTGGTACTACCAAACGTCACAACGAATCGGGTGATCATAAAGGAGTACTACAGTGTCTCCAAAGGTACTTGTTGGGTTGGCGTATTTCGAGATTAGGTTTTGTCACTCCGATTGTCGGAGAGGTATCTCTGGGCCTTCTCGGTAATACACATCACATAAGCCTTGCAAGCATTGCAACTAATGAGTTAGTTGTGAGATGATGTATTACGGAACGAGTAAAGAGACTTGCCAAGAACGAGATTGAACTAGGTATTGGATACCGACGATCGAATCTCGGGCAAGTAACATACCGATGACAAAAGGAACAACGATGTTGTTATGCGGTCTCGACCGATAAAGATCTTCAGAGAAATGTAGGAACCAATATGGGCATCCAGGTCCCGCTATTGGTTATTGACCGGAGATGTGTCTCGGTCATGTCTACATTGTTCTCGAACCGTAGGGTCCGTGACGCTTAAGGTTTCGATGACGGTTATATTATGAGTTTGTGTATTTTGATGTACCGAAGGTTGTTCGAGTCCGGATATGATCCACGGACATGACGAGGAGTCTCGAAATGGTCGAGACATAAAGATTAATATATTGGACGGATATATTTGGACACCGGAAAGGTTCCGAGAAGTTTGGAGCTCCGGAGGTTACCGAACCCCCGGGAGGTATATGGGCCTTATTGGGCCCATGTAGGAGGAAGGAGAAGGAACAAGGGGGCGCGCCCAAGCCCACTCCGAATTGGGGAGGGGGGCCGGCCCCCCTTTCCTTTCTCCTTCCCCCTCTTCCTAGTCCTACTACTAGTACTACTTCCTAATACTAGTACTCCTTCCTTCCCCCTCCAAATAAGATAAGGAAAAGAGAGGGAAACCTACTTGGAGTAGGTTTCCCCCTCCCCATGGTGCGCACCCCTTGTGGCCGGCCACCTCCTCCCTCCCTCCTTTATATACGGGGGTGGGGGGGCACCCTAACACACACAAGTTGATCCTTGAGATCGTTCCTTAGCCGTGTGCGGTGCCCCCCTCCACCATATTCCACCTTGGTCATATCGTATCGGTGCTTAGGCGAAGCCCTGCGTCGGTGAAACATCAAGATCGTCACCACGCCGTCGTGCTGACGGAACTCCCTCTACCCGTAGCTTTGCTGGATCGGAGCCCGAGGAGCGTCATCGAGCTGAACGTGTGCCAAGAACTCGGAGGCGCCGGAGTAACGGCGCTGGGATCGGCTGGATCGCGAGGAGAACGTACGACTACTTCCTCTACGTCATCATCGACTCGGAGGTGCCGGAGTAGCGGCAATGGGATCGGCAGGATCGCGAGGAGAACGTACGACTACTTCCTCTACGCCAGATCGCTTCCGCTTTGGTCTACGAGGGTACGTAGACAACACTCTCCCTTCTCGTTGCTATGCCATCACCATGGTCCTGTGCGTGCGAGGGAAAATTTTGAAATTACTACGCTTCCCAACAAAGGGCATCCGAGCCAGGTTTTATGCGTTGATGTCATATGCACGAGTAGAACACAAGTGAGTTGTGGGCAATACAAGTCATACCGCCTACCAAAGCATGTCATACTTTGGTTCAGCGGTATTGTGAGATGAAGCGGCCCGACCGACATTACGCCAGACGCTTACGCCGAGACTGGTTTCACTGCTACGAGCACTCGTGCTTAAAGGTGGCTGGCGGGTGTCTGTCTCTCTCACTTTAGTTGAACTGAAAAGTGGCTACGCCCGTCCTTGAGAAGGTTAAAACGGAGTCTATTTGACGAAGTATCGCTGTGGTTTTAATGCGTAGGTAAGAACGGTTCTTGCTCAGCCCGTAGCAGCCACGTAAAACTTGCAACAACAAAGTAGAGGACGTCTAACTTGTTTTTGCAGGGCATGTTGTGATGTGATATGGTCAAGACGTGATGCTATATTTTATTGTATGAGATGATCATGTTTTGTAACCGAGTTATCGGCAATCGGCAGGAGCCATATGGTTGTCGGTTTATTGTATGAAATGCAACGCCTGTAATTGCTTTACTTTATCACTAAGCGGTAGCGATAGTCGTAGAAGCAATAGATGGCGTAAACGACAACGATGCTACGATGGAGATCAAGGTGTCGCTACCGGTGACGATGGTGATCATGACGGTGCTTGAGATGGAGATCACAAGCACAAGATGATGATGGCCATATCATATCACTTATATTGATTGCATGTGATGTTTATCCTTTATGCATCTTATTTTGCTTTGATTGACGGTAGCATTTTAAGATGATCTCTCATTAAAATTATCAAGTAGTGTTCTCCCACAGTATGCACCGTTGCCAAAGTTAAATGCGTGCGAGACACCACGTGATGATCGGGTGTGATAAGCTCTACGTCCATCTACAACGGGTGCAAGCCAGTTTTGCACACGCAGAATACTCGAGTTATACTTGACGATCCTAGAATATTCATATATGGCCTCGGAACACGTAGACCTAAAGGTCGAGCGTTAATCATATAGTAGATATGATCAACATAAGATGTTCACCATTGAAAACTACTCCATCTCACGTGATGATCGGTTATGGTTTAGTTGATTTGGATCACGTGATCACTTAGATGACTAGAGAGATGTCTGCCTAAGTGGGAGTTCTTTAGTAATATGATTAATTAAAACTTAAATTTATCATGAACTTAGTACCGATAGTATTTTGCTTGTCTATGTTGTTTGTAGATAGATGGCTCGTCTTTGTAGTTCCGTTGAATTTTAATGCGTTCCTTGAGAAAGCAAAGTTGAAAGATGATGGTAGAAATTACACGGACTGGGTCCGTAATTTGAGGATTATCCTCATTGCTGCACGTAAGAATTACGCCCCGAAGCACCGCTGGGTGCCAGTGCCTGCCGCAGAGCAACGCCGGAAGTTGTGAACGTATGGCGAAAGCAAAGTCGATGACTACTCTATAGTTCAAGTGTGCCATGCTTTACGGCTTAGAACCGGGTCTTCAACGACGTTTTGAACGTCATGGAGCATATGAGATGTTCCAAGAGTTGAAGTTAATATTTCAAGCAAATGCCCGGATTGAGAGATATGAAGTCTCCAATAAGTTCTATAGCTGCAAGATGGAGGAGAACAGTTCACAAGGAGCACATACTCAAAATGTCTGGGTATAATAATCACTTAATTCAGCTGGGAGTTAATCTTCCGGATGATAGTGTCATTGATGTAATTCTCCAATCATCGCCACCAAGCTACAAGAGCTTCGTGATGAACTATAATATGCAAGGGATGACTAAGACAATTCCCGAGCTCTTCGCAATGCTAAAAGCCATGGAGGTAGAAATCAAGAAAGAGCATCAAGTGTTGATGGTCAACAAGACCACTAGTTTCAAGAAAAAGGGCAAAGGGAAGAAGAAGGAACTTCAAGAAGAACAGCAAACAAGTTGCTGCTCAAGGGAAGAAACCCAAGTCTGGACCTAAACCTGAAATCGAAAGTGCTTCTACCGCAAGCAGACCGGTCATCGGAAGCGGAACTGCCCCAAGTATTTGGCGGATAAGAAGGATGGCAAGGTGAACAAAGGTATATGTGATATACATGTTATTGATGTGTACCTTACTAGAGCTCGCAGAGCACTGGGTATTTGATATCGGTTCTGCTGCTAATATTTGCAACTCAAACAGGGACTACAGATTGCTTAACACCGGCAAAGGACGAGGTGACGATGCACGAGGAAATGGTTCCAAAGTCGATGTGATCGCGGTCGGCACGCTACCTCTACATCTACCTTCGGGATTAGTTTTAGACCTAAATAATTGTTATTTGGTGCCGCCGTTAAGCATGAACATTATATCTGGATCTTGTTTGATGCGAGACGGTTATTCATTTAAATCAGAGAATAAAGGTTGTTCTATTTATATGAATAATATCTTTTATGGTCATGCACCCTTGAAGAGTGGTCTATTTTTAATGAATCTCGATAGTAGTGATACACATATTCATAATGTTGAAACCAAAAGATGCAGAGTTGATAATGATAGTGCGACTTATTTGTGGCATTGCCGTTTAGGTCATATCGGTATAAAGCGCATGAAGAAACTCCATACTGATGGACTTTTGGAGTCACTTGATTATGAATCACTTGGCACTTGCGAACCGTGCCTCATGGGCAAGATGACTAAAACCCCGTTCTCCGGTACTATGGAGAGAGCAACAGATTTGTTGGAAATCATACATACATATGTATGTGGTCCAATGAATGTTGAGGCTCGTGGCGGATATCGTTATTTTCTCACCTTCACAGATGATTTAAGCAGATATGGGTATATCTTCTTAATGAAACATAAGTCTGAAACATTTGAAAAGTTCAAAGAATTTCAGAGTGAAGTTGAAAATTATCGTAATAAGAAAATAAAGTTTCTACGATCTGATCGTGGAGGCGAATATTTGAGTTACGAGTTTGGTCTACATTTGAAACAATGCGGAATAGTTTCGCAACTCACGCCACCCAGAACACCACAGCGCAATGGTGTGTCCGAACGTCGTAATCACACTTTACTAGATATGGTGCGATCTATGATGTCTCTTACAGATTTACCGCTATCGTTTTGGGGTTATGCTCTTGAGACGGCCGCATTCACGCTGAATAGAACACCGTCAAAATCCATTGAGACGACACCTTATGAATCTGTGGTTTAGCAAGAAACCAAAGTTGTCGCTTCTTAAAGTTTGGGGATGCGATGCTTATGTGAAAAACTTCAACCTGATAAGCTCGAACCTAAATCGGAGAAATATATCTTCATAGGATACCCAAAGGAGATATTGGGTACACCTTCTATCACAGATCCGAAGGCAAGACATTTGTTGCTAAGAATGGATCCTTTCTAGAGAAGGAGTTTCTCTCGAAAGAAGTGAGTGGGAGGAAAGTAGAACTTGATGAGGTAATCGTACCTTCTCCCTTATTTGAAAGTAGTTTATCCACGTAAACCAGTTTCTGCGATATCTACACCAAATAGTGAGGAAGTTGATGATGTTGATCATGAAACTTCAGATCAAGTTACTACGTAACCTCGTAGATCAACCAGAATAAAATCCGCACTGCAGTGGTACGACAATCCTGTTCTCGAAGTCATGCTACTAGATCATGATGAACCTACGAACTATGAAGAAGCGATGGTGAGCCCAGATTCCATAAAATGGCTTGAGGCCATGAAATCTGAGATGGGATCCATGTATGAAAACAAAGTGTGGACTTTGGTTGACTTGCCCGAGGGTCGGCAAGCAATAGAAAACAAGTGGATCTTCAAGAAGAAGACCGACGCCGACGGTAATATTGTTGTCTACAAAGCTCGACTTGTCGCAAAGGGGTTTCGACAAGTTCAAGGGATTGACTACGATGAGACCTTCTCACCAGAAGCGATGCTTAAGTCTGTCCGAATCATGTTAGCAATCACGCATTTTATGATTATGAAATTTGGCAAATGGATGTAAAGACCGCATTCCTGAATGGGTTTCGGAAGAAGAGTTGTATATGATGCAACCGTAAGGTTTTATCGATCCAAAGGGAGCTAACAAAGTGTGCAAGCTCCAGCGATCCATTTATGGACTGGTGCAAGCATCTCGGAGTTGGAATAAACGCTTTGATAGTGTGATCAAAGTATTTGGGTTTATACTGAGACTTTTGGAGAAGCCTGTATTTACAAGAAAGTGAGTGGAGCTCAGAGCATTTCCGATATTATATGTAGATGACATATTACTAATCGGAAATGATATAGAATTTCGGATAGCATAAAGGGATACTTAAACAAGAGTTTTTCGATGAAAGACCTTTGTGAAGCTACTTACATATTTGGCATCAAGATCTATAGAGATAGATCAAGACGCTTAATTGGACTTTCACAAAGCACATACCTTTATAAAGTTTTGAAGAAGTTCAAAATGGATCAGGCAAAGAAAGGTTTTTTACTCAGACATAAGGTGTGAGATTGAGTCGACTCAATGCCCCACCACGCAGAAGATAGAGAGAAAATGAAAGATGTTCCCTATGCTTCAGCCATAGGCTCTATCATGTATGCAATGCTGTGTACCAGACTGACGTATGCTTAGCTGTAAGCTTGGCAGGAAGGTACCAAAGTAATCCAGGAGTGGATCATCGACAGCGGTCAAGAACATCCTGAAATACCGAAAAGGACTAAGGATATGTTTCTCGTATATGGAGGTGACAAAGAGCTAGTCGTAAATGGTTACGCCGATGCGAAGCTTTGACAATCGATCCGGACGATTCTAAATCGCAAACCGGATACGTGTTTTTGTTAAACGGTGGAGCTGTCAGTTGGTGCAGTTCTAAACAAAGCGTCGTGGCGGGATCTACATGTGAAGCGGAGTACATAGCTGCTTCGGAAGCAGCAAATGAAGGAGTCTGGATGAAAGAGTTCATTTCCGATCTAGGTGTTATACCTAGTGCATCGGGACCAATGAAGATCTTCTGTGACAATACTGGTGCAATTGCCTTGGCAAAGGAATCCAGATTTCACAAGAGGACCAAGCATATCAAGAGACGCTTCAATTCCATTCGGGACCAAGTCCAAGTGGGAGACATAGAGATTTGCAAAATACATACGGATCTGAACGTTGCAGACCCGTTGACTAATCCTCTTCCACGAGCAAAACAAGATCAGCACCAAGACTCCATGGGTGTTAGAATCATTAATGAGTAATCTAGATTATTGACTCTAGTGAAAGTGGGAGATCAAGGAAATATGCCCTAGAGGCAATAATAAAGTTATTATTTATTTCCTTATATCATGATAAATGTTTATTATTCATGCTAGAATTGTATTAACCGGAAACATAATACATGTGTGAATACATAGACAAACAGATAAGTCACTAGTAAGCCTCTACTAGACTAGCTCATTAATCAAAGATGGTTATGTTTCCTAACCATAGACATGTGTTGTCATTTGATTAATGGGATCACCTCATTAGAAGAATGATGTGATTGACATGACCCATTCCGTTAGCTTAGCACTTGATCGCTTAGTATATTGCTATTGCTTTCTTCATGACTTATACATGTTCCTATAACTATGAGATTATGCAACTCCTGCCATCGGAGGAACACTTTGGGTACTACCAAACGTCACAACGAATCGGGTGATCATAAAGGAGTACTACAGTGTCTCCAAAGGTACTTGTTGGGTTGGCGTATTTCGAGATTAGGTTTTGTCACTCCGATTGTCGGAGAGGTATCTCTGGGCCTTCTCGGTAATACACATCACATAAGCCTTGCAAGCATTGCAACTAATGAGTTAGTTGTGAGATGATGTATTACGGAACGAGTAAAGAGACTTGCCAAGAACGAGATTGAACTAGGTATTGGATACCGACGATCGAATCTCGGGCAAGTAACATACCGATGACAAAAGGAACAACGCATGTTGTTATGCGGTTCCGACCGATAAAGATCTTCAGAGAAATGTAGGAACCAATATGGGCATCCAGGTCCCGCTATTGGTTATTGACCGGAGATGTGTCTCGGTCATGTCTACATTGTTCTCGAACCGTAGGGTCCGCACGCTAAGGTTTCGATGGACGGTTATATTATGAGTTTGTGTATTTTGATGTACCGAAGGTTGTTCGAGTCCCGGATATGATCACGGACATGACGAGGAGTCTCGAAATGGTCGAGACATAAAGATTAATATATTGGACGGATATATTTGGACACCGGAAAGGTTCCGGAGAAGTTTGGAGCTCCGGAGGTTACCGGAACCCCCCGGGAGGTATATGGGCCTTATTGGGCCCATGTAGGAGGAAGGGAGAAGGAACAAGGGAGGGGGGCGCGCCCCCCCAAGCCCAATCCGAATTGGGGAGGGGGTCGGCCCCCCCTTTCCTTTCTCCTTCCCCCTCTTCCTATTCCTACTACTAGTACTACTTCCTAATACTAGTACTCCTTCCTTCCCCCTCCAAATAAGATAAGGAAAGGAGAGGGAAACCTACTTGGAGTAGGTTTCCTCCCTATGGTGCGCACCTTGTGGCCGCCACCTCCTCCCTCCCTCCTTTATATACGGGGGTGGGGGCACCCTAACACACACAAGTTGATCCTTGAGATCGCTCCTTAGCCGTGTGCGGTGCCCCTCCACCATATTCCACCTCGGTCATATCATAGCGGTGCTTAGGCGAAGCCCTGCGCCGGTGAAACATCAAGATCGCCACCACTCCGTCAGGCCGACGGAACTCCCTCTCCCGGAGCTTTGCTGGATCGGAGCCCGAGGAGCGTCATCGAGCTGAACGTGTGCCAAGAACTCGGAGGCGCCGGAGTAACGGCGCTGGGATCGGCTGGATCGCGAGGAGAACGTACGACTACTTCCTCTACGTCATCATCGACTCGGAGGTGCCGGAGTAACGGCACTGGGATCGGCAGGATCGCGAGGAGAACGTACGACTACTTCCTCTACGCCAGATCGCTCCGCTTTGGTCTACGAGGGTACGTAGACAACACTCTCCCTTCTCGTTGCTATGCCATCACCATGGTCCTGTGTGTGCGTAGGAAAATTTTGAAATTACTACGTTCCCCAACACACTGGGTGTAGTCCCCGAGACCACCGTCGAATGTTTGATTCGACAGAGGTCTTTATCAAAAATATCTCTTTACAGTTCTTCCACTCGGTTTAGACAGGTCGTGTCGGCGGTGATCCGCACTGCTGGGGTACGCAAGTGCACCCACTGGGTGTAGTCCCCGAGACCGCGGTCGACTGCGGGCAGTCGGTGGTGGTCTGAGAACAAGTATTGCCACACTTCTTGTTGTTTTTCTTGAACCACATCGAGTGGAAAGCAGAACCAGTGGGGGCACGCCGAGTGCACCCACTGGGTGTAGTCCCCGAGACTACTGTTGAATGTTTGATTCGGCAGTAGTCTTAGAACTCTTTTGCGGTAATGACTTGAACTTGTATCTTTTCCGCTCGGAAGAAATTTTTCTCTATCTCAGTCGGTTGACATTTCTTAGTAATTGTCTGCAGAAATCTTGTGACTTCGGGGTCCAGTTTGCTGATTTGCAGAAAGAACAGATCCAACTCAATCTCGACCTGGCACTAGCCAAGGAGAACTTGAAGAAGGCACATGATGAAGCTACTGCCATGGGAGGTAATGACTTGCCGACTATTTATTTTGTCATCTTTTCTTTTCATTCTTTGAACCGAGTGACACTACTCGAGCAGATGTGCGTAGTGAAAACATTCAAATCCAAGCTCGTCTGAATAATGTTATTTCTTTAGAAAAATGTAGCAGGCACTAGAACAGAAGGACCTTAACCTTACTGCAGCTCAGAAGACGGCGTGGGAAAAAACCGAACTTTCCGACAAAAAGCTGGCTTCAGTCGGTAAGTTAGAAGAAGAAAACGCCAAACTGAAGACTGCCATCAGCGAAGCCAACAAGGAGGTCGTGTAGCTGAAGAAGGACAAGGTGACTCTGACTGACAAAGTTGAGGATCTCACTCGGAAGCGGGATGAGCTCGAGGTTTTTCTGGGATCGGAGGGATCGCCAAGAAGTTGTTCCTTATGATTGAAGGTATTTTGCCTTACCGACTGATTTGCTGCTGTCGACTTGTCATACAATTGTCGACTCATCGCTTTACTGTGTGTGCAGAATTATGTCAGAACTTTGAGGAAGAGACTGGGCGAATTGAGACGAGCTTGGATCCCATCAATTCCCCTGTTAAGGATGAAGCAGCCATGACTGGAATCTCGCCTTGCCAACACCAAGGACTACCTTGCTCGACTGAAGGTGGCGGTGTCGCGGATTGACATGGCGCTTTAGGGTGACATTTCAGAATGACCTCGAGTCTCTGATGACTCGACTTAACAAGATCCCTGGTCGAGTGTAGGAATGGAAGAAGTCATCCGCCCGATGTGGTGCTGATGTGGCTCTGTCTCTGGTTTGGGTCCACTTCAAGGAGGCCAAGGAAGATAAACTAGCAACGCTCAAGGTGGCCAATACCAAGAAGCTTGACTTCCAGTCCTTCATGGAGACCTTCATCGAAGCAGCCACCCGTATTGCGGACGGGATCGACTTGGATGAGTTCGCAAGCCTCGCTACCCTCCTCCACCGGAGTGAACAAACTTTATGCTCTGATTAAATTTGCCTTGGAATGCCGAGTGATTTTGTAACCTTTAAACTCCTTCGGGCCTGATGCCCGAGTACTTTTATCTGTAGTTCGAAACCTCGTGGGATTTATCTAAACTTGGATTTTCCTTGAATATGCTTGCCTTACTAGGAAAAGCCTGCTAGTGGCACACCAGTTTTGCCTACTAATGGCGCACTACTGGTGCGCCACTAGCACCACGCCATTAGAATTAAATACTAATGGCGCACTCGTGCGCCATTAGTATTCTGTACTAATGGCGCACCATGCAAAGGCGCCATTAGTATAGCCCACCGTCGCCATTAGTATGCCTCCTGTGAGGCCATATTTACCCATGTGCTTTGGCATACTAATGGCGCACTAGTGGGTGATGCGCCATTAGTGTCCTTTTTGAAGTGCGCCATTAGTGTGCTGAGTGGTGCGCCACTAGTATGAATATTAGGGATTATTTTTTTCTTTTCTGATATTTTCACAGGTTACAAAATATATTATTGGACAGAATATAGACAACACCACACAGCAACAGCAGATTCATCGAATACAATAGAAGATTAGTCTCCGAATACAATTAATCATATTAGTCTCCGAATTCAAAAGACCGAACAAAGATAGAACATTACAAGTATCGAGACCGCGAGTAGCGAGTTTGTCTTCACATTACAAGTCGATATCGATCATCTAAACTACCATCACATAGAAGAGAGCTGCAGTCATCACGATGAGCATCATCGTGATGAAACTGGTCTTCATCCGGTTCCTCCAATGCTCCCTCCTCTCTCCCGCTAGATAGCGCGCGTATCTAGATTCCGCCTCCGCCCTAGTGGTGTACCCTTTGTAACTATTACCGCTGAAACGGTGAACCTGTCTCCGACACTCCTCGCAGTCATCATAGACTCCGGGAACCTTACCCTTGTACACGACATACGACGGCATCTCTATGCACTAGCCAAACAAAACGTTAGTAGCAATTCACAGACAATACATAAGCAATATATAAGTATGCAACAAAAGGATCGAAAGAGAAAAGAAAGACATTAACAGCACGATTCATGGTCCTACTAATAAATAGCATCGATTACATCTAAGTTGAACGACTGTCCAAACCAAAGAGACATACACGTTCATTAAACTTTAATTACAACATGAGATAATCGATGTTTCAGAACTACACATAGCATCACTACTTTCGACTCGACTCAGGGACTGGAGCGTGGATGAAGCCGCCGTCCCTCGTGATGGTCATGAAGTCGCGGGCGTTGTCAGCCTGCATTTGTAGCGTTGTGTCTATATCACTGTTGGACGGTTGATATCTGAGGTAGAACTGCCCCGAGGTACGAAGGACATCTTGATGGATGATTTCTGCAAACTCCGACTAGATGCGAAAGAATTCTTGTCTGATGTCCGCGTCCTGGATTGTCAACAAGCGTGCGGCCCAATCTTTGAGATTATTTGGTAGCAGAAGGTGATTATGGTCCCGTACGATCGCCCGCATGTGATGGAGGGCGTAGTAGGCACCCTTCTGACCGCCAGGTGGCTGCTTGACACAGGGGAACGTCGTATTGTGGGTGAATATGTGCTTGCCGTACTTACGAATTGGCCTGCTGAAGGTGCCTCCAGATTGGGCGTAGCCGGGGAGAACATCATGAAGAACTTTCTTGATATTTGTGTAGTCTATCTTCGACTCACGGTCCAGGTCGAAATACGTGGCCATTGAATATTTCGGGCTTAAGAGGATGAGTGTGCAATGTGTGTCCGCATAAAACATGTAATGTTAGAAAAAGAACGATCGAAATCTAAGAAATCATATGTTACGGGGCGGTGAGGAGATGACTTATTTGGGAAAGTAAGGCACGAGGAAGTTATCCTTATCTGGGTTTGCCAGAATGACGCCTTCAAGGTGTGAACTCGCGACTTGCCGGTCCCCAACATTGCCCAAGATCTTGGCACACATGTAGAAGGGGTCGACTATCACGATGTCCGGGGTCTTGTCTCTAATGATCCACATCTCCATATTCAGCAAAAATAGCCAAACGAAGGTGTAGTGCAGCAGATGAAGGTTAAACATAGCGAAGATGTCATCAAAACACAGGACGATCGTACCCCCGATGGCGCTATCCACAAAGCCCTTGCCCTCTGGCACCTTGGCCACGAAAACCGGGTATGCCACATCATTCTGGGAGAGACGCCGCTTCTCCAAAGAAAGAACACGGTCATGCAGACTCCGCATAGCACCGGTTGCAGCATTGAGCAGATTTGTCGGTAGCATCGGCCTACCCGCCACATGCACCCTCCTCGATATATGCTTAGGTGAAGGTGGCCCGTCCTGAGCACGGATCGTACTCGGTGCCGGCTGGCTCGCACCCTTGTTACTCTTTCTTTCCCGTCCCTTCGTCTTCTGTTGTATTGGGATCGAGTTCTGCTCACAAACCGCCTTCTTGAGTGTGTTGGGGCCGATAATATTTCGCACCTCGGTTATCTGAGGCTCGGTGAAGGCGGCAGCTGGAGGCGTCTCCTGAGAACTGAACGCCAGATGACGCCTGTTGCAATTGGGTTTCTCCGCGGTACCAGCTAAATCGTGATCATCTTTTGTAGGGTTGGGTTCTTGAGAAGGAGGCCCCAAGAATTCGTCATCGTACCCATGTTCGGCAAAGTACTTATCGACGTTGGTAAATGTACCGTCGTCATTGTCATCGTCGACCTGATCCTGTGCCATATGCATGTTCGGATCCTGTGCCATAGGGATGTCCGGCATGTCCGCTAGCGTTGCGGCGGTCTTGCCATGGCTTGGCGCCGGCACGACTGGCGGTGTTGTCTTTGGGGTGGTGTCCCCCACCCCCAAACGAATCTGGCTCTTCGACCAAAGTAGGGGCCAGCTTACGCAGGCATTGACGGTCATGACATCATCTTCGTCGGCCCCGGCGGGTCGAATCGGAGGTAACAACTCGTCGCAGCCTGGCAGCACCCGAACCAGTTGAACCCTATACACGGTGGGTGGCATCGGATTACCGTGGAATAGGGGGTTGCCCGGTTGAACGATTCTGCCTTTGGCGAGATCGACCAACTCGTCATTCATGAAGTGCAGGAGAGTGCACGGAACGTCGGCGGTGCCCTGCGAAAACATGTAGGGCGTCAGGGATGCCCAGTCAAAGGCAAGGAGATGAAGTCCTCGGCCGAGAGGCTTAATTAGTTACCGTGATGGCGTCGAGCTCGGCTAATGTCGAGGCACCGCCAACGGCGGGCGTGCAATTGACGGAGGGGCCGCTTGCTGCCGAGGTGCCGGCCGGCGTACACCCGGGTGCATTAAGCTCCAATGCCCATGCCGGCGTGAGAGACACCAATACCGCCTCCGCCGGAGACACCAATGGCGCCGCCTGCGCATTGTGCGAGTTGCTGGCCGTGAAGCTGGGAATCGGGGGCGGCCCCTGTTGGCCGCCCGCAATCCATGTTGTCAGCCCATGAATCAAGGTAGGCACAATGGCGGTGAGCGTTGATCCCAGTTGTTGTTGCACTTGCTCTTGGACAATCTCCGGAATCCGTGCCACTTGTGCCTTGAGTTCTTGAACCTCGCGCGACTGGCTTTCCGAGCTGGTCTTTCTCTCCTTTCGCCCACCAGCGTTATAGTATGACGACCATTTTGTGGACAAGCCTTTGCCGGCCACACGACCAGCTGACGACGGCTTACTGAGCTTATCCTTGTTTTCGTTACGTTCAACGCCCTATTTAGAGTGCTGTCCCAAGGGGTGCTCTGAGCCGACCCCGCGCCATCGCTTTCGGGCCTCTCTGCGGAAGGAATGTGAACCATTTAGAAATTTGGCTTCATTAATTAGAATGCAACCATATGGAGCTAATTACGCTGGGTGTATTCCTTACCAGAACAAGCTCAAGCGCCCTGGTCTTCGGATCCGTGGTAAGCTCCTTTGTTACCGGGTCCTCCTTGTACCGGGCCCTGACATAGTTCTTGGTCTGCTTGTCACGGTATTTCTCGAAGTGGGGCGGTAGGCCTTACTCGGCATGCTCCGCGTCCTCCTTGTCCCATATAGGCTCCGCCACTCTGTAACCGCCTTTACCGAGTTTGTGTTCCCCTAAGTTCAAATCCCGCATTTCTTTCCCCCACTGACTTGATTCGGAGGTTGCGCTGCTCTCGCACTTGATCTTGAACTCCTTGTAGTCATCTTCACTGATCGAAGGATTTTTCGCCTTGATCTTCTCATAACTATCACCTTTGTCAATCATTCTCTTCACCGTGCTTCTCCAAGTAGACAGGGCCGTGCTCATCCTCGTGAGGGCAGCACTGTTCACTTTATTCCCTGAGAGGCGTGTGTTTTCAAAGTCAGCGGGGAACTTGTATCATTCGTGCAGCTTCGTGAAGAGGAGGTTGCGCAAATTCCCTCGGTCCTTATGCCTTAGGTTCTCGGTGTTGATCGAGACGGTGCTCCGGAGAATGCACCCGAGCTGAACCGAAAATTCTTGACTATTTCTTTGGGCGCCGTTGGATGCCCGTCGGAGTTCACTTCAGTAAATTCCTCCTTGATGGTGCCGAGCACGTTCGGGCGCCGGGCCTTCCGTTGCCTCTTCGGTTGGCTGCCATCTGTGCGTGCGCTGCCATCATCAGTGGTGGCATCCTTGGCGGCACCATCAGTGGTGTCATCCCCGACACCGCTCTAGTCAGGATCGGTGTCTTCCGCGGCGTCCTCATAGCGGTGAGGTTCTTCCTCCATCTCCTGGGACAGCTCCCAGAATTGCTTGCCCGAACCACCGGCTTCTCATCGTTGTGGGCCATGTTTTGCTCTAAATAGGAAAAAAGTTTGGTCAAAAAGTTGGTCATTGTCAAGGAACAAGATCATGGTCTCATCATTTAGGGTTTGTCGACACTGAGGCATCCTAAAAGCTAAGTTTTTATCATTTAGGGTTTGTCGATGCCGAGGCACCCTAAAAGGCTAAGCTTTCATCATTTAGGTTTTTATCGACACCGAGGCACCCTAAAAGCCAAGGTTTTATCATTTAGGGTTTGTCGACGCTGAGGCCCATGCATAACACAAGAGGCAGTTGATCCTACTTAATTAAGTACAAAGATACCCCGGCCCATGCATTAGTAGCAAGTACCCCATATGTCCGATTTTTAGCAAAGTCATGCTAAAATTCACGGAAAATTTCAGCATGACCTTCGCTGAAAATAGGACATATGGAGTACCGAATTTGCCGGAACGAAGTTAATCGACATTCCGCAAACTCAAGGGCCTCTCGGGTACTGCAAAATCATCACGACACGATGGTCGGAGACAAAACCCAGCAAACTAGCACCACAATGTGCCTCTACTTTCATATGGATGAAAAGGCCACAGACCATATGGTCCTCTGCTTTCTTATGGACAAAAATCAGCTCAACTTATGTGAGCTTCCATTCCAGATCTAATAGGTCACCCAACCAAAAATTATCAATAGTTTAGCAAGTCTGTACCCTCAAGAATGAACATATAGCAATATCTGTTGTCCCCCCATAACATACAGAAATCTAGCTGAAGAAGAGCGGAAATCTACACTCTGGAGCAAACACACATTTACACAAAGTTCACGACAAACGACCAACTCATACCCCCTAGAACAACAGAGCAAATTCCACTACTAACACCACTAAAATTCTTATATATAATTACATCAGATATTCACTTTATAATTACAGAGAGATTAATCTGAAATTACAACAAAAAGATTACAGCTAAAGAAGTAATTACAGCAAGAATACTCTGGAATTACATCAAAGATTACATTGAACAATGAAATTGAAGTGCACTGCAATTACAATGAGATTGCATTGAAAGTACACTAGAACAAATGCAAGACTAAACCACTGAGTTACAGTCAAAATGCACTCAAATAACAATGCAATTACATATAATATTTACACTAAAACACACTAAAAATGCACTGACAACACACAGTAATTATACTACCATAGTACAGATAAAATCCACTAAAAATACATTGAAAACTAGAACCTACATGATAATTGATAGGTAACTTAAATGTGATTTGGAACCCTAAATGAGCATACAACTACAGAGCAAGAATAGAAAGTTTGCTGCCTATTCAAACACAGAAACAAAACACTACTTGAAACTCTAATCTAAAGAAACCGAAAACACAACTTCATAAAATGGCGAGGCGATCTAACACCTACAACAGGGCAATTCCAGGGTGTTCTACGGTGTCCCATTGTGAACCAATTGAGCATTTGCACATACATATACAAAATAAAACGAGCCAGCCGATTCAAGGCAAAGATGCCCTAATCCAAATGGTCATACATAGTAGATGAATCCTCTATAGCAGATTAATCACTCCTGAAGCCCAATCCAAGTGCACGAACAGGACAGACCACATACATCAAACACAAACATCAACATGACACTCATCTAGTGCTCCAAGTGCATTGCCAGACCACTTCCACTTGTAATCATCAGGAGGTTGAACCAAAGGATGAGGAAACTTAATGAACTCCCCAGTTAGAGAAAGAATGGCTGTTAAGACATCAGAAAAAATACCTACTAATAGTCTCTAAAAACCGCTTGTAAGCACCACGCAGCAACCTCATTTTGATACCATGTCCAACTACCAACAAGAAGATAGTAGCCTTTTCTTCGACGGTAACATATACACTATCATAGAGTCGACACTTCTCACGCAAGATGGTGCACAAGGCATGGAAGTTCCGCTTACTTAAACACAATGCATATGCAAGAAACCAAATCTAATTTATCTCACATGATTCTGCTACATTGCAATTATCTAATTGTAAGATGTTGTGCATACAATAAAACATGCATAGCATACAAGAAGACAACAGTAAAGAATTTGCATAAGTTTGGATCAAGAATTACCTTCAACCTGGGAGAAGAACACCACTGCAATCTGGGAGAAGATTACCACTGCAACCACCAAAGACACCACCGCAATCTCGATGTAACGAGCAATGAGTCAACCTGCGAAATAAAAACCAATAGAGGATCAGGGTTCATGTCGAGCTGCTCGAATGGAGATGGGGCTCTATACTGCGATATGCTACCGCAAGACCACATGATTTAAAATACCTTCAACCTGGGAGAACAACACCACTACAACCAACAGTACAGCTTGGCAATCTCGGACAGAATAGTAGCTAAACATGAAAAAACAAACAGCAGAGGGTCAGGGTTCATGTCGAGCAGCTCGAATGGAGAGGGGGTGGAGTTGGGGCTCGGGAGGAGACGGGACAGGTACTAGGTCATAGGAAAGGGACGGAGATGGGGAGGTACCAGGCCGCAGAGGTCCGAGACGACGGCAGCACCGAGCAGCCCGCCACGGACGCCGCGATGGGGATTAGGGATGGGACGGGACGGGGCGGGGGTGGCGGGCGACCCGGGGCCAGGACAGAGGGGGAAGGATGAGATGAGAGCGGCGCGGGGTGGGGAAGATGGCCGGAGAGAGAGGTGCTAGCGAGGAGATGGACGACACTGACCTAGTCGGGTGAAGCAGCGCGAGGGGAGGGGTCTGGCTCGACCGCCGAGGTGTGGGGACGGCGATGGCCGCGGCTAACACGGTGGCGAGGCTCGGGATCTGGCGGAGAAGGCGAGCGGGGGAGAGGGCGAGAGGGCGAGCACGGTGGCGCGGCTATGGCGTCGGGGGACGACGACCGGCCAGTGGAAGGAGGGTGCGCGCGTGAGGGTGTGGCGAGGGGGGGAGTGGATCTGGCGAGGGAGGGACGAAGGGATCGGGCGAATTAGCTAGGGGGGAAGATTACTAATGGCGCACCCCCTGGCGGTGCGCCATTAGTATGTTTTTTTATAGCAATGGCGCACCCCCGAGCGGTGCGCCATAAGTAATCTTTTTTTTAGATAGCAATGGCACACCACCCAAATGATGCGCCATAAGTAACTTTTTTTTTAGAGTAGCAATGGCGCACTGCCAACAAAAGCGCCATAAGTAATTTTTTTATTTTTGTTGCATCTAATAATTTTTATAAAATGAATATGAATATGAAACAGTAATAAATTTTTATAAAACAGTAATAATTTTTAAAAATATCATCAAATTTGTTATTTGAAAGTATTTATGAATATGAAAAATATCATCAAATTTGTTATTTGAAAATATCATCAAATTTGTTATTTCAAAATATAATCAAATTTGTTTTTTGGATTTTAGTTGCATTCATTTGTGACAAGGAGCGGGGAGGTGCGGGGTCGGCGGCGGCGGTGGAGCAGGGAGGTGCGGGGGTCCTCTGCGGCGGTGGAGCGGGGAGGTGCGGTGGAGTCGTCGGCGGTGGTGGAGCGGGGAGGTGCAGTGGGTCATCGGGCGGTGGAGCGGGAGGGTGCGGGGTCGTCAGCCGGTGGAGCGGGGAGGTGCGGGGTGCTCGGCAGCGAGGGGATCTGGCGAGGGGATAGCGATCAAGATGGAGGGGATCGAGATCGAGTGTCCTCATGAATATTCAATATTTTTTCATATTGAATATGAAAAAATATCATCAAATTTGAAAAAATATTCATGAATTCTAAAAGTGCCCATGAATTTTAAAAATATTCGTGAGTTGAAAAAGTGCCCATGAAATACAATCGAGAAATGAAGACTACGATTTAAATACAATCGATCTAGCTAGCTATCTTTTCACAATCTTCTTGCCCTTCTTTTTCGCAAATGGAGTTCTTCTGTTGAATGGACGTCCTTTAGGTAGGGTGGTCCTGCTTCTTCTTGTGGTGTATGTAGGGCTGCAAGAAAAGCTCGAGGCTCGTGAGCCGCTCGAGATCGACTCGTTTTTTGACTCGACTCGAGATCGACTCGAAATGAAACGAGCTGAGTTTGAACACCTTATGTAGCTCGACCGAGAAATGAGCCGATCTTGAGCCAATGTTGGCTCGCTCGATTTTAGCTTGATAGCTCGACCGAATATCATTATGTTAAATGAGCATGCCATATGTTAAATGGAAATAAGATAATTTATTACCATATATGTTGTCCATAATTTTTCTCCATTTTATTTACCAACGAATATGGAAACTTAATTAAGTATGCATAAGATTTAGGCCTAATTATGTCACGTGGTCGACTATGTGTTAAATATCCTATTTCTTTGGCAAAGGTTCCCAGCATATTCACCTTAATTTTGTTTTGTTTTTATATATAGATTTATAATTTTACCATCTCATTTAGCTCAAAACTAGCTCGAGATCGACTCGAGATCGTTACAAGCTGAGCATGAATCATGTTCTACAGCTCGATCACGAGCTTCACTCAGTTTCAGCTTGCTTGAATTTTCATATAAGTTGAGCTGAGCCAACTCCAACTCGCTCGAGCTCGACTCGTTTGCAGCCCTAGGTGTATGGCACTTCATCGTTGTCGTCATGTTCCATCTTCGGGTCGCCGTACTTGTCGAAGTCTTGCTCATTGGCGACTCCATCCATTCCGATGATCTTCCTTTTGCCTCTCCTCACGACAACACGACTGGGTTTTGACGGATTGGTAATGAAGAAGCATTGGTCCACTTGGGAAGCCAATACCCATGGCTCATTTTTCGCGGTGACGTTTGCACTAGTGGTCTTGGATTTGGCTTCGGGTATAACCATGGTGGTGAAATATCGGTCTTCTTTTAGGATGCTCTTGGCCCATCTGACACGGAACATCGGGACCTTCTCTCCAGCGTAGCTCAGCTCCCAGATCTCCTCGATCCTTCTGTAGTATCTGTCCTTGTCGTTACCGGTGTAGGATTCCATCGTTACCCCGGAGTCTGATAACCATCGCTCTTCATGTCCTTGTCCTCGGTGTAGAATGTGTAGCCGTTGATATCGTACGCCTCATAGGTCATCAGGTTGTGCTCGGCGCCTGTGACAAAGGCGAATATGAGTTGTTCTTCCGGAAGAATCCTCATGTAAAGGGTACAATGTAAGCTTCTGCTTGAACCAACGCGTGAAACATGAGTTGTGCTCTTTGATTATATCTCCGTCCGTCCTCTGATGGCCTCGGTCATTGTACGTCTTCTCAATAAAGTTTTTGTGCTCTACCACCCAAGGATCGACCACGTCTATGTGTTGTAGCGCGACTAGGTTTGCTCTTTCAAAGTCGGCGAGTCGACCCTCGAAGTCGATATGCATTTCGCGGCGACCCTCGCAGTGACCCCATCCAGCGAGCCTGCCGAGGTGCCTATTGATGGGCAGACCAACGGGGTTCTCGATGCCTAGATAATTCATGCAGTAGGAGATGAAATCTTCGGTCAGAAAGCCCCTGGCTATGCTTCCCTCTGGATGTGACATGTTACGAACGTATCCTTTGATGACACCATTCATCCTTTCGAACGGCATCATGATGTGCAGGAACGTCGGCCCGAGTTGGATGATATCCTCCACGATATGGACCAGCAGATGCACCATAACGTCGAAGAATGCAGGCGGGAAGTACATCTCAAGCTCGCATAGTATCACCATGATCTCTTCCTGTAGCCTTCTGAGTTGCCTAACGCCAACCGACTTCCAAGAGATGACGTCGAAAAAGTTGCATAGGCCAAATAGCGTTTCACGGACGTGCACGTCCATGATCCCACGGATTGCAACTGGAAGTATCTGCGTCATCAACACGTGACAGTCGTGAGACTTCATCCTGCTGAACTTCTGCTTCGCTGGGTCTAGGTATCTGCTTATCTTCCCCGCATAACCGTAAGGAAGTTCTACTCCTACGAGGCAGGTGAAAAACTGCTCGATCTCCTCCTGACTTAGAGTGAAGCACGCGGGAGGGTATTCATTTCCGGTCTTCTTGGCCTTTTTGCCTTTGCGACAACTTTCCGTGTCCTGCTTCGCCTCATCATCATCATCATTAGCGTGAAGCTCCTCCCTGATGCCCATTGATTTCAAGTCTGCCCTTGCTTTCGGCCCATCTTTGGTCCTCTCTGGCATGTTGAGCAGGGTGATAACCCACAAGTATAGGGGATCGCAACAGTTTTCGATAAGTAAGAGTGTCGAACCCAACGAGGAGCTAAAGGTTGAATAAGTATTCCCTCAAGTTCTATCGACCACCGATACAACTCTACGCACGCTTAACGTTTACTTTACCTAGAACAAGTATGAAACTAGAAGTACTTTGTAGGTGTGAAAGGATAGGCTTGCAAGAAAGTAAATAACACGTAAATATAAACTAGGGGCTGTTTAGATAAAGATGCAACTAAAGTAAATATGGCGAGTGTGGAAAAGTGGTGGTAGGAGTTGTGGAATTGTCCCTAGGCAAATGACTATGTTACTAGACCGGTAATCACTATTGCAATTCTATTTGAGGGAGAGGCATAATCTAACATACTTTCTCTACTTGGGTCATATGCACTTATGATTGGAACTCTAGCAAGCATCCGCAACTACTAAAGATTCATTAAGGTAAAACCCAACCATAGCTTTAAAGTATCAAGTCCCCTTTATCCCATAAGCAAACAACCTACTTACTCGGGTCTATGCTTCTGTCACTCCTGCCACCCACCATAAGCAAATCATAAACATATTGCAAACCCTACAGCGGGAATCCCTCACGCTTCCGCGACATGGAGGGCACAATAGGAGAGCACCAATAATAAAACATGCAACTCAAACCAATCATAGCAATTCATCAATCACCAATAGGACAATAGAAATCTACTCAGACATCATAGGATGACAACACATCATTGGATAATAATATGAAGCATAAAGCACCATGTTCAAGTAGAGGGTACAGCGGGTTGCGAGAGAGTGGACTGCTGGATATAGATGGGGGAAGGTGATAGAGATGTTGGAGAAGATGACGGTGGTGTTGGTGAAGATCGCGGTGATGATGATGGCCCCGGCAGCCTCCGGCCATCGAAGCAAGGGGAGAGAGCCCCTTCTTCTTCTTCTTCTTCCTTGACCTCCTCCCTAGATGGGAGAAGGGTTTCCCCTCCGTCCTTGGCTCCCATGGCTTGGGAGGGCGAGAGCCCTCCGAGATTGGATCTATCTCTCTGCTTCGCTGCCTGCTCGCTCTATTTCACCGCTTTCATGATATATGGAGATATGTAACTCCGATTGGCCTGAAACCTTTGCCATAATTTTTTTCTGAATATTAGCTTTCTTGCGGCAAAAGAAGAGCATCAACCGCCTTACGGTGGGCTCATGAGGGTAGGGGGCGCGCCCCCCTACCTCGCGACCACCTCGGGCACTGTCTCGCGTGGATTTTTCTTCCGGAATTTTCCATATTTTCCAAAAATAAGCTCCGTCCGTTTTTATCCCATTTGGACTTCGTTTGATATGGATATTCTGCGAAACTTAAAACATGCAACAGACAGGAACTGGCACTGGGCACTGGATCAATATGTTAGTCCCAAAAATAATATAAAAAGTTGCCAAAAAGTATATGAAAGTTGCATAATATTGGCATGGAACAATCAAAAATTATAGATACGAAGGAGACGTATCACAGGGTACCAAGCAGACTCTTTCACATGTTCTTCGTGATATGCATGACATCAAGGCTGTGAGGCACACGGTGGATCTTCCAGTACGGCAAGTCCCAGAAAACAGACCTCGTTTTCCATACCTTTAGCAGCGGCTCTGGCGCCTTTCGCTTCTTTCCCGGCTCTGGCGCCTTTTGCTTCTTTCCCGGCAGTGGGCAATATTTCCAATTTTTCAACAACTCGTCTATTTCCTCGCCGCTCCTCGTACGCGGGCGTCTTCGGGGTTCGGTTTCACCATCGAACAGATCCTTGTGTTGTATCCATGGGTCATCGTCGCGAAGTGATACATCTCCAACGTATCTATAATTTTTTATTGTTCCATATTATATTACCCCTTTTGGATGTTTATGGGATTTATTTTACACATTTATATCATTTTTGGGACTAACCTACTAACTGGAGGCCCAGCCCATATTGTTGTTTTTTTGCCTATTTCAATATTTCGAAGAAAAGGAATATCAAACGGAGTCCAAACGGAATGAAACCTTCGGGAGCGTGATTTTTGGAACAAACGTGATCCAGAGGACTTGGAGTGCAAGTCAAGAAGCAATGAGGCCTCCACGAGATAGGAGGCCCCTCTATAGGGCGCTACCTGTCTCGTGGGCCCCTCGGGCGGCCACCAACGTACTTCTTCCTCCTATATATACCTACGTACACCAAAAAAATCCAGGAGCACCACGAAACACAATTTCCACCACCGTAACCTTCTGTATCCGCGAGATCTCATCTTGGAGCCCTTGCCGGCACTCTGCCGGAGGGGGAATCAACCACGGAGGGCCTCTACATCAACATCCTTGCCCCTCCGATGAGTTGTGAGTAGTTTACCACAGACCTACGGGTCCATAGTTATTAGCTAGATGGCTTCTTCTGTCTTTTTGGATCTCAATACAATGTTCTCCTCCTCTCTTGTGGAGATCTATTCGATGTAAACTCTTTTTGCGCTGTGTTTGTCGAGACCCGATGAATTGTGGGTTTATGATCAAGTTTATCTATGAATAATATTTGAATCTTCTCTGAATTCTTTTATGTATGATTAAGTAATCTTTGCAAGTCTCTTCGGATTATAAGTTTAGTTTGGCCTACTAGATTGGTCTTTCTTGCCATGGGAGAAGTGCTTAGCTTTGGGTTCAATCTTATGTGTCCTTACCCAAAGGATGTAAAGGGTTGCAAGGCACGTATTGTATTGTTGCCATCGAGGATAACAAGATGGGGTATATATCATATTGCATGAGTTTATCCCTCTACATCATGTCATCTTGCTTAATGCGTTACTTTGTTCTTATGAACTTAATACTCTAGATGCATGCTGGATAGCGGTCGATGTGTGGAGTAATAGTAGTAGATGCAGGCAGGAGTCGGTCTACTTGTTATGGACGTGATGCCTATATACATGATCATGCGCTTTTCTATCAATTGCTCGACAGTAATTTGTTCATCCACCGTAATACTTATGCTATCTTGAGAGAAGCCACTGGTGAAACCTATGGCCCCCGGGTCTATCTCTTATCATATTTGCTTCCAATCTACTTTTATTTGCATCTTTACCTTTTGCATCTATATTATAAAATACCAAAATATATTTATCTTATCATACTATCTTTATCATATCTCACTTTCGCAAGTGGCCGTGAAGGGATTGACAACCCCTTTATTGCGTTGGTTGCGAAGTTCTCGGTTGTTTGTGTAGGTGCGTGGGACTTTTGAGAAGCCTCCCATCGGATTGATACCTTGGTTCTCAAAAACTGAGGGAAATACTTACGCTACAGTTGCTGCATCACCCTCTCCTCTTCGAGGAAAACCAACGCAATCTCAAGACGTAGCAAGAAGGATTTCTAGCGCCGTTGCCGGGGAGGTCTTCGGTCAAGTCAAGACATACCAAGTACCCATCACAAACCCATCTCCCTCGTATTTACATTATTTGCCATTTGCCTCTCGTTTTCCTCTCCCCCACTTCACCCTTGCCGTTTTATTCACCCTCTCCTTCCCTGTCCCCTCCTCTCTTTTTCGCTCATCCTTTGCCGCTATGTCTGAAATTGGGGAGATTATCGTCGATATGGACATCACAGAAAATCCCGAGGCTCCGGCCGATGAACCCCCTATCTTGCATACTAAAAAGTTTTGAATCGGTAGTGGTAATATCGGCAAAGGTGTTATTCAAGATTTCTTTACTTGTGTCGGTGCTTTACCTTCCATGGGTTGTTCTATTCTTCATAGAACTAGTAGTCTTGCGGATGCTATCGCTATGCTTGTAGTTGAACTTGAAAGACAATTTATGCATATGCATCCTTGCATACAAAGAATTTTCCTAGAATTCTCTAATATTGAGCATTCTTCTGTTAAGCGCGCTGTTACTATATTTTTGGCTCATGAGTTTAGATTTATTATAAGAGAGGCCAAAGAAATATTTGCGCACTATAGGGTGGACGTCGGTCGTCCTCCCATAGAGGCGATCCTCTATGATCAAGAGGAAATTAGACGTTTTCAATCTTCGGACTATGTCGCTTTTAATGAAAACCTTAGAAAAAAGGTTCCTACCAATGTCTTGGTTGATTGCATTAACGAGATTAATAATGATTTTGACCTTTGGAACAATGAACTAGGATACTCTCTTGAGTATAGGCTCACAAGATTCTGCCAAAAGAATGCTTTTAGTGATGAAATAGTTGTGCACTATGAAGGGCCAAAGGAGGAACCCGTTCCTCCTGTGATTGATCTTGGAGATATTTGTCCCACTAAATTTAGCCATTTTTATTACTTTTGCTTGCCTCAAAGGAAACTTGCTGCCGAACGTAGAGAATATGAGATAAGCTTTCAAGATTTATCTTATTATTACGGCACCACTTAGATCTATCTTCGCTTTTATGCCTAGCTAGGGGCGTTAAACGATAGCGCTAGTTGGGAGGCAACCCAATTTTCTTTATGTTTTTTGTTTTTGTTTCTGTTTAGGTATAAATAATCCATCTACCCTCTGTTTAGATATGATTTTATGTTTTAATTAGTGTTTGTGCCAAGTAGAACCTATAGGATCTTCTTGGATGATAGTTATTTGATCTTGCTGTAATTTCCAGAAACTTTCTGCTCACGAAAATAATTGTTACAAATCACCAGAACATGATAAAATAGTGATTCCAATTGCTGCTGATCAATAAACAAATTGACTAGGTCTTCCTATTTTTTCTAAATTTTTTGAGTTCCAGAAGTTTGCGTTAGTTGCAGATTACTACAGACTGTTCTGTTTTTGACAGATTCTGTTTTTCGTGTGTTGTTTGCTTATTTTGATGAATCTATGGCCAATAAAATTGTTTATAATCCATAGAGAAGTTGGAATACAGTAGGTTTAACACCAAATTAAATAAAGAATGAGTTAATTGCAGTACTTTATGTGGTGATTTTGTTTCCTTTCACTAACGGAGCTTATAAGATTTCTTGTTGAGTTTTGTGTTGTGAAGTTTTTAAGTTTTGGGTAAAGCTTTTATGGACTATGGAATAAAGGGTGGCAAGAGCCTAAGCTTGGGGATGCACAAGGCACCCCAAGACATTCAAGAATATCCAAAAGCCTAAGCTTGGGGATGCCCCGGGAAGACATCCCCTCTTTCGTCTTCGTTCATTGGTAACTTTACTTGGAGCTACATTTTTATTCACCACATGATAAGTGTTTTGCTTGGAGCGTCGTGTATTATATTAGTCTTTGCTTTTTAGTTTATCACAATCATCCTTGCTGTACACACCTTTTGGGAGAAGCCTATTTGATTATAATTTGCTAGAATACTCTACGTGCTTCACTTATATCTTTTGAGCTTGATAGTTTTTGCTCTAGTGCTTCACTTATATTTTTTAGAGCACGGTGGTGTCTTAATTTTGAAGAAATTGCTAGTCTCTCATGCTTCACTTATATTATTTTGAGAGCTTTTTAGAACAGCATGGTATTTGCTATCGTCACAAAATTGGTCCTAGAATGGTAGGCATCCAAGTTGGGTATAATAAAAACTATCATAGGAAGTGAATTGGATGCTATGATCAATTTGATACTTGATAATTGTTTTGAGATATGGAGGTAGTGATATTAAAGTCATGCTAGTTGGGTGAATATGAATTTAAATAATGCTTGTGTTGAAGTTAGCAAGTCCCATAGTATGCACGTATGGTTAAAGTTGTGTAACAAATTTGAAACATGAAGTGTACCTGGCTTGTGCATCCTTATGAGTGGCAGTCGGGGACGAGCGATGGTCTTTTCCTACCAATCTATCCCCCTAGGAGCATGCGCGTAGTACTTGATTTTTGATGACTTCTAAATTTTTGCAATAAGTATATGAGTTCTTTTGACTAATGTTGAGTCCATGGATTATACGCACTTTTACCTTTCCGCCTTTGCTAGCCTCTTCGGTACCGTGCATTGCCCTTTCTCACCTTGAGAGTTGGTGCAAACTTCGCCGGTGCATCCAAACCCCGTGATATGATACGCTCTATCACACATAAACCTCATTATATCTTCCTCAAAACAGCCACCATACCTACATATTATGGCATTTCCATAGCCATTCCGAGATATATTGCCATGCAGCTTTCCACCGTTCCGTTCATCATCATGACATACTTTACTTTTGTCATATTGCCATTGCATGATCATGTAGTTGACATCGTATTTCTGGCAAAGCCACCATGCATTATTTTTCATACATGTCACTCTTGATTCATTGCACCATCCTGGTACACATCACGGAGGCATTCATATAGAGTCATATCTTGTTCTAGTTTCGAGTTGTAATCCTTATGTTGTAATCAATAGAAGTGTGATGATCATCATTATTAGAGCATTGCCCAATAAAAAAAATCAAAAAAATAGAAAGGCCAACAAGAAAAAAAAAGAGAAAGGCAAAAAAAAAGAAAATAAAAAAGGGCAATGTTACTATATCTTTTTCCACACTTGTGCTTCAAAGTAGCACCTTGTTCTTCATGTAGTGAGTCTCGTATATTGTGCTTCAAAGTAGCACCATGTTTTTCATATAGCGAGTCTCATAAGTTGTCTTTTTCATACTAGTGGGAATTTTTCATTATAGAACTTGGCTTGTATATTCCTACGATGGGCTTCCTCAAATGCCCTAGGTCTTCATGAGCAAGCAAGTTGGATGCACACCCACTATTTTTCTTTTGTTGAGAATTCATAGCTCTAGTGCATCCGTTGCATGGCAATCCCTACTTTTCATGTTGACATCAATTGATGGGCATCTCCATAGCCCGTTGATTATCCTCGTCAATGTGAGACTTTCTCCTTTTTTGTCTTCTCCACACAATCCCCATCATCATATTCTATTCCACCCATAGTGCTATATCCATGGCTCACGCTCATGTATTGCGTGAAGGTTGAAAAAGTTTGAGATTATTTAAGTATGAAACAATTGCTTGGCTTGTCATCGGGGTATAGAAGTTGGGAATATCTTTGTGTGACGAAAATGAAGCATAGCCTAACTATATGATTTTGTAGGGATGAACTTTCTTTTGCCATGTTATTTTGAGAAGACATGATTACTTTGATTAGTATGCTTGAAGTATTACTATTTCTTTATCAATATGAACTTCTATTTTGTATTCATTTGGATCTGAACATTCATGCCACAATAAAGAAAATTACATTATGAATTATGCTAGGTAGCATTCCACATCAAAAATTCTCTTTTATCATTTACATACTCGAGGACGAGCAGGAATTAAGCTTGGGGATGCTTGATACGTCTCCAAGATATCTATAATTTTTGATTGTTCCATGCTATTATATTACCTCTTTTGGATGTTTATGGGCTTTATTTTACACATTTATATCATTTTTGGGACTAACCTACTAACCGGAGGCCCAGCCCATATTGCTGTTTTTTTGCCTATTTCAGATTTCAAGAAAAGGAATATCAAACGGAGTCCAAACGGAATGAAACCTTCTGGAGTATGATTTTTGGAACAAACGTGATCCAGAGGACTTGGAGTGCAAGTCAAGAAGCAGCCGATGCCTCCACGAGATAGGGCGCCCCCTATAGGGCGTGCTCGTCTCGTGGGCCCCTCGGGCGGCCACCGACGTACTTCTTCCTCCTATATATACCTACGTACCCCGAAAACATCCAGGAACACCACGAAACACAATTTCCACCGCTGTAACCTTCTGTATCCGCGAGATCTCACCTTGGAGCCCTTGCCGGCACTCTGCCGGAGGGGGAATCAACCACGGAGGGCCTCTACATCAACATCCTCGCCCCTCCGATGAGTTGTGAGTAGTTTACCACAGACCTACGGGTGCATAGTTATTAGCTAGATGGCTTCTTCTCTCTTTTTGGATCTCAATACAATGTTCTCCCCCTCTCTTGTGGAGATCTATTCGATGTAAACTCCTTTCGTGGTGTGTTTGTCGAGATCCGATGATTTGTGGGTTTATGATCAAGTTTATCTATGAATAATATTTGAATCTTCTCTGAATTCTTTTATATATGATTAAGTTATCTTTGCAAGTCTCTTCGAATTATCAGTTTAGTTTGGCCTACTAGATTGGGCTTTCTTGCCATGGGAGAAGTGCTTAGCTTTGGGTTCAATCTTGCGGTGTCCTTACCCAAAGGATGTAAAGGGTTGCAAGGCACGTATTGTATTGTTGCCATCGAGGATAACAAGATGGGGTTTATATCATATTGCATGAGTTTATCCCTCTACATCATGTCATCTTGCTTAATGCGTTACTCTGTTCTTATGATCTTGATACTCTAGATGCATGCTGGATAGCGGTCGATGTGTGGAGTAATAGTAGTAGATGCAGGCAGGAGTCGGTCTACTTGTGATGGACGTGATGCCTATATACATGATCATGCCTAGATAATCTCATAACTATGCGCTTTTCTATCAATTGCTCGACAGTAATTTGTTCACCCACCGTAATACTTATGCTATCTTGAGAGAAGCCACTAGTGAAACCTATGGCCCCCGGGTCTATCTCTTATCATATTTGCTCCCAATCTACTTTTATTTGCATCTTTACTTTTTGCTTCTATATTATAAAATACCAAAAATATATTTATCTTATCATACTATCTTTATCAGATCTCACTTTCACAAGTGGCCGTGAAGGGATTGACAACCCCTTTATTGCGTTGGTTGCGAGTTCTCGGTTTGTTTGTGTAGGTGCGTGGGACTTTGGAGAAGCCTCCTACTGGATTGATACCTTGGTTCTCAAAAACTGAGGGAAATACTTACGCTACACTTGCTGCATCACCCTCTCCTCTTCGAGGAAAACCAACGCAAGCTCAAGACGTAGCACGAAGCCACCTGTGATGTCCCATGAACATGGTTTTTATAGACCCGAGATCTTAATCTAGCTGGTGATACGTTGTGTCATCCATGCACCTGACGCATCCAGAAAATCCGTGCACCACCTGCCCCGCGAGATATCCGTAACCGAGATAGTCGTGCACCGTCGTGAGCAGTGCGGCTCTCATAGGGAAATATTCTTTCTCACAAGCGTCCCATGTATTGGCTGGCGTTTTCCAGCGTGTCTAGCTCCTCTTTCAAAGAGCCCCAGACAGATTGATGTCGTCCCCCTGGTTGTTTCGGCCCCTCAATTAGCATACTCATGTGAATGTACTTCCTCTTCATGCACAACCAGGGGGAAGGTTGTACATCCACACAAACACAGGCCAGGTGCTATGTGTGCTTCTCTGGCTGCCAAACGGATTGACTCCATCGGTGCTCGCACCCAGCACGATGTTCCTTGGATCGTCCCCAAATTCTAGGTGTTCGAAGTTCAACTCTTGCCACTAGCTCGCATCCTTAGGGTGACTCAGCATCTTGTCTTTTTTATTTATCTCCGGATCATTTCCGTCATCTTCTCGCTTCTTCTCCTCCCTATCCGCTACTAACGCAGGAGCTTTGCTAGCTCAGGGTCCGCGAAATACCGCTGCAGACGAGGAGTGATCAGAAAGTACCACACCACTTTTCGAGGAGCTTTCTTCCTCTTCTTGTATGGAGTGACGCCGCACACCGAACATATGGTAGACTCCGCGTGCTCGTCCCGATAAATTATGCAATTGTTCATGCACACATGGTATTTCATGTGCGGTTAATCCAGAGGACACACGATTTTCTTCGCCTCCTCGAAACTGGTCGGGCACTTGTTCCCCTTCGGAAGACATTCGTGCAAGAATGACATGTTCTCGTCGAAGCATGCGTCGGCCATTCTGTGTTTTACCTTCATCTCCAGAGCCATGAGCGTTACTTTCAAGCGGGTATCCTCGAGCCTGCATCCTTCATACAATGGAGTAACCGCGTCTATCTCCAGTTGATCCAGCTTGGCTTTCTCTCGGGCGGCAACTCTTGCATTATCCGTCTACTTGAGAAGCAGCTCTTGAATATGAGGGTCCTGCACCCAGCCCATCAATGGTCCATCGTCGTATGCTCCGGCATCTTCATCTTCATGATCATGCCCTTCGTCTGCTCCGTCATCTTCCTCATCATCATGTCCGGCATCTTCTACATGATGACTGTGGTAATCGCATCTACTTCGTGATCATGTCCTGGAGATTCTTCGTCTTCTCACCCGCCCTCGCCGCGGTTGTCTTGCTGCCCTTCCTCATTTCTTGCCCGGCCCCCATGGACGACTTCATAATCATCTTCATCACCTTGCCACCGATAGCCATCCATGAAACCACACAAGAGCAGGTGGTCCCGCACCTGTACGGAATCCGGGTCCACAAGGCTCCTTAGCTTGCATCTTCGACATGGACATCTCATCTCCATCTCGTTCTTTTGAAGCATCTCGGCCTTCACGGAGCTCAAAAACCTACTCATGATGCCTTCGGTCATCGTGCGGACCATGGTCGCCTGCGGGGTAGAGCAAAACGATATTTTAGAACCAAGAAAATTTTTGGTATGACTTTGCCTAAAAATAGGACCAAAAAGAATGCATAGTGCCAAAATTATCGCCGAAACAGAAATGAATCAACATTCCAGCAAAATATTGGCAACTATCGCATTTCAAATACCGGTACCTGCAAACACAAACATATATGCAACACCACAAACATATGCAACACCACAAACATACATAGATCTAGCTAGGCCATAAAAAGTGCATGTGCACATTGTTGGAGGGAGAAAAAAAGTAGATCTAAACATAAAGATAGCTTTCCCCTTACTTACCTATCAAAAAAAGGTAATTTAACCACTTAATTTTGATGAATCTATGGTGCAAATAAGGTGAGGAGGAGGAGGCAGCCGAGACAAGCTTGGAGGAGGAGGTGGAGAGAATGAAGTGGGGAAAGTGAGTGTGTAGGTATGGCTGTCCAAAATATCTAGCTGGTCCCAGGTTACTAATGGCGCACCACATAGAAATGCGCCATTAGTAACCTTGGTTACTAATGGCACACCAGCTGGTGGTGCGTCATTAGTAGTTTTGCAAAAAATAAAAAATAAAAAATAGTAGTGGCGCACTTTGTGGCTGGTGCACCATTAGTAGTTTTGCAAAAAACTAAAATAAAAAAATATAGTAGTGGCGCACTGTGTGGCTGGTGCGCCATTACTAGTTAAAACTAGTAATGGCGCATCGTGCCTCTTGCGCCATTAGTATTTTTTGGAAAAAAAATTGTTACTAGTGGCGCACCATGTGTGCAGTGCGCCATTAGTGTCTTTCACACTAATGGCACACCAACACATGGTGCGCCACTCCTATATAGTAGTGGCGCACCACATGTTTGGTGCGCCATTAGTGGCCATATCATCTATAGCCCTTTTTCCTAGTAGTGCCTTTCTCTCCTAGTGGAACTTGTTTCTTCACTCAGAACAGACTTTTGTACATGTGATGCAGCTCTGAAGAGAAGGTCGCAGACGACCTGCACCTCGTCGTCCTTGCGGATCGGGATGGAGCGTACATTGTATTTGTGGTGCAGCGCCGAGGAGAGGGTCGCAGACGACCTGCATCTCATCGTCCTTGCGGATCGAGACGGAGCATACAATGTATTTGTGGCGCAACTCCGATGAGAGGGTCGCAGACGACCTGCACCTCGTCGTCCTTGTGGATCGAGATGGAGCGTGTGGCTAAGACTCCGAGAGAGAGGATTGCTCTTCACTCAGAGGTTTAAAAACTTAGTTGAGTACAAGACTGCAGCTAAGACTCCGAGTGATAGGATTGCTCATCACTCGGTAGGATTTTTAAAACTTATGCGAGTACGGGACTGAAGCTAAGCCCCTAAGTGAGAGGATTGCGCATCACTCGGTAGGATGTTTAAAACTTAGGCGAGTACGAGACTGCAGCTAAGCCTCCGAGTGAGAGGGTTGCCCATCACTCGGTAGGATTTTTAAAACTTAGGCGAGTACGGGACTGCAGCTAAGCCCCCGAGTGAGAGGGTTGCTCATCACTCGGTAGGATTTTTAAAACTTAGGCGAGTACGGGACTGCAGCTAAGCCCCCGAGTGAGAGGGTTGCTCATCACTCGGTAGGATTTGTAAAACTTAGGCGAGTACGAGACTACAGCTAAGCCTCCGAGTGAGAGGGTTGCTCATCACTCGGTAGGATTTGTAAAACTTAGGCAAGTACGAGACTGCAGCTAAGCCTCCGATTGAGAGGGTTGCTCATCACTCGGTAGGATTTATAAAACTTAGGCGAGTACAGGACTGCAGCTAAGCCCCCGAGTGAGAGGGTTGCTCATCACTCAGTAGGATTTGTAAAACTTAGGCGAGTACGGGACTGCAGCTAAGCCCCCGAGCGAGAGGGTTGCTCATCACTCGGTAGGATTTTTAAAACTTAGGCGAGTACGAGACTGCAGCTAAGCCCCCGAGTGAGAGGGTTGCTCATCACTCGGTAGGATTTGTAAAATTTAGGCGAGTACGGGACTGTAGCTAAGCCTCCGAGTGAGAGGGTTGCTCATCACTCCGTAGGATTTTTAAAACTTAGGCGAGTACGGGACTGCAGCTAAGCCCCCGAGTGAGAGGGTTGCTCATCACTCAGTAGGATTTTTTTAAAAACTTAAGCGAATCAGGTTCGCATCTAAGCCCCCGGGTGGGAAGATTGTTCTCCACTCGAAGTAGTTTTTGGGACTTAGACGAATCAGGTTCGCAGCTAAGACACCCACTGGGGGATTTGGACACATGCATTGACAGGACAACAATCATTAAGTTATTAAAAATCTTGTCTTTGATAAGCAAACTGAACAATCTTTATTACAACTCGTCAACTCGAGTGTTTAAGTGTAAAAATGGCGGAGCAGCTCCGCATTCCAAGCACGTGGCTCGTCTTTCTTGTGTTCCACATTGTAGAGGTGGTATGCTCCATTGTGGAGCACCTTGGTGATGATGAAGGGACCTTCCCAAGCAGGCGCAAGCTTGTGGGGCCGTTGCTGATCCACTCGGAGCACAAGGTCTCCTTCCTGAAATGCTCGACCTCTCATGTTTCTGGCATGGAATCGACGGAGGTCTTGCTGATAAATGGTCGACCGGATCATGGCCATCTCCCTTTCTTCTTCCAGAAGATCAACAACATCCTGTCGAGCTTGTTCAGCTTCAGCTTCTGAGAAGAGTTCTACTCGGGGTGCATTGTGAAGCAGATCACTAGGCAGCACGACTTCAGCCCCATAGACCATGAAGAAAGGAGTCCGATTAGTCGACCGGTTTGGTGTTGTTCTCAATCCCCAAAGGACTGGTGGTAACTCGTCCACCCAAGCACCAGCTGCATGCTTGAGGTCCCGCATCTATCGGGGTTTCAGCCCTTGGAGGATCAATCCATTTGCTCTCTCTGCCTGCCCATTCGACTGTGGATGCGCGACAGACGCGTAGTCGACCCGACTTCCTTGGGAGGCACAAAATGCTCTGAACTCATCAGAATAAAAGTTGGAACCATTATCCATGATAATGTTATGAGGGACTCCATATCTGAATGTCAGCTCTCTGATGAAACTGATGGCGGTGCCAGAATCGAGATTCTTGATGGGTTTGGCTTCGATCCATTTAGTGAACTTGTCGACTGCTACAAGCAAATGAGTAAAACCACTTCTGTCGGTCCTCAGGTGTCCAAACATATCCAATCCCCAAACAGAAAATGGCCAGACGAGTGGAATGGTCTTCAAGGCTGATGCAGGCTTCTGGGACATGTTGGAGTAGAACTGGCATCCTTCACATTTGTCGACTATATCTTTTTCCATCTCATTTGCTCATGGCCAATAAAATCCCGCTCGGTATGCTTTGGCCACGATGGTCCGAGAGGACGCATGGTGACCACAGGTCCCCGAGTTGATGTCTTTGAGGATCATTTGACCTTCTTCAGGTGTGATGCATCGCTGGGCAACTCCAGTAACACTCTCTCTGAAAAGCCGTCCACCTATCACGGTGAAAGCTTTGGATCGACGGACAATTTGACGAGCCTCATCTTCATCTTCTGGAAGTTCTTTCCTGAGCAGATACGCAATATATGGCACCGTCCAATCGGGGATGATGACCAAAACCTCCATGATCAGGTCGACCACGGCTGGAATCTCGACTTCAGTCGGATCGGTAGAGCTTTTTGGTTGCAGGGGCTCTTCTGTGAAAGGATCCTCTTGAACCGACGGTGTCTGAAGATGCTCTAGGAACACATTGCTGGGAATGGCCTCCCGCTTAGAACCTATCTTCGCCAAGTCATTAGCTGCTTGATTCTTCAGTCGGGGTATATAGTGGAGCTCTAACCCTTCAAACTTCTTTTCTAACTTTCTCACCGCATTGCAATAGCCAGTCATGGCTGGGCTCCTGATGTCCCACTCTTTCATCACTTGATTGACCACTAAGTTTGAGTCACCGTAAACCATTAGGCGACGGACGCTGAGTGAAAGGGCCATACGCAACCCATACAGAAGTGCCTCATATTCAGCTTCATTGTTGGAGGAATCAAAGTGAATCTGGAGAACATAACCGAGCTTGTCGCCTTGTGGGGATACCAGGACTACCCCAGCACTAGAACCATTCTGCATCTTGGATCCATCAAAGAACATAGTCCAATGCTCCGAGTGAATCTGAGTCAGTTGTTGCTACTCAACCCACTCGGCGAGGAAATCTGCTATTGCTTGGGACTTGATTGCTTTCTTTGCCTCAAACTTGATATCCAATGGAAGGAGTTCAATCGCCCATTTTCCCACTCGACCAGTTGCATATCTATTGTTCAGAATTTCTGACAATGGAGCGTCGCTGATGACTGTAATCGAATGATCTGAGAAATAATGTGCAACCTTTTCCGTGGTCAAGTAAATTCCATAAACAAGCTTCTGATAATGCGGATATCTCTGCTTGGATGGAGTCAAGACTTCAGAAATATAGTACACTAGGTGTTGAACCTTGTAGGCTTTACCTTCTTCTTCTCGCTCGACCGTGAGTACTGTACTGACAACTTGTCCAATGGCTGCAATATACAGCAGTAAAGGCTCTTTGCTGATTGGGGCAGCGAGCACCGGCTGGGTGGAAAGCAGGGCTTTGAGCTCTGCAAACGCCAAGCCAGCCTTCAGAGTCCACTCGAACTTATCAGATTTCTTCATCAGTCGGTAAAGAGGCAATGCCTTCTCTGCGAGACGAGAGATGAAGAAACTCAAAGCAGCCAAACAACCAGTGAGCTTCTGAACATCATGCACACGCACAGGGCGCTTCATTCGAAGGATTGCCCCAACTTTCTTTGGGTTTGCATCGATCCCTCGTTCGGAAACGAGGAAACTTAGTAACTTTCCACCCGAGACTCCGAATGCGCACTTCGACGGATTAAGCTTGATATCATATCTCCTCAGATAGGGAAAGGTTTCAGTGAGGTCAGTCAGCAGGTTGCAACCTTTACGCGACTTAACCACGATGGCATCCATATATGCTTCCACATTCCGACTGATTCGGGTGAGCGGGCACTTCTGAATCATCCTCATAAATGTGGCACCAGCATTCTTGAGACCAAATGGCATGGTAACATAGCAAAAGCACCTGAAAGGGGTGATAAAAGCTATTTTTATTTCATGGGGTCCATATAGTCAGATCAGATGATACCCGGAATATGCATCCAGAAAAGACAAACGCTCACACCCCGTAGTTGAGTCGACAATCTGGTCGATTCGGGGGAGAGGGAAATGATCTTTCGGGCAGGCCCAATTGATATGCTTGAAATCCATGAACATACGAAGTGAATCGTCTTTCTTGGGGACCATGACAACATTGGCAAGCCACTCGGAGTGCTAAATTTCATGGATGAACTCAGCTGCCAGAAGCCGAGCTATCTCCTCGCCGATTGGCTTTCTCTTCTCCACGGCGGACCGACGAAGATGTTCTTTAATGGGTTTTGCTTTCGGATCGACTCGTAAACGATGCTCAGCCAGTCCCCTGGGTACACCCGGCATGTCAGACGGCTTCCATGCGAAGATGTCCCAGTTCCCACGGAGGAACTGGATGAGCGCTTCTTCCTATTTGCTGTCAAGTGTTGTTGAGATATGAGTCGGAGCAGCAGTGTGGTCGGTCGGGTGAATGTGAATTGGCTTTGTTTCACTGGACGACTGAAATGCAGAATCTGAGGCAAGCTTCTTGGCTCGCAACAAATCACTCGGATCTGCATTCTTCTGGTATTCTTGCATTTCAACTGCTGCCATTTGTTCATCGGCAATTTTCGAGCCCTTCTGGAGGCACTCTTCCGCTCTCTGCCGATTACCAGTAACTGTGATCACGCCTCTGGGCCCAGGCATCTTCAACTTAAGGTACATGTAACACGGTCGAGCCATGAAACTAGCATATGCAGGTCTGCCCAGAATAGCATGATAGGCACTTTGAAAATCCACAACTTCAAATGTCAATTTTTCCTTACGATAATTCTTTGAATCACCGAAAACCATGTTAATAGTGATCTGGCCGAGTAAATCAGCTTTTTTTCCAGGGATGACTCCGTGGAACCTCATGTTGATCTCACTAAGCTTGGACATCGGTAAGCCCATCCCTCTCAGGGTTTCAGCATAGAGAATATTCAGACCATTGCCACCATCCATCAATACTTTGGTCAGTCGAGTGCCTCCCACAACTAGGTCGACTACCAACGCTTGCCGCCCTGGAGTGGCCACGCGTGCTGGATGATTGGACTGGTCGAATGTAATTGTAGTTTGTGACCGGGGCAACCATGTTCACTTCACTGTTTATGACTTTTAGTCGACTTTTACTCTCGATGTCAGCAAAAATCACTAAGGTGGAATTGACATTGGGGAAACCATCATCCTCCTCCTTGTCTTCATCCTTATCAGATTCCTTCTCTTTCTCACTGGGTTGTTTTCTCGGAACTGCTGGATAAGGAGTCGACATTGTCGAGTGGTATGCTTGGGGTAAATCAGGTTTCCCTCTTCATCCTTCTTGGTGTGAATATGATAGGGAAAATCTAGCACATCATTTCCTGCTTGATCTTTTACCTTCTTGGGGGTCCAGGGCCCTTAGATTTTCCCTTGAATTTTCCTTGGACCACGGCTGCAGTCTCACCAGGTCCTGCGGGTTCAGCTTTGCGCTTCTGCTTCCGACTGGAATTCCCTCCTTCGGTGTCCTGGCGGACTGGTTTACTCTTGCCACGGCGGAGTCGGTCTTCTTCTTCGCTGTTAGCGTACCGAGTGGCTATTTCCATCATTCAGGTCAGGGTCATATCTCCTGTCCGACCGAATTTCAGGTTAAGCTCTCTGTACCGAACGCCCTCCTTGAAGGCGCAAACTGCTTGATGCTGAGACACATTTTCCACTGTGTGATGCAAAGTGGTCCACCTCTGGATGTAATCCCTCAAAGTTTCATTCGGTTTCTGTACGCAATGCTGTAATTCTGCCAACCCTGCAGGTCGTTTGCGTGTGCCCTCAAATGTCCTAACAAACACTCGAGCCAGCTCTTCCCAACTGATGGCTCTGCTGAAACACTCTGGCCCGAAGACATGAACTCTACTGCCAGTCGGACGATCTCTATCGAGTCCTTCTCTATGTGCTCTGTTCCTGTTGACCAGACCTTGAACAAGGATTGACCTTGCATCAAACCCTGGATCTCTTAGGTCGACTGGAACCCTCCTCTCACAGCTGCGCGGGTGCCTGTCATCATATTGTCGGGGCACATATGATCCGCTCCTCGGAGGAGGTGTAGACACTCGACGGCGATCATCGCGGCCGAGTCGGTGATCATACTGCTCATGATTCTGACCCAAATACTGCTCTTGGCGATGCCCACGTCCCTCACGCCGCAGGGGCGATCTTGGGCTGTGAGCCGACTGAACTGTGTCAGCCACTACAGATCTGCCGTGGATCCTGTTGTGAGACTGAGAAACAGCTGTGTTTTACTCTCCTGCTGCCCGGAGCAGCGCCCTGATCTGCATCAAACCTCTTCCAGCCTCTGATTGAGACGGCTGGCTCAACTCCGCTATTCGGGCCGCATCTGTAAGATTCTGAATCAGAGTGCGGTATACCTGAGGTTCAGGCGGAAACAACTGCCGCCGTTGACTGGACTCGGGAATCTGCTGCCGAGCGCGCTCGTCGAGTGAATGCTGAAGGTTCTCCAGTCGTGTGCACTCAGACAAAGTGGCTAGGCGTGCAGCCTCCAAGGCCCGGGCCTCGGCGGTCTCCCCGACGATGGGAGTGTGGAGAGCCTCCATGTTGCGACGATGCAACTCCTCCCTCTGCTGCGACGTGAGGGCTTCGGGATGATATTCCTCATGAACACGCGATGGATCACCGTCGCCATCGCCGTCATTGCCGCGATGGAAACTAGGCGGGCTGTGCGGCGTGTTGACCACCAAGACTTCTGCCGCAGGGTCACTGCTGTCACACTCGGACAGGGTCTCGACGGAGCCATTCTACAGGTCGAACAACCCGTAGAGCGATTCGTCGGGCTCGATTGCCGCGACCTAAGGTGTGGTCGGCTGACGGGCCACCACATGCTTTATCCACAGCTGGCGTAGCGATCGACCGGACCACTTGCGGCGAAGAACGGCGGGGAGTGAAGATGTCACGGGAGCCGACCAATACTGGGTCGACGGCTGCCGCAGAAGAACGCCGCGGACGCAGGCGCGAAAGTGAGTAGCCCCGCGGACGGGGAGCGTCTCGACGTCAAGGGGGGCCTCCAGGAGCCAAGCGGAGTCGTCGGCGACGAAAACGAGCGTGCCGAGATGGATCTCGCGGCCCTCAGCCAATCCACTGCCGGAAACCATGATGATGGGAATCGAAAAAATAGCAACCTCACCGGAGAGTCGCTCAGACACCTGCCCCACGATGGGCGCCAACTGTCATGGGAGTAAGTCTGACAATAGAATAGGGGGTATGGATGGAGAGGCAAGATCCTGGCTACGGTGAGGTTGTGCACGCAAGGTTTACGAGTTCAGGCCCTTCGCGGAGGAAGTAACATCCCTACGTCTCGGTGCCCGGAGGCTTGGTCGATTGGATTATGCGTGAAGTTACAGGGTGTCCGAACCCTTGTGCCAGTGGAGGAGGTGGATTATATAGAGTGCGCCAGGACCCCAGCCAGCCCACGTTACAAGGAGGTTCAATGTACATAAAGGTGGGGCGTTACTGGTAACGCCAACAATAAAGGTATATAAATGATCATTAAGACTAGGAGTGAACGCCTGACCTTGCCATTCTGAGTGACTTTAGATTTTCTATACTCCGAGTGACTCCTGATGTGGTCGAGTGAGTATACCCTGGTCGAATGGAATTAGGTTATCCGAGTGGAACTGTTGATCGAGTGGGTTGCACTCTGAGGTGACTTCAGTCGGTAGGTACTGTTGTGCTTTGAATGCCTTTGATTGTAGGGCAGTGTCCATGGGAAGGGTGTCTAGGTCAGGACTGTTACCCTATCCTAGCTACATGTCATCGTCAATGGGATCCCTCTCCACGCTGGTACAATGGTCGATGGTGGTGGTTGGGACATCGCTCCTCGGTTGGGCAAATCGGTGCCAGAGGCCACATGCATGGCGTTGTGCGAGCGAGATCGGCGACGGCCGTCAGTAGCTGCGGGGTTGTGTATCCTCCGGTCCACCGGGATTGGCAGTGGACACAAGCGTGGTTGCCTCCTACAGTGAAGGCGCTGACCCAGACTCCATGGCTAATGCCGGGCTAGGAGTCAAAGGAGTTACCCTTTTTACTCTCTTTTTTGAGGAACCTTTTTTACTCTTCGTATTCTGGTGGGTGCTTTGATGTGAGCAGTGGGCGTTGTCTCGGACATGGATGTCGGGGTGGCAGCCCATGATGGCTATCCGCATGGTTGGCTCTCCGGTGGGGCACCATGGCGGTTTTCCCTCTTGGTTGTGGGGGCGGTAAGAGGTGTAGCAGCGGGTGGCCCGAGCGTGTTTTCTGTCTTTGGCAGTGGCGGCACCCCGATCCAGATCTGGGGATCCGTCCTCATCGCGCGTGTCCTGGAGCCCTCGTGGTGACACGGTGGAGCTGCCGAGTGGAAGCTTCGCGCTTTGACGCCGATGGCGGCGCCGCTCTCTTCCTAAATACATTTTCGCGGTTCTCTTTTTCGTGTCAGGGTTCCAGGTAGAGACCCTTGTCCACGGTGGACTCGGCAGCAGCGACACTTTGCGCCGTTATCCACCCCGATCGTTGTCGTGGAGGTTAGATGCGTTGCATGGCGTTGTACTCTGATCTCTCTATGCTCTCTCTCGGTAGCGTATTTCCTGTGATATCTGGTTATTTTGGGATCGGTATTGTATGAGGCCTACTTTATCATCTTGTATCGTTTGGCCGTGTACTATGTTCGGTTGTTGCAGGGTGAAAGCCTGTTTCGAGGGATGTATGTGGCGTGATGAAGCTTTATTAATTACCTTGTGAAGACTAATCTATGGCCTACCTACGCAATTAATGACGTATATGTTCTTCCAAAAAGAATGGGTCATTAATTCATCATTACCTTTCACCGTGGGTCTCCGGTTCGCGGTGCATATGCATTGCATGCTCGTGGCTGCACATGTCTGCGTGGATGCCGCTTCCGGCGACGTGCAGGGTCACTATGTCTCTGTACGTGCTCAACGGAATTGTATGCATACCTTAGCTGATTCATTTAACTTTATTAACGAGCTAGCCTTGGCGACTACCAAGCATCCAAGCACATGCATGCGTTGGGTGCAAAACTGAACTACCAAGGAGGAAAAACCATGTGTGTATGTGTGTACAGTGTACTTACTACGTGCCTAGTCAAGCACATGTCAGTGCGCCAGCTGATTCTTCCCGGGCGAGCGCTTTTTCAAGAGGATCGGTGGAGACAAGGACAAAGTGAAAGAACCCAAAGGGCACGTACAGTCGATTCATAGTCAATCATACGTGGCGGCCATTACTTAAAAACGTTATGTTACATCAATCTATCGATCAATCGACTTCTCTCGGTTGCTTCGCAGTATTTGCTTTGGTTAAGTAATATACGTACGTGTAGATGCATGGCGTTTTGTTGGTGTAAGACGCATGGAAGCTTCCTCCTTCAAAGCCAGTACATTTGCTAAGCGCAGTTTAATCAATCAATTAGTCCCTTTTGTAGTTTGGTTTGCCAGTTTCACACGTCAGCGCCGTACCTGCCTCTCGGAAATGTCACTTTCAATTTTCTGGTTGCAACTGATATGTGGTTGTTGCTGTTGAAAGTACACAATATCCTATGGTTTATAATGATTAATGTGCTACCTGCCCGGTTGCATGCAGTACTGTGGCAAAAGCAATTGAAGAGCGAAGATGGCAAATGTACATATGCACCTAGCTAGCTGCCAAGGAAAAGCAAACGCTTAATGGGTGGTGACTAGATTTGATGATTGGGAGTGATACGGACAGACGCGATCGTTTAGCCGACAATTAATTTGGCCGGTCTGACGATTTTTTGTTGCAGTGCCAAAGTCAGGTCGGCTGGATGATTAATTGTGTCTTTGGGGTTTAAATTTTACTCTGTAAAATGACACATTGCCACAAATCAGTCTGCATGTATCACTGGCCGGCCGGCCAGCCAGTACGGTAGTGTTTCTACCTAGCTCGCAAATCCAATGGTCAGATATGTGTGATTGTCACGATCGTAACATTCTCCAGCAACACACTGGACAGTATTTCAGTTCTGGTACATGATTCACTCAGAAGAAGTGGATCTATGGTTCGGGAAGAGAAAGGGGAAAGGTACACACGCTCACGCGTTACAGATGTGTCCATCGACCTCCCCTTCCACTAAGCCGTGAGCTACAAGAAGATACCCGATGGACGCGCCTCTGTTCCTTGTTGGGCTTGGGCTGCGCCTGACTTTTTCCTAGTCCTTGCGCGTGGGCCTTCTTGTCCTGTTGCTGTGCCTCAGCGGCCCGGGTCCTCCAGTCTCCGGGCCTGGTCCGTCCAATATAGCCACGGGCGTGACATATCCCTTCCCTTGAGAACTGCCTTGTCCCCAAGGCAGTGCATCTAGTAACTGTTCCTGCATGTCAAATAGCGACTCGCACGTTGCCATGTGATCAGGCAGTCCTGACCATTTCACCAACACCTGACGATGCACTCCGTTGGCCAGCTTGAGCAAACGCCGTTGCAGTATGGCTTCGGGGACAACTGTAACATTAGTGTCAAAGCACACATCTGGTAGATCTGGACATACCTGAATATCTGAAGAAATAGCTTTCTTTAGCATTGAAACATGAACCACCAGGTGTATTTAACTGGACGGTGGCAGGTTCAGCTTGTAGGCAACAACACCAACCCGTTGCTGGATCTCAAATGGTCCAAAATATTTGAAGGATAGCTTCTGATTGGTGCGTCGAGCCACGAACATTTGTACATAGGGTTGGAGTTTCAGATAAACTCGGTCCCCGATGGCAAACTCGCGTTCCATTCTGCCCTTGTCGGCCTGTGCCTTCATTCGCTGACACGCCGCTGAAGTTGATCTTGAATCACTCTGTTCATATCCGCCCGATTTCGTATCCACTCATCCAACTCAGGAACAGACGTGGGTTCCACTGCAGAGATGCCAAGCTGGCGAGGAGTACTTCCATATAAGACCATGAATGGAGTTGCTTTCAGCGCTGAATGGTACGTAGTGTTGTACCAGAATTCAGCAAGGGGCAACCACTGTGACCATTTAGTACGACAGGAATGAACAAAGCAGCGCAATTAAGTCTCCAGACATTGATTTAATCGCTCAGTTTGCCCATCCTTCTCTGGGTGACGAGCTGTAGCGACCAGACCTCAAATAGTCTGATATCTGTGCTCAAGTGTCATCCCTGGATCAGTAATGCTGACACCACACAGTACTCGAAGGATTTATAACAGAGTAGCAATCACACACTTATTACATCGAATGTCTCAAGAGAGAACTTAACAAAATAAATATGGCTTAAGGCCATCTAATAACGATAACAGCGGAAGGCTTGTAAGAATAAGCGAGTCCATCAACTCCAACAGCATCACTGAATATAGAACCACGACCTAAGCACCGTACTCGTCGTCTGAAAAGTCTGCAACATTAAACGTTGCAGCCGAAAACGGGTCAGCACATGGAATATGCTGGCAATGTAACACATAGAGAATAATGAAAGAATAAGCCTATACTACATGCATATATGGCTGGTGGAAAGCTCTATGGTTACAGTTTTGCGTAAAGCCAATTTTTCCCTACTGCAAAGGAATAAATTTTATTTAACTATCATGATGGTTGTTGAACATTGAGAATGGTTGACAGCATCCTCAATCCCAATTAAAAGTACTCATTAACAACGCAACAATATTAATTAGAGTAACATGATGAGATTCACATGATATTCAAGTACTAGATACTCAAGATGTCCATAACCGGGGACACGGCTAACCATGATTAGTTTATACACTCTGCAGAGGTTTGTGCACTTTTCCCCACATGACTCGATCTCCTCCGCTTGATTTATCACACTACATGGTGTTTGAGAAACGTATGACCGAGAGATAGTCTTTCAGAAGCATTAGCACCTTACGTATGGGTAGACCGTACCAACCTACAACCCCTACATCAGCTAGTCTACCCGTAAGAGTTCGTGACGACTTAGTCAACTACGCTAGATCCCATAGTAGCATGTGGCTGCACACGGAAGTTTCTAGCATGAATAATCTCATGATCCCTTTGAGCCTGGGTGGCGGTCCAAGAAAAACAGCAAGTCCTCGAAACCAGTACCTCAATCCACCCAGATGTGTGTTTAAGTTGCCACCTTAAATAAACCATTAATTTAACAATCTCACATCTATCATGGATACACTCACCCAATCCACGTCTACTAGCATAGCATGGCATAATAAGCAAACATAGAAGTAACTCTCAAAGGTTTGATAATAAACAGGAAATAGGTACTACCTCATCTACTTCCCATCCCACAATTTAATTAGATCCTAATCATGCAATGTTTGAGGATTGATCTAATGCAATAAAATTGGGTAGTAGAAAAAGTATGATCAAAGTGTTACTTGCCTTGCTGATGATCCGCGAAACCTAGAGACTCGAAGTAACAGGCGGCGCACTCCGGGTATTCTATCACAAACAAACAAACAAGCATACAATAAGTACTCATCTAATGCACGGGTAAAACTCAAACAAAAGATATAACCAGAAAGTTCTACTTAAGAACTCCGGTTTGCAAAAAGAATCAAATCAAACGAAGCAACGAAAGTCAAACGGCGAAATAAAATAGCTCTATTTTAATAATCTAGATCTAAGTCAAATTTTACAGAGGCAAAAACTTGTTTAAGTTGGTTATTCGAAAAGAGGGTTTCGAGACGAAACTCCAGGCGCTTGAATCGCCTGATTCCGATAAACGAGCGAAAAGTTATACTAAAACGAAAATCGGATCGGAAATCGCTACCAGAAAAATCGCGGATTAAACCCGAGAAAAAGAAAAACGACGAACAGGTTAACGAACGAACGTTCATTAACTAGAGCTGACGAACACGTTCGTTAAAACGAACGAACGTGCGAACGCTCGCTATTTAACCGAACCGCAAAATAAAAACACCGATCTAATAAAAAAACGGAAACTAAAAAAACCGACGAAAAATAAAAACCGATCGGTTTTTATAAAAAAACCGGCGCGGATTACGAGGCAGCAGCGAACCTCGGGCGGCGGGGTTGGCGGCGGCGGCTCCGGCGAGGCGGCGGCGTGGCGGCAACTAGGGTTAGGGTTAGGGTTTGACGGGCGGCGTCGGGCCGGCGCGTGCGGCGTGGGTCAGGCGCTCGGTGGCGGCTATTTAAAGGCTGCCCAGGAGTCCGCTTCGAATGCACGGCCCGGTAGGTCGGTTCGTTTATTTTAATAAATAATTTCGCGCAGAAAATCAAACGAAAGAAATACTAAACAGACTCCAAAAATCCCGAAATAAATTTTCCCCGGCTTCTAAAATCAAGCCGGACTAGATGAACATTTATTTGGAGCCTAAATGCAATTTTGAAAAACGCACATTTTTCCTAAATTCAAATAAAATGGCGGGAAACTCCAAAATAAAATCTTATTTGATTTTATTATTAAATCCTCATTATTTCTTTATTTTGGGAAAGTCAATTTATTCCCTCTCTCATATTTTTGTAATATAAATAATTGAAGATAAAATAATTAAAATCAAATGATCCTATTTTCAAAATTTGAGAAAACTCAAATATGAAAATAACGAAATCCCCAACTCTCTCCGTGGGTCCTTGAGTTGCGTAGAATTTCTAGGATCAAGCCAACAATGCAACAAAAATATGATATGCAATGATGATCTATGTATAACATTCCAAATTGAAAATTTGGGATGTTACAAACCTACCCCCTTAAGATGAATCTCGCCCTCGAGATTCGGGTTGGCTAGAAAATAGGTGAGGGTGGTCCTTAAGCAGATCTTCCTCTCGCTCCCAGGTGGCTTCATCTTCAGTGTTGTGGCTCCACTGAACTTTGCAAGACTTAATGACCTTGCTGCGGGTGACTCGACTAGCATACTCCAGAATCTTAACTGGCTTCTCCTCATAGGTCAAATCGTTATTCAACTGAATCACCTCCAGTGGCACAGTATCTCTCAGTGGTATATCCGCCATCTCTGCGTGACACTTCTTCAACTGAGAAACATGAAACACATCGTGAACACCTGACAAACCTTCGGGTAATTCCAACTTGTACGCAACTTCTCCCATGCGCTCCAAAACTTTGTATGGTCCCACAAAACGTGGCGCTAATTTTCCTTTAACACCAAAACTCTTAACTCCTCGAAGCGGAGATACTCGAAGATAAACTCTGTCTCCGACTTCATATTCTGTCTCCTTGCGTTTTGAATCCGCATAGCTCTTCTGCCTCGACTGGGCTACCTTGAGCCTATCGCGAATCAACTTCACTTTCCGTTCGCACTCCTTAATCAAATCCGGTCCAAACAACTGGCGGTCTCCAACCTCATCCCACAATAGCGGGGTTCTGCACCTCCTTCCGTACAAGGCTTCGAAAGGTGCCATCTTCAAACTGGTTTGGTAACTGTTATTATAAGAAAACTCCGCATACGGCAAGTTGTCATCCCAACTTGATCCATAATCCAAGGCACATGCTCTCAGCATATCCTCTAAAATCTGGTTGACTCTCCCGGTTTGTCCATCTGTCTGTGGATGAAAAGCTGTACTAAACTCCAGTCTGGTTCCCAAAGTTTCGTGCAACCGCTTCCGAACTTTGAGGTGAATTGGGTTCCTCTATCCGACACGATACTCCTCGGAACTCCATGCAAGCATACAATCCTTGTCATGTATATCTTAACCAATTTGGCACCGTCAGAGGTAGTCTTTCTTTGGAATGAAATGAGCTACCTTCGTCAAATGATCGACTACAACCCAAATCGAGTCATAGCCTGAACGGGTCCTGGGCAATCCCGTGATGAAATCCATGCCTAGTTTATCCCACTTCCATTCGGGTATAGGCAATGGCTGTAACAATCCTGCTGGCTTCTGATGTTCTGCCTTCACTTTCTGACACACATCACAAACTGCTACATACTCTGCAATATCTTTCTTCATCCCGGTCCACCAGAAAGTATCCTTCAAATCCAAATACATCTTAGTATTTCCGGGGTGGATCGAATACGGCGAATCATGTGCCTCTTGCAAAATCAATTTCCGAATCTCTGGATCACTTGGTACGTAAACGCGGTCCTCAAACCATAAGGTATCGTGCTCATCCTCACGAAATCCCTTTGCTTTTCCCTTGCTCATCTTCTCCTTAATAGAAGCAACTTCATTATCGGTTCTTTGAGCTTCTGATTTTATCCATCAAAGTAGATCAATCTCCAAATGCTACATAGCCTCGCGGAACTATTTCAAAACATAGCTCCCGAAATTCCTCGGCTAATTCTTTTGGTAAACCTCCGGTCATTAGGATGTTGACATGGCTCTTACGGCTCAACGCGTCTGCTACCATGTTAGCCTTTCCGGGGTGGTAATGCAATCTAATATCATAATCCTTGATGAGCTCCAACCATCTCCTCTGTCTGAGATTTAACTCCTTCTGCATGAAGATGTACTTCAAACTCTTGTGATCCGTATACACCTCACAATGATTTCCAATGAGGAAATGTCTCCATGTTTTCAATGCATGCACTACGGCTGCTAAATCCAAATCGTGCGTGGCATAGTTTAATTCGTGAGGTTTCAGCTATCGTGAAGCATACGAAACAACTCTTCCCTCCTGCATAAGCACTGCTCCAGGTCCTCGACGTGAAGCGTCGCAATAAACTTCGTAATCCTTGCTTTGGTCTGGCAGGATCAATACTGGTGAGGTGACCAAACGCTCCTTTAACTCTTGGAAACTAGCCTCACACTCCTCAGTCCATATGAACTTGGTATCCTTCTTCAATAATTCTGTCATAGGCTTCGCAATCTTCGAGAAATTATCAATGAATCTCCGGTAGTATCCTGCGAGTCCAAGGAAACTCCGGATCTCTCCAACTGTTGTTGGCGCTTCCTAGTTTGTCACCGTGGCAACTTTAGTGGGGTCTACTACTATACCTTCTCCGGATATAACATGTCCGCTTTGAGTAGACCAAAATATCATCAATGAATACCACGACGAACTTATCCAAAAACTCCATAAACACCTTGTTCACCATGTTCATAAAATAGGCTCAGCGTTAGTCGGACCAAATGACATAACGGTATACTCATACGCACCATACACAGTGGTAAAAAGCCGTCTTAGGTACATCCTGCTCCCGAATCTTCAACTGATGGTATCCTGATCGCAAATCGATCTTGGAAAATACCTTAACTCCTTGTAATTGGTCAATCAAGTCGTTGATCATCGGCAACGGGTATTTGTTCTTAATGGTCACTTCATTCAATCCTCGATAATCAACAATCATTCTTAATGATCCATCCTTCTTCTCCACTAGAAGTACTGGCGATCCCCAAGGTGAAGAACTTGGGCGAATAAAACCTTTATCCAAAGAGTCCTTAATCTGCTTCTTAATTTCCTCCAAATCTTGGGCTGGCATCCTATACGGTCTCTTAGATATCGGCCCAGTGCCTGGCAGTAGTTCAATCAAAAACTCAATGTCTCTGTCTGGCGGCATGCCTGGCAACTCTTCCGGAAACACGTCCGGATAATCCCTTACCACTGGTACTTCCTCCTGCACAACTCCTGATAAGGAATTTACATGTGCCCTCCTAGCTCATGCCGTGATACATACTTGATTCTCCTACCTTCTGGGGTGGTAAGCAAAATCGACTTACTGGCGCAATCAATATTCCCTCCGTACTTTGATAACCAATCCATACCTAATATCACATCCAATCCTTGGGATTCCAAAACTATTAGGTCCGAGGGAAATACATAGTGTCCAATACTTAATGGCAGTCGATCGCACCATATACTTGCCATATATTCTGCTCCGGGTGAGGTTACTAGCATGGGTGACCTATTACTGCGTCTGGCTGAGCTTCAACCTCCTCCACGGTAACGTGGTTCACCTGTCCCCTGTTGAAAGGGTTCGGCTTCTTTCCTGAGCTTCCATTGCTGTTACCATTTTGGGCTTCTGGACATTCATTTGCATAATGCCCAGTCTTACGGCACTTATAACAAGTGATATGGCTCAGGTCTACCTTGGATGGTGTTGACGGGTTGGTGCGGTTTTGTCCATTGCTTCCTCCATTCCGCTTTCCATTCTTTGTGCCATTATGATTGTGCGAGCTACCTCCTCCGTGAGTATGCTGAAATTGCCCTCCTGGATTCGGGGTCAAGCGTAGTTTCTGCTGAGCTCCAGAGTTATACTTCCCCTGTCCATACTTTCTCTTGCGATTGTCAATCTGCTGCTGCTTCCCTTCAATCATAAGAGCACGGTCTACTAACTCCTAGTAGTTATTGAAGGTGGCTACCATCAACTGCATGCTCAGTTCATCATTCAGTCCTTCTAGAAACTTCTCCTGCTTAGATGCGTCCGTAGCAACGTCATCTGGGGCATAACGTGCTAGCTTACTAAAGTCATCCACATACTGGCCAACTGTCCGTCCTCCTTGGCGCAAGTTGCAAAACTCACGCTTCTTCATGGCCATAGCTCCTACTGAAACATGGGCAGTACGGAAAGCTTCCTGAAATTGATCCCATATGACAGTGTCTACAGGGTAAGTGGCTGTAAAATTCTCCCACCATGCTGGTGCGGGTCCTTCAAGCTGATGTGTGGAAAATTTCACCTTTTCCCCATCTGTACATCCTGCAGTGGTCAACTCCCTCCCTACTTTGCGGAGCCAATCATCTGCAAAAATCGGCTCGGTGCTACTGGAAAACACCGGCGGATTCAGCCTTAAGAAACGGGTCAAATGGTCAACACGTGGTGGTGGTGGTGGGTTGTTGTTGTTTTTGTTGTTGCCTTGGTTCTGTACCAATGTTTGAATCAAGGCATTCTGCTGCTGAATCAACTGAGTGATCTCCGGCGGGAAAACAAATCCGGGGTCGCGTCTCGGAGGCATCTGAGGGTTTATAGAAAAGACGAGAATTAAGAGTAGAATGAGGTCTAGGGAGAAAACACAATATCACTCCAATCATATCAAACAAGGGCATACAACGGTCTAACTATTGTTACAAAGTGCTGGGACTAAAACTAATTTTTAATGGGGAAATTCTACTACTGTTATGGTGGTCAACTAGAAAAACTGCTCCGACGAAGACTCCATGATATCTGCTCCAGGTTCATCTTCGAAATCATCATCACTAGGATCGGAATCGGTGTCGTCGATGATGATGTAGTTCTCTGGACAGGTGCAATCTTCATCTTCTCCTCCGGTTGCTGAATTTCCCATGAGTTCTTCAATCTTCTCCTTAAGATCGCCGTTTTGTCTCACTAGAGCTACAGTCTCCTCCATGTAGTCCTTGTGAGTGGCCTTCAGTTCTCCTTCTAGTTCGATAATCTTGGCTTTTGCTTTCTTCAACTCCATCATGTCTGCGCACATCTGGTTCTCCTGGCGTCGAATGTGTTGATTTAACTCTTGGATGAAAGCTGCAATGGATCGATCCTTCTTAGAGCCAACTATCTCCCATTGTTCATCTCAGCGTCCGCAAATCTGGTAGATAGTATCCTTGAGGTCATCTTGGTAAACTTCTCCAATGCGTCCCATGGTTATGTGAGCTGCCATGCTCTTTCCTGCACTCCAGGTTGGTGCATTAAAAACACACTCTATGGGCTCCGTGACTGGCGCGAACGTCCTTCCGGGAACTTGAGCTTGAATCTTCTAGCGCTCCTCTTCGGGTAAAGTGGAATTGTAGGTCCCGGTGAAGCTTGGTATTCCGATGTTCAGGTACTTAGTGACTTCCTTCAGGTTTCGTCCAAAGGGTGTATCTTCATCCGGCTGGGTGAACTTGATCCTCGCTTCCGTCATCCTAAAAGATTAGAAAAGATGAGGAGTCAGAAATGAGAAGAGAGTAGTGATGTAGGGCTTTAGCTTAATGGTCGTGTCCTACAGTCAGCGTGTGCTGTGATACCATCTTTGTAGCGACCAGACCTCAAACAGCGATCGATCTCGTGCTCAAGTGTCATCCTCGGATCGAATGTCGACACCACACAGTACTCGAAGGATTTATAACAGAGTAGCAATCACACACTTATTACATCGAATGTCTCAAGAGAGAACTTAACAAAATAAATATGGCTTAAGGCCATCTGATAACGATAACAGTGGAAGGCTTGGAAGAATAAGCGAGTCCATCAACTCCAACGGCATCACTGAGTATAGAACCACGACCTAAGCACCGCACTCGTCGTCTGAAAAGTCTGCAACATGAAACGTTGCAGCCCGAAAACGGGTCAGCACATGGAATATGCTGGCAATGTAACACATAGAGAATAATGAAAGAATAAGCCTATACTACATGCATATATGGCTGGTGGAAAGCTCTATGGTTACGCTTTTGCGTAAGCCAATTTTCCCTACTGCAAAGGAATAAATTTTATTTAACTATCATGGTGGTTGTTGAACATTGAGAATGGTTGACATCATCCTCAATCCCAATTAAAAGTACTCATTAACAACCCAACAATATTAATTAGAGTAACATGATGAGATTCACATGATATCCAAGTACTAGATACTCAAGATGTCCATAACCGGGGACACGGCTAACCATGATTAGTTTATACACTCTGCAGAGGTTTGTGCACTTTTCCCCACAAGACTCGATCTCCTCCGCTTGATTTCTCGCACTACATGGTGTTTGAGAAACGGATGACCGAGACATAGTCTTTCAGAAGCGCTAGCACCTTACGTATGGGTAGACCGTACCAACCTACAACCCCTACATCAGCTAGTCTACCCGTAAGAGTTCGCACGACTTAGTCAACTATGCTAGAGCCCATAGTAGCATGTGGATGCACACGGTAGTTTCTAGCATGAATAATCTCATGATCCCTTTGGGCCTGGGTGGCGGTCCGAAGAAAAACAGGCAAGTCCTGAAAACCAGGTACCTCAATCCACCCAGATGTGTGTTTAAGTTGCCACCTTAAATAAACCATTAATTAACAATATCACATCTATCATGGATACACTCACGCAATCCACGTCTACTAGCATAGCATGGCATAATAAGCAAACGAGAAGTAACTCCCAAAGGTTTGATAATAAACAGGAAATAGGTACTACCTCATCTACTTCCCATCCCACAATTTAATTAAATCCTAATCATGCAATGTTTGAGGATTTATCTAATGCAATAAAACTGGGTAGTAGAAAAAATATGATCAAAGTGTTACTTGACTTGCTGATGATCCGTGAAACCTAGAGACTCGAAGTAACAAGCGGCGCACTCCGGGTATTCTATCGCAGACAAACAAACAAGCATACAATAAGTACTCATCTAATGCAGGGGTAAAACTCAAACAAAAGATCTAACTAGAAAGTTCAACTTAAGAACTCCGGTTTGCAAAAAGAATCAAATCAAACGAAGCAACGAAAGTCAAACGGCGAAATAAAACAACTCCGTTTTACTAATCTGGATCTAAGTCAAATTTTACAGAGGAAAAAACTTGTTTAAGTTGGTTATTCGGAAAGAGGGTTTCGAGACGAAACTCCAGGCACTTGAATCGCCTGATTCTGATAAACGAGCGAAAAGTTATACTAAAACGAAAATCGGATCGGAAATCGCGATCATAAAAATCGCGGATTAAATCCGAGAAAAAGAAAAATGATTTAACAGGTTAACGAATCTAACGCTCGCTAACTAGAGCTAAATCGACGAACACGCTCGTTAAAACGAATCTAACGAACGAGCTTAACGCCGCTATTTAACCGAACTTCAAAATAAAAACCGATCTAATAAAAAATGTAAACTAAAAAACCGATTTAAAACTAAAACGATCGGTTTTATAAAAAACCGGGCGGATTACGAGGCGGCGGGCGGCTCCGTGGCGGCGACATCCGGAGGCGGCGGCGGCTAGGCTAGGTTAGGGTTAGGGTTTGGCGCGGCGCCGGAAGCGGGCGGGCGGTGAGGTCAGGCGCCTCGGGCGGCTATTTAAAGGTTGCCCCGGCGGAGTCCCTCACGGCCCGGTAGGTCGGTTCGTTTTTTTTAAATAAATAATTTCGCGCAGAAAATCAAACGAAAGAAATACTAAACGGACTCCAAAAATCCCAAAATAAATTTTCCCCGGCTTCTAAAATAAAGACGGACTAGATGAACATTTATTTGGGGCCTAAATGCAATTTTGAAAAACGCACATTTTTCCTAAATTCAAATAAAATGGCGAAAAACTCTAAAATAAAATCTTATTTGATTTTATTATTAAATCCTCATTATTTATTTATTTTGGGAAAGTCATTTTATTCCCTCTCTCATATTTTTGTAATAGAAATAATTGAAGATAAAATAATTAAAATCAAATGATCCTATTTTCAAAATTTGAGAAAACTCAAATATGAAAATAACGAAATCCCCAACTCTCTCCGTGGGTCCTTGAGTTGCGTAGAATTTCTAGGATCAAGCCAACAATGCAACAAAAATATGATTGCAATGATGATCTGTGTATAACATTCCAAATTGAAAATTTGGGATGTTACACGAGCTGAACTCATGTTCAATTCAGTGCCAGTGAGCTTAAAGAGAGTCTGCCAAAACTTGCTTGTGAATACCCTATCCCTATCAGAGATTATCTTCAGAGGTAGGCCATGCAGTTTGTATATGTTGTCCACGTAAATTTGAGCAATTTGCTGAGTTGTGTAAGGATGTTTGAGCGAAATGAAGTGAGCATACTTGCTGTACTTGTCAATGACCACCAGGATGTAATCAAAATTTCCAGACTTGGGTAGCCCTTCAATAAAATCGAGACTGACCATATCTCTGGCTTGTTTAGGTACTAGCAATGGTTGCAGCAGTCCAGGCAGTTTAGTGTGCTCAATCTTGGCATGTTGACAGGTGGAGCATTTTTTTACAAATTCTTCCACAGTCTGTTTCAATTGAGGCCATGCAAACAACGATTTAATTCGTAGATATGTGGCCGTAATGCCAGAGTGCCCACCAATCCCACTAGAGTGCAACACTTGCAAGATATTTTGTTGTGCTATTGTGTTGTTGCCCACATAGATTTTGTTTTTGTACCGGAGCAATCCATATTTTAGAGTATAGTTGTTATCAGAAGTGGGGTTCACAGCTAGGGATGTGATAAGGTCCTTAGCTATTGGATCATCAGCATACCCATTAATAAGATTAGCAGTCCAAGAAGGGATACAAGTACTGACAGCATTGGTTTCACCTGTCTCCTGTAGTCTGCTCAGTGCATCAGCTGCTTGATTTGTGATGCCCCTCTTATATTGAACCTTATACTGGAGTCCCATGAGCTTGACAAAGGCCTTATGTTGGATGGATGTAGTTAACCTCTGTTCAGTCAGGTGAGCAAGGCTTTGGTGATCCGTTCTAATCACGAATTCCTGATGCTGCAAATATGACCTCCATTTATCTACTGCCAGGATAATAGCCAAGCACTCTTTTTCATAGGTAGACAATGCTTGTGATTTAGTACCCAGACTCTTGCTCAAAAAGGCAATTGGGTGCCCCTCCTGCATGAGTACCGCTCCAATGCCACTGTGACAAGCGTCAGTTTCCAACAGAAATTGCTTGGCAAAATCAGGTAGCTTGAGAACCGGGGCAGACACTACTAAAGCTTTCTTGAGTGCTATAAAGGAGTTGTTTACTTCTGATGTCCACACAAAAGGCTGGCCCTTCTTTAACAGATTTGTCATTGGCTTGCTAATAATTCCATATCCTTTAATAAACCTCCTGTACTATCTAGATAGTCCTAGGAATGCTCTCACTTGTTTGACAGATTGTGGGACTAGCCACCTTTCCACAACCTCAATTTTTGACTTGTCAGTAGCAACTCCATCTTTTCAATGACATGCCCCAGATATTCTAGGTTTTGTTGAGCAAAAGAGCATTTGCTCTGCTTGATGTAGAATTCGTTGTCTTGCAGTATTTGGAATACCTCCTTTAGGTGTTGCACATGTTCTTCCAATGTAAAGCTGAAAACCAAGATGTCGTCCACAAACACCAACACAAATTTCCTATCCACAGGTTTGAGAATGAAATTCATGATAGACTGAAAAGTACCAGGGGCAAAAGCAAGACCAAATGGCATGACCTTAAATTCATAATGACCATTATGGATTCTGAAAGCCGTTTTGTGCACTTCACCCGATGCCATTCGAATTTGATGATATCCTGCTCTCATGTCTAGCTTAGTGAACCATTGGGCTCCAGCTAACTCATCCAGTAGTTCCTCCACTATAGGCATGGGGTATTTATTTTTGACAGTGATAGCATTTAGCTGTCTGTAATCCACAAAAAAACGCCGTGTTCCATCTTTTTTCTTAACCAGAAACACTGGAGAGGAGAAAGGACTGACACTATTCTGGATAAGTCCTTTCTTCAACATATCAGTAACCTGCTTCTCCAATTCAGCTTTTAACTAGGGAGATACTCTGTATGGTTTTTGAGTAACTGGAACAGCTCCAGGCAACAATGGAATGCGATGGTCAAATTCTCTTGCCGGGGGCAATTCCCCAGGTTCTTGAAACACTACTTTGTACTGCTCCAAAATAGCTTGCACCGCAGCTGGAATGTCAGCTGTGTCACTGCTGTCAGATAAAGCACATAGTTGAACTACATGTTCTACATGGCCTTGTCTGATTAACTGGTTTAGCTTCTTAGCAGATACTTCTGCACAGGCTTCCACATGATGTTTCAAACCCCTCAGAGTGATTCGATTCCCTTGGTGATTGAACCTGAGTTTCTTCTTCTGCCAATCCACTAACATAGGACTGCAATCAGAAAGCCAATCCATACCTAAGATGATATCATAACTGCCCAAAGCCAACACCCTCATAGACGTGCAAAATGTGTTTCCCTGAGTCCACCACTGTAAATTACAGATGGCAGTGTCAGACTGAATTGGTGTCCCATCAGCTAACTTGACAGTGGCAGCTGGAACAGTAGTTTCAGTGAGCCCCAATGCCTTTACCAGTCTGGAACTGATGAAATTGTGAGAGCTGCCAGAGTCAATGAGAATTAACACTGATTGTTTCTGTATCAGGCCTTGCAGCTTGATTGTTTTCCTTTTGGCAGTTCCATTAATGGCATCCTCTGATATACTATAAAGCTCTGGTTCTGAATCACCCTCGGACTCCTGATCTGTATTATCTTCAGTATTCTTCTCCAGTTGTAGAACATCCAACATCTCTTCCAACACATGTAAAGAGATCTGAGCTGAACATTTGTGTCCAGGAGCAAACTTGTCTCCACATTTGAAACACAGTCCCTTAGCTCTTCTCATGGCCCTAAGAGAATCATATTTTTCCTCAATTTTGCCCCATTTTTTGTCAGACTCTGGTATTGCTCCCAATAGGCTTGGAGTGGATGCATTACTTTTTGCATAAGACTTGGAATAATCAGTCTTTGAGTATGGTTTCCTCTGTTGCAGTTTGATACGTCCATTTTGCATCATGCTTTTATATCGATATTTATCGCATTATGGGGGCTGTTATTTCACATTATGTTACAATACTTATGGATATTCTCTCTTATTTTACAAGGTTTACAAGAAGAGGGAGAATGCCGGCAGCTGGAATTCTGGGCTGGAAAAGGAGCAAATATTGGAGACCTATTCTGTGCAACTCCAAAAGTCCTGAAACTCCACGAAATATCTTAAAATAAATAAAGAAAAATCGTCACCAAAGATAAAGGCCAGGGGGCCCACACCCTGCTCACGAGGGTGGGGGGCGCGCCCCCCTACGTCGTGGGCCCCCTGGTGGCTCTCCGACGCCCATCTTCTCCTATATGAAGTCTTTCGATGAGTAAAAACATTAAGCAACCTTTCGGGAGGAAACTCCACCGCCACGAGGCGGAACCTTGGCGGAACCAATCTAGGGCTCCGGCAGAGCTGTTCGGCCGGGGACACTTCCCTCCGGGAGGGGGAAATCATCATCATCATCATCACGAACGCTCCTCTCATCGGGAGAGGGCAATCTCCATCAACATCTTCACCAGCACCATCTCATCTCCAAACCCTAGTTCATCTCTTGTATCCAATTCTTGTCTCCAAGTCCGAGATTGGTGCTAGTAGGTTGCTAGTAGTGTTGATTACTCCTTGTAGTTGATGCTAGTGGGTTTATTTGGTGGAAGATCATATGTTCAGATCCTTTATGCATATTATTATCCTTCTGATTATGAACATGAATATGCTTTGTGAGTAGTTACGTTTGTTCCTGAGGACAAGGGAGAAGTCTTGCTATCAGTAGTCATGTGAATTTGGTATTCGTTCGATATTTTGATGAGATGTATGTTGTCTAGCCTCTAGTGGTGTTATGTGAACGTCGACTACATAACACTTCACCATTATTTGGGCCTAGAGGAAGGCATTGGGAAGTAATAAGGAGATGATGGGTTGCTAGAGTGATGTAAGCTTAAACCCTAGTTTATGCGTTGCTTCGTAAGGGGCTGATTTGGATCCATATGTTTCATGCTATGGTTAGGTTTACCTTAATACTTTTGTTGTAGTTGCGGATGCTTGCAATAGATGTTAATCATAAGTGGGATGCTTGTTCAAGTAAGAACAGCACCCAAGCACCGTTCGACCCGCATATCAAATTATCAAAGTACCGAACGCGAATCATATGAACGTGATGAAAAATAGCTTGACGATATTCCCATGTGTCCTCGGGAGCGCTTTTCCTATTATAAGAATTTGTCCAGGCTTGTCCTTTGCTACAAAAAGGATTGGGCCACCTTGCTGCACTTTATTTACTCTTGTTACTTGTTGCTCGTTACAATTTATCTTATCACAAAACTATCTGTTACCACTTATTTCAAGATTTCATGAGAATACCTTGCTGAAAACCGCTTATCATTTCCTTCTGCTCCTTGTTGGGTTCGACACTCTTACTTATCGAAAGGACTACGATAGATCCCCTATACTTGTGGGTCATCAAGACTCTTTTTAAAGCGCCCGTTGCGGTGAGTGTAGCGCCTTTGGTAAGGAAAAATTTATATAGTGTGCTGAAATTTTCTGTCACTTGTTACTATGGAAAGTAATTCTCTGAGGGGCTTGTTCGGGGTATCTTCACCCCGTCCAGTAGAGCAAAGAGTTTCTCCTCAACCTACTGAACCTATTGAAAATGAAACTCCTTTTGAAATTCCTTCGGGCATGATGGAGAAATTGCTAGCTAACACTTTTACAGGAGATGGAACAAAGCATCCTGATGAACATCTACTCTATGTGGATGAAGTTTGTGGACTATTTAAGCTTGCAAGTATACCCGATGATGTTGTTAAGAAGAAGGTCTTCCCTTTATCTTTGAAGGAGACGCATTGACATGGTATAGGCTATGTGATGATACGAGATCATGGAACTATAAAAGATTGAAATTGGAATTTCATCAAAAGTATTACCCTATGCATCTTGTTCATCGTGATCGCATATATATATATATATATATATATATATATATATATATATATATATATATATATATAATTTTGGCCTCGCGAAGGAGAAAGCATCGCTCAAGCTTGGGGGAGGCTTAAATCAATGTTATATTCATGCCCCAATCATGAGCTCTCAAGAGTGACGATTCTTCTGAATTTTTATGCCCGGCTTTCTGATAACAATCGCACCATGCTCGATACTTCTTGTGCTGGCTCTTTTATGATGAAGACTATTGAATTTAAATGGAATTTATTGGATAGAATTAAACGCAACTCTGAAGATTGGGACCTGGATGAAGGTAAGGAGTCGGGTATGACACCTAAGTTTGATTGTGTTAAATCTTTTATGGATACCGATATTTTCCGTAAATTTAGCACTAAATATGGACTTGACTCTGAGATAGTAGCTTCTTTCTGTGAATCTTTTTCTACTTATGTTGATCTCCCTAAGGAGAAGTGGTTTAAATATCATCCCCCCATAGAAGTAAAAGTAGCTGCACCTATTAAAGTTGAAGAAAAGACTGTCACTTATAATGATCCTATTGTTCCTACTTCTTATGTTGAGAAACCACCTTCCCCTGTTAGAATAAATGATCATGCTAAAGCTTCAACTGTGGTTCGTAAAAGCAATATTAGAACTTAATTCACCTCCTGAGCAAGTTAAGGTAAAACCTAATATTGCTATTGTTAAAGATCTCTTGTCTGATAATATTGATGGGCATGCTATTCAATTCTACGGTGAAACTGCTAGAATTGCTAAACCGTGTGCTAAAGATAAACATAGACCTGTGGTAGGCGTGCCTGTTATTTCTGTTAAAATAGGAGATCATTGTTATCATGGCTTATGTGATATGGGCGCTAGTGCTAGTGCAATACCCATCGACTTATACAAAGAAATTATGCATGATATTGCACCTATTGAGTTAGAAGAAATTGATGCCACAATTAAGCTTGCCAATAGAGATACTATTTCACCAGTGGGAATTGTTAGAGATGTTGAAGTCTGGTGTGGGAAAACCAAATATCCCGCTGATTTTCTTGTTCTTGGTTCTCCACAAGATAGCTTTTGTCCCATTATATTTGGTAGACCCTTCTTGAACACTGTTAATGCTAAGATAGATTGCGAAAATAATGTTGTTACTGTTGGCTTGGATGATATGATTCATGAGTTTAATTTCTCCAAATTTAGTAAACAACATCGTGAGGAAGAAGTGCCTAGCAAGGATGAAATTATTGGTCTTGCTTCTATTGCCGTACCTCCTAGCGATCCTTTAGAACACTATTTGCTAGACCATGAAAATGATAAGTTCATGAATGAAAGAAGGGAAATAGATGAAGTATTCTTTAAACATGAACCTATTCTGTCACACAATTTTCCTGTTGAAATCCTAGGGGATCCTCCTCCACCCAAGGGTGATCCCGTGTTTGAGCTTAAACCGTTGCCTGATAATCTTGAATATGCTTATCTTGATGAAAAGAAAATATATCCTGTTATTATTAGTGCTAACCTTTTAGAGCATGAAGAAGAAAGATTATTGAAAACTCTGAAGAAGCACCGTGCCGCTATTGGATATACTCTTGATGATCTTAAGGGCATTAGTCCCACTCTATGTCAACATAAAATAAATTTGGAAGCGGATGCCAAACCAGTTCGTGATCCTCAACGACGTTTGAATCCTAAAATGAAAGAAGTGGTAAGAAAAGAAAAACTCAAGATTCTGGAGGCAGGTATAATTTATCCCGTTGCTGATAGTCAGTGGGTAAGTCCTGTCCATTGTGTCCCTAAGAAGGGAGGTATTACTGTTGTTCCTAATGATAAAGATGAATTGACCCCTCAAAGAATTATCACAGGTTATAGGATGGTCATTGACTTCCGCAAATTAAATAAAGCTAATAAGAAAGATCATTACCCCTTACCTTTTATTGATCAAATGCTAGAAAGATTATGCAAACATACACATAATTGCTTTCTAGATGGTTATTCTGGTTTGTCTCAAATACCTGTGTCGGCTAAAGATCAATCAAAGACTACTTTTACTTGCCCTTTTGGTACTTTTTCTTATAGACGTATGACTTTTGGTTTATGTAATGCACCTCCTACCTTTTAAAGATGCATGATGGCTATATTCTTTGATTTTTGTGAAAAAATTTGTGAGGTTTTCATGGACGATTTTTCCGTCTATGGTTCCTCTTTTGAGGATTGCTTGAGCAATCTTGATCGAGTTTTGCAGAGATGTGAAGAAACTAATCTTGTCTTGAATTGGGAAAAGTGCCACTTTATGGTTAATGAAGGTATTGTCTTGGGGCACAAAGTTTAAGAAAGAGGCATTGAAGTTGATAAAGCCAAGGTTGATGCTATTGAAAAGATGCCATGTCCCAAGGACATCAAAGGTATAAGAAGTTTCCTTGGTCACGCCGGATTTTATAGGAGGTTCATTAAGGACTTATCAAAAATTTCTCGGCCTCTGACTAACTTATTACAAAAGGATGTACCATTTGTCTTTGATGATGATTGTGTAAAAGCATTTGAAATACTTAAGAAAGCATTAGTCTCTGCACCTGTTGTTCAGCCACCTGATTGGAATTTACCCTTTGAAATTATGTGTGATGCTAGTGATTATACTGTAGGTGCTGTTCTAGGGCAAAGAGTTGATAAGAAATTAAATGTTATCCATTATGCTAGTAAGACTCTAGACAATGCTCAAAGAAATTATGCTACTACCGAAAAGGAACTTTCAGCAGTTGTGTTTGCTTGTGATAAATTCAGACCCTATATTGTTGATTCTAAAGTAACTATTCACACTGATCATGCTGCTATTAAATATCTTATGGAAAAGAAAGATGCAAAACCTAGACTTATTAGATGGGTTCTCTTGCTGCAAGAATTTGATTTGCATATTGTTGATAGAAAAGGAGCTGGGAACCCCGTTGCAGACAACTTATCTAGGTTAGAGAATGTTCTTGATGACCCACTACCTATTGATGATAGCTTTCCTGATGAACAATTAAATGTCATAAGCACTTCTCGTAGCACTCCATGGTATGCTGATTATGCTAATTATATTGTTGCTAAATTTATACCGCCTAGTTTCACATACGAACAAAAGAAAAAGTTCTTCTATGATTTGAGACATTACTTTTGGGATGACCCACATCTTTATAAAGAAGGAGTGGATGGTGTTATTAGGCGTTGTGTACCTGAGCATTGACAGGAACAGATCCTACGCAAGTGCCACTCCGAAGCTTATGGAGGGCACCACGCTGGAGATAGAACTACACATAAGGTATTGCAATCCGGTTTTTATTGGCCCACTCTCTTCAAAGATGCCCGTAAGTTTGTTTTGTCTTGCGATGAATGTCAAAGAATTGGTAATATTAGTAGACCTCAAGAAATGCCTATGAATTATTCACTTGTTATTGAACCATTTGATGTTTGGGGCTTTGGTTATATGGGACCTTTTCCTACCTCTAATGGATATACACATATTTTGGTTGCTGTTGATTACGTTACTAAGTGGGTAGAAGCTATTCCAACTAGTAGTGCTGATCATAACACTTCTATTAAAATGCTTAAGGAAGTTATTTTTCCGAGGTTTGGAGTCCCTAGATAATTAATGACTGATGGTGGTTCACACTTTATTCATGGTGCTTTCCGTAAAATGCTTGCTAAATTTGAAGTTAATCATAGAATTGCGTCTCCTTATCACCCGCAGTCTAGTGGTCAAGTAGAATTGAGTAATAGAGAGCTCAAATTAATTTTGCAAAAGACTGTTAATAGGTCTAGAAAGAATTGGTACAAGAAACTTGATGATGCATTATGGGCCTATAGAACTGCATATAAGAATCCTATGGGTATGTCTCCGTATAAAATGGTTTATGGAAAAGCATGTCACTTACCTCTCGAACTAGAACATAAGGCATATTGGGCTATTAAAGAGCTCAACTATGATTTCAAACTTGCCGGTGAGAAGAGGTTATTTGATATTAGCTCACTTGATGAATGGAGAATCCAAGCTTATGAAAATGCCAAGTTGTTTAAAGAAAAAGTTAAAAGATGGCATGACAAAAGGATACAAAAGCGTGAGTTTAATGTAGGTGATTATGTATTGCTATACAACTCTCGTTTAAGATTTTTGCAGGAAAACTTCTCTCTAAATGGGAAGGTCCCTATGTTATCGAGGAGGTCTATCGTTCCGGTGCCATAAAAATCAACAACTTCGAAGGCACAAATCCGAAGGTGGTAAACGGTCAAAGAATCGAACATTATACCTCAGGTAATCCCATAAATGTTGAAACAAATATTATTGAAACCGTAACCCCGGAGGAATACATAAGGGACACTTTCCAAACCGTTTCAGACTCCGAAAAGGAATAGATATGTGGTACGGTAAGTAAACCGACTCCAAAACAATTCTTAAGGCAATATTTCCCCGTTTTGGAATATTTAGAAAAATAGAAAAATAAGTAGCAGTCCAGGAAGGACACGAGGGCCCCACGAGGGTGGTGGGCGCGCCCCCCTACCTCTTGAGCACCTCGTGTGCCCTCCGGACTCCGTTTTCTTGCATGATACATATTTTGGTCGGTAAAAATTCATTATATATTCTCCCGAAGGTTTTGACTCCCGTATCACGCAATTATCCTCTGTTCTTGTTTCGAGCTGTTTTTTGTCAGGGTTGTCAAGGCCAGGCATCATGCCGTCCCCCTCCTCCGACAATGGCGACAAAGATGCTTGGCTAATGAAGATAGAGCTGAAGAGGGAACAACCCATGGAGATCAACAAGGACAAAAGGATCAAGAAGGCCACGGAGGACCAAGCTCTGGCAGCAGAAGACACCCTCCAACTTGATCACAACTTTCTCACCCCAACTGAAATCGAAGCTTTCAAGATGATTGAGTTAGCTCGTATTCAAAACAAGTATCCCACAAGTGAAAATATTTTGTTGAAGGAGCATATTGTTGCACTCAAGGGAATTATCCGCAAGTTGGAGGACCTCTTATGCTCGATGTGCGACTATCCATCACCTCCACCTTCACCGACAAAGAAGGAGACATAATCACATGGGTATGGGCACTCCCCTTGGCAACTGCCAAGCTTGGGGGAGGTGCCCCAGTATCGTATCACCATCACAACTTCTATCTTTACCGTTTTTCTTAGTTCGGTCCTATTAGTAGTATCTTGATTTAGTAGAATAAAGTCATGGCATGATCTAGTTTTGAGTTTTGCTTTATGATCCCTCTATGTAATCAAGTCCGTGAGCTATATATAATAAAGTTTAGTGTTGAGTCAAGGGCTTGATTGTTTTGCCATGATCTTGGGTGAATAAAAGAAAAGAAAGAAGAAAAAGAATAAAAAGAAACAAAGAGTTCATATTGATCTTATTGAGAGTAATGACTTCGCATAGAAAGAGTATGATGATTAAAAGTTGTTGGGAGTTGGCAAATATAGCTTTGGTCATCGTTGCAATTAATAGGAAGTAATAAGGAAAGAGAGGTTTCACATATAGATATATTATCATTGACATCTCTTATGATTGGGAGCACTCATTAAAATACAACATGCTAAAGAGTTGATGCTGGACAAGGAAGACAATGTGATGAGTTATGTTTTCTTATATCTGAGATAAAGTATGTTGTCATGGATCCTCTAACATGTTGAGCTTGCCTTTCCCCCTCATGCTAGGCAAATTCTCAGCACCAAGTAGAGATACTATTTGTGCTTCCAAATACCCTTAAACCAGTTTAGCCATGAGAGTCCACCATATCTACCTATGGATTGAGTAAGATCCTTCAAGTAAGTTGTCATCGGTGCAAAGCAATAAAAATTGCTCTAAATAAGTATGATTGATTGGTGTGGGAGAAATAAGCTTTGTACGATCTTGTGATATGGAAGAAATAAAAGTGACGGACTACATAATAAAGGTTCATATCACAAGGGGCAATATAAAGTGACGTTCTTTCGCATTGAGATTTTGTGCATCCAACTATAAAAGCGCATGACAACCTCTGCTTCCCTCTGTGAAGGGCCTATCTTTTATTATTATCCTCTACCTTATGCAAGAGTCACGGTGATCTTCACCTTTCCTTTTTCATTTTATCCTTTGGCAAGCCCAGCAAGTTGGAAAGAACATGATAAATATATCTAATTGGATGTTGGGGAGCATGAATTATTATTGTTGACATTACCCTTGAGGTAAAAGGTTGTGGGGCAAAACTATAAGCCCCTATCTTTCTCTGTGTCTATGAAGGACTAAGTGATAGTTGAGTATGTGGACTTGCTTTTAAGCTCTGACATAGGCTCTTTCCGACGTTATGATAAATTGCAATTGCTTCAATGACTGAGGTTATAATTTGTTGGTGCCCAATAAGGTTTCTGATTCATACCTTTGCATTGTGAAAAGATCATCACTTGAACATAAGTAATCATATGACAAAATCTATATATGTTGCCTTCATGTCCGTATTTTATTTTTATCGACGCCTCTACCTCTAAACATGAGGACATATTTATTGTTATCGGCTTTTCGCTTGAGGACAAACGAGGTCTAAGCTTGGGGGAGTTGATACGTCCATTTTGCATCATGCTTTTATATCGATATTTATCGCATTATGGGCTATTATTTCACATTATGTTACAATACTTATGGCTATTCTCTCTTATTTTACAAGGTTTACATGAAGAGGGAGAATGCCGGCAGCTGGAATTCTGGGATGGAAAAGGAGCAAATATTGGAGACCTATTCTGTGCAACTCCAAAAGTCCTGAAACTCCTCGGAATATCTTAAAATAAATAAAGAAAAATCGTCGCCAAAGATGAAGGCCAGGGGGACCACACCCTGCTCACGAGGGTGGGGGGCACGCCCCCTACCTCGTGGGCCCCCTGGTGGCTCTCCGACGCCCATCTTCTCCTATATGAAGTCTTTCGATGAGAAAAAAACATTAAGCAACCTTTCGGGACGAAACTCCACCGCCACAAGGCGGAACCTTGGCGGAACCAATCGAGGGCTCCGACAGAGCTGTTCTGCCAGGGACACTTCCCTCCGGGAGGGGGAAATCATCGCCATCAGCATCATCAACGCTCCTTCCATCGGGAGAGGGCAATCTCCATCAACATCTTCACCAGCACCATCTCATCTCCAAATCCTAGTTCATCTCTTGTATCCAATTCTTGTCTCCAAGTCCGGGATTGGTGCTAGTAGGTTGCTAGTAGTGTTGATTACTCCTTGTAGTTGATGCTAGTTGGTTTATTTGGTGGAAGATCATATGTTCAGATCCTTCATGCATATTATTATCCCTCTGATTATGAACATGAATATGCTTTGTGAGTAGTTACGTTTGTTCCTGAAGACAAGGGAGAAGTCTTGTTATTAGTAGTCATGTGAATTTGGTATTCGTTCGATATTTTGATGAGATGTATGTTGTCTAGCCTCTAGTGGTGTTATGTGAACGTCGACTACATAACACTTCACCATTATTTGGGCCTATAGGAAGGCATTGGGAAGTAATAAGTAGATGATGGGTTGCTAGAGTGATGTAAGCTTAAACCCTAGTTTATGCGTTGCTTCGTAAGGGGCTGATTTGGATCCATATGTTTCATGCTATGGTTAGGTTTACCTTAATACTTTTGTTGTAGTTGCGGATGCTTGCAATAGAGGTTAATCATAAGTTGGATGCTTGTTCAAGTAAGAACAACACCCAAGCACTGGTCCACCCACATATCAAATTATCAAAGTACCAAACGCGAATCATATGAACATGATGAAAACTAGCTTGACGATATTCCCATGTGTCCTCGGGAGCACTTTTCCTATTATAAGAGTTTGTCCAGGCTTGTCCTTTGCTACAAAAAGGATTGGGCCACCTTGCTGCACTTTATTTACTCTTGTTACTTGTTGCTCGTTACAATTTATCTTATCACAAAACTATCTGTTACCACTTATTTCAGTACTTGCAGAGAATACCTTGCTGAAAACCGCTTATCATTTCCTTCTGCTCCTCGTTGGGTTCGACACTCTTACTTATTGAAAGGACTACAATAGATGCCCTATACTTGTGGGTCATCACAGTTCTAACTCCTCTTCCTGAACCAGGGCTAGGCAAACTGCTGTATCAATGCTTTTAGGAGTGCAATCCGGATGTTGGATTTAAGACCGTTGACAAACCTATTCACCAGAAATGTCTCATCGTAACCCTGGTTATGAGTAAGCACCCGATGCATTAATTCCTGGAACCTGGTGTGAAATTCAGTGACTGTACCTGTCTGTTTCAGTTTGAAAAGCTGCTCCAGCTGCTATTCATATTTGTTCACATAAAATTTGGCAAAAACAGCTAACACTAAATCCGACCAAATGGTTAGACGATATAGTGATTCATTACTCTGTAGACAAGATTTGGCAATGCCCTGGATGTGCAGAGTGGCAAAACTGGCCCAGTTTTAAGGTACATCAAACATATGAAATTACTTTTCACAATAGTCCTTCCACCATTTCGGATCTTCTCCATTGAAACGAGGGAAATCCGTGCGCGACATCTTATCTTAACCAAATCGATGTGGTGGCGGACGGCCACTTTCTTCATCCTCAGTACCATTTCCAGACAAAGCAAAGGAAATAGGGGAACGAACTGGACGCCGCTCACCTTGACTTGGGTGATGATCCTGAACATGGACTGTCCAAGTAGCAGCTCCAGGGTGTTCCGATGACGCACCTGGCGCCGGTGCGCACGGATGATTGATACGTCTCCAACGTATCTAGTTTTCCAAACACTTTTGCCCTTGTTTTGGACTCTAACTTGCGTGATTTGAATGAAACTAACCCGGACTGACGCTGTTTTCAGCAGAACTACCATGATGTTGTTTTATGTGTAGAAAAGAAAAGTTCTCGGAATGACCTGGAAATCAACGGAGGCACTTTTTGGAATTTATAATAATTATTGGGCGAAAGAAATACACCAGGGGGCCGGGGCCTGTCCACGAGACAGGCGCCCCCTAGGGCGCGCCCCTATCTCGTGGGCCCCTGGACCTCGTCCGACCTCAACTCCAACTCCATATATTCCGTCTCGGGGAGAAAAAAATCAGAGAGAAAGTTTCATCGCGTTTCACGACACGGAGCCACCGCCAAGCCCTAATCTCTCTCGGGAGGGCTGATCCGGAGTCCATTTGGGGCTCCGGAGAGGGGGATTCGTCGCCGTTGTCATCATCAACCATCCTCTATCACAAATTTCATGATGCTCACCGCCGTGCGTGAGTAATTCCATCTTAGGCTTGCTGGAAGGTGATGGGTTGGATGTGATTCACCATGTAATCAAGTTAGTTTTGTTAGGGTCAGATCCCTAGTGTCCACTATGTTCTGAAATTGATGTTGCTATGACTTTGCTATGCTTAATGCTTGTCACTAGGGCCCGAGTGCCATGATTTCAGATCTGAACCTATTATGTTTTCATGAATATATGTGTGTTCTTGATCCTATCTTGCAAGTCTATAGTCACCTATTATGTGTTATGATCCGACAACCCGAAGTGACAATAATCGGGATACTTCTCGGTGATGACCGTAGTTTGAGGAGTTCATGTATTCACTATGTGTTAATGCTTTGTTCCGGTTCTCTACTAAAAGGAGGCCTTAATATCCCTTAGTTTCCGTAAGGACCCCGCTGCCACGGGAGGGTAGGACAAAAGATGTCATACAAGTTCTTTTCCATAAGCACGTATGACTATTTACGGAATACATGCCTACATTACATTGATGAATTGGAGCTAGTTCTATATCACCCTATGTTATAGCTATTACATGAGGAATTGCATCCGGCATAATTATCCATCACTGATCCGGTACCTACGAGCTTTTCACGTATTTTTCTTCGCTTGTTTACTTTTCCGTTGCTGCTGTTACAACTACTACAAAACCCAAAAACATTTATCTTTACTTTTTCTACCGTTACTATTATTATCATACCGCTTTTGCTACTAAATACTTTGCTGCAGATACTAAGTTATCCAGGTGTGGTTGAATTGACAACTCAACTGCTAATACTCAAGAATATTCTTTGGCTCCCCTTGTGTCGAATCAATAAATTTGGGTTGAATACTCTACCCTCGAAAGCTGTTGCGATCCCCTATACTTGTGGGTTATCAAGACTAATTTCTGGCTCCGTTGCCGAGGAGCATAGCTCTATTCTCTGACTCACTTGGGATTTATATCTGTTGATCACTATGAAGAACTTGAAAGACGACCGAACTACTATTTTGCCCTCAACTACGAGGGGAGGTAAGGAACTGCCATCTAGCTCTGCACTAGATTCTTCGTCTGTTATTAGTAATCTTGCGACACCTAAACCTGCTACTGCTATGAGTTCTGACATGTCGCATGTTATTGATGATGCCACTTCTGCTATGCATGATGAAATTACTTCTGTGCGTGATACTACTTTGCCATTAGGTGAATTTCTAGATGAACAACTTGCTAGAGTTAGAGGGGATGAAATTATCAAGATCCTATTACCGATGATAGTGATGATGAAGGTTCCCCAATGATTATGTTTTACCTGTTGTTCCTAAGGGTTATGTTATGAATTAAAAAGTTGCTCTTGAAATCCTTGCTTGCAATGATAGAAATGATCTTAAGAAATTATTAGCTAAATGGAAGCAGCAGTCTCTTAATGCTAGAATGAAACCTGACCCTGCTTGTGCTACTTCACCTATTTGTGTTACTGATAAGGATTATGAATTCTCTGTTGATCCTGATATTATTACTTTAGTTGAATCTGATCCTTTTTATGGCCTTGAATCTGAAACTGTTGTGGCACATCTTACCAAGTTGAATGATATAGCCACCTTATTTACTCATGATGAGAAGTATCGCTATTTATATATCCTTAAGATATTTCCGTTCTCATTAAAGGGTGATGCTAAAACTTGGTATAATTCTCTTGCTCCTGGTTGTGTGCGTAGTCCCCAGGATATGATTTATTACTTCTATGCTAAATATTTCCCTGCTCATAAGAAACAAGCTGCCTTGCGGGAAATATATAATTTTGTGCAAATCAAAGAAGAGAGTCTCCCACAAGCTTGGGGGAGGCTTCTCGATTATAATGCTTTGCCTGATCATCCTCTTAAGAAACATGAAATACTTGATATATTTTATAATGGACTAACCGATGCTTCCAAGGACCACTTGGATAGTTGTGCTGGTTGTGTTTTCAGGGAAAGAACAGCCGACGAAGCTGAAATATTATTGAATAATATGCTGACTAATGAAAATAATTGGACTCTTCCCGAGCCAGTTCCTGAAGTAATTCCTGAACCAATTGAGCCAACTCCCGAGCCTATTCCTAAACCCACTCCGAAGAAGAGAGGTGTTTTATTTCTCAATCTGAAGATATGCAAGAGGCAAAGAAATCAATGAAAGAAAAAGGTATTAAAGCTGAAGATGTTAAGAATTTACCTCCTATTGAAGAAATACATGGTCTTAATTTACACTTTGAAGAACCGCATTGTCCTGATAACCCGACACAGGTAGTAAAGGTAAATTCTCTCTATAGATATGATAAAGTTGAAATACCCTCTACTAAATTTCATAGCCCATGCTTAGATGAATTTTATGACTTTACGGCTAAGAAAGAAAGTTTTAATGCTTATGTTGGTAGAGAGTTAAAGAATAATGCTTTCGAAATAGGACGCGTAGGTGACAATCTGGCTAGAGTTAAGATGAACTTCACCGCGTTAGCAAATATGCTTCTATGGTTGCTACTCAAGCTGAGCAAGTACTTAAAGCTCAAAATGATTTTCTTGATGAATTAAATAATAAAAATGACTTTGCTGTTAGAGTGGCTACTAGAACTGGTAGAATGACTCAGGAACCTTTGTATCCTGAAGGCCACTCGAAGAGAATCGAGCAAGATTCTCAGAGAAATAATTTAGAGGCACCTAGTTCTTCTAAAAAGAAGAAGAAGAAAAAGCAATGTAACTCTGCATGCTTCTAGTGAACCTCTGTAGACACACACGAGAATCCCAATAATATTTCTATTTACGATCTTTGAAACTCAATCAGGTGATGAACATGAACCTAGTGATAATGTTAATGATAATGTTCATGTTGATGCTCAACCTAGCAAAGACAATGATGTGGGATTGAACTCTTTGTTGATCTTGATAACCCACAATCAAAGAATCAACAGCGTTATGATAAGAGAGATTTTGTTGCTAGGAAGCACGGTAAAGAAAGAGAACCATGGGTTCAGAAACCCATGCCCTTTCCTCCTAAACCGTCCATGTCAAAGGATGATGAGGATTTTGAGCGCTTTGCTGAAATGATTATACCTATTTTCTTACGTATGCGCTGAACTGATATGCTTAAAGTAAATCTGTATGCTAAGTATATGAAGGATATCATCACAAATAAAATAAAGATACCGGAAGCTGAAATTTCCACCATGCTTGCTAATTACACTTTTAAGGGTGGAATACCAAAGAAACTTGGAGATCCGGGTGTACCAACTATACCATGCTCTATTAAAAGAAACTATGTCAGAACTGCTTTATGTGATCTTGGAGCAGGTGTTAGTGTTATGCCTCTCTCTTTATATCGTAGACTTGAATTGAATAAGTTGACACATACTGGAATATCTTTGCAAATGGCTGATAAATCAACTGCTATACCTGTCGGTATTTGTGAGGATGTGCCTGTTGTGGTTGCAAATGTCACTATTTTAACGGACTTTGTTATTCTTGATATTCCCGAGGACGATAGTATGTCTATGAAGGAAATATGCCCTAGAGGCAATAATAAAGTTATTATTTATTTCCTTATATCATGATAAAGGTTTATTATTCATGCTAGAATTGTATTAACCGGAAACATAATACATATGTGAATATATAGACAAACAGTATGTCACTAGTATGCCTCTACTTGACTAGCTTGTTAATCAAAGATGGTTATGTTTCCTAACCATGAACAAGGAGTTGTTATTTGATTAACAAGGTCACATCATTAGTAGAATGATCTGATTGACATGACCCATTCCGTTAGCTTAACACTTGATCGTTTAGTATGTTAATGCTTTCTTCATGACCCATACATGTTCTGTAACTATGAGATTATGCAACTCCTGTTTACGGAGGAACACTTTGGTGCTACCAAACGTCCACAACGTAATCGGGTGATTATAAAGGAGTACTACAGGTGTCTCCAAAGGTACTTGTTGGGTTGGCGTATTTCGAGATTAGGTTTTGTCACTCCGATTGTCGGAGAGGTATCTCTAGGCCTTCTCGGTGATACACATCACTTAAGCCTTGCAAGCATTACAACTAATGAGTTAGTTGTGAGATGATGTATTACGGAACGAGTAAAGAGACTTACGGTAACTAGATTGAACTAGGTATTGGATACCGACGATCGAATCTCGGGTAAGTAACATACCGATGACAAAGGGAACAACGTATGTCGTTATGCGGTTTGACCGATAAAGATCTTCGTAGAATATGTAGGAACCAATATGGGCATCCAGGTTCTGCTATTGGTTATTGACCGAGAATGGTTCTAGGTCATGTCTACATAGTTCTCGAACCCGTAGGGTCCGCACGCTTAACGTTACGATGACAGTTCATAATGAGTTTATAAGTATTGATGCACGAAGGTTGTTCGAGTCCCGGATGTGATCACGGACATGACGAGGAGTCTCGAAATGGTCGAGACATAAAGATTGATATATTGGAAGCCTATGTTTGGACTTGGAAGGGTTCCGAGTGAAATCGAATTTAATGAGTACCGGGAGGTTACCGGAACCCCCCGGGAACTACATGGGCCATAGTGGGCCTTAGTGGAAAGGAGAGAGGGCCAGCCCTAGGTGGCCGCGCGCCCCCCCCCCGTCCCCTAGTCCTATTAGGACGAGGAAAGGTGGGCCGGCCCCCCGCGCTCTCTTTCCCCCGCCGGGCATCCTAATCCAACTAGGATTGGAGGGGGAGTCCGACTCCCGGAGGGAGTAGGTCGCCTTGGTGCGCCTCCCCTTGGGCCGCCACCTCCCCTTGGCTCCTTTATATCACGGGGGCAGGGGCACCCAGACACACAAGTTGATCTACGGATCTTTCCTTAGCCGTGTGCGGTGCCCCCTCCACCATATTCCACTTCGGTCATATCGTCGTAGAGCTTAGGCGAAGCCCTGCGCGGAGAAGTCATATCGTCGCAGTGCTTAGGCGAAGCCCTGCGTCGGTGGAGCATCAACATCGTCATCACGCCCGTCGTCTTGACGGAACTCATCCCGACACTTTCTTTGGATCGGAGTCCGGGATCGTCATCGAGCTGAGCGTGTGCGTAACTCGGAGGTGCCGTCGTTCGGTGCTTGGATCGGTCGGATCGTGAAGACGTCGACTACATCAACCGCGTTGTTATAACGCCTTCGCTTTCGGTCTCACGAGGGTACGTGGACGGACACTCTTCCCTCTCGTTGCTATGCCATCACCATGGTCTTGCGTGATCGTAGGAAAATTTTGAAATTACTACGTTTCCCAAAAGTGGCATCCGAGCCTGGTTTTATGCGTTGATGTCATATGCACAAGTAGAACACAAGTGAGTTGTGGACGATACAAGTCATACTGCCTACCAGCATGTCATACTTTGGTTCAGCGGTATTGTTGGACGAGACGATCCGGACCAACATTACGCGTGCTCTTCTGCGAGACCGGTTCCCTCGGCGTGCTTTGCACATAGATGGCTTGCGGAAGACTGTCTCTCCAACTTTAGTTGAACCGAGTGTGCTACGCCCGGTCCTTGAGAAGGTTAAACGGAGTCTATTTGACAAACTATCGTTGTGGTTTTGATGCGTAGGTAAGAACGGTTCTTGCTCAGCCCGTAGCAGCCACGTAAAACTTGCAACAACAAAGTAGAGGACGTCTAACTTGTTTTTGCAGGGCATGTTGTGATGTGATATGGTCAAGACGTGATGCTATATTTTATTGTATGAGATGATCATGTTTTGTAACCGAGTTATCGGCAATGGCAGGAGCCATATGGTTGTCGCTTTATTGTATGAAATGCAACGCCATGTAATTGCTTTACTTTATCACTAAGCGGTAGCGATAGTCGTGGAAGCAATAGTTGGCGAGGCGACAAAGATGCTACGATGGAGATCAAGGTGTCGCGCGGTGACGATGGTGATCATGACGGTGCTTGGCGATGGAGATCACAAGCACAAGATGATGATGACCATATCATATCACTTATATTGATTGCATGTGATGTTTATCCTTTATGCATCTTATCTTGCTTTGTTTGACGGTAGCATTATAAGATGATCTCTCACTAAAATTATCAAGAAGTGTTCTCCTGAGTATGCACCGTTGCCAAAGTTCGTAGTACCCGGACACCACGTGATGATCGGGTGTGATAAGTTCTACGTCCATCTACAACGGGTGCAAAACAGTTGCACACGGAATACTCGAGTTAAACTTGACGAGCCTAGCATATAACAGATATGGCCTCGGAACACGGAGACCGAAAGGTCGAGCGTGAATCATATAGTAGATATGATCAACATAGTGATGTTCACCGTTGAAACTACTCCGTCTCACGTGATGATCGGACCCGGTTTAGTTGATATGGATCACGTGATCACTTAGATGACTAGAGAGATGTCCGTCTAAGTGGGAGTTTTTAATATGATTAATTGAACTTAAATTTATCATGAACTTAGTACTGATAGTATTTTGCTTGTCTATGTTTCTTTGTAGATAGATGGCTCGTCTTTGTTGTTCCGTTGAATTTTAATGCGTTCCTTGAGAAAGCAAAGTTGAAAGATGATGGTAGCAATTACACGGACTGGGTCCGTAATTTGAGGATTATCCTCATTGCTGCACGTAAAAATTACGCCTGGAAGCACCGCTGGGTGACAGAACTGCTGCGAGATGCTTTGAGCCGAGAAGTTATGAGCGTCTGGCAAAGCGAGCTGATGACTACTCTATAGTTCGGTGTGCCATGCTTTACGGCTTAGAACCGGGTCTTCAACGACGTTTTGAGCGTCATGGAGCATATGAGATGTTCCAGGAGTTGAAGTTAATATTTCAAGCAAATGCCCGGATTGAGAGATATGAAGTCTCCAATAAGTTCTATAGCTGCAAGATGGAGGAGAATAGTTACGTCGGTGAGCACATACTCAAAATGTCCGGGTATAACAATCACTTAATTCAGCTGGGAGTTAATCTTCCGGATGATAGTGTCATGTGACAGAATTCTCCAATCATCGCCACCAAGCTACAAGAGCTTCGTGATGAACTATAATATGCAAGGGATGACTAAGACAATTCACGAGCTCTTCGCGATGCTAAAAGCTGTGGAGGTAGAAATCAAGAAAGAGCATCAAGTGTTGATGGTCAACAAGACCACTAGTTTCAAGAAAAGGGCAAAGGGAAGAAGAAGGAAACTTCAAAAGGAACAGCAAGAAAGTTGCTGATCAAGAGAAGAAACCCAAGTCTGGACCTAAGCCCGAAATCGAAGTGTTTTACCGCAAGCAGACCGGACCTTTGGAAGCGGAACTGCCCCAAGTATTTGGCGGATAAAAAGGATGGCAAGGTGAACAAAGGTATATGTGATATACATGTTATTGATGTGTACCTTACTAGAGCTCGTAGTAGCACCTGGTATTTGATACTTGGTTACATTGCTAATATTTGCAACTTCGAAACAGGGACTCTACGGAATAGACGAGCAATCGCAAAGGACGAGGTGACGATCTTGGCGTAGGAAATGGTTCCAAAGTCAATGTGATCGCGGTCGGCACGCTACCTCTACATCTACCTTCGGGATTAGTTTTAGACCTAAATAATTGTTATTTGGTGCCGGCGTTGAGCATGAACATTATATCTGGATCTTGTTTAATGCGAGACGGTTATTCATTTAAATCGAGAGAATAATGGTTGTTCTATTTATATGAGTAATATCTTTTATGGTCATGCACCCTTGAAGAATGGTCTATTCTTATTGAATCTCGACAGTAGTGATACACATATTCATAATGTTGAAGCCAAAAGATGCAGAGTTGATAATGATAGTGCAACTTATTTGTGGCACTGCCGTTTAGGTCATATCGGTGTAAAACGCATGAAGAAACTCCATACTGATGGGCTTCGAATCACTTGATTATGAATCACTTGGTACTTGCGAACCATGCCTCATGGGCAAGATGACCAAAACGCCGTTCTCCGGAACTATGGAGCGAGCAACTGATTTATTGGAAATCATACATACTGATGTTTGTGGTCCAATGAATGTTGAGGCACGCGGCGGGTATCGTTATTTTCTCACCTTCACAGATGATTTGAGCAGATATGGGTATATCTACTTAATGAAACACAAATCTGAAACATTTGAAAAGTTCAAAGAATTTCAGAGTGAAGTAGAAAATCATCGTAACAAGAAAATAAAGTTTCTACGATCTGATCGTGGAGGAGAATATTTGAGTTACGAGTTTGGTTTACATTTGAAACAATGTGGAATAGTTTTCAAGAATCACGCCACCGGAACACCACAGAGAAATGGTGTGTCCGAGCGTCGTAATCGTACTTTCTTTGGATATGGTGCGATCTATGATGTCTATTTCCGATTTACCGCTATCGTTTTGGGGTTATGCTTTAGAGACGGCCGCATTCACGTTAAATAGGACACCGTCAAAATCCGTTGAGACGACGCCTTATGAACTGTGGTTTGGCAAGAAACCAAAGTTGTCGTTTCTTAAAGTTTGGGGCTGCGATGCTTATGTAAAGAAACTTCAACCGGATAAGCTCGAACCCAAATCGGAAAAATGTGTCTTCATAGGATACCCAAAGGAGACTATTGGGTACACCTTCTATCACAGATCTGAAGGCAAGATTTTCGTTGCTAAATTCGGATCCTTTCTAGAGAAAGAGTTTCTCTCGAAAGAAGTGAGTGGGAGGAAAGTAGAACTTGATGAGATAATCGTATCTGCTCCCTTATTGGAAAGTAGTTCATCACAAGAAATGGTTCCTGTGACAACTACACCAATTAGTGAAGAAACTAATGATGATGATCATGAAGCTTGGATCAAGTTACTACTGAACCTCGTGGAGGTCAACCAGAATAAAATACGCACGCAGTGGTACGGCAATCCTATTCTGGAAGTCATGTTACTTGACCATGGCGAACCTACAAACTATGAAGAAGCGATGGTGAGCCCAGATTCCGCGAAATGGCTGGAAGCCATGAAATCTGAGATGGGATCCATGTATGAGAACAAAGTATGGACTTTGGTTGACTTGCCCGATGATCGGCAAGCCATTGAAAATAAATGGATCTTTAAGAAGAAGACTGACGCTGATGGTAATATAACCGTCTACAAAGCTCGACTTGTTGCGTAAAGGTTTTCGACAAGTTCAAGGGGTTGACTACGATGAGACTTTCTCACCCGTAGCGATGCTTAAGTCTGTCCGAATCATGTTAGCAATTGCCGCATTTTATGATTATGAAATTTGGCAAATGGATGTAAAAACTGCATTCTTGAATGGATTTCTAGAAGAAGAGTTGTATATGATGCAACCAGAAGGTTTTGTCGATCCAAAAGGTGCTAACAAAGTGTGCAAGCTCCAACGATCAATTTATGGTGCCGTGCAAGCCTCTCGGAGTTGGAATAAACGCTTTGATAGTGTGATCAAAGCATATGGGTTTACAGGACTTTTGGAGAAGCCTGTATTTACAAGAAAGTGAGTGGGAGCTCTGTAGCATTTACGATATTATATGTGGGCGACATATTATTAATTGGAAATGATATAGAATTTCTGGATAGCATAAAAGGATACTTGAATAAAAGTTTTTCAATGAAAGACCTCGGTGAAGCTGCTTACATATTGGGCATCAAGATCTATAGAGATAGATCAAGACGCTTAATTGGACTTTCACAAAGCACATACCTTGATAAAATTTTGAAAAAGTTCAAAATGGATCAGGCAAAGAAAGGTTTTTTGCCTGTGTTGCAAGGTGTAAGATTGAGTCAGACTCAATGCCCGACCACAGCAGAAGATAGAGAGAAAATGAAAGATGTTCCCTATGCTTCAGCCATAGGCTCTATCATGTATGCAATGCTGTGTACCAGACCTGACGTATGCTTAGCTGTAAGCTTGGCAGGAAGGTACCAAAGTAATCCAGGAATGGATCATTGGACAGCGGTCAAGAACATCCTGAAATACCTGAAAAGGACTAAGGATATGTTTCTCGTATATGGAGGTGACAAAGAGCTAGTCGTAAATGGTTACGTCGATGCAAGCTTTGACACTGATCCGGACGATTCTAAATCGCAAACCCGATACGTGTTTTTGTTAAACAGTTGAGCTGGGTTGGTGCAGTTCTAAACAAAGCGTCGTGGCGAGGATCTACATGTGAAGCGGAGTACATAGCTGCTTCGGAAGCAGCAAATGAAGGAGTCTGGATGAAAGAGTTCATTTCCGATCTAGGTGTTGTACCTAGTGCATCGGGACCGATGAAGATCTTCTGTGACAATACTGGTGCAATTGCCTTGGCAAAGGAATCCAGATTTCACAAGAGGACCAAGCACATCAAGAGACGCTTCAATTCCATTCGGGACCAAGTCCAAGTGGGAGACATAGAGATTTGCAAAATACATACGGATCTGAATGTTGCAGACCCGTTAACTAAGCCTCTTCCACGAGCAAAACATGATCAGCACCAAGACTCCATGGGTGTAAGGATCATTACTTTGTAATCTAGATTATTGACTCTAGTGCAAGTGGGAGACTGAAGGAAATATGCCCTAGAGGCAATAATAAAGTTATTATTTATTTCCTTATATCATGATAAAGGTTTATTATTCATGCTAGAATTGTATTAACCGGAAACATAATACATATGTGAATATATAGACAAACAGTATGTCACTAGTATGCCTCTACTTGACTAGCTTGTTAATCAAAGATGGTTATGTTTCCTAACCATGAACAAGGAGTTGTTATTTGATTAACAAGGTCACATCATTAGTAGAATGATCTGATTGACATGACCCATTCCGTTAGCTTAACACTTGATCGTTTAGTATGTTAATGCTTTCTTCATGACCCATACATGTTCACTGTAACTATGAGATTATGCAACTCCCGTTACCGGAGGAACACTTTGGTGCTACCAAACGTCACAACGTAATCGGGTGATTATAAAGGAGTACTACAGGTGTCTCCAAAGGTACTTGTTGGGTTGGCGTATTTCGAGATTAGGTTTTGTCACTCCGATTGTCGGAGAGGTATCTCTAGGCCTTCTCGGTGATACACATCACTTAAGCCTTGCAAGCATTACAACTAATGAGTTAGTTGTGAGATGATGTATTACGGAACGAGTAAAGAGACTTACGGTAACGAGATTGAACTAGGTATTGGATACCGACGATCGAATCTCGGGTAAGTAACATACCGATGACAAAGGGAACAACGTATGTCGTTATGCGGTTTGACCGATAAAGATCTTCGTAGAATATGTAGGAACCAATATGGGCATCCAGGTTCCGCTATTGGTTATTGACCGAGAATGGTTCTAGGTCATGTCTACATAGTTCTCGAACCCGTAGGGTCCGCACGCTAACGCTTCGATGACAGTTCATAATGAGTTTATAAGTATTGATGCACGAAGGTTGTTGAGTCCCGGATGTGATCACGGACATGACGAGGAGTCTCGAAATGGTCGAGACATAAAGATTGATATATTGGAAGCCTATGTTTGGACTTGGAAGGGTTCCGAGTGAAATCGAGAATTCTGCGAGTAGGGAGGTTACGGAACCCCCGGAACTACATGGGCCATAGTGGGCCTTAGTGGAAAGGAGAGAGGGCCAGCCCTAGGTGGTCGCGCCCCCCTTCCCCTAGTCCTATTAGGACTAGGAAAAGTGGGCCGCCCCTCTCTCTCTCTTTCCTCCGGAATCCTAATCCAACTAGGATTGGAGGGGAGTCCTACTCCCGGAGGAGTAGGACTCCCTGGTCTTGCGCCTCCCCCTTGGGCCGCCACCTCCCCTTGGCTCCTTTATATCACGGGGCAGGGGGCACCCCAGACACACAAGTTGATCTACGGATCTTTCCTTGGCGTGTCTGGTGCCCCTCCACCATATTCCACTTCGTCATATCGTCGTGAGAGCTTAGGCGAAGCCCTGCCGGAGAAGTCATATCGTCGCAGTGCTTAGGAGAAGCCCTGCGTCGGTGGAGCATCAACATCGTCATCACGCCCGTCGTCTTGTGGAACTCATCCCGACACTTTGCTTTGGATGAGTCCGGGATCGTCATCGAAATGAGCGTGTGCGTAACTGGGAGGTGCCGTCGTTCGGTGCTTGGATCGGTCGGATCGTGAAGACGTACGACTACATCAACCGTGTTGTTATAACGCTTCCGCTTTCGGTCTACGAGGGTACGTGGACGGACACTCTTCCCTCTCGTTGCTATGCCATCACCATGGTCTTGCGTGATCGTAGGAAAATTTTGAAATTACTACGTTTCCCAACAGTCTATTATCCTTGGTAGACCTTTTCTTAATACTGCAGGGGCTGTTACTAATTGCAACAAAGGCAATGTCAATTTTCATGTTAATGGTAGTGAGCATACGGTACACTTTCCGAGGAAACAATCTCAAGTTCATAGCATCAATTCAATTGGAAAAGTTCCAACTATCATGTTTGGAGGTTTTGAATTTACTCTCCCCACTGTCAAGAAAAAGTATGATATTATTATTGTGGGGGATTTTCATATCCCCGTTGAGGTAACTTAGTGTTATTCGAAATTTCTCCGTTTCCGTGTTATTCGGAATGAGTTCATTAACAAGACTTGATCAACCTTGTTAGTGGGTTCATTTCGATGATCACGAGATGGGTGAAACTAGAAGGCACAACCTTCTGTACCCTCCTTTTACTTTCTGTTATTTAGAATAAATAAAGAAAAAATAGTATTATCCGTCTGTTTTCTGAATTATCCGTGCATTAAAAAAATAGTCCAAAAATAAAAGTGCTCCAAATGCCCTGCAAATCTAGTATGATTTTTTCTGGAATATTTGAGGATTTTAGGCACTAAAAACACTGCAGGAGGGCCAAGCACCAGGCCACGAGAGAGGAGGGCGCCGCCCCTATAGGGCGCGCCCCCTGTCTCGTGGGCCCCTGGTGGCCCCCCTCCACTTATTACATCACCCACACACCTCATCTTCTACCCAAAAAAATCCCTATCTAGCTCAAGCACGAGTTCTAGCTCTTCTTGCTGCGATTTTCGATCTCCTTGCTCAAAGCTCCATTCACAAAACTCCTTTGGGAGATTGTTCCTTGGTATGTAACTCCTCCATTGGTCCAATTAGTTTTTTTTTCTAGTGCTTTATTCATTGCAAATTTTTGCTGCATAGGTGACCATGTTCTTGTGCTTGCATGTTAAATTTTTGAGGTCCCGAGCAATTCCAATGCATGATATAGGCTCTAGGCACTTGTAGGAGTAGTTGTTATCAATCTTGTTTAGTTTTATGCACTTTTATTTTGAAGTTCCTAAATTTCAGAATTTTCAGAAAATGTTAAGGAGGCTCTTTAAAGGCTCTTCTAGCCAAAGCTCTAAGGAAAAACAAGACAAAGAGAAGGAAAAACCCAAGTATAATCTTCCTCGCTTAGCGGAAGTATGGTCGTGTCAATGGCCATGCGAAGATTTCTTGAAAGAAGCGGAATTCATGAAGATTTTTATGTTTTAGTCGAGACTGCAGGCCTCACCGGGTTCATCAACGACCGAATCGATCAGTATCTCTTGCTCACCAATACTTTCGTGCAAAACTTTTATTATTATCCTAAGAAGTCACCGCCTGCAGTATCATTTCATTTATATGATGAATTCAAAGAAATGTCTTTACGTCATTTTTGCGTGGTATGTAGGATACCTTATGAGGGAGAATTAGAGGAACCCCATCGTGAAGATGTGGATGGCTTTGTTAAAACTATTGCTGTGGAAGAGCCAACGAAGGGCTCTGAGGCAAAAGTCTCTAGCATACACTTTCCTGTTTTATGCTACTTTGCCATATTTGCTAGTAGATGCTTGATTGGCCGTGGAAATAGTGGAAATTTGAGCGTTTCAGATATTATTATTCTTCAACATGCTTTGCTGGGAGACAACACTTTTAGTATGGGTGCCGTCGTCGCTAAATGGCTAGCCCTGAATCGTACAAAAGGCCCCATATATGGAGGTATCTATGCTGCACGTCTTGCTGAACATTTTCAGATACCCATTAGGCACTATGAGGAGGATGAGATAAAATTGCATCCTCACATCTTAGATTACAAGAGCATGGTAGCACACAAGTTTATTGTTGATAATGAAGATAAGATGCTCTTGTATAAACTTAGATTTAATAAGAAGCACATTGAGATACTTTTCCTGCGCCTTTGTTGTTTGATTTGCTTGCAGATAATTTTCTTGTCACAACGGAAGCGATGAGCAATCATCAAGCTCAAGATTTTACTCCAGAACCAAAACCTGAACCGGAACCTGAGCTGGATCCTTATCGTGCATCATCTGTCCAGTGGGATCCGGAGATGACCAGCCAGTGGTATCCTGATTACACCTCCCACTACACCGGGGAGAGTAGCATCGGTCCTTGGTACTAGACCAACTTAGGCCAAAAGCCTAAGCTTGGGGGAGTACGTATTTCTCACCGACTTTACATTCATGTTCACACACTAGTCGTCGGTGCTCATACTCTTTCATTGTATTATCCATGTTAGTTTAAATTTCTTTTTCTAGTTTTCTTCTTGTGTGTTTGATAAACCTTAAGAAAAACCAAAAAAAAATTAGTTAGCTTAATTTCCATGCTTGTAGTAGAATTAAAATGGAAACCCAAAAATATTTCTAGCTCTTCTTCTTACTTGTTGGGAGCTTTCCCGTGTAAATAGTTTTATTTTCTTTTCTTTCTTTTGGGGGTCGAGAAGACCATATTGAAAATGCTTAGTGGCTCTTATATGCATGAATGTTTATTTAACTTAGAGCCCATATTACTTGTCTTCGCTCTTGAGTTGAATGCTTGCAGATTCCAGCTTAGTCCAATGCACGTACACTCTTATTATTATACACATCGTTCGGTCGTGCGAGTGAAAGGCAATAATGATGATATATGATGAACTTATTGGGATGAGAAAAGCTGGTATGAACTCGACCTCTCTTGTTTTTGTAAATATGACGAGTTCATCATTCCTGATTCAGCAATTATGAAGTAAACATATTTGCAATGACATTTAGAGATTATAGTTACTTGTGCCATGCTTAATTAGCTTTGAGTTATAATGGTCTACCTTGAGTGCCAACATGCTATTAGAATGATTATGATGTGGTATGATGGGATGGTATCCTCCTTTGAATGAATTGAGTGACTAGACTTGGCACATGTTCACACATGTAGTTGAATCAAATCAACATAGCCTTCATGATATTTATGTTCATGGTAGATTATATCCTACTCATGCTTGTACTCGGTGTGAATTAATTTTAATGCATGTTTATTTAATCGTTGTCGCTCTCGATTAATCGCTTCCCGCCTTTTGCTAGCCTTCACTTGTACTAAGCGGAATACTGCTTGTGCATCCAAACTCCTTAAACCCCAAAGTTGTTCCATATGAGTCCACTATACCTTCCTATATGCGGTATCTACCTGCCGTTCCAAGTAAATTCGTATGTGCCAAACTCCAAACCTTCAAATGAAATTCTGTTTTGTATGCTCGAGCAGCTCATGTACAACTAGGGCTGCCTTTATCTTCCATGCTAGGTGGGTTATTCTTAAGAGGAGTGGACTCTGCTCCTCATTCACGAGAAAGGGCCGGTAATCGGGATGCCCAGTCCATGCTTTATGCAAACTAAATCAAAATAATTGCAAACAAAACTCCCCCTGGGACCCGTTGAATGTTGGAGGCACTCGTTGTTTCGAGCAAGCCATGGATTGATGCTTGTGGAGGAGGGGGAGTAGAAACCTTTACCATTCTGTTTGGGAACTGCCTATAATGCATATAGTATGGAAGATACAACCATCACATAGTTGTTATGTTGACAGCGAAAGTATGCCGCTCAAAATGTTATTTAATCTCTGTTTTAAATTCGAGCTCTGGCACCACTACAAATCCCTGCTTCCCTCTGAGAAGGGCCTATCTATTTACTTTTATGTTGAGTCATCATCCCTTCTTATTAAAAAGCACCCGCTGGAGAGCACACTGTCGTTTGCATTCATTACTATTGGTTTATATTGGGTATGACTTGACTGGATCTCTTTTACCATGAATTACAATGTTTAGTCAGTCCTTGATCTTTGAAGGAGCTCTGCATTTATGTTTTGCGGTCTCAGAAAGGGCTAGCGAGATACCATTTTACTATATCATGTTGTGATTATTTTGAGAAAGTGTTGTCATCCGAGTTTTATTATTATGGCTCGCTAGCTGATTATGTTATTGATATGAGTAATTCTGAGACCTATGTGTTATCGTGAGTATGGTTAGTTCATAATATTTGCTGAAACTTGAATGCTGGCTTTTCATGTTTACAACAACAAGAGCAACAGAGTTTGTAAACGTTTTTCTTTATCACTTTCAGATTATCAACTGAATTGCTTGAGGACAAGCAAAGGTTTAAGCTTGGGGGAGTTGATACGTCTCCAACGTATCTACTTTTCCAAACACTTTTTCCCTTGTTTTGGACTCTAATTTGCATGATTTGAATGAAACTAACCCAGACTGACGCTGTTTTCAGCAGAACTACCATGATGTTGTTTTATGTGTAGAAAAGAAAAGTTCTCGGAATGACCTCGAAATCAACTAAGGCACTTTTTGGAATTTATAAGAATTATTTGGCGAAAGAAATCGCCAGGGCCCTGTGGCCTGTCCACGAGACAGGCGCCCCCAATCTCGTGGGCCCCTGGACCTCCTCCGACCTCAACTCCAACTCCATATATTCCGTCTCGGGGAGAAAAAATCAGAGAAAGTTTCATCGCGTTTCACGACACGGAGCCGCTGCCAAGCCTAATCTCTCGGGAGGCTGATCTGGAGTCCGTTCGGGGCTCGGAGAGAGAGGATTCGTCATGACGTCATCATCAACCATCCTCCATCAACAATTTCATGATGCTCACCGCCGTGCGTGAGTAATTCCATCGTAGGCTTGCTGGACGGTGATGGGTTGGATGAGATTAACCATGTAATCAAGTTAGTTTTGTTAGGGTTTGATCCCTAGTATCCACTATGTTCTGAGATTGATGTTGCGATGACTTTGCTATGCTTAATGCTTGTCACTAGGGCCCGAGTGCCATGATTTCAGATCCGAACCTATTATGTTTTCATGAATATATGTGTGTTCTTGATCCTATCTTGCAAGTTTATAGTCACCTATTATGTGGTATGATCCTACAACCCCAAGTGACAATAATCGGGATACTTCTCGGTGATGACCGTAGTTTGAGGATTTCATGTATTCACTATGTGTTAATGCTTTGTTCGGTTCTCTACTAAAAGGAGGCCTTAATATCCCTTAGTTTCCGTAAGGACCCGCTGCCACGGGAGGGTAGGACAAAAGATGTCATACAAGTTCTTTTCCATAAGCACGTATGACTATTTACGGAATACATGCCTACATTACATTGATGAATTGGAGCTAGTTCTATATCACCCTATGTTATAGCTATTGCATGAGGAATTGCATCGGGCATAATTATCCATCACTGATCCGGTGCCTACAAGCTTTTCACATATTGTTCTTCGCTTGTTTACTTTTCGCCAAATCACTGGGAATGGCTTCCCTCTTGGACCCTATTTTCGCCAAATCGTCAGCAGCTTGATTTTTCAGTCGGGGTACATGATGAAGCTCTAACCCCTCGAACTTCTTCTCTAGCTTCCTCACTGCATTGCAATAACCAGTCATGCCTGGACTTCTGACGTCCCACTCCTTCATCACTTGATTAACCACTAAATCTTAGTCGTCGTAGACCAGGAGGCGACGGACGCCGAGTGAAATGGCCATACGCAACCCATACAACAGTGTTTCGTATTCTGCTTCATTGTTGCAAGAATCAAAGTGAATTTGGAGCACATATCTGAGCTTATCTCCTCGGGGGGAAACCAACACTACCCCAAAGACACGTAACCATTCAGGCATCTTGGAACCGTTAAAGAACATGGTCCAAAGGTTCGAGTGAACTTGAGTCGGTAATTGCTGTTCGATCCACTCGGCGATGAAATCTGCTACTGCTTGGGACTTGATGACTTTCTTTGCCTCAAACTTGATATCAAGGGGAAGGAGTTCAATCGCCCATTTCGCCACTCGACCATTTGCATCTCTGTTGTGCAAAATCTCTGATAATGGGGCGTCACGATTTAATCGTAATGGAATGATCGAGAAGTAATGAGCAACCTTCTTATGATCATATAAATCCCATACACAAGCTTACGATCATGGGGGTATCTTTGCTTTGATGGGGTTAATACTTTAAAGATAATATACCGAGCCTTTGAACTTTGAAGGCCTTTCCTTCCTCTTCCCGCTCGACCGTAATTACTGTAGTGACGACTTGTCCTGTGGCTGCAATGTAAAGCAGCAATGGCTCCTTGCTGATTGGGGCAGCAAGCACCGGCTGGGTGGAGAGCAGAGCTTTGAGCTTTGCAAACGCTGCATCAGCTTCACGAGTCCACTCGAACTTGTCTGACTTCTTCATCAGTCGGTAAAGAGGCAATGCCTTTTCACCGAGGCGAGAGATGAATCGACTTAAAGCGGCCAAGCATCCAGTAAGCTTCTGGCCATCGTGCACATGCACAAGGCGTTTCATTCGGAGTATAGTGCCAACTTTTTCTGGGTTGGCGTCGATTCCTCGTTCGGAAACGAGAAAACCGAGTAACTTTCCGCCAGGAACTCCGAATGTGCACTTTGATGGATTAAGCTTGATATCATACCTCCTGAGATTGACAAATGTTTCAGCAAGGTCAGTCAACAGGTTGGAACCTTTCCGTGACTTGACCACAATGTCATCCATGTATGCTTCCACATTCCGACTGATTTGAGTGAGCAAACAGTTATGAATCATCCTCATGAACGTGGCTCCGGCATTCTTGAGGCCGAATGTCATGGTGACATAACAGAAGCACCCGAATGGAGTGATGAAAGCTGTTTTGATCTCATCGGGTACATACAGACGGATCTGATGGTACCCAGAATAGGCGTCTAAGAAAGACAACCGCTCACATCCCGGAGTCGAGTCGACTATTTGGTCGATGCGGGGGAGAGGAAAAATGCTCTTTCGGGCAGGCCCGATTGATATGTTTGAAGTCGATGCACATGCGAAGTGACTTGTCCTTCTTAGGGACCATGACAACATTGGCGAGCCACTCGGAGTGGTAAATCTCTCGGATAAACTCTGCTGCTAAGAGCCGAGCCACCTCCTCGCCAATGGCCTTTCTCTTACGGACGGTGGACCGTCGAAGATGTTCTTTGACAGGTTTAACTTTTGAGTCGACTTCAGAGCGATGCTCAGCCGATCCCACAGGAACACCCGGCATGTCAGCGGGCTTCCATGCGAAGATGTCCCAGTTCTCACGGAGGAACTGGATGAGCGCTTCTTCCTATTTGGAGTCGAGTGTTGTTGAGATGTGAGTCAGAGCAGCATTGGGATCAGTCGGATGAATATGAATCGGTTTTGTCTCCCCGGACGACTGAAATGCTGACTCCGTAGCGGGCTTCTTGGCTTGCAACAAATCACTCGGGTCTGCAGTTTTCTGGTACTCTTGCAGCTCTACCACTGCCATTTGAGCATCAGCGATCTTAGAGCCTTTCTGAAAACACTCTTCTACTTTCTTCCGATTGCCAGTGATAGAGATCACACCTTTGGGGCCTGGCATCTTCAGTTTGAGGTACACATAACATGGTCAAGCCATGGAACACGCATATACCGGCCTCCCCAGGATAGCGTGATAAGCGCTCTGGAAATCCACGACCTCAAAGGTCAACTTTTCCTTACGAAAATTCTTGTAGTCACCAAAAACCACATCGAGAGCAATTTGGCCGAGTGACTCAGCCTTCTTTCCAGGAATGACTCCATGGAAGCTCATGTTGCTGGTGCTGAGTCTGGACATCGGAATGCCCATCCCTTTCAACGTCTCTGCATACAATATGTTCAGGCCACTTCCACCATCCATCAAAACCTTAGTTAGTCGAGTGCCTTCAACGACTGGGTCGACCACCAACGCTTGCCTCCAAGGGGTGGCTATGTGTGTCGGGTGATCAGACTGGTCGAACGTGATGGCGGTCTGTGACCATTTCAGATAACTGGGTGTCGCCGGAGCGACCATATTCACTTCTCGGTTGATAACTTTCAATCGACTGTTGCTTTCAACGTCAGCAAAAATCATCAGAGTGGAATTGACCTGGGGGTATCCACCGTCACTATCTTCCTTGTCCTCAACTTTGTCCGACTCCTTCTCCTTGTCATTGGGCAGCTTCCCCTGGAATTGCTGAATCAAGAGCCGACACTGTCGAGTGGTATGCTTTGGGTAAATAAGTTTACCCTCTTCATCTTTCTTCGTGCGAATGTGACATGGCAAGTCCAACACATCATTTCCATCTTGGTCTTTCACTTTCTTGGGGTTCCAAGGCCCTTGGATTTCCCATTTAACTTTCACAGAGTCACGGCCAAGGCTTCTCCAGAGCAGCTGCTCGGCTTTCCGCTTCGCTTTCCGATGGAGTTCCTCCCCGGTTTCATTAACGGCTGACTTGTAGTTGCCACTCCGGAGCCGATCCTCTTCTTCACCATTGGCGTACTTGGTGGCAATCTCCATCATTCGACTCAGGGTCATGTCTCCGGTCCGACCGAATTTCAGACTCAACTCTCTGTTCTTAACGCCTTCCTTGAAGGCATGGACTGCCTGATGATCAGATACATTCTCTACTGTGTGGTGCAAAGTGATCCATCTCTGGATGTAATCCCTCAGAGTTTCATTCGACTTCTACACACATGACTGCAACTTTGTCAACCCTGCTGGCCGCTTGCAAGTTCCTTCAAATGTCCTGACAAACACTCTGGCAAGATCTTCCCAAGTGTAAATGCTGCTGGGTGCTAACTGATTCAGCCATGCTCTGGCCGATCCCTCCAACATAAGAGGCAGGTGTTTCATGGCCACTTCATCGTTGCCGCCAATCTGGACAGCCACTCGGTAGTCCTCAAGCCGTGTATCCGGCTTGGACTCACCGATGAACTTCTTGACTCAGCTTGCCAACCTGAAGTTGGGAGGAATCACCGCTGGTCCGATGGCTCTGCTAAAACACTCTGGTCCTGAGGCGTGTACTCTGCTGGCGATGGGCGCATTTACATCATGGCCTTCTCGGTTAGCTCTGTTTACATCGACCAGACCTTGAGCGATGACGGATCTCGCATCAAAGCCTGGTTCCCTAGGGTCGATTGGAATCCTTCGCCCAACACCTTTGTCTTTGGCGTCATCATCTTGTCGTCGAGAAGATATGACCCACCCCTTGGGGGAGGAGTGGGCACTCGACGTCGATCATCACGATCGAATCGGTCCTCATACTGATCACGCCGGCCTCCATGTCCCTCACGCCTCGGGGGCGATCTTGGGCTATGTGCCGACTGGACTGTATTCGCAGCGACGGATCTGCTGTGAATCCTGTTCCACGACTGCGATACAGCTGAATTTTGACGTCCTGCTACCCGGAGCAAATCTACGATCCGAGTAAGCCTCGCCACCCTCCGACCGGGAAGGCTGAGCGGACTCTGCTATACGGGCTGCAGCTGCTAGATTACGAATGGGAGTTCGGTATACCCGAGTCGGTTGTGGAAAGAGTTGACGTCGGCGGGGCGATGGGACCCATTTGTTGCGCTCATTAAATCGAGCACTCATTGGAGATTTTCGGTCGATGCGCTCAATAAGATTATTAACGCGCATCTTCTAAGGCACGGGCCTCGGGGGTTTCTCCAACGATAGGAGTGTGTAGCGCATCCATGTTCCGGCGGCGAAACTCCTCCCTCTGCAGCGAAGTGAGGGGCTTGGGTTGGTACTCTTCGTGAGCCTGCGTCGGCTCGCCTCCGCCAACGCCTCCGCCGGCGTGGGGGAAACCAGGAGGACTGCGTGGTCCGTTGACCATCATAACCTCCGCCGCTGGATCACTACTATCGCACTCGGATGCAGTCTCTGCGGAGCCAGTCGACAAATCGAACAGGCCGTAGAGAGATTCGTCGGGCTCGATTGCCGCGACTTGAGGGGTGGCCGACTGGCGGGCCACCGCATGCCTCACCCACCGCTGAAGCCTCGACCGACCGTAGCGCTTGCGCCGGCGAGAGACTGGGAGGGAGGACGGCACAAGAGCCGACCGATACTGGGTCGATGGCTGCCGCAGGAGGACGCCGCGGACGCACGCGCGAAAGTGTGTTGCCCCGCGGACGGGGAGTGCGTCGACGTCGAGTGGAGCCTCCTGCAACCAAGCGGAGTCGTCGGCGATGAACGTGAGCGCACCGAGACGGATCTCGCGGCCCTCAACCAAAACTCCACCTGAAACCATGATGAATGGGATCGGAAAAACTGCAACTTCTCCAACAAGTCGCTAAGACACCTGCCCCACGGTGGGCGCCAACTGTCGTGGTTCTAAGCCTGACAGTAGAATGGGGGGTAGGTATGGAGAGGCAAGATCCTAGCTATGGAGTAGTTGTATACGCAAGGTGTTTACGAGTTCAGGCCCTTCTCGGAGGAAGTAACAGCCCTACGTCTCGGAGCCCGGAGGCGGTCGACTGTATTATATGCGTATGAGTTACAGGGGTGCGAACCCTTTACACTGAGGAGGGGGTGGCTTATATAGAGTTCGCCAGACCCCTCCAGCCCTCAGTTATGTAAGGATTAAGGTACATTAAGAGAGGGAGTTACTGGTAACGTCCCACATAAAGTGATATGATGACCATAAAGTCACTTAATGACCGACCGTTTGCGTGCAGACTGACTGTAGATCTTCTGGCGGTCGAGTGGTTGGCTGGTGGTCGAGTGTCTTCAGGTCCGTCGAGTGGAATCCTTCCAGGTCGACTGAAAGGTGTCTTCTTTAAGGGATGTCCTTGGGGAGGGTATCTTGGACAGGTCCATGACCCTACAATAGGTACATGACTTCATCAACCACCAGGCGGCGATTTCGATCAACTAGCCAGCTGCTTCCAATCGCTTCTTAATCCTTTCGATCAACAAAACATGCCTCGAAATAACCTAGCTCTGATATCACTTGTTAGAATAAATTTAAGGTATGCGGTCGATCCACCGCGGAACAAGCAATCACAGCACAATGACGACACCGAGATTTGTTAACGAGGTACAGCGAATGCGCCTACTCCTCGGAGCAATGACTACGGGCGCTCCTCCCGAGATACCGCAACACCGGCCACCCGGGCGCCGGCACAAGACGCCAGCACCCCCTTGCGATCCTGTCCCTATCTAGTCGTCATGGGTTATAACGTGGGGTGCCTCCTCATATATAAGAGGCCAAGGGTACAACGTGTCGACTCCGACACTACAAGTATCCTACCCACACTACAACACCAAGTCCAAGCGTAACCCAACTAGTACAAAATATTCGACACAAACACAACACTAAATCCTTGCGTAGCTGACGTCTGTTAGAAGCTAAAATTTCTTTCGATGGAACAATGCGTTAAATCTGGGAGTTGTAACCAAATTAATCGTACGTACATTGCATGCAAGTTTAAGAAGGTGGCAAAAAAGCTTGCACACTGGCTAGCTTGCTTGCTAGACAATCAGATTGGTAAGGTTGGGGCACTTTGGCGAGACAAACTTGGATGGTAACTGGGGCACGTAACGTCGCATGGAAATAGATGCGGCTAGCTAGTGCGAGATCACGACACTCGAAAGGTGTTTGCGAGCCGTCCGGAGAATCTGTGATACGGTGACAGCCCTTCAGTGATACGATGCTATGCCATAAACCCAATTGCTAAGCATATATTCTTCTTGAGATTACAAGAGACAGGCGCGAGCGCATCTGTACGTGTGTGTGTAGCTCGCCAAATCTTGAGAATATTTGATTGAGCTTGCTCCGGTGCTCCAAAGAAGAAATGGCTCTGGTACATGCGTCATCATGTAGATATTTCTGACGAAAAGTCTCAGATTAAAGCAGTGCATATATGTAGGTGCATGCAGTACACAGACGCCACACATCACACGAGGTACCAGGGACAGTAGTGCCAGCTAGCTATATATTCCCAACTACTCCAACTTCGTATCCTTGCAAATGGACAGACAATTGGAGAGGCCACCATGAGGCCAACTCTACTACGCGACACCAAACAGATGTCCGGTTTGATCGAATTTTGTCCCTTCGAAGGCGGTAATGGATTCGCTCATATCCGCGTTTGTCCGATAGATCATGGGTGTGCCCAACGCGCGGCCGCACCTCAAAACATATTCGGGATGGACGTGAATAAAAATAAAAAAAACTAGAATGAAATGACTAAAAAAGTAAATAAACGCATTAAAAACATAAAACATATATATGGGTCACGGCCACAAAACGGCTCAGTTTCTCAGTCCACTTAAACGACCCAGTTTCATAATTAACATAAAAACAAAATAAAAAAACGCCTCCCGCGCGCTCCTGCCACGCCCGTCGATGCCGTGGCCGTTGCCGTCTTCACTGGCCGCTGGTGTCGTCGTCGTCGCTGACGAGGTCGACGCAGGCCAGCGGCGTCCAGAGGTGGGCCTGCGGTGCGTGGTAGACGGGGGCGGGCTGGACGGCGGGAGGTGCCTGCACCACCTCCTCCCGTGGCGACGCTTCCCGCTCCGGTGACCGCGGCGGCGTGGGGCACCAGTTCACGTCCACGGCGTCGGCCATCTCTGGGGCCGTGCACGACCAGCCCCACCCCTGGCCCACCAGGGCCGGGTGGAACGCGGCCACCGGCGGCTCCTTCATCACCTCCTCCTTCGCCACCATCTCCAGCTCGGGGATGGCGACCTCGCCGGCGGCGGAGCGGGCCAGCATCTCCTCGAGGCCCTCCCACTGGCGCTCATCGTGCGTGCGCATGGAGTCCTCCATGACGCGCGCAACGAGACGGGCCTCCTCCTCCTCCGTCATGCGAGGAGGTAGTGGTGGCGATGGAGATGGCGAAGGAGATGGCGTGGGCGTGACGCCGCGCAGCCGCCTACGCCCGCGTTCCTGGGGAGCAGGCGTTGCGCGCTCCCGACGTGGCCGCCGCGGCCCCGTCGACGTGCGGCGAAGAATGACGCGCGCCTGGTGTCGTGCTGGCGACCTTTCGATGTGCGGATGACAGGTGGGGCCGCCCGTTCGTGCGCATTGATGTTGGCGGGTGGGAGGTAGGTGGCCGCCTGCCACACGGCCCCGACCCGGATGAGGCGCGCGTTCCTTTGTTTTCCGCCGCGACCCAAACCCAGCACAAGTTTGCACTCGAAATGGATCGGCCCGGACACAAAACGAACAAGATGGGTCCGGGCCATCGAACGCTGGGTCGCCTCGTTTATCCCTTTTACCCTAAACGGACGGGTCAGATAAAATGTAGTCACGCGGTGGAGTTAGCCTGAGTCGGCAGTACTTGTGTTTCTCCTACTGCGAGGCACAAATCTTCAGGCACAAAACGGAGTAGCTAGCGATGGTGCTCATGCGCCCCTTTTTCTCGAACAATGCATGCATGAGTGAGTGATCGATGCTCATGTCCTTGCAGTTCCAACAAGTGGCCTGGCTCTCTAGTTAGTGCATCTTCAACAGGCGCACTAAACGAGCGCCGCGCCGCAAATTTAGCCAGTTTAGCGTGCGCGTAACCCGGCGGGTGGCTCCAGCGGGCGCGTAATAACTGCGCGTGTGGTATAAGGAGTTGGGCACGCGGTCGGATTCGCTATATCGTGTGGTGTACTCGGGGAGCCCGCTTCCGCGCGCGGCACACTCGAGCGCTCGCGCTGCACTCTCTCTTCTCCGCCTCCTACACCCCACGCACGCCGGCGCCGGCGAACTGCACCCCATGAACGCACGCGCCGGCACCCCGCTCACCCTATCCTATAGCCATGACCCCTCCACCGCCGCCGCCGCCACCGTCGCAAACCCTAGCCCGGGTGGCGTTGGCCTCGCCTCCGCCGGAGCTCCTCCGACCGTCGGCCTCGCGCATGGCCTCTTCATGCCGCCGCGGATGACCTCGACGGCGGGTGGCGTCGCACCGGCGCCGGCCCGAGCCACCGCTCCCTCCTCATCAAAGCTCCCCAATGCGGCGCGGCCAAAGAAGGGCAAGACATCGGCGAAGAAAAACAAGGCGGCGGACGGCTCCGGCACCTCCAAGGCGAGGAGGAAGAAGCTTGCAGGGCGTGCGACGGTCACGGCGGCTACCGAAGCGCCGGCGAGCTCACTCGTTGAGCCGGCGGCCGACGCGCACAACATGTTCGAGGAAATACCCCCAAGGTAAAAAAAATTCCAACTTTTCATTTTTTTGTTATTTTTTCAATGCATTCACATATAGATAGCTTTTTGCATTGTTCAGGAAACTTTGTAGTCTCAATGATGATGTATACATGTCAACGATGGGTGTTGGCTTCAACAATTCGCATTGGTCTCAAACCAATGACATGCATTTCGAAGACCATGAGTTCGAGGTGGGCGAGGAGGGTGAGGGTATTGTCGACGCACCAAAATGCCGTATATGCAATGCCACGGCGAGTCACGCGCGCTGCATTTTTTGCGCGCTGCTGAAGCGGCGCTCGCGCTGAATTTTAACGTGGCTGCTGGAGCCAGCGCTACGCGCCGCGCCAAACCAGACGATGCGCGCCCGGCAAAAAGCAGCTTTTTACGCGTGACGCGTTCGACGCATGTTGGAGATGCTCTTAAAGCGAACGCTTTGTTTTGTCACTTGGAACCATCAACTTGCGTGCACTACCGTCTTCACGGAATTAGTCTTGTGTATGGACTGCTGCAAAAGTCAAGAACTGAAAGGAGATCTGCGAGGACTAGGCAACAAGTAGGCATTCACGCACACACTACTGTCTAGACCTAACCTCAAGATCGATTTGAGCCAACTTACTACTCCCTCCGTCCGGAAATATTTGTCATCAAAAATGAATAAAAAGGGATGCATCTAGATGTATTTTAGTGCTAGATACATTCTTTTTTGTCTATTTTGATGACAAGTATTTTTGGACGGAAGAAGTACTTCGCTTACTAGGAGTGCTAGTTTTTAAATTTGCTGTATAGAACACCCAGAGTTAACTACTGAAACTGTTGAAAATAAAACGTATAATAGTAAGACTAAAACGTACAATCTTATACACAGTAGTACAATCTTATGCACGCATAGTTTGGCACTTTTTCCTAATTTATTGTAGCAGCTTCTGTTAGGTTTGCATCTTTTTTAGTATTATCTCGGTCGAGTTACGTACACGTGTTTTAAGACAGGACACAACACTTGGCATGACTAGCCGCCTTGACCGAGCATTCAGCAGGGATAGAAACAAGGCCGCCTGCCCCCCCTCCCCCCTTCCCCCGCCCCGCTCGGGCGACTCGGGCGGGATCGCAACCCTAGCCGTCGGGGGATCCCGTCCTTCCATCCCTCCCTCCGCCGGCGACGGCCTGGGGCTGACGGCGATGGCGGGGGCCTTCCCTCTCTTCCGTGCCATGGGGGCCGGGCGGAGCCCCGCGGCGTGTGGTGGCATGGCGGGCATGCCTAGACCGGCGGCGGCGCGATGGCCGCCTCGGCCTAGGGCCGCGATGGTGGCGGGTGCGGTGGCCGACCCTGCTTCAGGCAGCGGTGGCTGCGTTCGGCGGTGCCGGCCGGGTCTGCGGCGACGGACCATCTGACCTCGGATCGGCGGTGGCGGCATGGAGGGCCTGGTGGTTGGGCCGGCGCCATGCGTGGTTTGCCCTCCGGAAAGATCTGATCTGGCCGGTGCAGCCTGCTCGATGTGCGGTGGCTCAGATCAGCGGCGACCCGTGCACACGATGCTTGATATGGAGGTTCTTCGAGCGGATCCGGATGAAAACCTCGTTCTCGGCTTGATGCCAAGACCGGCGTTGGCGGCACTCTTTTGTGTCATTACCTTCTTGAAGGCATCGCCGTTGAGAAGCTCCAGACCTCTATCCGCTATCTCCGGTGGAAATCCTAGATCAGGAGATCGGATAACGGCGACGCGTTGGTGTCGTTTCCTCCTTGGGGGCGTCATTCTTGGAGGCTTACACGGGATTGAGGGACCAGTGGGCGGCTTTTTTGGTGGAGCGGTGCTTCATCCTACACATTGATGACGGCGGATCCCGGCGGCGTGGCGTAGTGGAGACTCGGCGCCCGATGCGCAGTGATGGACTCGCGCAAGAGGAGGTAGTTGTCTGGCGTTATGGTGGCGTTGATGGCAGAGTGGCCTGACAAGGAAGAAGTCTCAATATTTACTCTGAAGACGGACCTGTGGAAGATGGCGGCAACGACACATGTGAGTGCGTCAGACCAGTTTATGCCCCAGAACCGGTATGTGGCTTGGCTGGGGCTTCTGGCTTTTGATGATAGGCTTAGTGGTCTGGGTATTTGGCCCAACTAGCACCCCTTCATCATATGGATATGAGTAGTGGCATATGTTGCCAAGATGGCAGATTCAGGCATATTATTGTAATACTTTGTAAGGTGCCCGACAATAATCAATAAAGTGGCCCCATGCATCTCCTAGAAGCAGAGGCCGGGGTCATCCTCCTTTTCTAAAAAAAACACTTGGCACGACAAGTCCTGAGTGCTTGGCCAGCCAATCTGCATCAGTTCAAATTTTCATAACATTGAATGTTTTCCCCGCAAAAAATACAATGTTTAAAATTGTGATAAAACTTGTATGATCACACAAAAAACTGCCATATATAAATGTTCACGTCTAGTGTGTGTTTGCAAATTGTTATGATTTTCTTTTTAGTTGGAGCGGCGAAAACAAATTTGCGTCGACCAAAAAAAATTGATGCCCTACAAAAGAAACATTGAAGGATTGAATTTGTTTTCTACACAAGGCCCAAAGTTTGCCTTTCTTCCCCACAGAAGCTGATAAGCGGCAAAGGACTAGAACAAGTAGAGGTATTCAAAATACCATGAGCCTTGCAAGAATATTAATCACCAGGGAGGACGTACGTGCTCTAGGATGCCACCCTATTCTGGTGTAACCTTTGGAGAGGTAGAATATTAATCAACATGTTAAAATCAGTATATGGTTTCACGTGGAATTTCCAAGTAAGTGAGAGAATATAACATTAACCACATCCACAATCATGCATCGTATTGACTACTGGATGATGAAGAATGAAAAGGCAAATAGACATGGTTCCAGAGCTCAGCCAATACTTTCCCCTCAGACCTGGGTACGTAGTGGGTATCTATACTGTCATGTGAGAAGAATTGGTGGTGCTTTTTACCGGTGATTCTCTAGCATCCGTCTTCCTCTCACACGTGCAAATTAAGCAGGAATCAAGGGATCTCCCTGTTCTTTAGGTTCCAAAAAAATTAAGCACGCACCTCCAGAATCAATTGACCACCAGTACCTGCAGGCCATCAACCTAATTAAGTAAAACACCCCGGGACCTCTCAAAATATAGCATCTTTAAAGCAAACCAAATCGCATCGATCGTTAGACCTTGATTCTGCGGTCGTTCTAATTCCCCTGAAGAATGAAGAATGCTTCATGCGTGCAAATTGCATCAGTAGTTACTTGTAGTACTACTTGCTAGAAGGCATGCAGTAATAGGTGATTGCTTAAGCCATAGACTTACGGAATAATGTTGGAACACACATAGTGGCACGCACGATCGACGAGTTGAAAAAGTTGCACGCACGCTTGTGCATTTGAACAGTGTAGAACCTGCCTGCCCTGCCAGAGAGAACCTAACTTTAGTTAGGTGGAGGTAGACGATCTTTGACTAATGAAGCCATCATTCACCCATGATCATGCGCAGTGGCGATGGAGTAAATGGAGGGTAGGCTCAACTCTAATTGTGCCATTGAGATGGGCTGGGAAGCAGCCGATTTACTGCGCTGAGCCTGATCGTTGGTGAAATTACCTCTGTTGGAGGGCAGGCTCAAATCTGTTAAAGCATGTTTAGTAGATTCGCCCCGATCATGCGTACCTCTGTACCTGCTGCAGATTTTGGAGGAAGAAACAAGGAAAGTGGTGTAGATGCATGCATGCATGCATGCGATGTGATGTCTGAGTTCTTTCTTTTTCCCGAAGGTCTAGTGATGTCCGTGACTGTGAGTGATGTGTCTACTATACTATATAAGCCATTTCACACGTGTTGGATTTGCCGTAAAAATGCCTGGGCCCCGGCCGGGCAAACCGTAAAGAAGTTGCAGAGAACATTTCGAGGTGCTGCCTTTTTCTCCTCCCTTGGCTGTGCGGCTGCTTCTCTCGTGGCGAGCGAGCGAGATGCCCTCAAGGCCTTTCTTTATCGCGCCATTTGATGGAGAAAACAGGAATGGTGGAATCATGTGCAATTCTTTTATTTTTTTGCGGGGAAAATCATGTGCAATTCAGCAGTGCTATATGGACGACACAAGACAGACGATTCATGCACAACAATGAAATCCAGCCGCGCATGCATGTGTATAGGAGAACAACGGCCGCCCGATTCTTAATCGTCTCCACATTGTCTATGCTTTTGTCGTCCGTAGAGCAGTTCCATGTACAATTTGTGGAGTTGTTGAGATTGCAAACGGATCCATGCGTGTTTGCTAGGGAGAGGATTTACTGCACGCACTTTGTGGGCCATCGATGTGCGCCAAGATTCGCACATATATTTGAATATATAGTCTTTTTATATTGTATAACACGTGAAGCTATGTATATCTATATCTGTATATCTGTTTTTCGGTGAGGCCAGATAACTCTTGGTGTGGGGTATATACGGTAAATGTATCTACACATATACAAGTCCCAAGTAAACGATCCATTCACAGTACAGATAGCTAGCTCTTCTTCCGATGTTCTTCTTCGTTGCTATCTCTTCACTACTAGGGAAAAGCCTAGTAGTAGCGCGGGGTTCCGCGCTACTGATACGGCACTATAGCTAATATGTATCATTAGCGTGTGTTGCTCCACACTACTGCTATATATGGCTAGCAGCAACGAGCTTTAGTACAACGCGCTACTGCTAATAGCTGCAGCGCTTTTAATTAGGACGTGCTACTGGTACGAGCGCGTTGTTGCTAACTTTATTCCTCTCGCTACGGTTAGTTTTATTAGTTTTTGTTTTTCTGTGCATATTTGTTTTGTATTTGAACAGGCTTTATATAATAATCTTTAGCATATTATACACATACAAATGTAATCATAGCATCAAATCATGTCATCATCATAATCATCATCCAACACAAAGTGGTTTCTCGTCATCATCTCGAAATAGCGATACAAGTCTCGATTACTTACAACTACATCGTCATCCATCTAAAGAATGATATACGCGAGAAGAGCTATCACTATGAGTGAGAGCGGAACTATGCAGTACATGAGTTCGTATCCCTCTCTCGCACTAGCGTGAACCTAAACTAACTACTGGTTGTCGCTTGAAAACCGGATGCCGGTACACCTGGGCCTGACACTCCACTCGTCGTATACTCCTGGCGTAGCACTTCTTATATATATATATATATATATATATATATATATATATATATATATATATATATATATATATATATAGTTCAGCAACAGAAAGAGACAGACTTGGCAAAAATAGAAGCAACATATCATAAACATAAATAACAAAGTTCATCGTACCCAAAATGACCTAACTAGAGGGATCTTCGCTAGTCGAGGAGGACGGTTTAATTACATCAAAAATAAAGTTTCATTGGCATAACTCAAAGTTTTGTCATACAGAAAGTATGGACTAAACGGACACATTGTCATATATCGACAATCACTCCAACATGTCGTGCCATCCATCCAAGTCAGGGAGATAGTCCCCGAGCTTAGTGAAAGGCTTCAGGTCGAGACGCTGAGAGGCTATGCGTGTTTGGACATCTTCCCGCGACATTTTCCCTTCCTCGTAGAACATCCCTGCTTTTTCGAGGACCTCCTTCATGATGACTTGGGCAAGTTCATGCTGGATGTGATAGAAATCAGCTCGAAGTTGATGATCCGGGATATCTCCTACGTTCTTTGCCCATTGCAGAATATGGGCATCACCGGATTTAGGTGACATGCGAAGGTTCTGCTGATCCCTTCTGTACTCCAGCATGTGGTGTAGGACATATAATCCATCACTAAGAGTATCACTCGGTTGCTGGATGCAGCAGAGGTCGGTCTTATGGCCGAAGGCGGGCCTGCTGTTCCTTTTCTTCTTGGTCTTGATCTTTCCACCCTGTACACCGTAGTAAAAGATAGCACTGTCGAGAACAGACTTGATGTCGGTGTAATCCTTTTGTTCATGTTCTTCGACGAGTCCAAGTAAAGTGCGTGGGGGTATTGGGGGTAAAGGATGACGAGGACATCGCGCCCGCCGCTGCGCAAAATAAGTACACCTCAAATTAATTAGCCTCCACTGTGCAAATGAATGATTGAAATCGAAGTAAGGATATCTGCGCGGATGACTTATAAGGGATGATAAGGCACGAGAATCGTCTCCTTGTCCTTATTGCGACCACGAAATCGACGATGTAGTCCCTCGTGTATTCACGGTGCTCTGCGCAGACTGCCAAGAAGCCCTCGTGCATGAAGTACGGGTCAGCGACACAGATACAAGGTATCTGCTCAATCCCGATGATGTTCATGTACAAGGCATAAAGGCGGACAAACGTAAAATCCAGCTTCTTTAAGTAAAATATGTCGAAGATGTAATCGAATCGAAGGAAGACCTCCTCCGCGGGGAATGTGTCGACGTACGACCTTTGCAGCGGCACGTTAACCACGTAGAGTGGGTATCCTAGATTTTCCGAGGCGATGAGGCTTTTTCTCTCTCCACAGCACATCGTCATGAAGTCTCCTTAGATCACCGTGTGTGGCCTCTACCGCTGCCTTAGGTAGGATTGATTCACCGGGGATATGCCATTTTGCCGCACCGGGGATATGTATACGGTCTTGAACCCGAGGCTGCTGAGGCAGCTGGATCATATAAGCACCTTTGTTGCCTTTCCTCGGTCTCTTCCTGTGCTTCTTTGCTACCGGAAGGTCGTCTATAATACATTCAGCCTCCGGAGGTGGCAATTCAGGCACCGACTCATGACGCTCAAACCCTGAGTACTCATATTGCTGAGCAATCAATCCTCTGTCATCATAGGCGCCAGTATTGAGATACTATTGAGTGTCATCCTCATCCTCATCCTCATCTATGGCGACGTCATCAGTGACTAATGGAGCCTCTTCCTCACCCCGTCCGCTATCACCCAGCACGACAGCCGACGCTAATTGGGTAGGTGGGGTGTTAATGTTCATACCTTGCTGAGGCTCCGTGCTCATGGGTGTGCTCCCGGCCGCCTCTAGACGAAGCAGACTCTTTGGCCACAACGGGACCCACCCCTTGCAATCGCCAAGCCGCTGCAGGGTCTCGTCGTCGTCCCTCCTAGTACCGAAGGAGCCAAATTCTCGTGGCCCGGTTTGACACTGGCCACGAAAACCTTGAAGATGTCAGGGGGGACCGGCCGGCTGTGGAACAATGGTTCCTTCAGTTTCATTATCGTCGCCTTCCCCACGTCCAGATTCTGTTCGCTGATGGTGTACAATATGGTGCCCGGGGTTACGTCAACCTGCAAAGACATGTCTGCGACGTGAGACATCCGAAAGGGAACGGAAACGGGAGATTATACATTTATTGAAGAGGGCCGGTGTGACAGGTACCGTGAGGGCGTCAAGCTCAGCCAAAGACGAAGCACCGCCGAGCACGTCCGAGACGGAGGACGGGCTACTATGAGCAGGTGCGGGAGCTGGTGCCGAAGCCGGTGCAGGAGCAGGTGCAGGTGCTGGTGCAACGCTAGTCGAGCTGCTCCCGAAGAAGTCGGCAAGGGGAAAGTCCGCTACATTTTTTTTGGATTTTGCCTGCTCCAACTGACGACGGCCGGAACCAAGACCCGAGACAAATCCTCAATCGCCTGTTTTGCGGCAGCTACCGCTGTTGCGACTGTCTCAGCTGATTTCTTCTCAACCGCAATCTCAACCTGCTTGTCGATGCTTTCTTCAGTTAACCTTCGTCTTTCCTTTTTCTCCTCCATGGTCTCAAGGTAGTACTTCTTCCACGTGGCGCCATCTCCGACACCGTGCAGGCGTCCATACGACGGTCGAGTGTCCACCGGGAGTCGTTTAAATATGTGCAACGCCCGCTTGAATGGGGTGTCCCACTTGGGCCTCAACAATGCCTCAGACAGCGAGTCGCTTTTGGCCGCTGCTCTCTCTAGAAAAGTAACAAGGATTGTTTACAAATATGACTAAACGTGTAGTCGAATTGATCAGAAACTAAAATTAGCAGCAGTCTCATGATTTTCATCGTGACCGGGTCCGTCTTGAAAACCTTCTTGGCTGGGTCCCAATGGTACTGGGCCTTGAGGACGTCACGCTCCTACGGATGGTGAACTCCGCCAAGGGGTCTGGGATGCCTAGACTTTCGGGTTCTGCGTCCTCCTTGGCCCATATGGACCTCTTCCCGCCGTAACCACGGCTTCCGAGGTGGTGGCACCCCATGTTCCTCTGTTGAAGCCCCTTCATGTTCTTGGACTTTTCTTTGGCATTTTCGGCATCACAAGCCGCCTTGAATATTTCAAACTGCTCTTCCGTGATTGTCGGATTATCCTTTACAATCTCGGAGTAGGGTTCCTTTTTGTTGATGATCCGATGTTTCAACCTTGCTTTCCAGGCGGCCAACACATTGCTAAACTTGGTCATGGCGCATTTGTTTATCTTATTCATTGCCGGGTCTTTAGCTGGATCAGTATATTTCTTTTCATCCCGGCCCGGGAACAAGAATACCTGGTGCAACTTCTTTAGGAGGGAGGGCCTCATATTTTCTATCTTCTTTAGTTTCTCATCGTTGATGGTGGCAGTTGTCATGACGATGCAGCCTATTTGATTGCCGTAGCGCACACCCGCGCTTCCGTGGGCTCTTTTGGCTTAAAATTGTCGTCGTCCACCTCCGTGACCACCACTCTAGTAGTGATGAGCTTGTTTGGGCACCGTTGCCTCTTTGCTTTCGGTTTTGTACTGGCTCCGCCAGTCTTGGTGCCGGTCTTAGTCTCAGCGCCGGTCACGATGTCGGTCTCAGTCTGCGATGCGACAGGTGGGCCCTGCAAGAACAACCGTTGATTGCCGGCAAGGTTCAAAAATTCGTCTGCTGCCCAGTAGACGTCGTCGCAATCACGAGAACCCTGTCCTTCATCGTTGCTAGCCATGTTTCCTACAGTTAAATCTAGTCAATTAATTCTAGACCTAATAAAATGAATAATGACATAAAAAGGCCTGTGTTTTGCAGGAACGTTGATTTCCTTCCCGGTGTGGCAAATCCCGGGCACTCGATATGTCCTAGTTTGTAGCACAAGTCATGCCGAAATTCACAGAAAATATCGGCATGACCTTTGATAAAAAGTGGACAAATCGAGCACCTGAAATTTGCCGGAACAGAAATGAATCAACATTCCGGCAAAACATAGGCCACTCGGCTTCATTCCCTGGAAACAACAAAAGGCCACTTGGGCACAATCGAACCACTTCAACGAAAAGATATAACATGTCCACTTCAATGAAAACATATAATCAACAATAGAAGTCTAGGAAGGGATCATCTTTAAAATAGAACTTGCCTAAATTCTTTTCCTTTAAAAATAATGATCTTTTCAAAAATCAAAAACCTTTGCAAAATGACCTCACTAAACACTTCTTGCCTAGGACAGAACCCAAATTATGTTCTAGATATTCCTCACAAACACACACACACACACACACACACACACTATTTTCATTTCATACAAATTGTTTTAGAGCAAATATTCCAACAATACTTGACCTTATTAGAAATTACAAAGGAACTCCATTTTCTCTGACGTCACCAAAATTTCCACAGCAAGGCCTTAGTACCTACACCCAATTTCTTCAAAAATATTCAGGTCCATAGTCCAAATAATTCAAATTTCATTCGAATAAATTTGGACCAGATTCAGGTCCATAGTCCAAATAAATTTTTATAGCAAAATGCTACTGTTTTCTGTTTATAGCCTCTATTAATTTAAAGCTAAATGCTACTATAATTTATATACGCTCTGTTAATTCAAATTATAGTTTAGGCATTTTCATCAAAATTTGCCCTAGCTAATTTCCTAAAAAAATTGCTCATCTTTTTTCCTAAATGCTAAAAAAATGCCTACTGCCCTAAACAAATCTAGGGTTCATATATATGAACATTATCAAGCAGCAACATATGAATTGCCCTACTAGAGAGAGGGAGAGGAGGGCAGGGGAGAGGAGAGGGAGAGCCTTACGGTCGGCGGCGAGGGCGGGCATGGGCGACGGCGGTCCTGGGCGGGCTCGGGCGGCGGCGGTGAGGTCGAGGGCGGCGACGGTGACGTCGAGGGCGGGCTCGGGCGGCGGCGGTGAGGTTGAGGGCGGCCTCGGGCGGCGGCGGTGAGGTCGAGGGCGCGCCTGATCGACGGCGGCGACAGAGGAGTTGGGGGAATAGGAGTAGAGGGGGGGAGGACTTAGCAAAATTTTGAGCCTGCGAGTGGTTAAGTCAAACTAGCAGTAGCGCTGGTCTGAAAAGCACGCTACTGCTAAGTTAGCTATAGCGCTTTCAACCAAAACGCTCTACTGCTACATGAAGTAGCTATTTATTTTCCTTTTATCTAAGGAACTTAGCTATAGCACGGGAACGTAAAAAGCGCTACTGCTAATGTAGCTATAGCGCCTTGTGAGAACACGCGCTAGTGCTATGCCTTTCTCCATTGTTTTTATTTTTATTTTCTTTTTCTTTTTTTCATTTCTCCTTTTTCTATTACTTTCATTTTCATTTACTTTTCTACTTATTTCTCTACTTATTTTCTTTTTCTTAGCAGTAGCGCTCTACAACAGAAATGCGCTGCTACAAGGCACTTAACAATGGTGTGTTTCCATCGGGCTCACTATTACTATTGTTAGCCTACCGGCAACAGTGTGGGAATTATAGTAGTAGCGCTTTTTTGGGCAGATGCGCTACTGCTACAATAATAGTTGTAGCGAGCTTTTGTGGTAGGCGCTACTTCTAAGTAGCAGTAGCGCTTTGTTTTGACCAGCGCTACTGCTATACCTCTGTGTATAAGGTTTTCCCTAGTAGTGCTTCCTTCCTAGTTTGCATCTTACAATAGATATAGATTATCAGCAATGCAAGTGGACTTCTAATGGAAGGTTGGTTGAAATAGATAGAGATTATCAGTGTTGGAGATATGCCCTAGAGGCAATCATGTATGATGATATTTCCTATGTGTTTATGAATAAAGATAGTCCTTGGACATTATCAATGATGTGTATCAGTAAGTACTTGACCTGTTTGTGGGACTATGCATTGTATGATGACTGTCCTAAAAGGTCCCTAGTCGAAAGGGCTGTGTGGACGCGCAGCCGACTAGACTAGCATATGACACGGTCGATGGCTCGGTCTCACTAGCCATGGAGCATTGGATGCTACCGGATAATATGCACTTGGAAAGGTCCGGTTGGATTCGACGTTGTCGGATCCGAGTCGAGATAAGGTCCGAGTCGGACAGACCCAACTATGAGACGCAGTGATATGTTATCTGTGAGTCTCTAGTACAACATACGTTCTATGTCCTAAGACCTGAGCTGACGCATGCACTCGGGATGGTGACAGACTTGCTTTGGGCTGACCAAACGCTACTCCATGACTGGGTAGTTACAAAGGTAGGTTTCAGGCTTGTCCAGACCCATGCTGCGAGACATGGTCAAGCAAGATGGGATTTGCCCCTCCGATCAGGAGAGATATACTCTGGGCCCCTCGTGTGATCTGACCAGAACAACATGGCCATGCGACATGGATTATGAGATAATCCGGATAGTGGTCGGCATCCTTTGAAAGCGAGAAAGAGGTCGGGCTAGCACAAGGATGACAATCTCGCCTTGAGCCCGACAACATATATCGTGTGGCAAAGGGAGCGAAGTGTGACACGTTATGCAGGTTAAGCCTAACCAGCTTCATAATCTGCTTGCTGGTCGGCACGCCTTGCTAGAGGCCGCTACCAACCGTGCAGGTCGGAGGTGATCCGAATTGTGACCAAGCCGACTTGAACCTAAGGGGTCGCGCGCTTAAGGGAAGGAACCTACGAGGTCGGTTCGTAGGACACTGGTCGGATGTGATCCGAACTGGACTAGGAACATGACCGAGTAGACTTTGGGCTTTAGGGTCCGTGCAAGGCCCAAGTGTTGAGCCTGCAACGGAGGCCTATATAAAGTGGAGGTGCGGCACACTCATGGGATTTTGATATCTTCGGCGCTGCGACTAGGGTTTGCATGTGTTGCAAATAGCCACCTTCACTCGCTGATGACTGTGTGATCGGACCTAGCAGTCCGCCGCACGGTGTTCCTCCTGCACGCGCGGATACCGTTAGAGGCGGTGCACTTGCGCCGCTCCAGCAAACTTGTACGTGGGATCGGACGACCGGCTGTTCGAGGGAGATCGAACGAGGAGGAGACGATCCATGCGGACGCGCTGCCCCAACTCTTCTTCCGCTGCACGTCACCGCGCTTCTAGTGGTAACGAACTGTGATCCATCTCCTGTAGCATGTTCCTGGATGTTCTGCGCGTAGGAAAATTTTAAATTTGCAGTCGATGCACCCTAGTGTAGATCCCAACAGTGGTATCAGAGCCTCTGCTATAGGATTTGGTTTCAGATCATATGCATATTATATATGCGGAGGCGGCAGATGAGATCTGTTGTCGTTGATAAGATCGGCTATGTGCACGGTTGATGTGATCAACTGCACATGGGGATCGTTGAGGCTATGTTTTCTGTCAACCGGGATCGATGAGGTCGTTACACGATCTACCCCTACCGGTCGGTTATCCGCCACCGGGGTTAACAGTGAAACGTAAATCCGAATCGGATTCGTGATGATCGATAAGATCGGTCAGATCAGAGAATTCGGCGTGATCAGAGTTCAGATGTGATCTGTGATTTCCGAAAACGTGTGCGTAGCGCTGTGTATTTCGTACCCGACACACAAACCGGTAGAATGCGATTCTATGCATAACTTTGTTTTGTAGGTTTGATGTGAATAGTATGGCTCATGTGTATGTGATGCATGTGTGTAATTTATACGTGGCCTGCGTGTCATGTTTGTCACCGGCGAGCCAAAGTGCTGTCATTATATTGTATAACGACCTGCGTGTCGACTTGTGACTCTATGTAAAATTCATTACTAGTTGTAGTAGTTGGATAATAGAGATCAGGTTGGTGGCTTGGCGTCCCGGCGTGACAAACAAGATGGAGTTCCTAGATGGTCATCGGAGTCGGAGCCGACCTGGAAGGACAACCATGAAGGAGCCATACTATTTCACAATACATGTTTATTTGTGATTATTATGCTTCTTACTTTCTATGCATGTTAGAATGATAGAAAGATCCCTCATGAATATCAAGAGAATTGCCATCCCCGATGTTGCACCTTCGCACGTCAAGTACGTATAGTAGTGGGCTCATAAAATTGAGGTGTTGTTGGGTGTCCTTGAACTGAAGGGTTCGTGTCGGACACAGACATACCTTTGCATCGAGTTAACTTGACAAGGCTATCAAAAGCGGTTTTGGGCCTTGTGGCAAACAAGGTTGGGAGCCGGGTATAAGATACCTTCCCGACCGGCTGAAGTCGTATAGAGATACGATTAGCAAGGAGTTGCTTACGGATAGGTATGTTGGCTAGCGATAATGCTAAAGCTCACTAGTCGCATGCGCTAGTCGGATCCTGAATCACTGAGAGCTTGCGGAGGATGCTGACTTGATTGGGAGTATTTCTGTTTAGGCTAGAATTACTCTACATAAACACATTGCTTAGTGATTGCATATTTTACATTTGTAGATCAATGGCACCACCTGCTCAACCCAACTTTGCATTGAAATCAATTCTAGAAAAGGATAAACTGAATGGAACAAACTTTACCTCCTGGTATAGAAATCTGAGAATTGTTCTCAAGCACGATAAAAAGTAACATGTTCTAGAGGATCCACTTCCAGAGGAACCTACTGATAATGCTAGCGCCACAGCTAAGAATGCCTACCAGAAACTCGTTGATGAATCAACGGAGATCAGCTGTCTAATGCTGGCTTGTATGGAGCCCGATTTGCAACAGCATTTCGAAAATGTTGAGGCTTACAATATGATCGAGAGTCTCAAGAGCATGTTTCAGACACAGGCTAGGACCGAAAGGTTCAACGTCTGGCGATCCTTGATGGATTGCAAGCTGAAGGAAGGTGATCCACTGAGCCCACATGTGATCAAGATGATCGGATATGTGCAAGCTTTGGATCGTTTGGGCTTCCCGCTCTTGGATGAGCTGGCTACTGATGTTGTTATGGGTTCTCTTTCGCCCAGCTATGGGACGTTCATCTCGAACTATCATATGCATGGCATGGATAAGAAGCTCACTGAATTGCATGGGATGCTCAAGGTTGCAGAGCAGGATATTAAGAAAGGCATGCATCAAGTGTTGATGGTGCAGAAATCGGCTAAGTTCAAGAAGAGTTGGTCCAAGAAAAAGGCTAAGCCAAAGGGCACGGAGACGGTAACCTCCGCCGTTGTGCCAAAGTCTGGACCGGACTCAAAGACCGTTTGCTATCACTGCAAGGAGACCGGTCACAGGAAGAGGAACTGTAGCAAGTGGCTTGCAGAGCATGTCAAGAAGGCCGGGAATGCTGCTTTAGGCAAAGGTACACTTGTTGCATACATCATAGAAATTTACCTTGCTGACATACCTAGTAGCTCTTGGGTATTTGATACCGGATCGGTTGTTCATATTTGCAACTCGATGCTGGGGCTGGTAAGAACTAGGCGTGTGGCACAAGGGGAGATCGACATCAGGGTCGGCAACAAAGCAAGAGTTGCTGCGTTGGAGGTCGGCACGATGCAGCTCCAACTTCCTTCCGGATTCATAATGGAATTGAATAATTGTTATTACTTTCCTGCACTTATTCAGAACATTATTTCTGCCTCATGTTTGATGAGTCAAGGTTATGAATTCAATTTAAAGGACAATGGTTGTTCGATATTTTTGAATGGTATGTTCCATGGCTATGCACCCATTGTTGATGGGCTATTTATATTGAATCTAGAACAGGAACCGGTCTATAACGTGAATGTCACGAGGCATAAACCTAATGAGATAAATCTGACATACTTACGGCATTCTTTGGCTTGGACACATTAGTCCGAAACACATGAAGAAGCTCCATGATGATGGGCTCCTAACCCGTCCGACTTGGTCGTTCGAGACATGTGAATCATGCTTGCTCGGCAAGATGACTAAGTCTCCTTTCGCAAAGAGTTGCGAGAGGGCGTCCGAGCTGTTGGAGCTTATACATAGTGATGTGTGTGTTCCAATGAGCACAACTGCCAGAGGTGGCTATCGATTTTCGTGACTTTTACCGACGACTTGAGTAGATATGGATATATCTATTTGATGAGGCACAAGTCGAGACTTTTGAAAAGTTCAAAGAGTTTGAGCGAGGTTGAGAATCAGCTCGGCAAGACTATAAAGCTTCTGCGATCTGATCATGGAGGTGAGTACATGAGCCAGGAGTTTGATGATCATCTAAAAAGTCGAGGTATAGTACCTTAGCTCACACCTCCGGGTACGCCACAGAGAAACGACGTGTTGGAACGGAGGAATAGGACCTTGTTGGACATGGTCCGGTCTATGATGAGCAAATCGGATGTACCCTTGTCATTTGGGGATACGCTCTAGAAACTACAGCTTTCACACTTAATAGGGTACCATCAAAATCCGTAGACAAGACACCACATGAGATGTGGACCGGGAAGAGTCCTAGTTTGTCTTTTCTAAAGATTTGGGGTTGTGAAGCATTTGTCAAGCGACTTATGTCAGACAAGCTTACACCTAAGTCGGATAAATGCATATTCGTGGGATATCCGAGGGAAACCTTGGGATATAGCTTCTACAACCAGGAAGAGAACAAAGTGTTTGTTGCTCGGAACAGGGTTTTCCTTGAGAAAGAGTTTCTCGGTCGGGAGGCCAGTGGGAGGGCCGGTTCGACTCGAAGAAATTCGAGGACCACTCGAGGGACGGCTCGGCTGGTGATGAGATCATACCGAAGCCGGTCGGGGAACACTGTAGTGGAAGCGGCACCGGAACCACGGAGGTCGGAAAGATTGTGCAGAGTCTTGCGATGTATTATTGCTAAGCGACGAGCCGGCCACGTGTCTGCGGAAGCGATGGTGAGCCCAGATTCGAGGCATGGCTGGAGGCCGATGATCCGAAGTTAAAGTCCATGGATGAGAATCAAGTGCAGGACTTGGTTGATCCGCCACCTGGCGTAACTACCATTGGTTGCAAATGGGTCTTTAAGAAGAAAAACGATGTGGATGGGAATGTTCAGATCCACAAAGCTCGGCTTGTCGCTAAAGTTGTGGACAAGTTCAAGGAATTGACTACGACGAGACTTACTCGCCGGTAGCGATGCTGAAGTCGGTGAGGATCATACTAGCTATAGCTGCATATTTTGATTACGAGATATGGCAGATGGATGTCAAAACGGCTTTCCTTCACGGAAATTTAAGACGTGTATATGATACAGCCCGAGGGTTTTGTCGATCCGACTAGCACTTGTAAGGTATGCAAGCTCAAGAGATCCATTTATGGGTTGAAGCAAGCATCTCGGAGTTGGAACATTCGTTATGATGAGGTCGTCACTGTTCTCGGTTTCATCAAAAGCAAAGAGGACTCTTGTTTATACAAGAAGTTAAGTGGGAGCTCGATAGTGTTTTTGATCTTGTATGTGGATAACATACTGTTGATCGGGAACGATGTTTCGATGTTAAACTTGGTCAAGGGATCATTGAATGGCAAGTTTTCGATGAAGGACCTTGGTGAGGCAGTATATATTTTAGGCATTAAGATCTATAGAGGTAGATTGAGGAGGCTGCTTGGCCTAAGCCAGAGCAAGTACATAGATAAAGTGTTGAAGCGGTTCAACATCAGTGAGGTGAAGAAAGGGTTCTTGCCACTCTCACATGGTATAAGGCTAAGCGAGACTCAGAGTCCTTCGACATATGATGAGTGAAGCAGGATGAGTAGGATTCCGCATGCCTCGGCAATCGGATCCATCATGTATGCCATGATATGTACAAGGCCTGATGTTGCTTTTGCAATAAGCCTAACAAGTAGATACCAGGCCAACCCAGGTGAGAGTCACCGGGCAGCGGTAAAGACTATTTTGAAGTACCTGAAAAGGACTAAAGAGATGTTCCTAGTTTATGGAGGTGAGGAAGAGCTTGTCATGAGGGGTTACGTTGATGCTAGTTTCCAAACCGACAGAGATGATTGTCGATCACAGTCCAGATTCGTATGCGTCTGAATGGAGGAGCGATTACCTTTGGATGAGTTCCAAGAAGGATACGCTGGCCAATTCTACCATAGAAGCCGAATACATTGCGGCTTGTGAAGCTGCAAAGGAAGGTGTTTGGATCCGGAATTTTATGGATGATCTTGGTATTTTCCCAGCCTCGGTGAAACTGTTGGACCTTTATTGTGATAATTCTGGTGCCATCGCACAAGCCAAGGAGCCGAGGAATCACCACAAGGTCAGACACATAGATCGGAAATATCACCTGATATGAAAGATCGTAAAGAATGGTGATGTAGAGTTATGCAAGATTCACACGGATGCAAATGTTGCAGATCCGTTGACTAAGCCGCTTCCACAACCCAAGCATGAGGGGCACGTTAGAGCTATGGGCATTTGATGTCTATTTGATTGATTCTAGTGCAAGTGGGAGACTGTTGGAGATATGCCCTAGAGGCAATCATGTATGATGATATTTCCTATGTGTTTATGAATAAAGATAGTCCTTGGACATTATCAATGATGTGTATCGATGAAGTACGTGACTTGTTTGTGGGACTATGCATTGTATGATGACTGTCCTAAAAGGTCCCTAGTCGAAAGGGTTGTGTGGACGCGCAGCCGACTAGACTAGCATATGACACGGTCGATGGCTCGGTCTCACTAGCCATGCAGCATTGGATGCTAACCGGAGAATATGGACTTGGAAAGGTCTGGTCGGATTCTACGTTGTCGGATCCGAGTCGAGATAAGGTCCGAGTCGGACAGACCCAACTATGAGACGCATTGATATGTCATCTGTGAGTCTCTAGTACAACATACGTTCTATGTCCTAAGACCTGAGCTGACGCATGTACTCGGAATGGTGACAGACTTGCTTTAGGCTGACCAAACGCTACTCCATGACCGGGTAGTTACAAAGGTAGGTTTCGGGTTTGTCCAGTCACATGCTGCGAGACATGGTCAAGCAAGATGGGATTTGCCCCTCCGATCAGGAGAGATATACTCTGGGCCCCTCGTGTGATCCGACCAGGAACAGCATGGCAATGCGACAAGGATTATGAGATAATCTGGATAGTGGTCGGCATCACTGAAACGAGAAATAGGTCGGGCTAGCACAAGGATGAAAATCTCGCCTTGAGCCCGACAACATATATCGTGTGGCGAAGGGAACAGAAGTATGACACGTTGTATAGGTTCGCCTAACCAGCTTCATAGTCTGCTTGGTGGTCGGCACGCCTTGCTAGAGGCCGCTACCAACCGTGCAGGTCGGAGGTGATCCGAACTGTGACCAAGCCGACTTAAACCTAAGGGGTCGCGCGCTTAAGGGAAGGAACCTACGAGGTCGGTTCGCAGGACACTGGTCGGATGTGATCCGAACTGGACTAGGAACGTGACCGAGTAGATTTTGAGCTTTAGGGTCCGTGCAAGGCCCAAGTGTTGATCCTGCGACGGACGCCTATATAAAGTGGAGGTGCGGCACACTCATGGGGCTTTGATCGCTTCGGCTCTGTGACTAGGGTTTGCATGTGTTGCGAATAGCCACCTCCACTCGCCGCCGACTGTGTGATCGGACCTAGCAGTCCGCCGCACGGTGTTCCTCCTGCACACGCGGATACCGTTAGAGGCGGTGCACTTGCGCCGCTCCGGTGAACTTGTACGTGGGATCGAACGACCGGCTGTTCGAGGGAGATCGAACGAGGAGGAGACGATCAACGCGGACGCGCTGCCCCAACTCTTCTTCCGCTGCCCGGCCCCGTGCGTCTAGTGGTAACGAACTGTGATCCATCTCCTGTAGCATGTTCCTGGATGTTCTGCGCGTAGGAAAATTTTAAATTTGCAGTTGACGCACCCTACCGTAGATCCCAACAATCAGCGTATTTCTTCTTCATAAATATTAAATAGAAATTATACCATTATTCGTTAAGCCTTTCTTCTCTTGTTCTTCTTAGATCTTGTTTGTTCTAATCTTCCTCTTTCATGAAACATCCATGGTTAAGCCTTTTTTGAATCGGTCCTTGCATATTGAGCTCTGGAAGATAAGAACACATGCAACATATATAGGTAGGATAAGGTGCAGATTTATTTGAGAAGCATGATTTTGTTACTTTAACTTGAGAGATTATCTTCTTTCCTTACGTATTAAAAGTCTTCAAAGATATGAATGGTCGACAATTTCATTGCTAATGTTGTTCTTTGTTCCTTTTTTTTTCATCCTGGAACAATTTTTGTGTTGGAGATTTGGATTAGGATGAATTGTATCTTAGACCGCAAGTACAGTAACTGACACTACATACAACAAGTTAGAGTCACTGAAACTTTGTGTTCAGATGGTTTACGAACACCTTACATGTAATGAAACTTAAGGTGAACATAATATTTTTTGGGTATTTATTTGTATAGTTGCATACATAGGCGTGTTCATATAATTCTGACAAATGAATGGTTGGACTAGATTGAATTACAATATAATAGTAATTTAATATTGTTAATCATCTTTATGTTTTTAAATTTCTGTTGTTCTTGTAAACAACAATATTATTTCACATATTGCTTCAGATATTAACATTGCAAACATTGAACCAAGTCAATCGCTAGACATTTATTTATGTACAAAACATTAATTAGGTCACGAATTTAATTTTAAAGAACTATATTCAAAAAGCGAACATGTAAATAAGAATACTACTATAGTAAGACTTGATGACCAAATTGACCTGTAGCTGAAAAGGTATGAACGAACAATGATTGTTTTTAAAAGAATGTTCAACAATAATAATTAAGAACTATATCATAGGTTAATGAACTAGAACAAATAAGAACCCTAAAAGTGAATGCAAATTCTGAAACAAAACAGTAAAGACGGAATAATGGTTCCGTGTATCCTAATCTGAATATTCTATCCACTATGGACTAAATAATATTTTTGATTTTGAATATCTCCTTGATGTAAAAGCTAAACTTAAACCTTAACCTTGAAACTTAAGCCCAAAAGACCACATTAGATAAACCAACCCTAAATATTATATACTTTAATCCATAAAAGTAAACCACAAGCTCTAGACCCTAAGCCCTAAACACTAAACTCGAGGCGGAAAGCCCTAAACCATAGAACCTGTTGTAGACCTTAAACCCTAAATTCTAAGCCCTAAAGGTCAAAGCCAAGATGCTTGTTCTGTAAATATGAAAAATAGGGGCGTGATAACAAAGTTGTAAATAAATAATATCAGTAAAATCAATTTTTATCTAAGGAGTATATATATTTGAGCATGTAATAAATGTTGGTCAAAGTAAAGCATATGTATAATCTAATTTAGTGTAATTGTATTTCCAAATGATTTTAGTGTAAAAAAGATAGATCAAAAGATGTCGATATATACACTTTAAAAAAAGTGGTTTCATATTTATTTCAAAGATCATATAAATTAATTTATTTATGAAAAGATTTTGATAACTAACATCTAAAATTTTAATAACTAAATCACAATTTCTAAACCCTAAATCTAAATACTAAGGCCTGAAACCTAAAACCTAACCCATAAACCTTAAACCTTAAATACTAAGCCCTAAAGGTCAAACCAAAAATGGTGGCTCTGTAAATACAAACAATAGATGCTTGATAAAAAAATTATAAATAAATAATAACAGCAAAATTAATTGTTATTTAAGAAATACAAATTTGAGCATGTAATAAATATATGTTGGTTAAAGTAAAGCAAAGTTATGATCAAATTTCGTGTAATATTATTTCAAAATGATATGGGTATAAAAAGAGAGATCGAAACATGTCCATATATAAACTTAAGAGAAAAGTGATTTGATATTTATTTTAGGAGTGTTTGTTACAACATGACGTAAATTTATTTATTTATGAAAACATTTTGAGAACTAAATTAAGATAGCAGGTGACCTAACACTGGTACGCGTCGGTGCCATACAAGCGGTTTTAACCCCTTTCATGACGGCATTTAGAACCGTCGCCTAGTAGTGACGGCGATAGGGTCCTTCCCACGACCGAAACCATCGAGGATAGGGAGCCTTGATGCATATAGTTGTCCCTATATAACCGTTTGGATGTCTTGAATATCCCAAACGCTTCATCCTTGCTACTCGTTTGTGCTCGCATTGCCATCATAATCGGAGTTTTGTGGTTTTACCTAAATCCGGCAGATTCGAAGCACGGGAGCTTTCGAGCAGATTCCGGGCATGGGAGCTTTCGAGCAGATTCGAACGCAGGAGTTTTACGATGCCTGGCACATCACAAACAGTTCATGATTATAAACCGTGTACGTTAGGTAGAGAATCCCACAGATTTAGGTCTCCCGCACCGTATGTGATAGTGTCTGACATCACACACGCTTTGCAAACGGCAACTGTGTGCATGCTTGCACACGTTTTTTCTCTGTGAATCGTCTCGGATTATGGTGTATATCGCAAAGATTTGTGTTTTACCAACCATGTGTGCCGTAATGACCTACAAATCATAATTTTGCCCTAATTTAATTGCTGCTATTTTAAATTGTACCTAATTTAAACTTGAAAGTAGGCTACAGCTTTATTCATATCCATCAGGTTCAAACAACCTATGCATTATTCGATTCACAGGTACATATGTTTAAGAATTACATAAGCACCAAATAAAGAATGATGAACCAGGGTTCTATACTTGTACTATTACAAATGGTAAAGAAAGAGGCGACAGACATTCCGGTTGCTGAACAAGGTGAAGTGGAATGGCCCTATTGTGCTCTCCTGGAAGCAGAAGGCATGTAGGACTCTAGTCCAACCCCTTGTGATGGCCGGCCGCCAATCATGTAGTTTGATAGGTAATCTTGAGTAAACTGCTTCAGGATCCACTGCAAAAGAAAAAAACATTCAGATATTGTCATCTAACACAACTCATTACGGGTAGTAAAAAGAAGGCTACAGGGTTCTTACTTACCATCCCGCAGTTCAGTGTTGTCTTGCATAAAGTGTAAACAAATAGTTTGATTGACATCTTGTGACCCGTTTTAATAACAATCTTTATCAGTTTCCTCACTTGATGCTGGTTCATGAATATCTCATGCCCCATACGCAGAAGGGTCGAAGTGTGGATCTTTGGCAATGATATATGTACCTAAAAGCACCAAGTTAATATTAGAAGCTAAACAAAAATTGAAAAATGATGTAGTGCAACACTCCCTCCATCCCATTATATAAGATTTTATTACCTGTATATCTAGACATCATCAGAACAATAAAGTAACACTCTTCCTTGTTGCTATGTAGCCTGGGATTGCATATTTAGTCATTCAGTACAATGCATGTTGCTATGTAGCCTCAGATATATTAAATATGGCCCTAGTTAACCTACTGATAAATGGGTTACAGCTATATTCAGTGAAATGTCCGATTCGATGATTAATCCCTTATCAGCCCCAGGCTATATGGTACCAGTTATCGATATCCTGAATAGTGAGTACATATAAGCAATGCGATGAAACTAACCTTGATGGAAAACAACACTGTTCTCAATATTGTCCTGCATGAGTACATATAAAGGCATGTTAAGCAGAACATGATAAACATCAACCAAATATATCCATGGTAGACAACATAATCTACAAATGATAGCTTCAGTGTGTAGGCTTAAGCAAGCTAGTTAAGCAAAACAAGAAGTGGAAAGGTGTGTTAACTGCATCAGGCATAACATTTGAAAACAAGCAAATAGTCATTCAAACTGGTATTGTGCAGGTCTACAGTAAACTAGTTATTGTTAAAAAAACGAAAAGGCATGTTAAGTGCAATATCCTTAACATCAACCAAATATCATAATTCATAGTGGTACTGTTGAAACTGTTATTGATGAAATTGAACTGCACTGCAAATAGTTGCACATATAGAGCATCACATTGTGAAGAACTGAAATAAACAAGTCATAAGGCCATCTCTAGCCGATCCTTAAAAAGTTAAAGGACTAAAACCCTTAGTGGATATTATTTTCTAGTCGATCCCCTAAATTTAAGGTTGTAAACTTGAATTTGATCAAGTTCAAAGCAGGTCCAACCGAAAGTAGCATGCATTCAATCATAAACATAGATAGTTTTGCATAACCGAATATAAAAGTTAAATCTAAACTAAGCTAAACTACTTTCGGTCGAAGTAGAGGTTGAGCCAATCCTTCCTCGTAATGTACAGTGTGCCGCGAGCCGGGTCCGGGCCGATGCCGTCGTAGGGGTCTTTGGGGAAGGCAGTCCTCCACTCGTCGACGTCGATCTCCTCGTCCTCGAGGCCCACCTCGATGCCCTCCACGCCGCTGTCGCTGCCGCCTTCGACCTCATCATCGGAGGAGAGCACGATAACCTCGCCGCCCTCCGCGCTGCCGTCCTCGCCGCCTTCGACCTCGTCATCAGAGGAGAGCGCGATAACCTCGCCGCCCTCCGTGGTGCCGTCCTCGCCGCCTTCTACCTTGTCATCGAAGGAGAGAGCGATAGCCTCACCGCCCTCCACGCCGAAAAAGATCGCCCGCGCCGCCTCCACGAGCTCCGGGTGTTGCCGGCGGAGCTCTTGCACGTAGGCCTCGTCAGCGGCCTCGGCCTCGAGGCGCTCCCACGCCTAGCGGTCCTCCCGATCCATAGCCGAGCTCACCACCCCTAGCTCCGGCGGAACGAGGTGGACCAGACGTGTGCCAAAGGGGAAATTGTGCCTAGCCGCCGCGCGGTGGTAGCGGACATGCCAGCGGTCGTACTCCATGGCCGCGAGCTCGACCGTGTGGAAGCTACCGAGCCACCAGCGGGTGTGGGTCTCCTGATCTGTACTCTCGGTGACCCACATCCCCCACCGCCGCTGCTGGACCCCGAGGTAGGACCTTGTCGGCTGCTGGGTCCGAGGGAGGACGGGGAACTCCTCGAACAGGCGTAGGGGTGTGGCGGCGGGCGGATCGGGGAGCCGGCGACGGCGGATCGAGCCCGCGGAGGACGACGGGGACACGTAGGCGGCCACCTCACCGGCGTCGGGCGAAAAGGATGCGATAAACCTCTTTTTGGCCATTGTCTCCTCGAGCTCCCCGGCACACAGGCAGAGGTTGAGGATGTAGGCGCCGGCGATGGCGGCAACCTACCAATGGTTTCAATGGTTGTGTGGGTCTGTGTGAGCGGAGGTTTTGGGGAGTGTGTCATGTGTGGTGTGTGTGGAGGGGGGCGGGGGGGGGGGGGCCAGGTGGTGTTTGAGGAAATACTGCAGCAACTGAAAATTTTACTAGGTGGGAGTAACAAGGCGGGGCTACTGGAAATTTGGATCAAGGGTGAGCAGATATTTTTGAGATTGCGAGGGATGCAGAAGTGGAAGTAAAATGCCGGGGCTACTCGAAATTTGAATCAGGGGACTGAAGTAGAGCGGGAGTAACAGACATCGCACACGGTCCGCACATACTAATCGTGTGCTATCAAATATTAAAACCTTCCAGGCGGTAGATATTTTTGAGATTACGAGGCAATAATATTTTCGACATTGCGAGGGATGCAGAGGCGGGAGTATTTGGGGAGGGAGCTAGTGTGCTTGACACTCCGGGTGTGGACTGTAGCCAACACACCTTCTCTCATAAGCCATAGGCATACTATACACCGACGGTGCTCGAAGATATTTTTTACTACATCTCACACGGTTGGTGATAATAAACTGTGTGGGATCTACTTGATTATTCATCTTGATTTGAATTACATAATGGGCACACAGCGACAATGGACGGTGTATGAATTGCTAGTCCTTTTATCTGCAGTGAACATGCAACTATTTGTGTGTCGTAAAAGAATTTGAATTATTCAGGGTTTGTTTGGACATTTTATACATTAAAATGGTTTTCTAGCCATTTCAGGTGCACAATTCAAAATTAAACTACATGCACATGCTTCAGTGCATATAAATTTCTAGAAAAATCATATATGTGTCCTTGGGTGAATGCTTTGGTCCCATGCAAGAAATGGGAATGAATTTCAAACACCAGGGCACTTTTGATTGACGGCAAAACATTGAGATACCTGGTTTTTAAATTCTAGTAAATCCAAAACTCGTCTGAAATTCATGAAACTTAGCATGGTATCATGGAGCGGCATCAACATGCCGTGGTAAAAAAATTGTCCCATTTGGGGACAGGTTTGGGTATAAACTTCTCATAAAGCTTCTCACAACAAGCGTGATGGTTTCAGTATGGAACGTGCCACCTTCGGGGACGAAACGATATTCGTTACCTCTTATTTCTTTCAAAAAATTTCTAGTGCCAACATAGAACAACATGAGTGTTGTGTTAAGTTTTGGAATTTTTCGGGGTTCGTTTGGACATTTTTTATACATTAACTTGGTTTTCTAGGCATTTTATGTGCACAATTCAAATTTGAAAAACATGCACATGCTCCGGTGCATATAAATTGGTTGAAAAATAATATCTCTGTCCTTAAGTGCATGCTTAGGTCCTATGCAAGAAACGGGAATGAATTTCAAACACCAGGGCACTGTTGCTTGCCAGCAAAATGTTGAGATACGTGGCTTTTAAATTCTAGTAAATCCAAAACTCGTCCGAAATTCATGAAACTTGGGATGCTATCATGGAGCGACATCAACATGCTGTGGTAAAAAAGTTGTCCCATTTGGGGCAGGTTTGGGTATAAGCTTCTCACAAATCAGAGCTTCTCACAACAAGCCTGATGGTTTCAGTACGGAACGTGCCACCTTTGGGGACGAACCAATATCCGTTGCCTCTTATTGCTTTCAAACATTTTCTAGTGCCAACATAGAACAACAGGAGTGTTGTGTTAAGTTTTGGAATTTTTTGGGGTTCATTTGGATATTTTGATACATTAACTGGGTTTTCTAGGCATTTTATGTGCACAATTCAAATTTGAAATACATGCACATGCTCTGGTGTAAGCTTGGCTTGGTATCATGGAGTGGCATCAACATGCCGTGGTAAAAAAATTGGCCCATTTGGGGACAGGTTTGGGCATAAGCTTCTCGCAAACCAGAGCTTCTCACAACTATCGTGATGGTTTCGGTACGGAACGTGCCATTCGTTGCCTCTTATTGCTTTCAAAAATTTTCTAGTGCCAACATAGAACACCATGAGTGTTGTGTTAAATTTTGGATTTTTCGGGGTTCGTTTGGACATTTTTGTACATTAACTGGGTTTTCTAGGCATTTTATGTGAATAATTCAAATTTGAAATACATGCACATGCTCCGGTGAATACAAATTGGTTGAAAAATCAAATATGTGTCCTTGGGTACAAGCTTAGGTCCCATGCAAGAAATGGGAATGAATTTCAAAAACCAGGGGACTGTTGATTGCCGGCAAGACGTTGAGATACCTGGCTTTTAAATTCTAGTAAATCCAAAACTCGTCTGAAATTCATGAAACGTGGCATGCTATGATGGAGCAGCATCAACATGCCGTGTTAAAAAAATTGTCCCATTTGGGGCAGGTTTGGGTATAAGCTTCTCACAAACCAGTGCTTCTCACAACAAGCCTGATGGTTTCGGTATGGAACGTGCCACCTTTGGGTACGAAACGATATCCGTTGCCTCTTATTGCTGTCAAAAAATTTCTAGTGCCAACATAGAACAACAAGAGTGTTGTGTTAAGTTTTGGAATTTTTCGGGGTTCGTTTGGACATTTTTATACACTAATTGGCTTTTCGAGGCATTTTATGTGCAGAATTCAAATTTGAAATACATGCACATGCTCCGGTGCATATAAATTGATTGAAAAATCAAATCTGTGTCCTTGGGTGCATGCTTAGGTCCCATGCAAGAAATGGGAATGAATTTCAAACACGAGGGCACTGTTGATTGCCGGCAAAACATTGAGATACCTGGCTTTTAAATTCTAGTAAATCCAAAACTCGTCTGAAATTCATGAAACTTGGCATGCTATCATGGAGCGGCATCAACATGCCATGGTAAAATTTTTGTCCCATTTGGGGCAGGTTTGGGTATAAGCTTCTCACAAACCAGAGCTTCTCACAACAAGCCTGATGCTTTCGGTACGGAACGTGCCACCTTTGGGGATGAAACAATATCCATTGGCTCTTATTACTGCCAATTTTTTTTCTAGTGCCAACATAGAACAACAGGAGTGTTGTGTTAAGTTTTGGATTTTTCGGGGTTCGTTTGGACATTTTTATACATTAACTAGGTTTTCTAGGCATTTTATGAGCACAATTCAAATTTGAAATACATGCACATGCTCGGGTGCATATAAATTTGTTGAAAAATAAAATCTGTGTCCTCGGGTGCATGCTTAGGAACCATGCAATAAATGGGAATGAATTTCAAACACCAGGGCACTATTGATTGCCGGCAAAACATTGAAATACCTGGCTTTTAAATTCTAGTAAATCCAAAGCTCGTCTGAAATTCATGAAACATGGCATGCTATCATGGAGCGACATCAACATGCCGTGGTAAAAAATTTGTCCCATTTGGGGCAGATTTGGGTATAAGCTTCTCACAAACCAGAGCTTCTCACAACAAGCCTGATGGTTTCGGTACGGAACGTGCCACCTTTGGGGACGAAGCGATATCCGTTGCCTCTTATTGCTTTCAAAATTCTTCTAGTGCCAACATAGAACAACAGGAGTGTTGTGTTAAGTTTTGGAATTTTTCGGGGTTCGTTTGGACATTTTTATACATTAATGGGTTTTCTAGGCATTTTATGTGCACAATTAAAATTTGAAATACATGCACATGCTCTGGTGTAAGCTTGGCTTGGTACCATGGAACGGCATCAACATGCCGTGGTAAATTTTTTGGCCCATTTGGGGAAAGGTTTGGGTATAAGCTTCTCACAACTAGCGTGATGGTTTCGTTACGGAACGTGCCACCTTTGGGGACGAAATGATATTCGTTGCCTCTTATTGGTTTCAAATTTTTTCTAGTGCCAACATAGAACAACATGAGTGTTGTGTTAAGTTTTGGAATTTTTCGGGGTTCGTTTGGACATTTTTATACATTAACTGGGTTTCTAGGCATTTTATGTGAACAACTCAAATTTGAAATACATGCACATGCTCCGGTGAATACAAATTTGTTGAAAAATCAAATATGTGTCCTTGGGTGCATGCTTAGGTCCCATGCAAGAAATGGGAATGAATTTCAAACACCAAGGCACTGTTGATTAGCGGCAAAACATTGAGATACCTGGATTTTAAATCCTAGTAAATCCAAAACTCGTCTGAAATTCATGAAACTTGGCATCCTATCATGGAGCAGCATCAACATGTCGTGGTAAAAAAATTGTCGCATTTGGGGCAGGTTTGGGTATAAGCTTCTCACAAACCAGTGCTTCTCACAACAAGCCTGATGGTTTCCGTACGGAATGTGCCACCTTTGGGGACGAAACAATATCCGTTGCCTCTTATTGCTGTGAAATTTTTTCTAGTACCAACATAGAACAACAGGAGTGTTGTGTTAAGTTTTGGAATTTTTTGGGGTTCGTTTGGACATTTTTATACATTAACTGGGTTTTCTAGGCATTTTATGTGCACAATTCAAATTTGAAATACATGCACATGCTCCGATGCATATAAATTGGTTGGAAAATCAAATATGTATCCTTGGGTGCATGGTTAGGTCCCATGCAGGAAATGGGAATGAATTTCAAACACGAGGGCACTGTTGATTGCCGGCAAAACGTTGAGATACCTGACTTTCAAATTCTAGTAAATCCAAAACTCTTCTGAAATTCATGAAACTTGGCATGCTATCATGGAGCGGCATCAACATGCCGTGGTAAAAAAATTGTCCCATTTCGGGCAGGTTTGGGTATAAGCTTCTCACAAACCATAGCTTCTCACAACAAGCCTGATGGTTTCGGTACGGAACGTTTAACCTTTGGGGATGAAACAATATCCGTTGGTTGTTATTGCTGTCAAAATTTTTCTAGTGCCAACATAGAAAAACAGGAGTGTTGTGTTAAGTTTTGGATTTTTTCGAGGTTCGTTTGGACATTTTTATACTTTAACTAAGTTTTCTAGGCATTTTATGTGCACAATTCAAATTTAAAATACATGCGCATGCTCCGGTCCGTATAAATTGGGCGACAAATCAAATATGTGTCCTCGGGTGCAAGCTTAGGTCCCATGTAGGAAATGGGAATGAATTTCAAACACCAAGGAACTTTTGATTTCCAGCAAAACATTGAGATACCTGGCTTTTAAATTCTAGTAGATTCAAAACTCGTCTGAAAGTCATGTAAAAAATTTGTCCCATTCGGGGCAGGTTTGGGTATAAGGTTCTCACAAACCAGAGCTTCTCACAACAAGCCTGATGGTTTCGGTACGGAATGTGCCACCTTTGGGGACGAAACGATATCCGTTGCCTCTTATTGCTTTCAAAAAATTTCTAGTGCCAACATAGAACAACATGAGAGTTGTGTTAAGTTTTTGAATTTTTTGGGGTTTGTTTGGACATTTTTATACATTAACTGGGTTTTCTAGGCATTTTATGTGCACAATTCAAAGTTGAAATACATGCACATGCTCATGTGCATATAAATTTGTTGAAAAATCAAATATGTGTCTTTGGGTGCATGCTTTGGTCCCATGCAAGAAATGGGAATGAATTTCAAACACGAGGGAACTGTTGATTGCCGGCAAAATGTTGAGATACCTGGCTTTTAAATTCTAGTAAATCCAAAACTCGTCCGAAATTCATGAAACTTGGCATGCTATCATGGAGCGGCATCAACATGCCATGGTAAAAAATTTGTCCCATTTGGGGCTGGTTTGGGTATAAACTTCTCACAAACCAGAGCTTCTCACAGCAAGCCTCACGGTTTCGGTACGGAACGTGCCACCTTTGTGGACGAAAAGATATCCGTTGCCTCTTACTGCTGTCAAAATTTTTCTAGTGCCAACATAGAACAACAGGAATGTTGTGTTAAGTTTTGGAATATTTCAGGGTTCGTTTGGACATTTTTATACATTAACTAGGTTTTTCTAGGCATTTTATGTGCATAATTCAAATTTGAAATACATGCACATGCTCCGATGCATATAAATTGGTTGAAAAATCAAATCTGTGTCCTTGGGTGCATGCTTAGGTCCCATGCAAGAAATGGAATGAATTTCAAACACCAGGGCACAGTTGATTGCCGACAAAACATTGAGATACCTGGCTTTTAAATTCTAGTAAATCCAAAACTCGTTTGAAATTCATGAAACTTGGCATGCTATCGTGGAATGTCACCCGACATGCTGTGGTATTTTCCGTGTCCATTTTGAGAGAAGGCGCACTCGAATAATAGCCAAGAAAGGCATTTTGAAAAAAGAGCTTCCATTTTAATATCTCAAATGTTTGTATAATTCAAACCATGTGCGTTCTGTTAACCATTCACGTGACCCCACGTGTCCTGGTTTTAATGGCTATAGGAGGTGTCGTGCTGATAACTGCTTGACTGAACGGGAGGAGTGCGAGCGTAGTCTCACCGGGATGCGTGCAAGCTATTCAATGCAGGATCTGTGCATCTCTTCAACGCAAACGGTTCAGATTACAGTATGCAAATTAAAGCCAGACTTTGGCGCTAAGCCAAGAGACATTACAATTTTTCAAAATATGCAGCTAAAAATCAATAGCACGATCTATTGTTTGCAACTAAAATTCAGTAATTGAGCATAGAATTCATCCATAGAGATTAAGTAGTCGTTCTCACCGGGAAGCGAGACCGCCTTGGACCGCCGCCCGCCTCGCTCCCACTGGTCTATATTAATGACGTTGCCCCCATCCTCGCCACACACACAATCCTCTCTCTCCGCCCGCATCCTCGACGCCGCTCTGAGTCCTCAAAGCCGTCAATGTATGAGGATGCCGCCGAATGCGCCCCATCAGAGGGAGTGGCAACGCCGGGGCTGCTGAAGCACCGGAGCACGGCGTAAATATTGAGACAGAGGTTTCTGTTGCCGCCGACGAGGTGGAGAACGAGGCTGCCAACAAGCAGAGGCGGGTCAAGAAAGAACCGCAGGCGACTGCAACAGGCCTAGACTTCATCAACAACCTCTCCGATGAGATGTTGATAGTCATCATATCCCTCCTCCCAATCAAATATCAGGCGAGGACAACTGCCCTTTACCGGCTGTGGCGCCCCCTATGGCTCCTCACCCCTGTTGACCTCCTCGACGCCCACGAGCTCTGCCATGGCTATCGCTAAAGCTTGGATGTGTTCTCCCAGATCCTCGGCAGTCACCATGGCCCAATCAAAGGCCTTATCACGAGCAAGTTCCGTTCCAATGGCAAGGACCGAGCCAAGCTTGGTGAGTGGTTCCGATCCCCCGCCATAGATCCACTTGAGAAGCTCAGTTTTAATTATGGGCATATGTCCTTACTGCCAACGTTCGCGCTTCGCTTCACGCCCACGCTGTGCCTCGCCAAGTTCATGAACTGCCATTCCCCCTGGCCTTAATGACGCGCCCGCTCTTTTTCTACCACGATTGAAGCACCGCGAGCTCGTCTTCGTTTGCATCCCAAATGATGACATGGAGCGTCTTCTCCGCCGCTGTACTGGACTGTAGTTCCTTCGTCTTCAGGCGATGAATTGGTGGAGTACCTTGACATCACCTCCAGGGCTCTCCGGACTATTTATGTGTGTTGCTGGTGTTGCAACGAGAGATCACAAAAGGTGGACCACAATATGGCCACTGAGGACACACCTTCACTTGAGAGATTACTTGTAGTTGATCAACAAGGTCCAACAAGAATCAATGTCCTTTGTGCACCGAAATTGACAGTGGTGGGCTACTTGTCTGTTAAATACAACTACTTTCAGGTACAACAGTCGCCTTATACCTCTCCTTCTTGATATCAACGTTATTTCTAATTTTGAAGATGTATGTTTGTCTGTCATCCTGAAAGCTTCACCCAGATTCTGGGCACAGTGAAGGTCTTGGCACTAGAATCTGTCGGCCCCAACCTAGACCAAGTTGTCAGTTGGCTGAGATGCTTTCCGTGCCTGAAGAAGCTGTATATCGAGGTGATGTTCCTTTCCTGTTAAATGTTAACCATAAGGGAGTTCAATTTTTCGCACCTTTTCCCAAGTGTACAATGACAATGTACTATGATTTCTGAAGGAATTTTAGAGGATTTCAGGACATACACCCCCACCCCATATTGGTTGCTTGATTCATATGGTTACAGTCCATAAGCATTTCTCCTTTGGATTCATCTATACTACTTTTCTTAGGGAATTTTACATCCAATCCAACCTCTTGTGAAGAAGGCTACATGTTTCTAGATTGTAATCAAATGCCCATGTTAATCATGTCAGATCGAAGATGGCAAGTTGGTGCATTTTACAAATCCTGCAAACCAAATGGGCGTGTAGCAGTGTTAAAAACAACATGTAGGCACTAACACGTTCTCTTCTTTTGTATATAATAATAGGCCCGGAGGTGGATAATGTTTATAACGACAATCACATCGAATGCCTGGATCTGCATCTCTCAAATATTACATTGAACTCCTACCGAGGGACCTTACCGGAGATTACACTCGCCAGGTTCTTTCTTGCCAGAGCAAAGGTGCTGAGGGTACTCAGGTTGGACACGCATTTAATTAGGAAATATGAATGTTATGATTATCAGAGCCGACAGGTACTGCAGAATGGAAGAGCGTCCAAAAAAGCTAAACTTCGTATTGGAAGAGCATATGCTGGAGCAATTGGAAGTCACTGTGTCAAACCCAAACATCACTTGTCAGCGGATGATTCCTTTGTAGAAATGACGATCCGTGCAATGTTTGAATTTGGGCGTTGTAATCTTTGAATTTGAACCTTGCAATATTTATGGCATTTGTTATATTGAACCATTTTTGTTCTCTTGTCTCAATGCAAACAGTTCATCTGAGTGAACCGCATGTCGTATATCGCACACACGTTGATCTAGCTGACCGTTTTTGTGTTGCCTAATCACAAACAGTTCATCCGAGTGAACCGTATGTTGTACATCGCACACACCTCGATCTGGCTGACCATTTCTTTTGTGTTGCCTAATCACAAACAGTTCCTCGGAGTGAACCGTATGTTGTACATCGCACACACCTTCATCTGGCTGCCCGTTTCTTTTGTTCCTCCTCATCGCAAACGGTTAATTGAACTGAACCGTATGCCCTGCATCGCACATGCAACTAAAATCTGAACCGTGTTTGATGCATCCTCCATCGCAAACGTTTTGCACCTTTTTTGACGGTTTTTTACACCACCGTTTGCGATTATTGCATCACACATAGTTTCGTTGAAGGGTCTCTGATTATAGTGTCACGTTAGCAGCATCCTACAGTAGTGTAGGAACAATAATTTATTTGAATTAAAATATAACTTCTCTTGTGAGATATGCAGTATGAACAATGGAAATAAAGAATATATGATATACGAGGACAACATATAGTTACTTAAAGAAAAACTGCAAATTCAATTTAGCGTTAGAAATAGAAAATATTTTCAAATTGAATAGTAATAATTACGATGAGAAGCAATTTGCTTGTTATTTTGGAGTTGGTCAAACTACATGTCACTATGAGAAAATAAAAAATACGTAACAAGTGATAAAGGAGCAATTAAATTTTGACTTCACATTTTTAAGAGTAAGTTTCGTAGCAACGGACGAATTCGATATGAATGTCGGTTTTATGGGTGTGCAGAATCCAACTAATATGGGAAGATGAGTTGTTCGACCGGTCCACCTACCTCTTCTAGTTAACGAGGGATCATATATAATTAGAGTAGTTCATGGGGTAGTTCTTCCCTTCATAACAGATTCTTCTCTAATCCACTGCCCACTCCTCAAAAACCGCCGGACAACGGCGAACACGGAGTTGAGCCAAAGAATCATCTTTCGAACTTTTTGTGGAGTAGCATGTGGTCTTGCAGGAGATTGGCCGGCTTCACGCCGAATAAGAGGACGATGCTCAGGCAATGGCCGAGATTTTGGAAGAGATCTGGGCACAGGAGGAAGACAACCTCAATGGCATCTTTGTGTTGGTGTGTGGTCATGGTCGCATTGGTCACCGGGGCCATGGCCGTGGGCATGGTCGTGGTCGTGGCCGCAGGCGTGGAGTTAGTGTCGCTGGCATCAGAGATGGTGGCCTTGCTGTCGTGGATGAAAGGGGGTTAGGTGTTGTCGCTGGTGCCAGTCGTGTCGGCGTTGCCGGTGGCCGAGGCAGAGGAGGTGCTCTTGACGGTGGTCATGGATGTGGTTGCAGACAAAATTAGTGGTTCTCCTATGGGCACTTATCTGTCACCATTTCATATTTTCTATGAATGTTATTTGCTTAGTGAACAATTTTTGCATCAGTTTCAATTAATGAATATGAATGTGTTCATGTACAACTCTTGTATGTCCAAATATTGCTGTTTTTGAAATACATTGATATGAGTATGAGGACTTACTTATCGTAGACATATAGAACATTCTATTATAGATTTATGTCAATGTAAATTAAATAATGTATCCAACTAGGTTTTAATCCAGTTTTGAAAGTAAACAGACCTCATGACTGAATTCCAATAGATTCAAGAAAATTACATATTGTAGCATGAAAAATATTGATATCAATTCATTGTAATGTAAGTAGAACGTCACTGAACATAGGTAGCTAATATGAAGGGTATCTACATGCAAACAAATAGAGAAACAATTCAAAAATGGCATCTTTTTTGGTTGCTGTGCAATTTAAAACTGAAAGTAGTATGTATATTCATATATAGAACTTTAAAAAAATAATGTTTAGTTTATGAAATCTTTAATGTTCAACACTTAAAGATAATATCATAATAACACCATACAAAATATATTCACTGCTAGTACAATACCAATATGCGTATGACATGAAAATTGACAAGGAACTCTTGTCATATGAGCCTGACTAAAAAGAGGAAGGTATTTAACTATTTGTAGTCGTGATTTGGACAGCAGATTGCAACCTTAGAGATGAGGAAGGCAGTGGTACTAGTGGAGAAGAAAGCTCCACATTTATAACAATCCTCATAGTGTGAATGTTTAGCAATACAATGCTGGCTAGAAAAAAATTACTTAGAACATAGATGGACATATTTTTTTTATACACAAGTGATTAGTTACATGCGCAATGCGATGCTAAGTTTCATGTGCCTGAATTTTCTCTATAATTAATTGTTTCTCAAACCTTAATTATGTACTACACTTTTAATGATCGTATTTGGGTCAAATTATAATAGTAGTAATAATTTCTGCATGACGTAACTAGATATACTCCCTCCATCCTGAAATACTTGTCGGAGAAATGGATAAAAATGAATGTATCTAGAACTAAAATACGTCTAAATACATCCATTCTTCCGAAAAGTATTTTCGGACGGAGGAAGTACAATGGATGGACTAATATAATATATGAAGAAAAATAAAATATGAGGGAAGTACTATTTCTTGACGAACCTCATGACCATCTTAGCGAGCAGTACAACATTTTTACTATGCTTTTACTCGAGCAACTGGCACCGAGTAACCACATCCATAAGAATTTTAGAATAAAAAAATTCTTTGATACACTGATTTTTTTGCTTACAATCACTACTAGGGAAAACCTTATACACAGAATCTTACCAGCAGCGAAGGTCAAAAAGAGGCACTACTGCTAATTATCCGTAGTGGGGGAACAAATCAAGCGCTACTGCTACTCAGTTAGCAGTAGTGCGGCCAGATGGAACCACTTTGCTACTAAAATCGACCGACAGTACCCGCCACCCTAAGTTTAGCAGCAGCACACTCCTGCTACCCGCGCTACTGCTAAAGTAATAGTAGTAGCACGCTTTCTTTGCTTGTCGCTACTGCTAATTTTGAACTGGCCACATGGCGGGCCCCGCTTAGCTGTAGCGCGTGTGCCGGAAGCGCGCTGCTGCTATTTTCTTAGCAGTAGCGCGCTTTACGACCCGTGCTAGTGCCAAGACGCAACAAAATACCACCTTTTCCCTCCCCCTCCCCCTTCCCCTCCCCCATCCTCTGTTCCTCACTTTCCCCTACCCCCACCACCTCTCTCCTTCACTTTGCTTCTTCCTCAATACTTCTCTCCCCATTCTCTCCCCTTCTACCTACCTTTCTCTCTCTTTATTACTCCTAGCTAACTACACCACCTCCATTAATGCATCTCCTTTCCCTTTTTCCTTCCCCCTCCACTAGTTGAAGTTGTCTCTCCTCCCAAATTAGCTAGCTAGGGAGATGTAGCATTTAGTGAAGTGACCTATGTACCCCCTAACTAGATCTAGCCTTGTCAAGAAGAGCTTTGTCCACTTTTGATCTACCTATACTACATCCATCCCCACCGCGTGTGGTCCATCTCGAGAGATTAAAAATTCATGCGTTTGCAAGAATGGAAATATGTGTATGTGTGTGCGATATGACATAAACGGGTGATATGATGGAAAATGTGTGTGTGGCATGAGTTGACGCCGAATTGTGCTTGTGAGTTTCCTATGTTTTGCCGAAATGTCAATTTATTTCCGTTTCGGCGAATTCCGGGCGAACTCTACATCTATATGGCCTATTTTTAGGGAAGGTCATGCCGAATATTTGTATGACTTTGATGCATGCACGTATTTTTATAATCAAATTGTTTATTATTACCGTGCAGGTGTCATGATGGTCAGTGGAACTATGGTGGACAGGTGGTTGCGGCCGGCGGTGCAGGACATGAAAGAAAATAACCTGACATAGGTTTTATGTCCGTGTCCAAGAGGCAAAGGAATATTTTGGCTCGACCCCTATGATGATGGTCGTGTCGAAGTGCACCTGCTTATGACTGGTTTCATGGATGGCTATACTCGGTGGATAATTGAAGATGAGGATGATGATGTTGAGGACGCCAACGGGGCAGGCAATGATGACACGAACCAAGACAAAGAGATGATCGATAATGTCGGTGGGGAAGATGCCGGACATGGCGGCGGAGAAGGGGCCGGACATGGCGGCGGAGAGAACATGGACTCCACGCCGCAGAGTTCGTCGGTACTAAGTTCAATCATGCGGGGCCCTAATGTTCAAGCACTGCTTCGCAAGGAGGGGAGTACTGAGAGAGCTGCTTCTGGAGAGGAGGCTAAGCTGCAGCAACTGGTGGTAGACTCGAACACTCCATTGTATGATGTTTGCAATCCTGAGGCGACCCGCTTGAGTTTCACGCTCCAACTCCTGAAGACAAAGGCTAAAAACAAGTGGACCGACACTAGCCTCGAAGATGGCTTGATCAGAACGACCTGTGGAGAAACCGCGGAGATCTATTCAATGGTCACGTTGAGCATCGATGGCCTCCATGTAAGCAGAGCGGCGCCGAAATCGATGAGCTGTTGAAAAACTGGGAACGATGCCCCGCGCCGGGAAAGACGATGAAAAAGGCGCCGGAGCCGCTGCTGAAGGTATGAAAGACGAGGTATGTGTTCTGGTACTTGGAGTACTGGCACAAACTCGTCACATCTCATTGCCTTGATCAAATGCATATCTGTAAGAATGTCCTTGAGAGCTTGCTCGCGACATTGATGAACACGCCGGATAAGACCAAGGATGGGCCAAAGGCAAGAAAAGACTTGCAAGATTTGGAAATCAGGGAAGGTCTGCACGTGCCGCCTAGTAAAAAGTCAGACGAGACAGAGATGGAGACAGAGGCGCAGGAGAAGAAGGGAAAAAAAGTAATGGAAGAGGATTATTGCCCCCCTTCTTGATTCACCTTAAGTCAGGCTGAGATCGATCAATTCTTTAAGTGCCTTACCGGAGTCAAAGTTAGTTCCGGTTACTGTGGCAAGATAAGCAGATATCTAGACACGGACAAGAATGGTTCAGCGGGATGAAGTCCCATGACTGTCATGTGTTGATGACACAGATACTACCGGTTGCCCTTAGAGGGATAATGGACAAGCACGTCCGTGACACGCTTATTGGTCTCTGCAACTTTTTCGACGTCATCTCTCGAAAGTCGATCAGTGTGTAGCAGCTCCGAAGGCGACAGGAAGAGATCATTGTGATACTGAATGAGCTTGAGATGTACTTCCCGCCCGCATTCTGGTGCATCTGTGTGTCCATATTGTGGACGACATAATAGACCTGGGGCCGTCATTCCTACACAACATGATGCCGTTTGAGAGGATGAATGGGATTATCAAAGGATTCATTCGTAACATGTCCCGTCCGGATGGAAGCATTGTCAAGGGCTATCTGACACAAGAGTGTATCTCTTTCTGCGATAATTTTCTATATGGCGCAGACCAGATGCCTAGTGTTGGTGTTGGTTTGCCCGTTAACAGGCACGATGGGAGGCTCGAAGGAGAAGGTCACTCCAACGGTCGCAGGGAACTGGACATGGCATACACAGATTGACGCAACGACTTTGACAGAGCAAACTTGGTAGTGCTACAACACCTAGACGAGGTAGATCCTTTCGTGGCACTGCACAAAGAAATTATCGCAAAGAAGTATCGTGACCGGGGGGTATGCAGGACGGACGCTGAAGTTACTAGAGAGTACAACTGCACTTTCCTGCATTGGTTCAAAGGGCATATTATTTCTAATCCCCCGAAAGAGGGCCCTAAGGATGGATTGCTCATATACGCCTTAGCACATGGCCCCTCGGCCAACCTCACCACCTATCAGTCATACGATATCAACGGATACACGTTCTACACGGAGGCCAAAGATATGGATAGTGATGATCAGAACTCAGGGGTGACGATGGAATGCATGACCGGCAGCGACAAAGGCGCAACTGAGAGATTTTACGGAAGGATCGAGGAGATCTTGGAGCTTGACTACTCTGGACTGCACAACGCGACGATGTTCCATGTTAGATGGGCTAAGAATGTCGAAAGAGAAAAGTGGTATTTCACTACCATGACTATACCCGACGCCAAGAGCGCTACCGTGAACGCTATCGCAAAAACAAGCCATGGGTACACGCTAAGCACGTGACACAATGCTTCTTCATAACCGACCTGCGCAATCCCAACCGTGTTGTCGTGAGGAGAGGCAAAAGGAACATCATTGGAATGGATGGAGTCGCCAACGAGAAAGACTACGACCAGTATGGCAACCCAATGAGGGAACATGACGATGACGATGAAGTATATGTCAAAAGAAGAATCAATACTAATACATTACCTAAGAAAAATCGTACTCCATGGAAAAGGAAAAGTCACAATGAGGGGCTCAATTATTCTTCAATGGACAAGAAGGGAAAGAAGCTCACTCTAAAACAAAAACGTCAACACTGAGGAACGGTATGTTATCGGTCAAATTGTGTAGTATATATGTTCTTATTTTGTGTACACACTTAGCCATTATGCATGGGTCAAATGATGTAATATATATATTCCTATTTTGTATACATACTTAACCGTCAAACGATGCAATATATATGGCCTTAGTTATATACATTGTATCACCTTCCCTTCGTTCACTGCTCTCAGAAAAAAGGAAAAGAAAAGTGAGAGAAAATAAAGGAAAAGAAAATAGAAGAAACAAACAGGAAAACTGCTATAGGTACCGGTTATAGCATTAGCGCTTTTTTGAAAAAGAGCTACAACTAGTAAAACTAGCAGCAGCGATTTTCGTAATAACTAACTTAGCAGTAGCGCATTTGTCCGAAACGCGCTACTGCTACGTCAACATAACCCCCGAAATCCTCACTCTCTCTCCCTCTTCCTGCCTGTGCTTTTCCCCCCAAATCCCCACTCTCTCTTCCCCCGTGTCGTCGCCGCCGGAGCCCTGCCCTTGCCGCGCCCCTGCGCTCACCCCCGGTGCTCCCCCCCGTCCCGGCTCTCCCCCCCGTCCAGACGCTCGCCCCGACCCCGGCGCTCGTGTTGGGCACTACGGTAGGGTGCATCGACTACAAATAAAATTTTCCTACGCGTAGAACAACCAGGAACATGCTACAGGAGATGGATCACAAATCGTTACCACTAGACGCGCAGTGCCGTGTAGCGGAACAAGAGTTGGGGCAGTGCGTCCGCGTGGATCGTCTCCTCCTCGTCCGATCTCCCTCGAATAGCCGGTCATCGGTTCCCACGTACAGGTTCGCCAGAGCAGTGCAAGTGCACCGCCTCTAACGGTATCCGCGCGTGCAGGAGGAACATCGTGCGGTGGACAGCTAGGTCTGATCACACAACCGGCGGCGAGTGGAGGTGTCTATTCGCAACACATGCAAACCCTAGTGACAGCACCGAAGCAATCAACCACATGAGTGTGCCGCACCCCACTTTATATAGGCGTCTGTCGCGGGCTCAACACTTGGGCCTCACATGGACCCTAAAAGCCTATAATTCTACTCGGTCACAATCTGGATACAGCTCGGATCACATCCGACCAGTGTCCCCATATCGGACCTCGTAGGTTCCTTGCCATAAGGGCGCGACCCCTTAGGTTCAAGCCGGCTTGGTCATAGTTCGGATCACCTCCGAACTGTGCAGTTGGTAGCGGCCTCTAGCAAGGCATGCCGAACACCAAGCAGACTATGAAGCTGGTTAGGCAAACCTGTACATCACACTTCCATTCCTTTTGCCACACGATATATGTTGTCAAGCTCAAGGAGAGTCTTTCTTCCTTGTGCCAGCCCGACCTCTTTCTCGTTCCAGTGATGCCGACCACTATCCGGATTATCTCATAATCCTTGTCGCAAGGCCATGCTTATCCTGGTCGGATCACACGAGGGGCCCAGAGTATATCTCTCCTGGTCGGAGGGGCAAATCCCATCTTGCTCGACCATGTCTCGTAGCATGGGTCTGGACAAGCCTGAAAACTACCTTTGTAACTACCCAGTCACATAGTCGCATTTGGCCGGCCCAAAGCAAGTCTGTCACCATCCCGAGTACATGTGCCAGCTCAGGTCTTAGGACATAGAACGCATGTTGTACTAGAGACTCACAGATGACATATCGCTGCGTCTCATAGTTGGGTATGTCCGACTCGGACCTTATCTCGACTCGGATCCCACTATGTCGAATCCGACCAGACCTTTCCAAGCCCATATTATCCGGTTAGCATCCAATGCTCCATGGATAGTGAGACCAAGCCATCAACCGTGTCATATGCTAGTCTAGTTGGCTGCGCGTCCACACAGCCCTTTCGACTAAGGACCTTTTAGGAAAGTTATCATACAATGCATAGTCCCACAAAAAATTCACGTACTTGCTGATACACATCATTGATAATGTCCAAGGACTCTCTTTATTCATAAACACATAGGAAATATCATCATACATGATTGCTTCTAGGGCATATCTCCAATAGTCTCCCACTTGCACTAGAGTCAATCAAATAGACATTGAATGCCCATAGCTCTAACGTGGCCCTCATGCTTGGGTTGTGGAAGCGGCTTAGTCAATGGATCTGCAACATTTGCATCCGTGTGAATCTTGCATAACTCTACATCACCATTCTTTACGATCATTCGTATCAGGTGATATTTCCGATCTATGTGTCTGACCTTGTGGTGATTTCTCGGCTCCTTGGCTTGTGCGATGGCACCAGAATTATTACAATAAAGGTCCAATGGTTTTACCGAGGCTGGGAAAATACCAAGATCATCCAGAAAGTTCCGGATCCAAACACCTGCCTTCGCAGCTTCACAAGCCGCAATGTATTCGGCTTCTGTGGTAGAATCGGCCACCGTATCTTGCTTGGAACTCATCTAGCTCACTGCTCCTCCATTCATGATGTACGCGAACCCGGACTGTGACCGACAATCATCTCTATCGGTGTGGAAACTAGCGTCAGCGTAACCCCTTATGACGAGCTCTTCCTCAACTCCATACACTAGGAACATCTCTTTAGTCCTTTTCAGCTACTTCAAAATAGTCTTTACCGCTGCCCAGTGACTCTCACCCGGGTTGGCCTGGTATCTTCTTGTTAGGCTTATTGCAAAAGAAACATCGGGCCGCGTACATATCATGGCATACATGATGGATCTGATTGCCGAGGCATACAGAATCCTACTCATCCTGCTTCGCTCATCAGATGTCGAAGGACTCTGAGTCTCGCTTAGCCTTGTACCATGTGAGAGTGGCAAGAACCCTTTCTTCGCCTCACTCATGTTGAACCGCTTCAACACTTTATCTATGTAATGCTGGCTTAATCCGAGCAGCCTCCTCGTTCGATCTCTATAGATCTTAATGCCTAAAATGTACATTGCCTCACCAAGGTCCTTCATCGAAAACTTGCCATTCAATGACTCCTTGACCGAGTTTAGCATCAAAACATCATTTCCGATCAGTAGTATGTCATCCACATACAAGATCAAAAACACTGATGAGCTCCCACTTAACTTCTTGTATAAACAAGAGTCCTCTTCGCTTTTGATGAAGCCGAAACCAGTGACGATCTCATCAAAACGAATGTTCGAACTCCGAGATGCTTGCCTCAACCCATAAATGAATCTCTTGAGCTTGCATACCTTACTAGTGCTAGTCGGATCGACAAAACCCTCGGGCTGTATCATATACACGTCCTCGGTTAAATTTCCGTGAAGGAAAGCCGTCTTGACATCCAGCTGCCATATCTCGTAATCGAAATATGCAGCTATAGCTAGTACGATCCTTACCGACTTCAGCATCGCTACCGGCGAGCAAGTCTCATCATAGTCAATTCCTTAAACTTGTCCATAACCCTTAGCGACAAGACGAGCTTTGTGGATCTGAACATTTCCATCCACATTGGTTTTCTTCTTAAAGACCCATTCGCAACCAATGGCTATTACGCCAGGCGGCGGATCAACCAAGTCCCAGACTTGATTCTCATCCATGGACTTAACTCAGATCTCATGGCCTCTAGCCATGCCTCGGAATCTGGGCCCACCATTGCTTCTGCATACATGGCCGGCTCGTCGCTCTCTAGCAACAATACATCACGCACTCCACGCAAACTTTCCGACCTCCGTGGTTCTGGTGCCGCTTCCACTACGGGTTGCTTGACTGACTCCTGTATGATCTCATCATCGGCCGAGCCGTCCCCGAGTGGTCCTCGAATTTCTTCGAGTCAGACCGTCCTCCCACTGGCCTCCCGACTGAGAAACTCTTTCTCAAGGAAAACCCCGTTCCGAGCAACAAACACTTTGTTCTGTTCCTGGTTGTAGAAGCTATATCCAAAGGTTTCCCTCGGATATCCCAAGAATATGCGCTTATCCGTTTTGGGTGTAAGCTTGTCTGACATAAGTCGCTTGACAAATGCTTCACAACCCCAAATTTTTAGAAAAGACAAACTGGGAGTCTTCCCGGTCCACATCTCATGTGGTGTCTTATCTACGGATTTTGATAGTACCCTGTTATGTGTGAAAGCTGCAGTTTCTAGAGCGTATCCCTAGAATGACAAGGGTAAATCCGATTTGCTCATCATAGACTGGACCATGTCCAACAAGGTACGATTCCTCCATTCCGACACGCCGTTTCTCTGTGGTGTACCCGGAGGTGTGAGCTGAGGTACTATACCTCGGCTTTTCAGATGATCATCAAACTCCTTTCTCATGTACTCACCTCCACGATCAGATCGTAGAAGCTTTATAGTCTTGCCGGGCTGATTCTCAACTTTGTTCTGAAACTCTTTGAGCTTTTCAAAAGTTTCCGACTTGTGCCTCATCAAATAGATATATCCATATCTACTCAAGTCGTCGGTAAAAGTCACAAAGTACTGATAGCCGCCTCTGGCAGTTGAGCTCATTGGACCACACACATCGCTGTGTATAAGCTCCAACAGCTCGGACACCCTCATGCAACTCTTTGCAAAAGGAGACTTAGTCATCTTGCCGAGCAAGCATGATTCACATGTCTCGAACGACCTGAAGTCAGATGAAGTTAGGAGCCCATCATCATGGAGCTTCTTCACTCGTTTCAGACTAATGTGTCCAAGCCGGCAATGCCAGAAGTATGTCGGATTTATCTCATTAGGCTTATGCCTCTTGACATTCACATTATAGACTGGTTCCTGTTCCAGATTCAATATAAATAGCCCATCAACAATGGGTGCATAGCCGTGGAACATACCATTCAAATAAAACGAACAACCATTGTCCTTTAAATTGAATTCATAACCCTGACTCATCAAACATGAGGCAGAAATAATATTCCGACTAAGTGCAGGAATGTAATAAAAATTATTCAATTCGAAAATAAATCCAGAAGGAAGCTGGAGCTGCATCGTGCCAACCTCCAATGCAGAAACTCTTGCTTTGTTGCCGACCCTGATGTCAATCTCCCCTTGTGCCACACGCCTAGTTCTTACCAGCCCCTGCATCGAGTTGCAAATATCAACAACGGATCCGGTATCAAATACCCAAGAGCTACTAGGTATATCAGCAAGATAAATGTCTATAACGTATGCAACAAGTGTACCTTTGCCTGAAGCAGCATTCCCGGCCTTCTTGCCATGCTCTGCAAGCCACTTGCTATAGTTCCTCTTCCAGTGACCAGTTTCCTTGCAATGTTAGCAAATGGTCTTTGAGTCCGGTCTAGACTTCGGCGCAGCCGCGGACGTTACCATCTCCATGCCCTTTGCCTTAGCCTTCTTCTTAGACCAACTCTTCTTGAACTTAGCCGATTTCTGCACCATCAGTACTTGATGCGTGCCTTTCTTAATATCCTACTCTGCCACTTTGAGCATCCCATGCAATTCAGTGAGCTTCTTATCCATGCCATGCATATGATAGTTCAGGATGAACGTCCCATAGCTGGGCGGAAGAGAACCCAGAACTGCATCTGTAGCCAGCTCATCCAAGAGCGGGAAGCCCAACCGATCCTAAGATTGCACATATCCGATCATCTTGATCACATGTGGGCTCAGTGGATCACCTTCCTTCAGCTTGCAATCCATCAAGGATCGCTAGACATTTAACCTTTCGGTCCTAGCATGTGTCTGAAACATGCTCTTGAGACTCTCGATCATATCGTAAGCCTCAACATTTTTCAAATGCTGTTGCAAATCGGGCTCCATACAAGCCAGCATCAGACAACTGATCTCTGTGGCACTAGCATTATCGGCAGGTTCATCTGAAAGTGGATCCTCTAGAAATGTTCCTTTTTATCATGCTTGAGAACAATTCTCAGATTTCTATACCAGGTGGTAAAGTTTGTTCCATTCAGTTTATCCTTTTCCAGAATTGATTTCAATGCAAAGTTTTGGTTGAGCAGGTGGTGCCATTGATCTACAACAGAAAATATGCAATCACTAAGCAATGTGTTTATGTAGAGTAATTCTAGCCTTAAACGAAAATACTCCCACTGAAGTTGGCATCCCTCCACAAACTTTCAATGATTCAGGATCCGACTAGCACATGCGACTAGTGAGTTTTAGCATCACTACTAGACAACATGCCTATCCGGTAAGCAACTCCTTGCTAATCGTATCTCTATATGACTCCTGTCGGTCGGAAAGGTATCTCATACCCCGGCCCCCAACCTTCTTTGCCACAAGGCCCCAAACCATTTTGATAGCCTTGTCAAGTTAACCGGATGCAGTACATGTCCGTGTACGACACGAACCCTTCAGTTCAAGGACACCCAGCAGCACCTCAATTTTATGAGCCCACTACTAGACGTACTTGACGCGCGAAGGTGCAACATCGGGGATGGCAATTCGCTTGATATTCATGAGGGATCTTTCTACCATTCTAACATGCATAGAAAACATGAAGCATAACAATCACAAATAAACATATATTGTGAAATAGTATGGCTCCTTCATGGACGTTCTTCTGGGTCGGCTCCGACTCCGATGACCATCTAGGAACTCCATCTTGTATGTCACGCCGGGACTCCAAGCCACCAACCTGATCTCTATTATCCAACTACTACAACTAGTAGAGTCACAAGTCGACACGCAGGTCGTTATACAATATAATGACAGCACTTTGGCTCCTGCCGGCTGACAAACATGAAACGCAGGCCATGTGTAATTTACACACATGCATCACATACACATGAGCCATACTACTCACATCAAATCTGCAAAACAAAGTTATGCATATAATCGCATTCTACCGGTTTGAGTGATCGTGTACGAAATACAAGGCGCTACACACACGACGGTCCCGGTTCGGATTTACGTTTCACTGTTAACCCCGATGGCGGATAACCGACCGGTACGGGTAGATCGTTTCACGACCTCATCAATCCCGACTGACAGAAAACATAGCCTCATCGATCCCCTTGTGCAGTTGATCTCATCAACCGTGCACATAGCCAATCTCATAAACGACGACAGATCTCATCTGCCACGTATGCATACGATCTGAATCAAAATCCTATAGCAGAGGCTCTGATACCACTGTTGGGTACTATGGTAGGGTGCGTCGATTACAAATAAAATTTTCCTACGCGCAGAACAACTAGGAACATGCTACGGGAGATGGAACACAAATTGTTACCACTAGACGCGTAGTGCCGTGCAGCGGAAGAAGAGTTGGGGCAGCGCGTCCGCATGGATTGTCTCCTCCTCGTCCAATCTCCCTCGAACAGCCGGTCGTAGGTTCCCAGGTACAGGTTCGCCGGAGCGGCGCAAGTGCACCGCCTCTAACGGTATCTGCGCGTGCAGGAGGAACATCGTGCGGTGGACTGCTAGGTCCGATCACACAACCGGCGGCGAGTGGAGGTGTCTATTCGCAACACATGCAAACCCTAGTGACAGCGCCGAAGAATTCAACCGCATGAGTGTGCCGCACCCCACTTTATATAGGCGTCCGTCGCGGGCTCAACACTTGGGCCTCGCACGGACCCTAAAAGCCCATAATTCTACTCGGCCACAATCCGGATACAGCTCGTAGGTTCCTTCCCTTAAGCGCGCGACCCCTTAGGTTCAAGCCGGCTTGGTTGCAGTTCGGATCAGCTCCGAACTGCACAGTTGGTAGCGGCCTCTAGCAAGGCATGTCGAACACCAAGCGATCTATGAAGCTGGTTAGGCGAACCTGTACATCACACTTCCATTCATTTTGCCACACGACATGTGTTGTCGATCTCAAGGCGAGTCTGTCATCCTTGTGCCAGCCCGGCCTCTTCCTCGTTCCAGTGATGCCGACCACTATCCGGATTATCTCGTAATCCATGTCGCATGGCCATGCTTATCCTGGTCGGATCACAGGAGGGTCCCAGAGTATATCTCTCCTGGTCGGAGGGGCAAATGCCATCTTGCTCGACCATGTCTCGTAGCATGGGTCTGGACAAGCCTGAAAACTACCTTTATAACTACCCAATCATGGAGTAGCGTTTGGTCGGCTCAAAGCAAGTCTATCACCATCCCGAGTACATGTGCCAGCTCAGGTCTTAGGGCATAGAACATATGTTGTACTAGAGACTCACAGATGACATATCGCCGCATCTCATAGTTGGGTCTGTCTGACTCGGACCTAATCTCGACTCGGATCCGACTACTCGAATCCGAACAGACCTTTCCAAGCCCATATTATCCGGTTGGCATCCAATGCTCCATGGCTAGTGAGACCAAGCCATCAACCGTGTCTTATGCTAATCTAGTTGGCTGCGCGTCCACACAGCCCTTTCGACTAGGGACCTTTTAGGACAGTTATCATACAAGCATAGTCCCAAAACAAGTCACGTACTTGCTGATACACATCATTGATAATGTCCAAGGACTGTCTTTATTCATAAACACATAGGAAATATCGTCATACATGATTGCCTCTAGGGCATATCTGCAACAGCTCGCCCCCGACCACGGCCCCGGCCTCGACCCCGACGCGCCACGCCTCCCTCCTCTGCTTCCTCCCCTCCCTACCTCGGCCGTCATCAGGCCTGCCTCCTCGCCCCTGCACCCTCTGTAAGCCCCCCACCGCTCCTCCTCTCTCTGCTAGCTAGGGTTCTTCGGTTATGTTAGTTAGGGAAATAGCTTAATTAGGTTATCTATTTAGTTATGAATTTAGCTAGGTTTTTATGAACCATAGGTTTCAAAATAGGAAAAAATTTAGGGTTAAGCAATTGTGGTTAAAAGAAAAGGCAGAATTGAATATATAGGTTTCTTGCATTTTTTAGTTTAAGTAATTGTTGCTATTTAAATTTTATAGTGCTAGTTAGTTAATTAGAATTAGTACTACAAAAACAGAATTAGTTTAAGCAATTGTCGAAATCAACATCCCTTGTTAAAAGCAAAAAAATTTAGTTTCAAATTTAGGTAGGCTGAATTTACTTTAAAATATTGTGAAGAAAAATGACTTCTTGCATTTTTCTTCAAGTTCTATATTTTTATTCCATTTTATATGCAAATTTGAAGTGGACATGTGATATGTGGACACGTGATATTTGGAAAATGATGATTATGTGCAGGGTAAATGATCCGAGTGGCCTATGTTACGCCGGAATGTTGATTCAATTCTGTTCCGGTGAATTTTAGGCGCTCGATATGTCCACTTTTTAGCAAAGGTCATGCCGAAATTTTCCGTGAATTTTGGCATGACTTGTGCTAGATAGTTGCTGGGAAATGGCATTCCAGCAAACATAGATCTTTTTTTATGTCATTTCTCATTTTTTCATAGTTTTAGAATTAAACAAGGAGACTTAATCATAGGAAATATGTCGAACAACGAAGAAACCGGGCCTTCTGACCAAGATTCAGACGAGATGGATTATGAGGGTGAACAAGAGTACCTCGACTTTTTGTCTGCTAAGCACAGTCAAGGTTTGCAGGTCGTCCTTGATGATTGTACTGATGCCGACATCGACACCGACGGCGCCGACACTGATGGCGGCACCGAGACCGACGGGGAAGGTACCGGCGGGGAAGATACCGACACCGATGCCGCTACCGAACAGAAGAAGTAGAAGAAGCAAACTCGGCATTGGAAGACTGGTGATCACAAAGATGGCACCTGGCAAGTTGCAGCCATTAGAGCCATAAGAACTAGGCGCTGCTGCTACGTAGCAGTAGGGCGCGCAGACAAAATGCGCTACTGAAATAGACCTAGCAGTACCCCCCCTATTATAAACCGCCCTACTGCTATAATTTCCACGACCCCGCCACCAAGCTAGTTATAGCATCAATGCCTTAATACAAAGAATGCTACTGCTACAGATTGTAGCAGCAGTGCATTCTCACAATACCCGCTACTGCTAAGTTTACTACAAAATTTAGTCCCACCTCGCTCCGCGAACAGGGTTTTTACCACCTTAAATATGTTACTTCTCAAACTATCACATCCAATTGGTCTTCATTGAACTCTATGTGTAGAATTTGTGGTTGCAATATGAGTCTTCTCCAGTTTCTAAACCGGTGAGGACTCATATTGAGAATTCAGATTGGACACGAAAGGTTCAATGATGAGCAATGTATTTTGTGATGTTTATTTTTACATGTTTACACTTAGCAGTATTGCATTTTGACTAAAAGGCGCTACTGCTAGGTCATTTAGCAGTAGCGCATGTGCCTTTAGCACGCTCCTGCCAAGCCATTCTATCTTCCGCCCCTCACTCCCCTCTCTCCGATCCACTCACACTCACAATCACACTCACTCAATCTCCGCCCTCAATCCCCCCGCGCCGGTCCTCCCCGCCGGCTGCTGATAACCCACAAGTATAAGGGATCTCAACAGCTTTCGAGGGTAGAGTATTCAATCCAAATTTATTGATTCGACACAAGGGGAGCCAAGAATATTCTTGAGTATTAGCAGTTGAGTTGTCAATTCAACCAAACCTGGATAACTTAGTATCTGCAGCAAAGTGTTTAGTAGCACAAGTGGTATGATAATAATAGTAACGGTAGCAAAAGTAAAGATAAATGTTTTTGGGTTTTTGTAGTAGTTATAATAGTAGCGGAAAAGTAAATAAGCGAAGAACAATATGTGAAAAGCTCGTAGGCAATGGATCAGTGATGGATAATTGTGCCGGATGCGAATCCACATGCAATACCTATAACATAGGGTGATATAGAACTAGCTCCAATGCATCAATGTAATGTAGGCATGTATTCCGAAAATAGTCATACCGTGCTTATGGAAAAGAACTTGTATGACATCTTTTGTCCTACCCTCCCATGGCAGCGGGGTCCTTACGAAAACTAAGGGATATTAAGGCCTCCTTTTAATAGAGAACCGGAACAAAGCAATAACACATAGTGAATACATGAACTCCTCAAACTACGGTCATCATCGAGAAGTATCCCCATTATTGTCACTTCGGGGTTGTCGGATCATAACACATAATAGGTGACTATAGACTTGCAAGATAGGATCAAGAACACACATATATTCATGAAAACATAATAGGTTCAGATCTGAAATCATGGCACTCGGGCCCTAGTGACAAGCATTAAGCATAGCAAAGTCATCGCAACATCAATCTCATAACATAGTGGATACTAGGGATCAAACCCTAACAAAACTAACTTGATTACATGGTAAGTCTCATCCAACCCATCACCGTCCAGCAAGCCTACGATGGAATTACTCACGCACGGCGGTGAGCATCATGAAATTGGTGATGGAGGATGGTTGAGGATGACGACGGACGAATCCCCTCTTGAGCCCCGAACGGACTCCAGATCAGCCCTCCCGAGAGAGATTAGGGCTTGGCGGCGGCTCCATGTCGTAAACGCGATGAAACTTTCTCTCTGATTTTTTCTCCCGAGGCCGGAATATATGGAGTTGGAGTTGAGGTCGGAGGAGGTCCAGGGGCCACGAGATTGAGGCGCGCCACTTTGTCTCGTGGACAGGCCTCGCTCCCGGTGTATTTCTTTCGCCCAATAATTCTTATAAATTCCAAAAAGTGCCTCCATGGATTTCCAGGACATTCCGAGAACTTTTCTTTTCTACACATAAAACAACATCATGGTAGTTCTGCTGAAAACAGCGTCAGTCTGGGTTAGTTTCATTCAAATCATGCAAGTTAGAGGTCAAAACAAGGGCAAAAGTGTTTGGAAAAGTAGATACGTTGGAGATGTATCAACTCCCCCAAGCTTAAACCTTTGCTTGTCCTCAAGCAATTCAGTTGATAAATTGAAAGTGATAAAGAAAAACTTTTAAAAACTCTATTTGCTCTTGTTGTTGTAAACATGAAAAGCCAGCATTCAAGTTTCAGCATATATTATGAACTAACCATACTCACAATAACACATAGGTCTCACAATTACTCATATCAATAACATAATCAGCTAGCGAGCCATAATAATAAAACTCGGATGACAACACTTTCTCAAAATAATTATAACATGATATAACAAAATGGTATCTCGCTAGCCCTTTCTGAGACCGCAAAACATAAATGCAGAGCACCTTTAAAGATCAAGGACTGACTAAACATTGTAATTCATGGTAAAAGAGATCCAGTGAAGTCATACCCAATATAAACTAATAATAGTGAATGCGAATGACAGTGTGCTCTCCAGCGGGTACTTTTAATAAGAAGGGTGATGACTCAACACAAAAGTAAATAGATAGGCCCTTCGCAGAGGGAAGCAGGGATTTGTAGAGGTGTGAGAGCTCGATTTTAAAATAGAGATTGAATAAAATTTTGAGCGGCATACTTTCGTTGTCAACGCAACAACTATGAGATTGTTGTATCTTCCATACTACATGCATTATAGGCAGTTCCCAAACAGAATGGTAAAGGTTTATACTCCCCCAACCACCAACAAGCATCAATCCATGGCTTGCTCGAATCAACGAGTGCCTCCAACATACAACAACCCACAGGGGAGTTTTGTTTAATTTTTGATTTGCTTTGATCTTTTTGGATCATGGGACTGGGCATTCCGGTTACCGGCCCTTTCTCGTGAATGAGGAGCGGAGTCCACTCCTCTTGAGAATAACCCACCTAGCATGGAAGATATAGGCAGCCCTAGTTGAAACATGAGCTGCTCGAGTATACAAAACATAATTTCATTTGAAGGTTTGGAGTTTGGCACATACAAATTTACTTGGAACGGCAGGTAAATACCGCATATAGGAAGGCTAGCAAAAGACTGGGAACAACTTTGCGGTTTAAGGAGTTTGGATGCACAAGCAGTATTCCCGCTTAGTACAGGTGAAGGCTAGCAAAAGACTGGGAAGCGACCAACTGAGAGAGCGACAACAGTTGTAAACATGCATTAAAATTAATTCACACCGAGTACAAGCATTAGTAGGATATAATCTACCATGAACATAAATATCATGAAGGCTATGTTGATTTGATTCAACTACATGTGTGAACATGTGCCAAGTCGAGTCACTCAATTCATTCAAAGGAGGATACCATCCCATCATACCACATCATAATCATTCTAATAGCACGTTGGCACGCAAGGTAAATCATTATAACTCATAGCTAATCAAGCATGACACGAGCAACTATAATCTCTAAATGTCATTGCAAATATGTTTACTTCATAATAAGCTGACTCAGAAACGATGAACTCATCATATTTACAAAAACAAGAGAGGTCGTTTTCATACCAGCTTTTCTCATCCCAATAAGTCCATCATATATCGTCATTATTGCCTTTCACTCGCACGACCGAACGATGTGTATAATAATAAGAGTGCATGTGCATTGGACTAAGCTGGAATATGCAAGCATTCAACTCAAGAGAGAAGACAAGTAATATGGGCTCTAAATTAAATAAACAATCATGCATATAAGAGCCACTAAGCATTTTCAATATGGTCTTCTAGACCCCCAAAAGAAAGAAAAGAAAATAAAACTATTTACACGGGAAAGCTCCCAACAAGTAAAAGAAGAACTAGAAATCTTTTTGGGTTTTCATTTTTAATTTCTGCTAAAAGCATGGAAATTAAACTAACTAATTTTTTTGTTTTTTAAGGTTTATCAAACACACAAGAAGAAAACTAGAAAAATAAATTTAAACTAGCATGGATAATACAATGAAAGAGTATGAGCACCGACGACTAGTGTGTGAACATGAATGTAAAGTCGGTGAGAAATATGTACTCCCCCAAGCTTAGGCTTTTGGCCTAAGTTGGTCTAGTACCAAGGACCGCCTGGCTGATATCCATAAGTGAAACTGGGGTTGTACAGAGATGCAGAGGCGACCGCCTCCTGAGCAGCAGCGTGTTGGCTAGCTGGCTCCATTCCCCTCTCATATTCAGTGGCTTCTTCCCGGGTGACAACATATCTTCCTTTTGCCTGATAATCAAAAAGGTAGGGAGCAGGAAGAGTAACAGGGACGACGTAGCGTCTGTCATAGATTAGTCGATAATGGACGAATTGTTCATTCCTCTCAAGAAAATGATGATTGAACATAGCTTCTTTATCCAAATAAACAGGAGGTAAAATCATATCCCCCTCTCGTGGGGATATATTAAGAAAGTTAGCCACACGGGTTGCATAAATTCCTCCAAATAAATCTCCCTTTCTACTATTATTCTGCAACCTACGTGCAACTATTACCCCCAAGTTATAACCTTTATAACCTGACACAGCACTATTGAGGACACAAAGATCAGGAGCACACATGTGACATACTTTGTCCTTACCGTTAATGCATCTTTAAATAAAGAGAGCAAAGTAATGTATAGCAGGAAAATGAATGCTCCCTATGGTAGCTTGTGCTACGTCCCTAGATTCTCCCATAGTAATACTAGCAAGAAAATCTCTAAATTCACATTTGGGAGGATCATTAATATTACCCCATCAAGGAGTTTGCAAGCAGTTGTGAAATCCTCTAAATCCATGGTATAAGATGTATCATAAATATCAAACATGAAACTAGGAGAATTACGTGCACAGTTATATTTAAAACCTCCGCACAAAAGAATCAGTCAACTGATAGTATCATGACACTTATCTTGTAAGAAGTCCTCCATTTCGGCATTAAGCACATATGCGTCAAATTCCTCCTTGAAGCCTGCTTCGACCATAAAATCATCGGATGGCCACTCACAAGCCCGTACATTTGCGTCCCTCGGCAATTTAACATCTTGCTCACGTATAGCAATCCTTGGCCCTTTCTTTGCCGAGGAACCTCCTTGGTACATTCTTCTAAGCATATTTCTTTTTCTGAAAATTTCTGAAATTTTAGTAACTTCGAAATAAATGTGCATAAAACTAAACAAGATTGATAGCAACTACTCCTACAAGTGCCTAGAGCCTATATCATGCATTGGAATTGCTTGGGACCTCAAAAATTTAACATGCAAGCTCAATAACATGGTCACCTATGCAGAAAAAAATTGAGATGAATAAAGCACTAGAACAAAAACTAATTGGACCAATGGAGGAGTCACATACCAAGCAACAATCTCCCAAAGCAGTTTTGTGAATGGAGCTTTGAGCTAAGAGATCGAAAATCGCAGCAAAACGAGCTAGAACTCGTGCTTGAGCTGGATGGGGATTTTTTTGGGTAGAAGATGAAGTGTGTGGGTGCTGGCAGAAGTGGAGGGGAGCCACCAGGGGCACACGAGACAGGGGGCGCGCCCTACAGGGGGGGTGCCCTCCTCTCTCGTGGCCTGGTGCTTGCCCTTCCTGCAGTGTTTTCAGTGCCTAAAATCCTCAAATATTCCAGAAAAAATCATACTAGATTTGCAGGGCATTTGGAGCGCTTTTATTTTCGGACTATTTTTTAATGCATAGATAATCCAGAAAACAGACGGATAATACTATTTTTGCTTTATTTATTCTAAATAACAGAAAGTAAAAAGAGGGTATGTATAAGGTTGTGCCTTCTAGTTTCATCCATCTCGTGGTCATCAAAATGAACCCACTAACAAGGTTGATCAAGTCTTGTTAACAAACTCATTCTGAATAACACGGAACCGGAGAAATTTCGAATAACACTAAGTTACCTCAACGGGGATATGAAAATCCCCAACAATAAGAATATCATACTTTTTCTTGACAGTAGGGAGAGGAAATTCAAAACCTCCAAAAATGATAGTTGGAACTTTTTTAATAGATTTGATGCTATGAACTTGAGATTGTTTCCTTGGAAAATGTACCGTATGCTCATTACCATTAACATCAAAAGTGACATTGCCTTTGTTGCAATCAATAACAGCCCCTGCAGTATTAAGAAAAGGTCTACCAAAGATAATAGACATACTATCGTCCTCGGGAATATCAAGAATAACAAAGTCCGTTAAGATAGTGACATTTGCAACCTAGCAGCACATCCTCACAAACATCGACAGGTATAGCAGTTGATTTATCAGCCATTTGCAAAGATATTTCAGCATGTGTCAACTTATTCAATTCAAGTCTACGATATAAAGAGAGAGGCATAACACTAACACCGGCTCCAAGATCACATAAAGCAGTTCTAACATAATTTGTTTTAATGGAGCAAGGTATAGTTGGAACACCCGGATCTCCAAGTTTCTTGGGCATTCCACCCTTAAAAGTGTAATTAGCAAGCATGGTGGAAATTTCAGCTTCCGGTATCTTTCTTTTATTTGTGATGATATCCTTCATATACTTAGCATAATGATTTACTTTAAGCATATCAGTTAAGCGCATACGCAAGAAAATAGGTCTAATCATTTCAGCAAAGCGCTCAAAATCCTCATCATCCTTTGACTTGGATGGTTTAGGAGGAAAGGGCATGGGTTTCTGAACCCATGGTTCTCTTTCTTTAGCGTGCTTCCTAGCAACAAAATCTCTCTTATCATAACGTTGATTCCTTGATTGTGGGTTATCAAGATCAACACCAGGTTCAATCTGTACATCATTGTTTTTGCTAGGTTGAGCATCAACATGAACATTATCATTAACATTATCACTAGGTTCATGTTCATCACCTGATTGAGTTTCAAAGATCGTAAATAGAAATATCATTGGGATTCTCGTGTGTCTACAGTAGGCTCACTAGAAGCATGCAAAGTTCTATCGCGTTTCTTCTTCTTCTTTTTAGAAGAACTCGGGGCCTCTAAATTATTTCTCTGAGAATCTTGCTCGATTCTCTTAGGGTGGCGTTCAGGATACAAAGGTTCCTGAGTCATTCTACCAGTTCTAGTAGCCACTCTAACAGCAAAGTCATTTTTATTATTCAATTCATCAAGCAAATCATTTTGAGCTTTGAGTACTTGCTCAGCTTCAGTAGCAACCATAGAAGCATATTTACTAACGCGGTGAAGTTCATCTTTAACTCTAGACAGATTATCGCCTACGCAACCTATCTCGAAAGCATTATTCTTTAACTCTCTACCAACATAAGCATTAAAACTTTCTTGCCTAGCCATAAAGTCATCGAATTCATCTAAGCACGGGCTATGAAATTTAGTAGAGGGTACTTCAACTTTATCATATCTATAGGGAGAATTTACCTTTACTACCTGTGTCGGGTTATCAAGACAATGTGGTTCTTCAGGTGGTAAATTAAGACCATGTATTTCTTCAATAGGTGGTAAATTCTTAACATCTTCAGCTTTAATACCTTTTTCTTTCATTGATTTCTTTATCTCTTGCATATCTTCAGGATCGAGAAATAAAACACCTCTCTCTTCTTGAGTGGTTTTAGGAATAGGCTCAGAGTTGGCTCAACTGGTTCAGGAATTACTTCGTGAACTGGCTCGGGAAGAGTCCAATTATTTTCATTAGTCAACATATTATTCAATAGTATTTCAGCTTACGATCATTGTTCTTAACCTGAAAACACAACCAGCACAACTATCCAAGTAGTCCTTGGAAGCATCGGTTAGTCCATTATAAAAGATATCAAGTATTTCATTTTTCTTAAGAGGATGATCAGGCAAAGCATTAAGTAACCGGAGAAGCCTCCCCCAAGCTTGTGGGAGACTCTCTTCTTTGATTTGCACAAAATTATATATTTCCCTCAAGGCAGCTTGTTTCCTATGAGCAGGGAAATATTTAGCAAAGAAGTAATAAATCATATCTCGGGGACTACGCACATAACCAGGAGCAAGAGAATTATACCAAGTCTTAGCATCACCCTTTAATGAGAACGGAAATATCTTAAGGATTTATAAATAGCGAGACTTCTCATCATTAGTAAACAAGGTGGCTATATCATTCAACTTAGTAAGATGTGCCACGACAGTTTCTGATTCAAGGCCATAAAAAGGATCAGTTTCAACTAAAGTAATAATATCAGGATCAACAGAGAATTCATAATCCTTATCAGTAACACAGATAGGTGAAGTAGCAAAAGCAGGATCAGGTTTCATTCTAGCATTAAGAGACTGTTGCTTCCATTTAGCTAATAATTTCTTAAGATCATTTCTATCATTGCAAGCAAGGATTTCCATAGCAGCTTTTTCATTCATAACATAACCCTTAGGAACAACAGTAATACATAATCATTGGGGAACCTTCATCATCACTATCATCAATAATAGGTTCTTGATAATTTCATTCCCACTAACTCTAGCAAGTTGTTCATCTAGAAATTCACCTAATGGCAAAGTAGTATCATGCATGTAAGTAGTTTCATCATGCATAGCGTAGTGGCATCATCAATAACATGCGACATATCGTAATTCATAGCAGTAGCAGGTTTAGGTGTCGCAAGCTTACTAATAACGGAAGGAGAATCTAGTGCAGAGCTAGATGGCAGTTACTTACCTCCCCTCGTAGTTGAGGGCAAAATCTTGGTCTTAGCATCTTTCAAGTTCTTCATAGCGATCAACACATATAAATCCCAAGTGACTCAGAGAATAGAGCTATGCTCCCCGGCAACGGCGCCAGAAATTGGTCTTGATAACCCACAAGTATAGGTGATCGCAACAACTTTCGAGGGTAGAGTATTCAACCCAAATTTATTGATTTGACACAAGGGGAGCCAAGAATATTCTTGAGTATTAGCAGTTGAGTTGTCAATTCAACCACACCTGGATAACTTAGTATCTACAGCAAAGTGTTTAGTAGCACAAGTGGTATGATAATAATAGTAACGGTAGCAAAAGTAAAGATAAATGTTTTGGGTTTTTGTAGTAGTTGTAACAGTAGCAACGGAAAAGTAAATAAGCGAAGAAAAATATGTGAAAAGCTTATAGGTAATGGATCAGTGATGGATAATTATGCCGGATGCGATTCCACATGCAATAGCTATAACATAGGGTGATATAGAACTAGCTCCAATTCATCAATGTAATGTAGGCATGTATTCCGTAAATAGTCATACGTGCTTATGGAAAAGAACTTGTATATCATCTTTTGTCCTACGCTCCCGTGGAGCGGGGTCCTTACGGAAACTAAGGGATATTAAGGCCTCCTTTTAATAGAGAACCGGAACAAAGCATTAACACATAGTGAATACATGAACTCCTCAAACTACGGTCATCACCGAGAAGTATCCCGATTATTGTCACTACGGGGTTGTTGGATCATAACACATAATAGGTGACTATAGACTTGCAAGATAGGATCAAGAACACACATATATTCATGAAAACATAATAGGTTCAGATCTGAAATCATGGCACTCGGGCCCTAGTGACAAGCATTAAGCGTAGAAAAGTCATAACAACATCAATATCAGAACAAAGTGGATACTAGGGATCAAACCCTAACAAAACTAACTTGATTACATGGTAAATCTCATCCAACCCATCACCGTCCAGCAAGCCTACAATGGAATTACTCACGCACGGCGGTGAGCATCATGAAATTGGTGATGGAGGATGGTTGACGATGACGACGGCGACGAATCCCCCTCTCTGGAGCCCCGAACGGACTCCAGACCAGCCCTCCCGAGAGAGATTAGGGCTTGGCGGCGGCTCCGTGTCGTAAAATGCGATGAAACTTTCTCTCTGTTTTTTTTCTCCCCGAGACGGAATATATGGAGTTGGAGTTAAGGTCGGAGGAGATCCAGGGGGCCCACAAGATAGGGAGGCGCGCCCTAGGGGGGGCGCCCCCCTGTCTCGTGGACAGGCCCTGGGCCCCCTGGTGTATTTCTTTCGCCCAATAATTCTTATAAATTCCAAAAAGTGCCTCCGTGGATTTCCAAGACATTCCGAGAACTTTTCTTTTCTACTCATAAAACAACATCATGGTAGTTCTGCTGAAAACAGCGTCAGTCCGGGTTAGTTTCATTCAAATCATGCAAGTTAGAGTCCAAAACAAGGGCAAAAGTGTTTGGAAAAGTAGATACGTTGGAGACGTATCATCTGCCCTTGCCCCCGCCGGCCACCGTCGCCTACCCCTCACCCCTTTGCGCCGCCGTCACCTCCTCCTCCTCCCCGGACTCGGTAATCCTTCGCTGACCGCCCTCCTCCCCGCCCCCTCCTCCTCCTTCGTCCCCCCCCCCACCCCTCCGTTTGCCCTCCTCCCTGCCCCTCCTCCCCCATCCTACTTCGTCCTCCCTCCTCCAATCGACCCTCCTTCTCCCTCCTCCCTCCTCCATCCACAACCCCTCATCCCTGCTACATTTTGATTTAGTTGATTTAGTTGATTTAGAACTAGTTGATTTAGTAGGCTAGTTGATTTAGTTTATTTAGTAGGCTAGTTGATTTAGAACATTTTGATTTAGTTTATTTAGTAGGCTAGTTGATTTAGTTGATTTAGAACATTTTGATTTAGTTGATTTAGTAGGCTAGTTGATTTATTAGGCTAGTTGATTTAGTTGATTTAGAACATTTTGATTTACTTAATTTAGTAGGTTGGCTGATCATCCCTTGCTAAGTTGTTTTTTATGCTATACTGAAGTTGGTGTACCACTGTTTTTTGATTGGGTTAATTCCAGCATCTCTAGATCCTATTGTTAGTATCACATTATGTTATTGTTTTCCTTTCCTGTGAAGTGGATCGTTCATCTTTGCTCATATTGCTTTAGCAACATAACCACCATGTCGACTGTGCAAGTCAAGGTGCGCCAGCATCCTTGCAACTGGCAAGCTGTTCGACATCTACTTCCAGCCGAGTTTTCGTCATGCGGCGGTAAGAAATTATATGAAATGTAACAACTATTTTGTTTTTAGTGTTGGCATTACTATATTGTGTCATTTTTTTACACAGATCGTTCCATGCAATTTGAGGTTGAAATTCAACAAGATGACAGGAGACACTGTGACCTTTGAGGCTCCTGGGGGGCCTACACTATGGAGGTCGAGAAAGGACGCAATATGTCGCAGATTGGAGGAGATGGATGGTCCCGTTTCCTCGCCCGCATGCGTGTTACTGGTGGTGAGTTGATCAGCTTCTCCTTTAGAGCAAAAAGACCCAAGATAGCTGTCATTTATATCAACAAGGTGGAAGATGATGAAGATGATGAGGACCCACTTCATGAAGCCATCTTAGCTCAAAGAATGAGGCTGAGCGAGGAGGAGGTGTGCAACCTATTGGACATAATTCCGCCACGTGATGAATTTTCCGGGGTGCCATTCGTGGCCCACCTAACAAGTACCATGGACGATTGGCATGATATGGTATGTTATACTAACTATAGTAATTTGATATGCTTAGTGAATACGATGATATGCGATATTGTTATACTTACAAATGCAAATTATCCGATGAGATGCTTAGTGAATCCGATGATGTGCTTTAGTGTAGAGTCCGATCACATGCTTATTAGTGTTGAATCAAAGGAACTATTAATAGGTGTAGATAATCCATATATACTTATTAATAGAATTTATGCTTAATAGAAATGTGTAGTACTGTGTCTTTTGATAGCGTAGAAATCTATACTTAGTAGAAATATATTTGCAAGAGTATGTGCGAGGCTACTTATTAATTGATATGTTTTTCTTATTCAGAAATTGCCAAAGAGCCTATCTGTGAGTTGTGGTATCGAGCCTGACGAAGAAGGCTCAGCTAGACTACGCCTTACCGCAAGGGGCTCCGTCACCACCTGTACTTACGGCGTGGACACGGATGGTCGCACACACTTAAACTCCGTTGGGTGGAAGAAATTCATGGTTGGAAAGAATCTTTGTGTTGGACAGGCCATCCTAATTACTATCAGGAATACCCATCGCCCAGGCTTGAGGATGATGATCGTCATCGATATCATCTAGAACTACATATGTGTGTGTGGCTGTATGACTATATATACCTAGTAGAACTGCTATATATGTGTGCCTGGTAGACTACCTAGTACTTCTTATCATATATGCTATATTCATGTGAGGATGCATGTTTACTATGTATGAGTACCTATAATGATTTATGATATAGTATGACTATATGGTAGTGTGGTTAATGATATTTTTATCTGGTACATATGAAACTGCAGTTTATAAACTGAAACGGGGCAGGGAATATGGAAAATGATGAAAGATACAGCAGTAGCGCAGGGATAGAAAAGCGCTACAACTACTTAATAGTAGCGCGTTCCATAAAAGCGCTAGTGATATAGTCAATAGTAGTAGTGCGGGTTTATACTGCGCTACTACTAACTGTTAGTTGTAGCGCCTTAATAGTAGCACGGCTACTCGCTCTACTGATAGCATCAAAACTCCGTGCTACTACTAGGGTTTTCCCTAGTAGTGAAGTACGATGCATCCTACGGGAATGCGCGAGCATCAACGATGATGATTTAAGGAGTAAAGAACATTTGAGGCAGTTGCTCCTGACGAAGTTGCACAAGAGATTCAAGTTCCCCGACTGAGATGATAACATAGAACAACCGAGGGATGATCAAAAAGATTAACAATCATGCCATGGGCATGTTCAACAATGATTTGGCCTCCTGGAAAAGGAGGGTGAAACGAGCTATTGAGGCCGAGGAACCCCTGTCCAAGATTCTGGAGGAAAATCCTTCACTTATGAAAGAGGAGTTCAAAAAGTTCAAGGACACTTGCGCTACCGAGGCAGCCAAGGCTAAGGCTGCGAAATTCAAGAGCCTTCAGCAAAGGAACACGGGGAAGCATCGCCTCGGAAGCCGTGGCTACCTCGGTAAAAGGACCATATGGGATAATGAGGACGCGGAACATGAAGCCGCGGGTTTCCCGGACCTCTTCACGAAGTTCACCAACCCCTTGGAGCGTGACTTCGTCAGGGCCCGCTATAAGTGGGACAAGGAAAAGAAGGTTTTTTACACGGACCATATCACGAGGAGATTGATTAGAATACTGGTAATTATTCTTTTACCACCTTACATTTAGCTCTAGATCAAGTCGACTACACATTCGTAAACGGTTCACGTTCCTTCTGCAGGAGAAGCAACACCAGCTTGCAGCCGAAAGCCCTACTTCTTCAATGAGGCCCAAGTGGGACACCCCTCTCAACCGGGCCTTGAACGAACTTAAGGGACTCCCTTTGGGCCAGCGGCCACAATATGGACGTGTGCACGGCGTCGGAGACGGTGCCACGTGGAAGGTGTTTTACAACGAGGGCCCGGAGGACAAGAAGCAGAAAAAGAAGTTTAGTTAGGCGGACATCGACGAGAAGGTGAAACTTGCATTCGAGAAAAAAACAGTTGAGGACGCGAAAAAACAGTCGAGGAGAAAAATGAGTTGCTACAGCAGGCAGTCAATGCAGCTGTAACTGCCTGCAGAAATGGTTTCGCTACTAACTTGGTCCCGACTATCATCAACTTGACGAAGGAAAATGCAGACAAGACGGTATATGATTTCCCGTTGCCTAGTTTCGTCGGGAGCAACTCCGTGAACAACAACACCACCGCACCATCACTTGCCCACGCAACCGGGCCTGCCCTCGCACCCGCACCCGCTCATAGCAGCCCGTCCTCAGTCTCTGGCATACTAGGCGGGCCTTCGTCTTTGGCTGAGCTCGACGCCCTCACGGTAATTACATGTCGCACGAACATATATATCTAGAATATTCCATTTCCATTGCCTTTCGGATGTTTTACGCCGCAGACATGTGTTTGCAGGCCGACGAAACCCCGTGCACCGCACTCTACTTGATCAAAGGCCAGAAGGTGGACGTGGGAAAGGGGGTGATAACGAAGCCCTTGGATGTCACGTTCCACAACCAGTCGATGCCGCTGGGCACTTCATCGTTACCTTGTCGAGTGTGACATCGGGGCACGAGGATGTGCCTCCTCCATTACGCCTAGGGGAAGTGGACAATGAGACCCCGCCGCAGATTGGAAGCTGCAAGGGTTGGGTGCTACTATGGCCGAAGAATCTTCTTCATCTGGAGCCGGCCGAGAGCACACCAATAACCACACATCAACAAGCATGTATGGAGACCACCACCCCGCCTACGCAATTACCAACTCCTGTAGTGCCGGGTGAGAGCGGCGGACGACGTGATGAAGGGGGTCCAATAGTACTGGCTGATGTAATCGGTCCCGTAGAACAGAGAATGGATGATGAGACGGAGGACCCAATGGGTTTCCTCAATACAAATACCTATGCCGATGACTTAGATATGATGAGTCAACCATATGACGAATCGGGCTATCAGCATGCTAATGAGGATATGGATGATCTGCCCGGGCAAGAACGTCCTAGTAGGGATTGCAAGAAGTCTCTCTTCCTAAAATCCTCACAGGACACGCCTGAAGATGCCGCCTCAACACAGGCTCAACTAGCCGGGGGTTGTACAGTGCTTAGCCCGGCAACACTGGGGCAGGGGTTAAGGAAGGATCTGGAAGGTGTGCCCAAGAAAAAGGAGAGGAAGAGACCAGGGAAGATATCTGCCTCTAAACAAGCCAGAGCACATAGCAGCCAGACGGTGGACTTTTAAGAGCGTGTAACCGTGAAAGGTGCAGCCATGTTCCATGTCACGGGTGAGATGATGCTACCGCCGAAACTGCTAGAGGCACTATCAGGGGATCTCAGGAGACTGCACGACCATGTGCTCTCGACTGAGAAAAGCCTACTAGCCTTGAAGGATCCAGGAAATCCGACATACACGGCTCGTGTGCCTAAGGGGAAGTGCTACGTCGACACATGACCCGCGGAGGTGTTCTTCCTGCGGTTTGACCATATCTTCGAGATGTTTCTAACAACGCGGCTCGATTTTATAATCGTCCGCCTTTTTGCGCTACATATGAGCTACGTCCTGAAGAGAGAAGAAGTCTCGCAAATCTGTGTGGCGGATCAGTACTACATGCACGAGTCCTTCTTGAGTCTCGGCGAGTTTGAGCATGAAACTGCTAGGGAGTACCTCCAAAACTTCATGGTATAGAATAAGGACTAGAAAATTGTCCTCCTGCCTTATCATCCAAAGTAAGTCAGTTTCGGACAACCCTTTCGTACATTTCAATCATTCCTTCTCGCTCATATGGAGAATAGTTTGAGGTGTCTTTTTCCCCGCGGCAACGGGCGCACCGTCCTTATCGTTCTTTACCCGCGAGTCTCCCACGCTGATAACCAACAAGTATAGGGGATCAATTGTAGCCTCTTTCGATAAGTAAGAGTGTCGAACCCAACGAGGAGCTAAAGCTAGAAAAAATATTCCCTCAAGTTCTACCGACCACCGATAGAACTCTACGCATGCTTGATGTTCGCTTTACCTAGAACAAGTATGAAACTAGAAGTACTTTGTAGGTGTAACGGGATAGGTTTGCAAGATAATAAAGAGCTTGTAAATAAAAAGTAGGTGCTGTTTAGATAAATAAACAATAAAGTTAGCATAGCGAGTGTGGAAAAGTGGTGGTAGGAGTTGCAAAATTGTCCCTAAGCAATTGACTACTTTACCGATAGGAAGTTTTATGTGGGAGAGGCCACTGCTAGCATGTCATCCCTGACTTGTAATTCTATGCACTTATGATTGGAACTATTAGAAAGCATTCGCAACTACTAACGTTCATTAAGGTTAAACTCAACCATAGCATTAAGATATATTTGTCCCCCTTCAATCCCGTATGAATCAATTTCGATGCTAGGTTGAAGCTTCTGTCACTCTTGCCCTCCAATACATAGTCCTATCAACATACAACTAACCCTATGGTGTGATCCACGCAGCTCATATGATGGGCACCAAAGGACAGCAACATAACCACAAGCAAATTAAACCAATCATAGCAATTCACCAATTACCGATAGGACAACGAAAATCTACTCACACATCATAAGATGGCAACACATCATTGCATAACAATATGAAGCATAAAGCACCATGTTCAATTAGAGGGTACAGTGGGTTGCGGGAGAGTGGTCCGCTGTAGATAGATGGGTGAAGGTGATGAAGATGTTGGTGAAGATGATGGAGGTGTTCGTGTAGATTGCGGTGACGATGATGGCCCCGGCGGCGTTCCGGCGCCACCGGAAGCGAGGGGGAGAGAGCCCCCCTCCTTCTCCTTCTTCCTTGACCTCCCCCCTAGATGGGAGAAGGGTTTCCCCTCTGGTCGATGGCCTCCATGGCGGCGGAGGGGTGAGAGCCCCTCCGATATTGGATCTCTCTCTCAGTTTTCTTCTGTTTATGTGCTCCCTAATTCTGGCCTTTCACCGTTTCTTAAATTCCCGGAGATCCGTAACTACTAGTGGGCTGAAATTTGGACATGATTTATATCCGGATATTGGCTTTCTTGCGGCGAAAGAAGGGCACCAACTGCCTTACGGACTGGCCATGAGGGCCCAGTGCGCGCCTGACCCCCTGGGGCGCGCCCCTCACCCTCGTGGGCCCTCGGGCATCGTCTCGCGTTGATTCCACTTCCCAAAATTCACATATATTCCAAAAAAATATCCGTAAGTTTTTATCCCGTTTGGACTCCGTTTGATATGGATTTTCTGTGAAACAAAAAGCATGCAACAAACAGGAACTGGCACTGGGCACTGGATCAATATGTTGGTCCCAAAAATAGTATAAAAAGTTGCCCAAAGTATGTAAAAGTTGTAGAATATTGGCATGGAAAAATCAAATATTATAGATACGATGGAGATGTATCACATGATGTGTATTTCGACCCTACCAGAGACTACGAGAAGAAGGACTACACCCACATAATGAATATTCTAGATGATGCTCTCCAAGGCTTCAGCATTAGGGGTGGCCACCTGCAGATCAGGAAACAAAGGAACAAGAAGTTGGGTTTCTCGCATAAAACTAACTTCTGCTGCATCCATGTCCCAAAACCAAGAAAGAAAGATGGATTCTACCTCCTCCATCTTATGATTGAGTTCAACACGGATCACAAAAAGCTTTGCATGACAACCAGAAACGATGATCATATCCGCAAGTGGGTAGAATCTCATGGAGAAGCGGATTATAAATTTAGAGATGACTTCTTTTGCATCCAAAGGGACATTGCGACAATCATCATGAAAGAACTCGTCGATGAGAAGGGGATGTTCTACCACGGCCCTATATCGCAAGATGACGTCCGAACTCGCATAGGCATGCAATGTCATGACCTGACGCCGTTCAAGAAGCTAGGGTCCATCCTTGATGATATGGAAGGATGGAACTTCTAGTGATTTACGATGTCGATGATGATGATATGTGTTAGCTGAACTTGTATACTTTCTGTAGCGATGAAACTTTGTGATGTCCACGGTCCCTGCCGAACTTGCGTAACGCTACTTTGTTAGTTTGGATACGATGACCTGCGTACCTCTAGTTAATTAGTTTGCGTACTATATGTTGCATCTAGTTGCTAACCCTTTCTTTTTCATGTTGCTCTAGTATATTTTTTTGCATACATTCTCTTAATGAAGATGCATCTCTAACAGGTACCTAGATTCTTGATGGCGAAGAAGGAGTGCTATGTCATGTATGAAGGGAAGGTCCAGGGAGAGTACGACGAGTGGCCTAAGAGTCAGGCGCAAGTGGAGGGGATCTCGGGCGCCAGCCATAAAGGCTTCAAAAGCAGACAAGAAGCAGAAGCTAGTTACTTGAGGTTCACGCTAGCATGAGAGAGGACTCATAACCGCCGCCTCATGTAGTGCATAGTTTCTCTATCACTCATAGTGATAGCTCTTCTCACGTATATCATTGTTTAGATGGATGACGATGTAGTTGCAAGTATTCGAGACTTGTATCGCTATTTTCGAGATGATGACGAGAGACCACTTTGTGTTGGATGATGATTATGATGATGACATGATTTGATGAGACTATTTATATGTATATGCTATGATTACATTTGTATGTGTATGATATGCTAGAGATTATTGTATAAAGCCCTAAACAAAATTTAGCAGCAAAAAATATGGAGCAGAAAAAAAGATTCAAAAACTAATAACAGTAGCGCGGGTATGGCTTTAGCAGCAGCGTGCTCTTAGTAGTAGCAGTCTTTGTCAAAGGGCGCTGCAGCTATTAACAGCAGCTCGTGCTGCAAACAGACGCTGCTGCTATACCTATATAGCAGCAACGCGGGTCGAACCGCGCTACTAATAAGCATTGGCTGTAGCGCCTTATCAGTAGCGCGGCCACCCGCGCTATTGATAAGCATTTAACCCAAGCTAGTGCTAGGCTTTTCCCTAGCTAGTAGTGAACGGTAACCGATCTTATAGACAATGTTGAAGAGGATAGAAAGGGCCTTTCAAAGTCGGACAGTGCTGCACATATGTACTGCAGGTGCACATTAAAAGAATGAAGAAGACAGTGCCATTTAAATGATTGTATCACCAATGGCAGAAATATTGCAAGGTTCAAATTCCAGTATTACAAGACTCAAATTCAAATATTACAACGTTCAAACTGATATTACAAATGAAACTCGGGTTTCACAAAAACCTTATCAGGCAGCTTTAGAGTCCGCGTTGATCAGACATGAACACAAGCTTGATTTTTTATTAAAAATAGTTTCTCCATTTCAATATTTTTTCCAAAGGGACAAGTTACTGGAAGTCATATATGGGCTTGAAAGAATGACTTCTGATTAATCTGTCACCTGAAATTCATCTTCTGTAGAGCCTTTTTCATTCAGCTGTAGGCGCATACATTGATCAGCAAACCAATCATTTCCATGGACTAAAGTTATGGCAAACCTCATTACCTTGAGCACATTTTCTTCCCCAACAAAAATCCTGGCGAATTTAATCTCTGATTTGGTGCCTCGATAGTTGTTTAGACTAATTATTGTGAGATGGGGATTGCTACTTGTGAGCTGCGTTGGGATTTTCCCCGAAAAGGGAGGGTGAAGTAATATAGTAGCTGATAGTATTTCCCCCACTGAGAACCAATGTTATTAAACCAATAGGACAACCACGCAAACTCCTAGTGAACAGCACCTGCACGCACAAGAGCAAATACTTGCACCCATTACAGGCAAGTGGGTTGTCAATCCCCTTGTACTCGTTAATTGCAAGGATTAAATCTGATATTAGTAGGTAGATAAATTGTAAAGTAAAATAAAATAAATAAAATTGCAACAAGGTATTGTTGATTTTTGTAATATGGTTGAAGTAGGCCCGGGGGTCATAGTTTTCACTATAGGCTTCTCTCTCGTAAAGATAGCATACGGTGGGTAGACAAATTACTATTGGACAATTGATAGAAATGCGCATTATTATGATGTTATTCATGGCAATGATCATGTATATAGGCATTATGTTCGTGACAAGTAGACCGACTCCTGCCTGCATCTACTACTATTACTCCACTTCGAGAGCGCTTCTATGCTTCCCTCTCTACGTATTAAGTTCATAGCAACCAAAATAATGCATGAAGTATGATGACATAATGTAGATAGAATAAAACCAAGCAATATGATTATACCCCGTTGTTTTACCCTTAGTAGCTACCCCTTCTGTCACGAGGTGAAGACACTGCAAGATTGAACCCACTACAAAGCACCTCTCCAACTGAAGATACATCATTCTAGTTGGCTAGACCAAATGGATAGAGCGGAGAGAAATACAAAGCTATAATAATCATGCATAATAATGTTCAGAAAAGACTCAATTATTTTTTGAATAATCTGATCATACACCCACAATTCATCGGATCCCAACAAATACAATGCAAAATAAGATTACATCAAATATAACTCTGAGGAGAACATTGTATTGAAGATCAAAGAGAGAGAGAAGGATCCATCTAGGTAATCACTATGGACCCGTAGGTCTATGTAAACTGCTCATACATCATCGGAGGTGCAGCAAAGTTGATGTAGAGGCCTTCCGTGATCGGTTCCCGCTCCGACAGAGTACCGAAAAAGGCCTCCAGATGGGATCTCGGAATAACAGAGACTTGCAGCAGTAGAATAATTGTTTCGGGTCTCTCTCTGGTGTTTTCGGGACTTATGGGAAGTTATAGAAGTGGAATTAGGTCAAACAGAGTTACGAGGGGCCCACAAGCCCAGGTGGCACCCCTAGGGGTGCATCGTGTGAACTTGTGGCCCTCTCGTACATCTTCTAGCCACTTCCCGAAGCTTCTAGGGTCACTTTTGGTCTAGAAAAAATCACTGTAAAGTTTCATCGTGTTTGTACCTCGTTTGGTATTGACTTTCTGCGAAACAAAATTATAGGGAAAAATAGGAAGTGGCACTAGCACTAGGTTAATCGGTTAGTTCCTAAAAATGATATAAAATTACATATAAAGTATCTAAGATTGATAATATAATAGCATGAAATAGCCAAAAATTATAGGTACGTTGGAGACATATCAGAGATCAAGGCATTCAATGGGATTGTTATATTGTGGCACATTTTGCACTTTCTAGCCTCTTTGTATCTGCAAATGTAGAGAACATATTAGTGCCTGGATGTAGTTTTGAAAACTACGTGCCTATATGATTTGTAGCATTTCCAAAATACATGAATAAGTGGCATATCATCTTCCTACATGACTAAAATGGTTGTTTGATTATACTCTAAAAAAGTGTATGTGAAAGTGGAACTAGCTAACCGCTGGATAATTTTGGTAATTAATAACAACATATATGTCATTGAACTAATCCCTATTCAAAGATAAATTTCGGGGAAGTTCAATGTTGGCATGGTAAGGACATGTGGATGTGGACCCCTCGAAATGCTAAGTAAACACATTGCCAAAAGCTTCGAGACTCTACATTTTTGGTTAAGTGATCCAGGATCACATTGAGTCCATAGGAAAGCCAATACTATTAAAAGGGGACAAAGTTTTCATCATGACTCAATTGCTCAAAGTGCTTGAAGATATTTCTCCAAAAACCATCAACCACATTCTCATTCTTCATCTGTCAAAACCCTAAAGTTAAACTCAGTCCCACTAAAACACTTACACCCGGTCCCACCTAGTTAGCCAAGACAAAGCCGTAAGACAAACCCTAGAAGCTCCTTACAGCTGAGACAACATTCGATCTCACCGAAATGTAGTGACCAAATTTTTTAACACATTGAATCCACTTAGGAACTACTGAGTTGAACCATTCGGAACTACCGAAACAAGGTATTTTCTTAGGTCATTGCAAATCGGTCTCATCGAGTGGATACGTTCGGTGTCACCTGATGCCTGCTAGGACTACGTCGATATTTCCCCAAAGAGGAAGGGATGATGCAGCACATCAGCGGTAGGTATTTCCCTTAGTGATGAAACCAAGGTTATCGAACCAGCAGGAGAATCAAGAAACACAACGTAAACAACAACTACACACAAATAACAACTACTCGCAACTCGACGTGTTAAAGGGGTTGTCAATCCCTTTCGGGTAACGACGCCAGAAGATGGCAAAACAGACGTGATATAAACTATAGCAGATTGATAGATCGAACGCCAAATAAAATAAATAATAATAAAACGCAGCAATGTATTTTTGTATTTTTGGTTTAATAGATCTGAAAATAAAAGCAAAGGAAAAGTAGATCGCAAAGGCAAATAATATGAGAAAGAGACGCGGATGTCGTAGGTTTCACTAGTGGCTTCTCTCGAGAAAAAATAGCAAACGGTGGGTAAACAAATTACTGTTGGGCAATTGATAGAACATCAAATAATCATGACGATATCCAGGCAATGATCATTATATAGGCATCACGTCCAAGATTAGTAGACCGACTCCTGCCTGCATCTACTACTATTACTCTGCACATCGACCGCTATCCAACATGCATCTAGTGCATTAAGTTCATTGAGAAACGGAGTAATGCAATAAGAAAGATGACATGATGTAGACAAGATCTATCTATGTAGAGATAGACCCCATCGTTTTATGCTTAGTAGCAACGATACATACGTGTCGGTTCCCCTTCCGTCACTGGGATCAAGCACCGGAAGATCGAAGCCACAACAGCTGTAGCGACCCGACCTCAGACGGTCAAGTCTCTATGCCTAAGTGTCATCCCTGGATCGGTATGCTGGCACACACAGTACTCGAGGATTTATAACAAAGGTAAATCACATGTATAAAGTAACGTAAATACTATTACCTCAATCCAAATAGCGGAAGTAACGACAAGGTTGTGGATTCCCATCAACACCAACGGCAAAGTTGAGTGTAGAAATTGTAACCCTAACGTATCACTTACTCTTCATAAGAAATCCTGCAACATGAGACATTGCAACCACAAAGGGTCAATACATTGAATGTACTGGCAAATTCACACCATAGGATAATGATAAATAAAAGCTATCACTACATGCATTTTTGGCTGGTGGAAAGCTCTATGGTTAACATGTTTTTGCGAAAAGCCAATTTTTCCCTACTGCAAAGGAATATATTTTATTTAACTACGAAGTTTGTTGAAAATATTGAGAAGGTTCCTCCAACTCAATCCCAATTTCATATGAATAACCCAACAAATTAATTAAGTAAAGTGATGAGATCAATATGATAATCCAAGAACCAGATACTCAAGATGTCCATAACTGGGGACATGGCTAATCATGATTAGTTTGTAAACTCTGCAAAGATTTGCGCACTTTTCCCCACAAGACTCGATCTCCTCCATTGGATTTCTCACACTACAGGGTGTTTGACAAACGAATGACCGAGACACAACCTTTCAGAAGCATTTACTCTCTACTCCGGATAGACCGGTACACCTACAATCCCCCTACATCTACTAGTCCACCTCTTCAAGAGCTCACACAACTTACTCAACTATCCCAGAGCCCATAATGGCTTGTGGCTGCACACGGAAGTTTCTAGCATGAATAATCTTATGATCCCTTTGAGCCTGGGTGGCGGACCGTAGGATGATCACACGGTATATCCCCGGGATCTCCTAGGACAACACTGGTATTTCCCCAGGTGTCCGGTCAAGTCCACTGGTATATCCCCAGGGTGCCCCTAGCAATCCACCCAGATGTGTATTAAATTTGCCACCTTAAGTTGAACCATTAAGTAAACAATCTCACATCTGTCATGGAATACACTCAAACCCAATCCACGTCTACGAGCATAGCATGTCAATATAAGAATAACGTAAAAGTAACTCCCAAGGTTTGAATGCAGGTCAATAGGTTCCTACCTCATCAACTACTTACCAAATCCCACATGTTATCAAGTCCTAGCCATGAAATGTTTGAGGGATAAAACTAATGCATAAAAGCTGGGTATGAAAGGGGAATGATCAAAGTGTGAACTTGCCTGTACTGTTGATGAAGATGATCTGCACTCACAACTCCTGATAGTTGTACATGTCACACTCCGGCCAATCTATCGTAAGCAAGCAATAGTAACCACACATAAGCAATCACTCAAAAGATCGGAAAGAACGAAGAAGACGATTCGGAAAACAACAAAACCAAGCAAATAAATCTTGCAACATAAAACAATTTCTAACATTACCAAAATTAAGTGAATTTGGCCTTATCAGAAAGTTTAGTTCAAGAGCTTCGATTTGCAAAAAGAATCAAATAAATCGGAGTTATAAAACTCAAGTTACGAAGAAAAGAAGTTTGAATACAAATCTATTTCAAATCATATTTTAAAACTTTGAAAAATATGTTTACGTTGTTTTACTGGATAGAGGAGATCGTAAAGAATAAGTGGGCGTTGGTTTCGTTGAATTTGGACAAGCGAGTAAAAAGTAGTGATCGTTTGAAGAACATGGGCTAAACTGTAAATAAAATACTCATAGATAGGTCCCTAGCCGAAATAAAACACAAAGAGAAAAATTTATCAGACGAACGTTCGCTACATAAGCATAACCGACGAAAATGTTTGATGTGAACCTAATCTGATGAACGCTCGCTAAATAGATCTAAAAAAAGAAAACCGAAATTAAAAAGAAAAACCGAGAAAACCGGATCGGGCGGCGGTGATACCGGTTCGCGGCGGGTTGGCGGTTTTCGGCGAGAAAATCGGCGGCGCCGAGGACGAACTCCGGCGATGGCGGCATCAACGGCGAGAGGCGGCGTGGGGAGATGCGGCGAGGGCGGCGCACAGGAGGGCAGAGAGGCGGAGCGGTGGTCTAGCAGCGCGGCGGGCAAGGCCAGAGGCACAAGCGCGAGGAGAGGGGCGGCGAGATGCGGCTGGCGCGCGCGCCCGACGGTGCAGCCAGGCAGTGGAGGAGAGAGAGGCGGGGCCGGGCCTCGGGTTTTATAGGGGGAGGGGCGGCGAACCTCGGGATGCTCTCCCGAGCTCGTACGGCTCCGGCGAGTCGGAGGCCAGGCGGGCTCCAGGTGGAAGGAGGTGGCGCGCGGATGGGCCGATCGGCTGACTGTGCTTCGGCCCAGTCGGCGGAGATTTTTTTTAAAATATAGTCAGACGAAAAGAACAAAACAAAAATAACTAAAAATATATATTATATCGGCATATAATGTATAAATTTTTTAGAAAAAGATATTTTATGACATGAACATTATTCTAGCTCCAAATAAAATTCACAAAAATTCAAATAAAACAAAGAGTGCTAGTGCTATAATAAAACCCAATAAAAATCATTTTAAAAATACCAAAATGCTTTCAAATTTATTCCTCTACAATTTTCTATTGCAGGGAATCATTTTACCCTGTTTTCCATATATTTTATTTTTGGATAAAATAATTTGAATAAAAACCAAGTAACCCCAAATTGAAAATAATTCCTATGGGACTTTAAATTTAATAATTTTAAAACTTCCAACTCATGAAAATCATTGAGTCGCTTAAAGTTTCTGAATTTGAAAATAGTTCCAAATGAAATTCAAATATTTTCAAATACCCTTTTCATTTAATTAAATGGAAGAAGTCATATCATTTTCGCTCAAGGGTTTTATTTGAAAAGAATTTGAATTCTTGGATATTAGAAAGCAAAGGTGAAAGTTTGGGAAAGTCATTTCATTCCCTCTCATTTAACTTTCAAAAGATTTTGAATTCACTCACTTTCAGTCAATCAATCACACAACAATCAACAAACAATCAAAACTATTTATTTAATATAACATTCCAAAATTTAGAATTTTGGGATGTTACAACAAAGCACCTCTTCCCATTGCAAGATAAATAGATCAAGTTGGCCAAACAAAACCCAAATATCGGAGAAGAAATACGAGGCTATAAGAAACCATGCATATAAGAGATCAAAGAAATATAAATAACTTTCATGGATATAAAAAGATAGATCTGATCATAAACTCAAAGTTCATCCGATCCCAACAAACACTCCGCAAAAAGAGTTGCATCATGTGGATTTCCAAGAGACCATTCTATTGATAACCAAAAGAGAGAGAGGAAGCCATCTAGCTACTAACTACAGACCCGGAGGTCTACAAAGAACTACCCACGCATCATTGGAGAGGCACCAATGGAGGTGGTGAACCCCTCCGTAATGGTGTCTGGATTGGATCTGGTGGTTCTAGACTATACGGCGGCTGGAATTGATTTTCGTTGACTCCCCTAGGGTTTCTGGAATATTTGGGTATTTATAGAGCAAAGAGGCGGTCTGGGGGCACCCGAGGTGGGCAGAACCCACCAGGGCGCTCCTGGGCCTCCTGGCGCGCCCTGGTGGGTTGTGCTCCCATCGGAGCACCCCCCAAGCGCAGCCTTGGCCCATTGGGTGTCTTCAGGTCCATAAAAATTCTCCGTGAAGTTTTCTTGCATTTGGACTCCGTTTGGTATTGATTTCCCGCGATGTAAAAAACATGCAGAAAACAACAACTAGCACTTGGCACTATGTCAATAGGTTAGTACTAAAAAATGATATAAAATGACTATAAAATGATTATTAAACATCCAAGATTGACAATATAACAACATGGAACAATAAAAAATTATAGATACGTTGGAGATGTATCATAACCGAAAATACTAACGTTCGAATATTTAACACTGTTTGGTTTCACTAAGAATTCTTTTCTCTGTCACTGAGTTTTGCATAAAGTTTGTAACGGTTGGACTTTTTGTGAGAGCTATATATACCCCTCCACCACCACTCACAATAAGTGAGAGAAACCAGGATGAAACTACATTTCCTATCCATTTTCTGAGAGAGAACCACCTACAGTTGTGTTGAGATCAAGGGATTCGGATCCAACCTTTTGAACCTTGATTTCTAGCCTCCCCAAGTTGCTTTCCACTCCAATTCGTCTCCTACCGAAGCCAAATCTATGACAAAGTGATTGAGTGTTGAGGAGACTATCCTTTGAAGCACATGAGCAAGGATTTCATCATTAACAACAACATCTATTACCATTTTGAGAGTGGTGTCTCCTAGATTGGTTAGGTGTAACTTGGGAGCCACCCAGATCATGTGCAGTTGAACCAAGGAGTTTGTAAGGGCAAGGAGATCGCCTACTTCATGAAGATCTACCCCGAGTGGATCTAGTCCTTCGTGGGCGTGAGCCATGGTGGAATAAACAAGGTTGCTTCTTCGTGGACCCTTCATGGGTGGAGCCCTCCGTGGACTCGCGCAGTCGTTACCCTTTGTGGGTTGAAGTCTCCATCAACATGGATGTATGATAGCACCACCTATTGAAACCACACCAAAAAAATTATGTCCATTGCATTTGATTTCTCCGATCCCCTTCTTTGCATTCATATGCAAAGTCTTTACTTTTCGCTGCTCAACTATTAGACTTGCATGTGTAGGGTGTTGCTTGAGTTGGTAGAATTGCTAAAAATTGCCTAAAACTAAAATTGGGAAATGGATAAGTATTATAGTGTCAAGTAGTCTAATCAAACCCCTGCCTTGTAGACATAGTTTCGATCCTACAAGTGGTATCAGAGCTCTGGTCTCCATTGCATTGGTTTCACAACCTAGGAGAGTATGGAGTCTAGTGAGGGAAACTACCACCGTAGAGGTCCATATTTCAATGCTTGATGAGTCCAAATTACGTGATTATTTGTTTAGTATTTTTGTGCCTACTCCGCATGCTTCATGTGATCACTACAAACTTTGCTCTATTTTGTGACGCTTCACTTGTGTCACGCATAACCCTTTTTCATCACGAAAAATACGCTGGCGACGGTTTTCGACCCCCACCCCCACCATCACTGAAGCGCCATCATAGAAAATAAAATCTTGACGGTACCACTTTCTCCATCACGCAAGATCGCATCTTAGGTGACGGACGCAAAATTGCCGACTAAACTATCTTCTGCGACGACTACAAAATGCCACTAGAACTGTCATCGTATATACTAACAACCGACCTAACATGTCTGACCAGTCAATGAATCTGACTTATGGGCCCATAATATGTTGGCATGGCGTCTTACCGCTGGGCCCAGCCAAGGTGTTATCACAGACGATGCCTGTTACAGCTAGGCCCATAATATGTTGACATAGCTCCTTACATGTGGGTCCAGAAGCTGGTGAGGACACGCATTTCTATCACTATTAATAAAATAGTTTATTCATTGTTGCAATTTCCAACCAAATTTGAATTTTAAAATTTGTAAAATATCAAATATGAGAACGAAATGACTTTCATTAAAACTGAAAATAGACATGCTTAACACAATTTTCATGATGATCAACCAACTGAGGAAGTATCACACACGACATAAAAGGAAACCTACAGTTTACCACACATTATAAAATAAAATAAAGGACGACTGTCGGTGTCAAAACCGGCGGATCTCGGGTAGGGGGTCCCGAACTGTGCGTCTAGGCGGATGGTAACAGGAGACAAGGGACACGATGTTTTACCCAGGTTCGGGCCCTCTTGATGGAGATAAAACCCACGCCCCGCTTGATTAATATTGATGATGTGTGTTACAAGAGTGGATCTACCACGAGATCAAAGAGGCTAAACCCTAGAAGCTAGCCTATGGTATGATTGTTGTTCGTCTCTATGGACTAAAGCCATCCCGGCTTATATAGACACCGGAGAGGGCTAGGGTTACACAGTAGTCGGTTACAATGGTAGGAGATCTACATATCCAGATCGCCAAGCTTGCCTTCCACGCCAAGGAAAGTCCCATCCTGGACACGGGACGAAGTCTTCAATCTTGTATCTTCATAGTCTTGGAGTCCGCCGATGATGATAGTTCGCTATCCGGACACCCCTAGTCCGAACTCCTCAAGAGCCACCGAACCGGCTTCAGCGACGCACGAGTCCGGCCACAGATATTGTCTTCGGCGTTGCAAGGCGGGTTCTCCTTCAAACTTCATGTTCCCCGAATAGTGTCCGGCTTCCTTATAAATGTATCGCCCGTGGCTTCTACGCCCAATAATGGCCTTCTTCCACGTGTCGCATTTAATGCGAAAGGCTGGGGTATTTTTACATTTTACCCCCTAGCCGTGCGAACTAGCCGCCTATAAGAGAGGCGAGGATCTAGATCCAGCTCACACCATCCTCCATCCGCAAGTTCTCATCGAAGCGCCTCTGACAAAAATCCATTCCATCATGGATAGCCGACGCGGCTCCTCCTCTCGCGCTCCCAGCCCTAAACCATGAGATTGGGGAGATGCTGGCCCACACAGCGAGCTAGTGGCACTCCAAACCGAGGGATATCTTCCCCCACCTTTCATGGTTCCGGTTCAAGCCGGACTAGCCACCTACAAGGGTGGAAAGCAGGCGGAGAGCGTCCCCAACCCTTCCAAAGGGGAGCGGGTATGCTTTGTCCCCTATCTAATAAGGGGACTTGGATTTCCCATACATCCATCTCCGGGGGCTCCTAGAGTTCTACGGACTCCAACTTCACCACCTCACGCCCGCCTCCATATTGCACATCGCGGGCTTCGTAGCTTTTTGCAAGCTGTTCTTGGGCATCGAGCCCCATTTTGCGCTGTGGAAGAGATTGTTTTGTCTCGCACTCGTTCTCATGAGGGGTCGATATATCAAGTGGGCGGAGCCGAAATATGGCGCATCGCCGGACAGGATATCTATCCGCACCGAAGAAGGCGTCCAAGACCGCCTTCTAATGGTTCTACATGGAGGATGCCCCTCTGCCGGATCCAGTTAGGATCGGCCTCCCGGAGTTCAACAATGCTCCCTTGAAGAAACGCCTGAGTTGGCGCCCGCGGAGCCCTCAACGGGAAGATGATAGGAGCGTCCATTATCTGATGGGCCGGATTAGGTTATCGCCCACTCCGGATTGACCATGATTGGAGTCATGGCCACGTGCATTATGCGAGGGTGCAACCACTCCAATATAGGGGCCACCCTATGTGGGATTTCAACGGGAAGATGACGCCACCCGTCATGGCCGATCCGCAAAGATCCCGTCCGCTTGTACAAGGGAGAGGAGGAGGACTTCCTCCGCAAGAATCCGTTGAATGGATTTTCTATGAATAACCCTCGGAGCTGGGTAAGCGGATGTTCATCTACCCGATCCATACTTTTTTAAAGTCAAGTATCTTACTCTGTGATTTCGACGCAGGAGCTGCGCCGGGACGTGGAGGGCATACGAAGCCTAACTCCACAGCCCGAGGATCCGGAACGATCCCTTGATCCGACCTCCGAAGAGGATCTGGACATAAAGGTGGAGCTGATTGACGGGGTGTTCCACCAACGTAGCATAGACAATGCCCTAGTCGCCATTACAGCTGACTACCCCGGTTTGTTTCGGCCTCCTGTGTGACTACGACCGAGGTCTTGACACCATCATTTTATCCGCGCTCAATTCACCATCCCATACCGATGGTGCATCGCAGGAGGTGCCTTTAAGGCGGGAAGCCAAACCCAGCGGCCGACCAACAAGGGTCACCCGGCCCAAAGAGGCGGAAGAGGAGCGCGGCGCCAAACCGAACGTCGCCGCAACGGCACGGAGCACCGCTATTTTTAAGGGAAGGATCCCGGGAGGTATATTAGTGCTCAAAACTTTTCCAGAAGAGCGCCACGGACAGTGTCCGGAGAGGTTGCCAATCAAGCCTCCGCCATCCATGCTCCAACGCATGGTCCGGGAGGGGAGGAGAATACAAGGCATGAGCCGGACGCTCCTCCGATGGAGGATGCCGACAGGCTGTCCGCCACCCGGTCTGAGGTGGAGAGCGCCATGAATCACAGGCGTCGCCGGACAGTTCTTCGTGACGCGTGTTTCTCCCCGGAGGCGTTAAATGCCTTTGATGCGGGGAACGCGCACCTCCGTGCCGCCAAGATGGGTAACCAGAGCCACGGAGCAAAGAGATGTGAAAGACATACGGGTAAGTAATTTTAATAGTTATATATGCCAAGAGCTCGAGACTTAAAATAGTTGAAATAACTGATTTAAGGATCAATTATGATGCAGGATCTTACGGAGAAGAATACCCATCTGTCCCAGGAGCTCCAAGAGTGCAAGGCCCAACTTGAGGCCGCACTGGCCGCCACGGGGGGAGCCACAGAGACCCCCACTGGTAAGACGTACTTTGAAAAGATAATATTTTAACAAAGTGCAACGTGAATCTGATAATAATATTGCAGAGGGCACCGGACTAGATCCGGACAAGCAACAGCTACTCAAGGCCAGCTAAAGGTCAAGCGAGAGGGTGCTTATGAAGGTGCAGCAGAGAGAAACAAGCTCCAAGATGCCCACACCAAAGACGGAGAAGAGCTGAAAGGTGTTCGGGCCCAAACTGTCTGCCCGTGAAGGAGAATCAGTGGCTTTGTCGCGGCATTTATAGTAAGTGCTTGAACAAATTCCTTTGAAAAGAAGAATTTGGCGAGGAAGTCGATTGATGTAAATATGTCTTTAGGTGTGTTCACAAAGTCGCCTCATGGAGGAAATGCCTGAGTCAACGGGTGACCAACTTCCCGAGCTGGTGCAATTGCTCGAACGTGTTCGGCAAAAGCGATGAGTGGCGCTGCTCATGCTTTATGGCCATCCGCCTCCCTACCCGAGGGCCTTGGTGAGCTTGCTAAGAAGCTTGTGGAGCACGGCGACGCCTCCGCTTGTGGAAGATATCGGCTGCCGTCAGGCGCCAGGAGGCTCGGGCCATGGTGAAGACACGTTACCCGAAGGCTGACCCAAACCACATGGCCGAGGTCGGACCTGCGGGCCTGATGGGAAGGAGATCCTGTGAGTTGATGTACGGCCAAGTAGAACTGTCATGAAATATTCCCAACAGGATCAGAATTAGACAGCCGTTAGATGGGATTGAGGAGGAGTAAAATCACCGGTTTGACGATGTAATTTGAAATGACATGTAAAATGCCTTCTAGCCGGATTGTAGATCGTTTGTCTTTATGCGGACTGCTTTCGCTTCAACCTCGGGACCCAACAGTGCAGAGGTGTCCGAATACCCTTACGGTTATAAAAGAACCGGGCATGCATGGAGACAAGGCGTCGGTCATAATTGCTTTATCGCATAAGTGCCCAACTAGTTATGTTATATTACATGGTTAGTAAGAAACATCTTCCGTGGAGAATAGTTCGTTACGGGTTCCTTTCTGGGAGGCATGCCCTAAAGTGCAATGCCGCATCGCGAAAATAGCGTAAAAGCATCCGGGGCAGATAAATAAGTAAGTAATAAATCATCTTTCAAGTCACCAATCGAATATTCTCTTAAGAACGCTTAGCTTTCGGCTTCACCCACCGAGGTACACATCCGGTGACCCGGCAAGAGTAATCGAGAGGTGCTCCTTTACCTCCTAGCCGAACAATCGGGAACGAGGGGTAAGCACAGAGCCAGCAACCCAGCTTGGCCAAAACTTAAGTCATATCGATGCATATAATGGTGAATAAAAGGTACATGCGGAAGTATGACACATGTATTGGGCATGAAGCCCAGATGAATAAGCTTCATAAAGAAGCCCCTGTGTATAATGAGTGCGAGAGCACATCAAGTGTATGTGAACGGCGCCAAATCAGCCTATAAAAGGTATTGAAAAAAAGGTGGGAAGAAGGAGGGGACAAGAGACAGTAAAAACTATAAAAGGTGGGCCGGGGAGTGAGACGAACTTGGAGTCCGGCGTTAAGCGAGAATCTTGAGAGGCAAGGCTGCGTTCCATGGGTTCGGCTCGAGTCGGTTGTCAGATGCGTTACGTAGATGGTATGCTCCGCCGATCAGGACTTGGTCGATGATGAAGGGACCTTCCCACTTGGGCTTAAGTTTGTCCTTTTTCTTGTCCGGCAGGCGTAGAACAAGTTCGCCAACATTGTAAGTGATGGCCCGTACTTCTCTGCTTTGATATCTTCGAGCCTGCTGCTGATAAAATGCGGAACGAGCCTTTGCCATGTCCTGCTCCTCCTCTAAGGCGTCCAAACTGTCCTGCCGATCCAACTCGGCTTCTCTTTCTTCGTACATGCGCATTACCGAGGTGAGTCATGAATTATATCACAGGCGTAACTGCCTCTGCGCGTATACCATATATAAAAATGGTGTGAATCCAGAGGTTCGGTTTGGCGTGGTCCGCAGCCCCCGAGTATGGAGTCGAGCTCCTCTACCCAAAGGCGTGTTAGATTCCTTGAGGGACCGCACTAGTTCTGGGTTTGATGCCGCTCATGATTAGACCATTTGCTCGCTCGACTTGACCGTTAGTTTGGGGGTGATAGATCAAGCGTAATCGAGCTTGATGCCCATGTTTTTGCACCGTAGTTTAACCTCGTCGGCTGTGAAGTTCGTGCCGTTATCGATGATGATGCTGTGGGGGACGCCAAAACAGTGTACTACCCCGGATATGAAGTCTATCACCGATCCGGATTCTGCCGTTTTAACCGGCTTGGCCTCAATCCATTTGGTGAATTTTTCCACCATGACCAATAAGTATTTGTGCTTGTGGGTTCCCCCCTTTAAAGGGTCCAACCATGTCAAGCCCCCAGACCGCGAACGGCCAGGTAATGGGTATAGTTTTGAGGGCCGTGGGTGGCATGTGGCTCTGATTAGCAAAGAGCTGGCAACAGACGCATCGTTGGAGTCCTGAGCATCTGCCCGGGCTGTCGGCCAATAAAATCCTGTATGGAAGGCCTTGCCTACAAGGGCCCGGGCTGCAGCGTGGTGCTCACGAGTCCCGTGAATTTCAGCCAGAGATTTTGCCCTTCCTCTTCGGAGATACACCTTTGAAGGACTCCAGTTGTGCTTTTCTTATAAAGTTCTCCCTCATGGACCTTGTAGGCTTTAGATCGCCGAACTATGCAGCGGGCCTCATTTTGGTCTTCGGGAAGTTCCTGCCGCATTAAGTGTTGCGCAACGTAGCAGAAATTCAAAATTTTCCTATGTGTCACCAAGATCTATCTATGGAGAAACTAGCAACGAGGGGAAGGAGAGTGCATCTACATACCCTTGTAGATCGCTAAGCGGAAGCGTTCAAGAGAACGGGGTTGAAGGAGTCGTACTCGCCGTGATCCAAATCACCGGAGATCCTAGTGCCGAACGGACGGCACCTCCGTGCTCAACACACGTGCAGCCCGATGACGTCTCCCACGCCTTGATCCAGCAAGGAGAGAGGGAGAGGTTGAGGAAGACTCCATCCAGCAACAGCACAACGGCGTGGTGGTGGTGGAGGAGCGTGGTAATCCTGCAGGGCTTCGCCAAGCACCGCGGGAGAGGAGGAGTACTTGGGAGAGGGGGAGGGCTGCGCCTAACTTGTGGTGCGGCTGCCCTCCCACCCCCACATATATAGGGGCAAGGGAGAAGGTCGGCCCCTCGGATCCAATCTGAGGAGGCGGCGTTGGGGGGAGGAGTGCCTCCCAAGTCAAGTGGAGGCCCTCCCCTTAGGGTTTTTCCTTCCCATGCGCATGGGCCTTGGGGGCTGGTGCCCCTGGCCCATTAAGGCTAGGGCGCCTTACAGCCCATGCTACTATATTGGACGTGGTGGAACAATTTCTGACCTCCGGACCCCTCCGAATCCTCCGGAACCTTCCGGAAGCTTCCGGTACAATACCGAAAAACCCGAACTTTTTCCAAACCCAACAACAACTTTCCATATATAAATCTTTACCTCCGGACCATTCCGGAACTCCTCGTGACGTCCGGGATCTCATCCGGACTCAACAACATTCGTAACCACATACAAACTTCCTTTATAACCCTAGCGTCGCCATCGAACCTTAAGTGTGTAGACCCTACGGGTTCGGGAGACATGTAGACATGACCGAGACGTTCTCCGTCAATAACCAACAGCGGGATCTGGATACCCATGTTGGCTCCCACATGTTCCACGATGATCTCATCGGATGAACCACGATGTCGAGGATTCAATCAATCCCGTATTCAATTCCCTTTGTCTAGCGGTATTGTACTTGCCCGAGATTCGATCGTCGGTATCCCGATACCTTGTTCAATCTCGTTACCGGCAAGTCTCTTTACTCGTTCCGTAACACATCATCCCGTGATCAACCCCTTGGTCACATTGTGCACATCATGATGATGTCCTACCGAGTGGGCCCAGAGATACCTCTCCGCTTACACGGAGTGACAAATCCCGCCTCGATTCGTACAACCCAATGTACACTTTCAGAGATACCAGAGTGCACCTTTATAGTCACCCAGTTACGTTGTGACGCTTGGTACACCCAAAGCATTCCTACGGTATCCGGAGTTGCACAATCTCATGGTCTAAGGAAATGATACTTGACATTAGAAAAGCTTTAGCATACGAACTACGCATCTTTGTGCTAGGCTTAGGATTGGGTCTTGTCCATCACATCATTCTCCTAATGATGTGATCCCGTTATCAATGACATCCAATGTCCATGGTCGTGAAACCGTAACCATCTATTGATCAACGAGCTAGTCAACTAGAGGCTTACTAGGGACATGGTGTTGTCTATGTACCCACACATGTATCTCGAAGTTTCCTATCAATACAATTATAGCATGGATAATAAACGATTATCGTGAACAAGGAAATATAATAATAACTAATTTATTATTGCCTCTAGGGCATATTTCCAACAGCCTCCCACTTGCACTAGAGTCAATAATCTAGTTCACATCGCCATGTGATCAACACTGATAGGTCACATCGTCATGTGACCAACATCCAAAGAGTCTACTAGTGTCTTAAACTAGTTCACATCACCATGTGATTAAGTCTCAATGAGTTCTAGGGTTTGATCATGTTTTGCTTGTAAGAGAAGTTTTAGTCAACGGGTCTCGCAGATTCAGATCCGTATGTACTTTGCAATTCTCTATGTCATATTGTAAATGATGCTTCCACGCTCCACTTGAAGCTATTCCAAATGGTTGCTCCACTATACGTATCCGGTTTGCTACTCAGAGTCATTCGGATAGGTGTTAAAGCTTGCATCGACGTAACCCTTTACGCCGAACTCTTTATCACCTCCATAATCGAGAAATATTTCCTTATTCTTCAAAGGATAATTTTTGACCTCTGTCCAATGATCCGTTCCTGGATCATTCTTGTACCCCTTGATCGACTCATGGCAAGGCACACTTCCGGTCTTGGTACACAGATAGCATACTATAGAGCCTACGCCTGAAGCGTAGGGACGGCCTTAAATCCTTTGTCTCTCTTCTACCGTGGTCGAGCTTTTAACTCTTAACTTCATACCTTACAACTCGTGCAAGAACTACTTCTTTGGTGATCCATCTTGAACACCTTCAAGATCATGTCAAGGTATGTGCTCATTTGAAAGTATTATTAAGCATTTTGATCTATCTTATAGATCTTGATGCTTATTGTTGAAGTAGCCTAATCCAGGTTTTCTATTGAAAATCATCTTTCAAATAACCCTATATGCTTTCCAGAAATTCCACATCATTTCTGATCATCAATATGTCAACAACATATACTCATCAGAAATTCTATAGTGCTCCCACTCACTTTATTGGAAATACAAGTTTCTCATAAACTTTGTATAAACCCAAAATCTTTGATCATCCTATCAAAGTGCATATTCCAACTCCGAGATGCTTACTCCAGTCCTTAGAAGGATCATTTGGAGCTAGCATACCTTTTAGCATCCTTAGGATCGACAAAACTTTTCCGATTGTATCACATACAACCTTTCCTTACGTAAACCGGTAAGGAAACTCGTCTTGACATCCATCTGCCAGATTTCATAAATGCAGCTAATGCTAACATGATTCCGACGGACTTAAGCATCGCCACGGATGAGAAAATCTCATCGTAGTCAACTCCTTGAACTTGTGAAAAACTCTTCGCCACAAGTCGAGCTTCACAGACGGTGACATTACCGTCCACGTCCGCCTTCTTCTTAAAGATCCATTTATTTCAATGGCTTGCCGATCATCGGGCAAGTCCACCAAAGTCCATGCTTTGTTATGATACATGGATCCTATCTCGGATTTTATGGCTTCTAACCATTTGTCGGAATTTGGGCCCACCATCGCTTCTCCATAGCTCGTAGGTTCATTGTTGTCTAGCAACATGACCTTCAAGACAGGATCACCGCATTCACTCAAGCAGACGCATCCTTGTCACCCCACGAGGTACCTGTAGTGACTTGATCCAAAACTTCATGATCACTATCATAAGCTTCGACTTCAATTGGTGTAGGTGCCACAGAACAACTTCCCGTGCCCTTGCTACACACTTGTTGAAGTGACGGTTCAATAACCTCATCAAGTCTCCACCATCCTCCCACTCAACTTTTCGAGACAAACTTTTTTCTCGAGAAAGGACCCGATTCAAGAAACAATCCCTATTGCTTTCGGATCTGAATTAGGAGGTATACCCAACTGTTTTGGGTGTCCTATGAAGATGCATTTTATCCGCTTTGGGTTCGAGCTTATCAACCTGAAACTTTCTCACATAAGCGTCGCAGCCCCAAACTTTAAAGAAATGACAGCTTAGGTTTCTCTAAACCATAGTTCATACGGTGTCATCTCAACGGAATTACGTGGTGCCCTATTTAAAGTGAATGTGGTTGTCTCTAATGCCTAACCCATGAACGATAGTGGTAATTTGATAAGAGACATCACGGTACGCACCATATCCAATAGGGTGCAACTATGATGTTCGGACACACCATCACACTATGGTGTTCCAGGCGGTATTAATTGTGAAATAATTTCCACAATGTCTTAATAGCGTGCCAAAGCTCGTAACTCAGATACTCATCTCTATGATCATATAATGGACATTTTATCCTCTTGTCATGATGATCTTTAACTTCACTCTGAAATTACTTGAACCATTCAATAATTCAGACTTGTGTTTCATCAAGTAAATACAACAAGATCTACTTAAATCATCCGTGAAGTAAGAACATAACGATATTCATCGCATGCCTCAAAGACTCATTGGACTGCACACATCAAAATGTGTTACTTCCAACAAGTTGCTATCTTGTTCCATCTTAATGAAACCGAGGCTTTTCACCATCTTGCCCATGTGGTATGATTTGCATATCTCAAGTGATTCAAAATCAAGTGAGTCCAAACGGTCCATCTGCATGGAGTTTCTTCATGCGTATACACCAATAGACATGGTTCGCATGTCTCAAACTTTTCAAAACGAGTGAGTCCAAAGATCCATCAACATGGAGCTTCTTCATGCGTTTTACACCAATATGACTTACATGGCAGTGCCACAAGTAAGTGGTATTACTATCTTATATTTTTGGCATGAAAATGTGTATCACTACGATTGAGATTCAATAAACCATTTATTTAGGTGCAAGACCATCGAAGGTATTATTCAAATAAATAGAGTAACCATTATTCTCTTTAAATGAATAATCAGACATGTATAGACATAATCCAATCATGTCTATGCTCAACGCAAACACCAAATGATAATTATTCTAGTTTAATACTAATATTGATGGTAGAGGAAGCGTGCGATGTTTGATCACATCAAAATTGGAAACACTTCCAACACATATCGTCAGCTCTCCTTTAGCTAGTCTCCGTTTATTCCGTAGCCTTTTATTTCGAGTTACTAACACTTGGCAACCGAACCGGTATCTAATACCCTGGTGCTACTAGGAGTACTATTAAAATACACAATAACTTAATGTATATCCAATATACTTCTATCGACCTTTCCAGCCTTCTTATCTACCAAGTATCTAGGGTAATTCTGCTCCAGTGGTTGTTCCCCTTATTGCAGAAGCACTTAGTCTCGGGTTTGGGTTCAACCTTGGGTTTCTTCAATCGAGCAAAGAATCGATTTGCCGTTTCATGAAGTGTCCCTTCTTGCCCTTGCCCTTCTTGAAACTAGTGGTTTCACCAACCATCAACAATTGATGCTCCTTCTTGATTTTTACTTTCGCGATGTCAAACAACGCGAACACCTCAAGGATCATCATCTCTATCCTTGATATGTTATAGTTCATCACGAAGCTCTAGCAGCTTGGTGGCAATGACTTTGGAGAAACATCACTATCTCATATGGAAGATCAACTCCCACTCGATTCAAGTGATTGTTGTACTCAGACAATCTGAGCACCAGCTCAACGATTGAGCTTTTCTCCCTTAGTTTGTAGGCTAAGAAAATCGCCGGAGGTCTCATACCTCTTGACGTGAGCACGAGCCTGAAATCCTAATTTCAGTCCTCGAAACATCTCATATGTTCCGCAACATCTCGAAAACGCTCTTCGTGCCTCAACTCTAAACCGTTTAACTGAACTATCACGTAGTTATCAAAACGTGTATGTCCGATGTTCGCAACATCCACAAACGACTTTGGGGTTCAGCACAGTGAGCGGTGCATTAAGGACATAAGCTTTCTACCGTCCGCATAATCGCTACTTTCAACTTTCAACTATATTTTCTCTAGGAACATATCTAAACAAGGAACTAAAGCGAGCTTTACATAATTTGCAAAAACCTTTTGACTATGTTCAGGATAATTAAGTTCATCTTATGAACTCCCACTCAGATAGACATCCCTAAGTGATTACATGATCCGAGTCAACTAGGCCGTGTCCGATCATCACGTGAGACGGACTAGTCATCATCGGTGAACATCTTCATGTTGATCGTATCTACTATACGACTCATGCTTGACCTTTCGGTCTCTTGTGTTCGAGGCCATGTCTGTACATGCTAGGCTCGTCAAGTTAACCCTAAGTGTTTCGCGTGTGTAAATCTGTCTTACACCCATTGTATGTGAACGTAAGAATCCATCACACCCGATCATCACGTGGTGCTTAGAAGCGACGAACTTTAGCAACGGTGCACAGTTAGGGAGAACACGTCATGAAATTGTTGTACGGGATCATCTCATGGACGACCGTCGTTCTACGAAAACAAGATGCATAAACATAATACCCATCACCGGCAATTATATACTACGGACAGGATCTGGCCAATATCATATAGCTCCACCGCTCTCCATCTTCGGGCTCCATGATCATCATCGTCACCGGCATGACACCATGATCTCCATCATCATGATCTCCATCATCGTGTCTTCATGAAGTTGTCTCGCCAACTATTACTTCTACTACTATGGCTACCGTTAGCAATAAAGTAAAGTAATTACATGGCGTTGTTTAATGACACGTAGGTCATACAATAAATAAAGACAACTCCTATGGCTCCTGCCGGTTGTCATACTCATCGACATGCAAGTCGCGAATCCTATTACAAGAACATGATCAATCTCATACATCACATATCATTCATCACATTATTCTTGGCCATATCACATCACATAGCATACCCTGCAAAAACAAGTTAGACGTCCTCTAATTGTTGTTTGCATGTTTTACGTGGCTGCTATGGGTTTCTAGCAAGAACGTTTCTTACCTACGCAAAACCACAACGTGATATGCCAATTGCTATTTACCCTTCATAAGGACCCTTTTCATCGAATCCGTTCCGACTAAAGTGGGAGAGATCGGCACCCGCTAGCCACCTTATGCACCAAGTGCATGTCGGTCGGTGGAACTGTCTCACGTGAAATGCGTGTAAGGTCGGCCCGGCCGCTTCATCCCACAATACCGTCGAAACAAGATTGGACTAGTAACGGTAAGCATATTGAACAAAATCAACGCCCACAACTACTTTGTGTTCTACTCGTGCAAAGAATCTACGCAATAGACCTAGCTCGATACCCTTTGTTGGGGAACGTAGCAGAAATTCAAAATTTTCCTACGTGTCACCAAGATCTATCTATGGAGAAACTAGCAACGAGGGGAAGGAGAGTGCATCTACATACCCTTGTAGATCGCTAAGCGGAAGGCGTCCAAACTATCCTGCCGATCCAACTCGGTTTATCTTTCTTCGTACATGCGCACACGAGGTGAGTCATTAATTATATCACAGGGCTGAACTGCCTCTGCGCCGTATACCATAAAAATGGTGTGAATCCAGTAGTTCGGTTTGGCGTGGTCCGCAGCCCCCAGAGTATGGAGTCGAGCTCCTCTACCCAGTGCGTGTTAGATTTCTTGAGGGACCACACTAGTCTGGGTTTGATGCCGCTCATGATTAGACCATTTGCTCGCTCGACTTGACCGTTAGTTTGGGGGTGATAGACTGAAGCGTAATCGAGCTTGATGCCCATGTTTTTGCACCAGAGTTTAACATCGTCGGCAGTGAAGTTCGTGCCGTTATCAGTGATGATGTTGTGTGGGACGCCAAAACAGTGTACTACCCGGATATGAAGTCTATCACCGTCCGGATTCTGCCGTTTTAACCGGCTTGGCCTCAATCCATTTGGTGAATTTGTCCACCATGACCAATAAGTATTTGTGCTTGTGGGTTCCCCTTTAAGGGGTCCAACCATGTCAAGCCCCTGCATCATGACGGCCGTGTAATGGGTATAGTTTTGAGGGCGGTGGGTGGCATGTGGCTCTGATTAGCAAAGAGCTGGCAACCGACGCATCATTGGAGTCCTGAGCATCTGCCCGGGCTGTCGGCCAATAAAATCCTGTATGGAAGGCCTTGCCTACAAGGGCCCGGGCTGCAGCGTGGCGCCCGCCGAGTCCGGCGTGAATTTCAGCCAGGAGATTTTGCCCTTCCTCTTCGGAGATACACCTTTGAAGGACTCCAGTTGTGCTTTTCTTATAAAGTTCTCCCTCATGGACCTTGTAGGCTTTAGATCGCCGAACTATGCAGCGGGCCTCATTTTGGTCTTCGGGAAGTTCCTGCCGCATTAAGTGTTGGGCAACGTAACAGAAATTCAAAATTTTCCTTCGTGTCACCAAGATCTATCTATGGAGAAACTAGCAACGAGGGAAGGAGAGTGCATCTACATACCCTTGTAGATCGCTAAGCGGAAGCGTTCAAGAGAACGGGGTTGAAGGAGTCGTACTCGTCGTGATCCAAATCACCGGAGATCCTAGTGCCGAACGGACGGCACCTCCGTGTTCAACACACGTGCAGCCCGGTGACGTCTCCCATGCCTTGATCCAGCAAGGAGAGAGGGAGAGGTTGAGGAAGACTCCATCCAGCAGCAGCACAACGGCGTGGTGGTGGTGGAGGAGCGTGGCAATCCTGCAGGGCTTCGCCAAGCACCGCGGGAGAGGAGGAGTACTTGGGAGAGGGGGAGGGCTGCGCCAGAACTTGTGGTGCGGCTGCCCTCCCACCCCCCACATATATATAGGGGCAAGGGAGAAGGGGGCCGGCCCCCTCAGATCCAATCTGAGGAGGGGGCGGCGGCCAAGGGGGGAGGAGTGCCTCCCAAGTCAAGTGGAGGCCCTCCCCCTTAGGGTTTTTCCCTTCCCATGCGCATGGGCCTTGGGGGGGCTGGTGCCCCTAGCCCATTAAGGCTAGGGCGCCCCCTTACAGCCCATGCTACTATATTGGACGTGGTGGAACAATTTCCGGACCTCCGGACCCCTCCGGAATCCTCCGGAACCTTCTGGAAGCTTCCCGGTACAATACCGAAAAAACCCGAACTTTTTCCGAAACCCGAACAACAACTTTCCATATATAAATATTTACCTCCGGACCATTCTGGAACTCCTCGTGACGTTCGGGATCTCATCCGGGACTCCGAACAACATTCGGTAACCACATACAAACTTCCTTTATAACCCTAGCGTCATCGAACCTTAAGTGTGTAGACCCTACGGGTTCGGAGACATGTAGACATGACCGAGACGTTCTCCGGTCAATAACCAACAGCGGATCTGGATACCCATGTTGGCTCCCACATGTTCCACGATGATCTCATCGGATGAACCACGATGTCGAGGATTCAATCAATCCCGTATTCAATTCCCTTTGTCTAGCGGTATTGTACTTGCCCGAGATTCGATCGTCGGTATCCCGATACCTTGTTCAATCTCGTTACCGGCAAGTCTCTTTACTCGTTCCGTAACACATCATCCCGTGATCAACCCCTTGGTCACATTGTGCACATCATGATGATGTCCTACCGAGTGGGCCCAGAGATACCTCTCCGTTTACACGGAGTGACAAATCCCAGTCTCGATTCGTGCCAACCCAACAGACACTTTCAGAGATACCTGTAGTGCACCTTTATAGTCACCCAATTACGTTGTGACGTTTGATACACCCAAAGCATTCCTACGGTATCCGGGAGTTGCACAATCTCATGGTCTAAGGAAATGATACTTGACATTAGAAAAGCTTTAGCATACGAACTACGATCTTTGTGCTAGGCTTAGGATTGGGTCTTGTCCATCACATCATTCTCCTAATGATGTGATCCCGTTATCAATGACATCCAATGTCCATGGTCGTGAAACCGTAACCATCTATTGATCAACGAGCTAGTCAACTAGAGGCTTACTAGGGACATGGTGTTGTCTATGTACCCACACATGTATCTGAGTTTCCTATCAATACAATTATAGCATGGATAATAAACGATTATCGTGAACAAGGAAATATAATAATAACTAATTTATTATTGCCTCTAGGGCATATTTCCAACAGTCTCCCACTTGCACTAGAGTCAATAATCTAGTTCACATCGCCATGTGATCAACACTGATAGGTCACATCGTCATGTGACCAACATCCAAAGAGTCTACTAGTGTCTTAAACTAGTTCACATCACCATGTGATTAAGTCTCAATGAGTTCTAGGGTTTGATCATGTTTTGCTTGTAAGAGAAGTTTTAGTCAACGGGTCTGCAGATTCAGATCCGTATGTACTTCGCAATTCTCTATGTCATATTGTAAATGATGCTTCCACGTTCCACTTGAAGCTATTCCAAATGGTTGCTCCACTATACGTATCCGGTTTGCTACTCAGAGTCATTCGGATAGGTGTTAAAGCTTGCATTGGACGGTGATGCGGTAAGCTGCCATTTTTGGATCTTTGGCGTCAAAGTCTCCATTTACTTGGGATATTGCGAGGTTTGAATCCCCGCGCACCTCTAGGCGTTGAATGCCCATGGAGATTGCCATCCGGAGGCCATGTAGAAGGGCCTCGTATTCGGCTGCATTGTTGGAGTCCATGTACATTATTTGAAGTACGTATTGGATTGTGTCTCCAGTTGGGGACGTCAGGACGACGCCAGCCCCCAAGCCAGCCAACATTTTGGATCCGTCGAAATGCATGATCCAGTTGGAGTACGCGCCGTACTCTTTAGGGAGTTCGGCTTCGGTCCATTCGGCGACGAAGTCAGCCAGAACCTGCGACTTTATAGCTTGCCGTGGTTTGTAGGTTATGTCAAATGGTAAGAGCTCGAAATCCCAATTTGCAATACTGCACGTTGCGTCGCGATTGATTATAATATCGTTTAGAGGTACTTCGGATGCCACCGTAATAGAACACTCTTGAAAGTAGTGTCGCAGCTTCCGGGATGCCATGAACACCGCATACGCTATCTTTTGATAATGTGGGTACCGGGATTTGCATGGAGTTAGAACGGTGGATACGTAGTACACTGCTTTTTGAAGAGGGAATCTGTGCCCTTCTGTTTCTCGTTCAACGACGAGTACCGCGCTGACAACTTGATGTGTTGCTGCGATATATAATAACATAGGTTCGCCCGAGGTTGGGCGCGCCAGAACCGATTTGTTGCCAAGATGGCCTTTATTTCTTCGAGTCCGGTTGTGGCAGCATCCGTCCATTCAAATGTTCGCTATGCGGAGGAGGCGGTAGAGGGCAGAGCCTTTTCTCCCAAACGGGAGATGAAGCGACTTAAGGCCGCTACGCATCCGGTTAGTTTTTGTATCTGCTTGAGGTCTTTTGGAATATCCAGTTGTGACAGAGCTCGGATTTTGGCCGGGTTTGCTTCAATTCCTCTACCGGATACGATGAAGCCCAAGAGCTTTCCGGCTGGTACGCCGAAGACGCATTTTTCCGTATTAAGCTTAATGTCATATGCTCGGAGGTTGTAGAATGTCATCCTCAAGTCTTCTACTAAAGTTCCGACGTGTTTGGTCTTGACGACCACATCGTCTATGTATGCCTCTACTGTTTTGCCTATCTGGGTAGCCAGACATGTTTGAATCATGCGCTGATATGTTGCGCCGGCGTTTTTGAGTCCGAAGGGCATTGTGTTGAAGCAGAATGACCCATATGGAGTAAGGAATGCCGTTGCGGCCTGATCTTTTTCCGCCATCTTGATTTGATGGTATCTGGAGTATGCGTCGAGGAAGCACAATGAATCGTGCCCTGTGGTAGCATCGATGATTTGGTCGATGCGAGGGAGGGGGAAAGGGTCCTTTGGACAGGCCTTATTAAGGTCTTTAAAATTGACGCAGAGGCGCCAGGATTTGTCCTTTTTTGGTACCATTACTAGATTGGCTAGCCAGTCCGGATGTTTTATATCTCTGATGAATCCGGCTTCTAAGAGTTTGGCTAGCTCCTCTCCCATTGCCTGTCTTTTGGGTTCGGAAAATCGCCGAAGAGCTTGTTTGACTGGCTTGAATCCTTTTAGGATATTTAGGCTGTGCTCTGCCAACCTGCGTGGGATTCCTGGCATATCTGAAGGGTGCCAGGCAAAAATGTCCCAATTTTCCCGAGGGAATTCTCGTAGTGCGGCTTCGACATCAGGACTTAATTGTGCCCCAATGGAGGCCGTCTTTGTGGGGTCCGTTGGATGGACCTGAAATTTGACTATTTAAATCTGCTGGTTTAAAGAGGTGGACTTGGACCCTGTTATCGAGTATCACATCGTCCCTATCCACCGTGGAGCGCAGCGTAGTTAGTTCCTTCTGCCGCTAGGGCTTTGGACAATGCCTCTAGGGCCGGTCTTGGCTGTCTTATTTTCAGCGGAGTGTCAGATCTGGATCACTAGCGAGAGTGATTATCCCATTGGGTCCGGGCATTTTGAGCTTCATGTACCCGTAGTGGGGTATAGGTTGGAAGATTGTGAATGCCTCTCGCCCTAACAAAGCGTGATATCCGCTGCCGAATGGGGCCACTTGGAACGTGACCTCCTCAGACTTGTAATTGTCCGGTGAGCCGAACACTACATCTAGTGTGATTTTTCCTGTGCAGCGTACTTCTCGACTAGGGATTATCCCTCTGAAGGTTGTGCTGCTTCGCTCAATGCGGCTCCAGTCAATTTCCATTTTTGAAGGGTTTCCTCATAGATGAGGTTTAATCCGCTGCCGCCATCCATGAGTACCTTAGTAAGACGGAAACCGCCCACTATCGGACCGAGGACCAATGCGGCCGGTGCTCTAGCTGTTCGGAATTTAGGTTCGTCATTGGCGTTGAAGGTGATATCCGTGTCGCTCCATGGATTTGTTGTTGCTACTTGGTAGACTTCGCTAGGCTGCGGATTGTTCGTTTCGCATGTTGTTTGATGCGAAAGTCTCAAGACTGTTAACACCGTCTTTGGTGTTGCTTGGGCTGGGATTCGAAGCTAGAAGCTCTTCGCCACTTTTGGCCACCTGCCGTAGTATCCAACATGCTCGAAGGCTATGAGTTGGAGTGGCGCCCTCGTGCTATGAGTTTTGCATGGTCCGCTTAGCCAACCCTCCAATGCAGTTCCGTACCCTTTGGGGGTTTTGGTTTTTGGTATTTAACCCGGTGCTTGATAATGATGCACCCTTTTGTTTCGGACTAGGGATGTATTCGGGGCCGGATTATCCCAAAATTTACTTTCGGTTTTCCAGGCGCTCTCCATCGCACAGTACTTTTGTACTATGGTCACCAAGTCAGCAAAGCGTGTAATCTCGCGACGACTTATGGCGTTTAGGATTCCCTTGTCCGTGCAATTATTGCAGAAGATTGGGATTGCGTCCTCCTCTCGGCAGTCTTTTATCCTGTTCATAACCAGGAGGAATCTGGCCCAGTAATGATGTACTGTTTCGGCGGGCTCTTGCCGAATTCGAGAGAGATCGCTAATGTTTGGGTGGGTGGGTGGGTGGTACTAAATCCGGAACCCCGTCCAATTTAGGACTCAGGGGCCGAGAAGTTTCCGAACTCGGAAGTTTGGATTTTTGAGTGTTCTCCAATGAGTTCGACCACGCTGACTTTAGGTTCGTGGCTTGATCGACATCCGTTCCTCCGCTGGAATCCGGCATGGGGATCGGGAATACGGACGTAGCTAGTCCTTAAGATAGAAGAAGAATCGCCGCATTGCTCCTCTATCACAGCAATATGATGGGTAGCACAGGAGAGTTGATCTCTCTCAGATCGGTTTTAGGGCCGATCCGGTCGTAGTCTGTGGCGACTCCCAGGGCGGCGATTCGATCAAAGAGCTCGTTTACGGAGGAGAGCTCGATCAGATCTAATTGTTCGGCAAGTTCCGAATTGACATGAAGATTGGTTTCGATGACTCGAGAGGTCATTGTCGGCGCGGTGGCCGGACTGGCGGTCATAACAAAACCACCCAGCGAAGAGTTCGCCAGCGGCCAAGGCTCCTTTAGCGATAGTATCGTCTTTTAAAGACGGGAAAAGGCATCCTTCCTGATGGTGACGGCACAGAGGAACTCTCAATGAAAGCACCAATGTCGGTGTCAAAACCGGCTGATCTCGGGTAGGGTTCCCGAACTGTGTGTCTAGGCGGATGGTAACAGGAGACAAGGGACACGATGTTTTACCTAGGTTCGGGCCCTCTTGATGGAGGTAAAACCCTACGTCCTGCTTGATTAATATTGATGATGTGTGTTACAAGAGTGGATCTACCACGAGATCAAAGAGGCTAAACCCTAGAAGCTAGCCTATGGTATGATTGTTATTCGTCCTATGGACTAAAGCCATCCGGTTTATATAGACATCGGAGAGGGCTAGGGTTACACAGAGTCGGTTACAATGGTAGGAGATCTACATATCCGTATCGCCAAGCTTGCCTTCCACGCCAAGGAAAGTCCCATCCGGACACGGGACGAAGTCTTCAATCTTGTATCTTCATAGTCTTGGAGTCCGGCCGATGATGATAGTTCGGCTATCCGGACACCCCCTAGTCCGGAACTCCCTCAACGACCATAAGTTTTTGGACAAAGAAGACCACCATCAGGGCTGCGACATGGTGTTGTCATAGCCCCCCAAAGTGGGTTGTGACATGCTGTTGTGAAAGCCCCCCAAAATAGCTAAGACATGCTTTTGTCAGAGCCGTCCTTCATCCTTAAGAGAAAACCTAAAGCTCCTTCTAGTTGTGATCGCGTCTATTCCATAGAAGAAGTTTTCTCCTCATGTGCCTTCTTGAGAGCTACAATTTCATCTAGCTGCTTTCATTTCATCTCTTCGATTTCTTGTTGTTGCACTTTTGTTCTTGCATTCAGCTCTTCTTGATACCTATCATATGCTGATCTCACAGCTACCGCCTGAGTTAAAAGCCTCTTTTCAAGATCTCCAATGCGGTCATGAGAGGTTGACTTTTTCCTGGAGGCAGATGAGTCTCCCATGCTTGCAAGGAAAGTGATGTGCTTACAAATGGCCTTAAGAACCTCTGCAACAATCTGCACAACTATTTTTGTCTCTTCATCTACTGCTAGAGTTGCACATTGCTTATCCTTCATGTCCTTCTGCAATATGGCTGAAGCATTGTTGGTACGGTCTTACAAACATAATTTTTTGGCTGGCACATTACATGTGCAATCAAGAAATTGTAGAACACTTACAATTGCTTTTGCTGCAGTCTCACTCATCCCCATCCTTCTTTCTGGTGTGGGTTGCTTCCAAAAATTCAATAGGACTAGGTTTCTGGTTTTATTCTTTACACTAGTACATCAAACAGGATATGATGAACGTTATTGCCATTTACTTATCAAAAAATATGATAATTTGCATGTACGAAGCTCGAGTGCTTACCAAACTGTGATAAGCTCCAATGTAGCTTCTAGAGCCAGTTCTATGGGGGAGCTTCACAACACTTCGGTTTTCTTTATTCTTGGCACGTATCTCCTATAGATTGCACCATAAATTTGTGTTGACCACATGGTAGAGTAACAGTTGAATCTATCAGATTAAGCATGAATTACCTGGTAGTGCTCATTTTTCCATTGTTTTACTAGATCTATCCAGTCTTTATCTGTAATAGTCATTGGCTTCAACATCAACGCTTGCTCATCAGTAATATTTTAAGCTTACTATAAAAGTTTGCCTTGAGTCGATGTCTATGTGACTGCACGCTTTTCTGAATGACACCATCATTCACTGCTCTGGCCAATTTAGCATTGCCTGTTGTTGGTGCAATATTTTCCCTCCTGTGTTTTGGAGATTGTTAAGAGAAACATGCATGCACTACTGCAGGATGCTGCTAATGCAAAACTACGATCAGAGACCCTTTGACAAAATTGTGTGCGATGCATTAATCGGAAACGGGGATGTAAAAACCCGTGAAAAAAGGTCCAAAACATTTGCGATGGCGGAGGCATCAAACACGGTTTAAATTTTAGTTGCGTGTGTGATGCAGGGCACACGGTTAATCCATTGAGCTGTTTGCGATGAGGCATAACAACAGAAACGGGCAACCATATCAATGTGTGTGCGATATACGACATACAGTTTGCTCCAATGAACTGTTTGCTATTAGGGAGTGCAACAGAAACAGTTAGCCAGATCAAGGTGTGTGTGATATACGGCATACTGTTCACTCGGACGAACTGTTTTCGATTAGGGAACACAACAGAAACAGTTCAACTTAACAAGATGTGTGTGATACGTGGCAAATAGCCGACTCAGATGAACTGTTTGCGATGAGATATTACAACACAGGCGGTTAATACAATTAGTTCATGTGCGATTCTGTGTGTACAAAAAACTTTGAAAAATGCAAAGTAGTGGCATGTGATGGCTAGGAGTATCGCACACGATGCATCCGCGAGTACTCGTGTGCAATGATTAGTAAGTTACAGAAGTTCCCTTATGTTAACACTTGTGTGATAAATAACACGTGGCACCGGATACGGTATTCGGGTTGTGTGTGTGTGTGTGTGTGCTCCACTTAGTCTTCCCGTGCTCCAGGGAATGCTTCCCGTGCTCCACATGGGTCAATTGTAAAATCCACGCCTCTTTGCTCATCGGTCTCCCGCCACCAGCTAATGGCTTGCTGCATATAACCCAGGCGGCAACGCACCGTCGCGACACTCTCTGAAGGTCTAGTCCTCACCCATCTACCATTAGTTATTCCAAGCATGCCAGGCAACGACCAAAGCTTCAACGTTGACGCCTACCTGTGTTACATCTTCGGCAAGGAGAACGAGTCAGAGCAGGTCGGGGAGCAAGAGCTTCATCAGCCGATGTAGGCACCATGGCCCATCGGCAGCGATATCGGCGTGACAGTCCTTGGGCGCACAATCGACATACTGCATAGGAGGTGTGATGAGCATTTTGCCATCCACCATGCAAAAGATCCAGAGCTGCTCGGCGGCATGATCGACGACCCACCCGAAGAGCCGCCCTCACCAATGCTCACCAAGAGCCGCCCTCACCAATGCTCACCAAGAGCCTGATGCCCCGGAAGGAATGGGCAGAGGACCTCTGCGATTCAGTCAAGAGACAGGAAGCCTGCGGCTTCATCATTGCCCGCGGCGGCCGTCTCAACCTCGATCCCGATGATGTGGTCGCCAGGCTCGAGCGCATCCCTGGCGGTGTTGACGTCCCCGACGAAGTAGAACATCGCCAACGCGATATCTTGAGGATGCAGGTGATGGACGGAATTTGCTACCAGGACAGAGACATGGAAATGGAGCGGTTCCGCGGAGATATCATGCGCGTGTTTGCACGCTGTCAAGCTCTTCTGGAAGAGGCCCAGCAGCCCCAAGAGCCTCCCAGCGCTAGCAGCTCCGTAGGCGAAGGCGGGTCGGGACACTTGGAGTGAACGACTGCAAGGGTGCTATGCTGATTATGGAGTCCAAGAAGACCGTCGTCGGAAGGCCGCCAGCTCAGCCTTTTAGCGTATATTTTATTATAATTGTATGGATATGTAGGTCGTGAGTATTCTAGGCCTTGCCGCATGTGGCATTTTAAATTATCCTGAATATGTAAGACAATTACTACCTCCATTTCAGTTTATAGGTCCTGCACGTATACCTAGGTTGCCAATTTTATCACCCTAATATAAACTATATAACACAAAAATTATACCTTTTGAAAGTAGAAACTTTGAAGTTTATGTTGGTATATTTTTTGTAATATATGACTTGTATTAGGTTGGTCAAATTGACGATCTAGAGGTACGCGTATGCCCTGTAAACTGAGAGAGAGAGGTAGTATTAAGAATTATTAACCGTTGCCATTGTAAGTTTGCCTCAACGGCGAGCAGAGTGCACGCAGGGACGCCAGAGCGGAGCGCACCGCGGCCACCTCAATGGCAAGTAAAATGTGCGGACGGGCGTCAGGAGAGCGCCCCACGGCCGCCTCAATGGCGAGCAACCACGTGGTCAACCTTCTGCCATCAATAAATTTTGACCTTGTTCCTCGTCACATTGCAGATTACGACACAATAAGTAATTGCAAATCTATTCACACCTATCAAACTAATATGTGTTCACACTTAGCACCGGGCTATAAAAACTACCCACCCGCAAATTACTTCACAGTTCCTCTCCTCATCACCCACAAAACTAGTCTTTCCTGTCAAGTTGTTCTGCCATGACAGGTAGGAGTTTTGGGTGGACATATAACCAAGCAGCAAAGACCAAGGCCGCGGAAGCACTAGAGCGGTCCCGCCGCGAAGCCGCAGCTGCAGCAAAGATGTCTCACAAGCGCACTCGCGGCGTTGGCCATCGCGACGAGCTGGAGTTCCTGAAGTCCTTGGCCGGCAACGACGACATTCTCGCTAGTGTCATTAAGCAACAGGAGCTGGTCGACGGCTTGATGAAGCTGCTCAAGATCAGTGATGCCTCGGTTGAAAAGGTGACAGGCCTCGTCGAGCAACTTATGGGCGACAATGCGAAGGCGCTCGCCGAGAAGGAGGAGGAGGCTACCGGCTAGAAGATGCTGCATGAGCAGAGCAGTGCCTCGGGGATGACGCTGACAGTGATCGTCGAGGAACTGATGGGTGACTTGCGGAAGCTCCGGATCAAGCGCGAGTAGGAGGTGGAGGAATCAGTGGCTGCTTTCAAGCAAAGTCGTGAGGAATTGAAGGAGCCGGAGGATGTCATTGCCCGACGATCCATCGACGAGTAGAGACAGTAGCAATCCAGATTGTTTGTGTGATTTCCTTCTTCTCTTTCCCCGTGACTTCCGGGCTTTGCCACATATGGCATTTTAAATTATCCGAAATATGTAAGAAAATTATTATCTCCACCATTGTAAATTTGTCATCTTATTATGCGTTGCCATTTTATTTATGGTCGTATTATCCGTTGCCCTATGTGGCAATTTAAATTAGGCCAGAATACGAGTTGAAACACGAACAAAGCAAATGCTTCCATGGGATCACAAGCAAACACCCTCCGTCCAGGTGCTTTAATTAACCTATTAATGGAGAAGTTGTGAGCGAGGCGGGTGGCGGCTGGTGCATGGAGGTCAAAGAGCTCTCTTTCTGGTGAGCATGGGCGGCCTTGCTGCTCGCACGTGTCCCATCGAGCATGCGAGGTGGACAGGATGCACACGTCCCGTCGATCCTGCACGGCGGACTTCTCACGCTCGTCCCGTCTAATCACAGTTGCATGCACGCCACTGAGTATGGTTAAATTTTGACACGGTTCATATAATACAACTGTTTGCAATATTAAAGTGTCAGCTATTTGTTTCAAAAAGGACTTCGTTGGCAATTAATGTGTGCACCTTGTCTCAATCTGGACGATTTTTTTACCACGGCATATATGTGCCATGTCATGAAACCATGCCAAGTTTCATGTTTTTTGGGTGAGTTTTTTATTTACTGGGATTTAAAAACCAATATTCTCAATGTTTCAGGACGATGAGAAGTTTGTAATTCATTCCCATTCCTTAAATCAGATCTAAACATGCACCCAATGACACATGTACGATTTCCCAACCATTTTGCTTCACTAGAGCATGTCTTGTAGTTCAAATTTGAACTATGCACTACATTAAATGCCTAGAAAGCTTAATTAATATATACAATGGTCAAACGAACCCTGAACAGTTTCAAATTTTAGCACGACACTCCTGTTATTTTATGTTTCCTGTAGAAAACAAAGTTCAAGGTGAGAAGAGGCAGCGATTATCGTTTCACCCACAAGAGGGGCATGTTTCCCTACGGGAACCACGAGGGTTGTGATAGGCTCCAGTTTGAAGAGGCTTGTAATATAGCTTCGCCCAAATTGGACAATTATATGTACCATGTAGTGACACCATGCCAAGTTTCATGATTTCCTGGTGAGTTTTGGATTTACAGAGATTTAAAAACCGAGATTCACAATAATTGTGGCCAAGCCAGGACAACAAGATGGTTAAATTCATTCACATTCGTTCCATGGGACCTAAACATGCACCCTAAGGAAACATGTACGTTTTTTCTAGCCATTTTGGTACACTGGAGCATGTATTTGTAGTTCAGATTTGAATTATTGACATTAAATGCCTAGAAAACTCAATTAATGAATTAAAAGGTCAAACGAACCCTGAATATATTCAAAGTTCAGTGATAATCTCTCGTTGTTCCGTGTAGAAAAAAATACGAGGCTAGAAGAGGGAGCGACTATCGTTTGGCCCACAAGGGGACACGTTTCCCTATCAAAACCACGAGGGTTCTTGCGACAGGCTCCGGTTTGTAAGAGGTCTGTAATAAAGCTTGGCCCAAATTGGCAATGTTTTTACCACGACATATATGTGCCATGACATGACCCCATGCCAGCTTTGATGACTTTCTGGTGAGTTTTAGATTTACGGGGATAACCGAGATTCGAAATGTTTGAGGACAAGCCAGGACGCCGGTACGGTTGCAATTCGTTCCATTCCTGGCATGGGACCTAAACATGCAACCAAGGACACATGTATAATTTTTCTAGCCATTTTGGTGAACTGGAGCATGTATTTGTAAGTCAGATTTGAATTATGGACATTAAATGCCTAGGAAACTCAATTAGTGTATAAAAAGGCCAAACGAACCCTGAATAATTTTAAATTTCAGCACAGATAACCTGTCGTTCTATGTTGCCCGTAGAAGAAAATACAAGGCTAAAAGAGGCAGTGATTACGTTTCGCCCACAAGGGGAACACGTTCCCCTACCAGAACCACGAGGCTTCTTTGAGAGAAACTCCGGTTTGTAAGAGGTTTGTAATAAAGCTTGGCCCAAATTGGCAATGTTTTTACCACGACATATATGTGCCATGACGTGACATGATGCCAGCTTTGATGACTTTCTGGTGAGTTTTGGATTTATGGGGATTTGAAAACCGAGATTCAAAATGTTTGAGGACGAGCCAGGATGTCGGTACGGTTGTAATTCGTTCCCATTCTTGGCATGGGACCTAAACATGCACCCAAGGACACATGTATAATTTTTCTAGCCATTTTGGTGAACTGGAGCATGTATTTGTAGTTCAGATTTGAATTATGGACATTAAATGCCTATGAAACTCAATTAGTGTAGAAAAAGGCCAAATGGACCCTGAATAAGTTCAAATTTCAGCACGGATATCATGTCGTTCCATGTTGCCCGTAGAAGAAAATACAAGGCGAAAAGGGGCAATGATTACGTTTCTCCCACAAGGAAACACGTTTCCCAATCGGAACCATGAGGCTTCTTTGAGAGAAGCTCCTGTTTGTAAGAGGTTTGTAATAAAGGTTGGACCAAACTGGCAATGTTTTTACCACGACATATATGTGCCATGACATGACACCATGCCACCTTTGATGACTTTCTTGTGAGTTTTGGATTTATGGGGATTTAAAAACCGAGATTCGAAATGTTTGAGGACGAGCCAAGACGCCGATACAGTTGTAATTCGTTCCCATTCCTGGCATGGGACCTAAACATGCACCCAAGGACACATGTATAATTTTTCTAAGCATTTTGGTGAACTGGAGCATGTATTTGTAGTTCAGATTTGAATTATGGACATTAAAGGCCTAGGAAACTCAATTAGTGTATAAAAAGGCCAAACAAACCCTGAATAAGTTTAAATTTCAGCACAGATATCCCGTCGTTCCATGTTGCCCGTAGAAGAAAATACAAGGCGAAAAGAGGCAGTGATTATGTTTCGCGCACAAGGGGAACATATTTCCCTATCGGAACGACGAGGCTTCTTTGAGAGAAGCTCCAGTTTGTAAGAGGCTTGTAATAAAGCTTGGCCCAAATTGGACAATGTTTTTACCACGACATAGATGTGCCTTGACGTGACACCATGCCACCTTTGATGACTTTTTTTAGGATTTACGGGGATTTAAAAACTGAGATTCCAAATGGTTGAGGACGAGCCAGGACGCCGGTACGGTTGTAGTTCATTCCCATTCCTGGCATGGGACCTAAACATGCACCCAAGGACACATGTTTAATTTTTCTAGCCATTTTGGTGAACTGGAGCATGTATTTCAATTTCAGATTTGAATTATGGACATTAAATGCCTAGGAAACTCAATTAGTGTATAAAAAGGCCAAACGAACCCTAAATAAGTTTAAACTTTAGCACAGATATCAGGTCGTTCCATGTTGACCGTAGAAGAAAATACAAGGCGAAAAGAGGGAGTGATTATGTTTTGCCTACAAGGGGCACATTTCCCTATCGGAACCATGATGCTTCTTTGAGAGAAGCTCCGGTTTGTAAGAGGCTTGTAATAAAACTTGCGCCAAAATGGACGAAAAAAATTCGTTGACATATATGCGCCATGTCGTGACACCATGCCAGGTTTCATGATTTTCGGGTGAGTTTTGGATTTACAGGGATATAAAAACCGAGATTCTTCTCACCTTATGTTTTCAAATAGCACATGGTTCACTCACGAAAGTCGTGTGCCTACCGAACCGTGGCCGATGCCCCCTCCCCCTGCTGCGCGCGCGATCTGAGTCATGCGTTCTGATTGGCCAGAACCCAAACCCCACGGATCGTACACGTGCACCGTTGGATGCTCCCGGATTGAACGGCAACCCTCAGCGCTTTCGACATCACATGCAGTACATGGGTAAGAACTGTGCACGTGTGTCGTGCTAGCTCACGCTTCCATCTCTACTACGTTTTCTAAACAGGCTACCGTTTCTCGCCACTCCTCTCATCTGTTTCCCGCCTCTTCTCCCATCGTTTTCCCGCTTCTAGTGTCATTGCTCATTGAAGGCTAGCGGCGACACACCGGCCATGTAAATATCCCACACAGTTTCTAAAAGCACAAATGTGTGTAATAGGAGGGAGTAGGTCCCATAGGGTGACTAGCGTGAAACGCCTTAATGGGAAGGAGGCAGTTCCTATCAGCAAGGGGCTGCTTCCCATCGGCTAGCCTAGTCGAATAGAACGCAGAAGTTAAGCGTGCTCGGGCTGGAGTAGTTCAAGGATGGGTGACCCGGTGGGAGCTTGCATATCTCAAGCTTCATTTAAATGCCATGACATGGTCATTATAGAGATATAATATATCTCTGTAGTGACCTATCATGGCAATTATATAAACCTTGGGATCCTTGTTTTTCAAATTTTTGGACTATGTTTTTATTGGTTATTTTTTTCTCTAAAAAATTAAAGAATGATTGACTTGACCTATCATGGCGATTATGTAAACCTTTTTCAGGTCGCATGCAGGGTATAGGTGGCAGGGTATTCTTATCGAGCATGTCTCCCTTGTGCGGTTTATAGACGCAGCACATATCTGTGGGCTCCCCGAGGTATATATACTTCCTATACCGACAATTAGGGGGGCCCACACAATCTATCCCTTTGACCCAACAACAAGAAGGGTTTGACCATGATGGTTTCTTATTGATACTACTAAGGTACACGTGCATTGCACGCATGAGATTTGGTAACCAAATTATGAATAAATGCTACACTATAGCATGTAATCTTTGAGTCATATATGCATGATGTAGATGTGCGTTTAAATCTCATAGTTCATCTCATCCGAAATCAATTAGTTTCATAAAAAAATCTACTTTAAGATTCACGGAATTGTGCGTTGTAAAGCATAATGTAAAAACAAAAATTGACAATTCATTCAAAAAAAGTTTGGGCATTTAAGATATGGAAGATTCTAGAACAAAGGAGAAGTGCTTGTGTTTTGACGTTTGTGCATTATGCTTAAGTTCAACCACGGAGTATTCTAGATTGTACATGTGGCAAAATCTGGTGGAATGTAGATGATATCCAACGGCCAGTAATGCTCGGATTTGCCATCGCTGTACCGTTAGATTGGCTTCATCCAACGACCAACTTTCAAAGTTATTCGCACACTATATAGGGGTATAGATGTGTCCCATCCTAGACCAAATAAAGTTTGAGCGCATGCGTGGACCCGCCCCGCACCGTCGACTCAAAGTTGGGAAACTGCCATCGTACGTATTGAACCAGGCTTGGAGTCGGGTACGGTGTTCGGTTTGTAATGTAGTTGGTGGCCCATCGAAGTTGTGCATTCGGGATTTGAACACATCACACACCACCATACCCATACATATTTTCGGGCTGCATGCAGTGTATACGGGGTCTTCTGATTGAGCACGTCTCCCTTGTGCGGTTTTTTGTCATGACACGCATATCTGTGGTCTCCCCGAGTGTATATATATATCATCCCTTTAACCGATAACGAGGGGTATGTGTAGGCCATGAATGGATTCCTCCTAGATTGTGTTAGGGCCGGTCACCGTCACATGTCGCTCAACAAAAGCTCGAGCTCATGCGTTGTCAGGATTCCCACCCACATGCTCGGATTGCTGGGTTCGACCTACATCATACCCAGCGTATCTCGTCCTTAACTGCCTTGCCTTCATGGTTGTTGTCGGTATCGAGAGGTAGGCACCACATCTAAATTGTACATTATTCTATATTGAAAGCACACATCACCCCTTCCCAACGTACATCATTTTGGGCCGCATGCAAGAGGTGTTGGATTTGTGGTCCCTCTCGTGCGATTTTTATGATGGTTCAATCTATTGGCCCAAGCGGTTTATCGACAACAACAGTTGTCGTTTGACCAAATGATAGATTCATTGGTCTGTCTTATGGTAGGTCATGGAGACATGCATGTATGACCAAAGTATCGATCATTACGTGCATCCGCCCCGCTGACACGAAGTGGGAGGTGGTGGGCCAAGCATCCTAGCTAGCTACGACATTATGTCACTATAGATATATCCGAGGGTGCTTTCGGGTTTGTGAGGCAGGTGCCACCAAAGTTATGCATTGTGTATTTAAAGTTTTACTCATATATATTTGGGTCATATGCTGGTGTGGCTGTCTTCTGACCCTCTCTAACGTGTTTTTTGCTATAAAGACTCTAATGATGCTCAACAGACACGGGTATAATATCTTAACCGTGTGTGATGTAAGTGCACTATGAATCACGACGACTGCGCAAGCGCGAGCGAAGCTGGAGGTACTGGCTCGACCGTGTTCGATGCAAGAGCGTTGTCAATTCACTACGACCGCGCAAGCGCGAGCAAAGGGTGGAGGTACTTGCTTAACCGTGTGCGATGCAAGTGCGCTGTGAAATCACCACCTGTGCAAGCTAAAGGCAGGTAAGTTTGTTTGGAAATTAGGACGAACCGTGTGCGATAGACCAGCTAGCTAGAAAATATAAAAACAAACTACCCACCTTGAGCGTTGCAAAAATAGGTGGTTCCGCCACTTTTCCTTATTATCATACACACATGTTGTTATTGGACCGTGCGTGATCTTGGGTACTCCCGCCCCGCATCAATTCCTTTACCCAAATTTTAGTAGCTGTCGTACTTCAATTGTCGCCCACACTCCTCCAGCACCGACCTTATAGTAAAATTGCAGTAGCCGAGACATTTGAACCGTCGCCCTCCCTCGTCCACCACCATCTCCACCCACCATTACTAAAACTTTCAGTAGCCGTGGCGTATTCTCGAACACCCCCCGCCCTCCACAGTCCCCCCAGCCGGCCCCCTGCCCCCCTTGAACCCTAGCTCACGGCCACCGCAGGCACCGCCGCCAACCCCTGCCGGTCTGCCCGTTCCTCCTAGCTTAGATAATAAAGTTCAGGTGACCCAGGGATTCCCATAACGTCGCCCCACTCCCCTAAGTTTTTAGATGAGGCATGTGGTGTCCCTCCCCGCTAGATCCACATCCCCTGCTCTAGAATGTCACAGCCTAAGCTCGACCACGTATCCTGGGGAGCCCGACGAGCATTCGGCCAAGAAGAGGTTTATCAAGGTCTTTCCGGCAGATGTTGGCGAGGTGGCCGCCGTTCGCCCCGACCTGTCGATCCCGGAGCAACATGTCGCCGCGGAAGCCGATGAATACGTTGACTATGTTCCCATGTCAAAGGCTTCATGTCCGCGGGCTAGCGTATTAATGTACCTCGGGAAAGCTGGCTACGACATCAAGCTCGTCCACAGCGATGGCTTCACGCAAGCCATGTCACAGGTTAAGTGGTCCATCTCAAACCCCTCTAGTTCGACCACCGTCGATCTCTTTGATGGCCCTGCCACTGATCTCCTCCGCCAAGCGGTCAAGGATTTGCGATCCTTATACGCCATCGAGTCCAGTTTGTCATTTCTGAAGGACACGTTCTACGGCGGCGGCTTGGGATCCTCAGTTGCCATGTCAGATCTCATCGACCACGACCACAAGGAGGGAACCCACGAAGGTTCTTCCAATGTGAAACAACCCATCTATGACATCAGAGAGTGCAACATGGGTATGTGTTCTTCCAACTGGAAGGATCCCGTCCATGAAATGTGAGGCAACATCCTATCAGCAAATCTTACCTTTTCTCGCTTGCCAGCCCGTACCCTTTGTTGTAGTAGCATTCACCGTGCGGTGCTTTAACTGTGCCGTGTTTAATTATTTCAATTATCCAAAAATGTATTGTTCAACAGGGCTATGTGATGTTTAAGTATGAATTATCCACTTCAGTTTCACGAATGGCTATATTTGGTTGTTTATAATGAGTAGATGCCTTGTTTATCTGTATTTGGTTCTTAGGTTGGTCGCAGTGAGAATTTTTTTCCAACTATCGAGCAGATGCCTTTTTTATAAGTATTTGGTTCTTAGTTTGGTTGCAGTGAGCTGCTGCCTCTTGGGATTACGTTGGTTTTTCCCTTGAAGAGGAAAGGGTGATGCAGCAAATTAGAGTAAGTATTTCCCTCAGCTTTTGAGAACCAAGGTATCAATCCAGTAGGAAACAACGCGCAAGCCACTAAATACCTCCACAAACAAACACTAACTTGCACCCAACGCGATAAAGGGGTTGTCAATCCCATTACGGTTATTTGCAACGTGAGATCTGATAGAGATGGATAAATGGTATAAAGTAATATTTTTGGTATTTTTGGTTTATGGAACGGAAAGTAGAAGATTGCAAAGAAAGTAAATAGGAAACTAAAGTTGTAGATCGGAAACTTATATGATGGAAAATAGACCCAGGGGCCATAGGTTTCACTAGAGGCTTCTCTCAAGATAGAAATTATTACGGTGGGTGAACAAATTACTGCCGAGCAATTGATAGAAAAGCACAAAGTTATGAAAATATCTAAGGCAGTGATCATGAATATAGGCATCACGTCCGTGTCAATTAGACCGAAACGATTCCGCATCTACTACTATTACTCCACACATCGACCGCTATCCAGCATGCATCTAGAGTATTAAGTTCGTAAAACCGGTGTAATGCCTTAAGCAAGATGACATGACGGAGAGGAATTAACTCAAGCATTATGATAAAAACCCCATCTTTTTATCCTCGATGGCAACAATACAATACGTGTCGGTTCCTCTTCTATCACTAAGATCGAGCACCAAAAGATTGAACCCAAAGCTAAGCACTTCTGCCATTGCAAGAAAAACCAATCTAGTTGGCCAAACCAAATCGATAGTTCGAAGAGACTTGCAAAGATATCAAATCATGCATATAAGGATTCAAAGAAGATTCAAATAATATTCATAGATAAGATGATCATAAATCCACAATTCATAGGATCTTGGCAAACACACCGCAAAAGAGTATTACATCGAATAGATCTCCAAGAACATCGAGGAGGACTTCGTATTGAGAATCAAAGAGAGAGAAGAAGCCATATAGATACTAGCTATGGACTCGTAGGTCTGTGGTAAACTACTCACGCTTCATCGGAGAGGCAATGGTGCTGATGTAGAAGCCCTCCGTGATCGAATCCCGCACCTGCAGGATGCCGAAAAAGGCCCCAAGATGTGATCTCACGGGTACAGAAGGTTGCGGCGGCGGAAAAGTGGTTTCGTAGCTCCCCTGGAAGTATTTCGGGTATTTGAGAATATGTAGGAGGAAGATCTAGGTCAGGGGGTCACCAAGGGACCCACAAGGATGGGGGGCGTGCCCTCCACCCTTGTGGCCGCCTCGTGGCTCTTCTAACTTGCACTCCAAATCTCCTGGATGTCGTCTGGTCCAAGAAAAATCATCGCAAAAGTTTTATTCCGTTTGGACTCCGTTTAGTATTCCTTTTCTGCGAAACTCAAAAACAAGGAAAAAACAGGAACTAGCACTGGGCTCTAGGTTAATAGGTTAGTCCCAAAAACAATATAAAATAACATATTAATGTGTATAAAACATCGAAAACAGATAATATAATATCATGGAACAATAAAAAATTATGGATACGTTGGAGACGTATCAAGCATCCCCAAGCTTAATTCCTGCTCGTCCTCGAGTAGGTAAATGATAAAAAACAAATTTTTTAATGTGGAATGCTACCTAACATATTTACCCATGTAATTCTCTTTATTGTGGCATGAATGTTCAGACCCGTAAGATTCAAAATAAAAGTTTATTATTGATATAAAAACAATAATACTTCAAGCATACTAACAAAATAATTTTGTCTTCTCAAAATAACATGGCCAAAGAAAGCTTTATCCCTACAATCATATAGTCTGGCTATGCTCCATCTTCGTCACACAAAACATTTAAATCATGCACAAACCCGATGACAAGCCAAGAAATTGTTTCATACTTTTGATGTTCTCAAACTTTTCAACTTTCACACAATACATGAGCGTGAGCCATGGACATAGCACTATAGGTGGAATAGACGGTGGCTGTGGAGAAAACAAAAAGAGGGAGATAGTCTCACATCAAATAGGCGTATCAACGGGCTATGGGGATGCCCATCAATAGATATCAATGTGAGTGAGTAGGGATTGCCATGCAATGGATGCACTAGATCTATAAGTTTATGAAAGCTCAAAAAGGAAACTAAGTGGGTGTGCATCCAACTTGCTTGCTCATGAAGACCTAGGGCGTTTTGAGGAAGCCCATCGTTGGATTATACAAGCCAAGTTCCATAATGAAAATTCCCACTAGTATATGAAAATGGTATCATAGGAGACTCTCTATCATGAAGATCATGGTTTTAGTTCGAAGCACAAGTGTGGCAAAAAGGATAGTAACATTGTCCCTTCTCTCTTTTTTTCTCATTTTTGGGCCTTCTCTTTTTCTTGGCCCTTTCCCAACCTTTTTTTAATTTCCTCACATGGGACAATGCTCTAATAATGAAGATCATCACGCTTCTATTTACTTACAACTCAAAATTACAACTCAATGCTAGAAAAAAATATGACTCTATATGAATACCTCCGGTGGTGTACTGGGATGTGCAATGAGTCAAGAGCAACATGTATAAAAAATGATGAAGGGTGGCTTTGCCACAAATACGATGTCAACTACATGATCATGCAAAGCAATATGACAATGATGATGCGTGTCATAATAAATCGAACAGTGGAAAGTTGCATGGCAATATATCTCGGAATGGCCATGGAAATGCCATAATAGGTAGGTATGGTGGCTGTTTTGAGGAAGGATATGTGGTGTGTTTATGTTACCGGCGAAAGTTGCGCGGTACTAGAGAGGCTAGCAATGGAGGAAAGGTAAGAGTGCGTATAATCCATGGACTCAACATTAGTCATAAAGAACTCACATACTTATTGCAAAAATCTAGTAGTCATCGAAACAAAGTACTACGCGCATGCTCCTAGGGGGATAGATTGGTAGGAAAAGACCATCGCTCGTCGCCGACCGCCACCCATAAGGAAGACAATCAAAAAATATCTGATGCTCCCACTTCGTTACATAACGGTTCATCATACGTGCATGCTACGGGACTCATAAACTTTAACACAAGTATTTCTCGAATTCACAACTACTTACTTGCATGACTCTAATATTACCATCTTCATATCTCAAGACAATCATAAGGAATCAAACTTCTCATAGTATTCAATGCACTTCATATGAAAGTTTTTATTATATCCCTCTTGGATGCCTATCATATTAGGACCAATTTCATAACAAAAGAAAATTACCATGCTGTTTAGAGACTCTCAAAATAATATAAGTGAAGTGCGAGAGTTCATTAATTTCTATAAAATAAAATCACCGCCGTGCTCTAAAAAGAGATAAGTGAAGCACTAGAGCAAATTTGCCTAGCTCAAAAGATATAAGTGAAGCACATAGAGTATTCTAATAAATCACGATTCATGCGTGTCTCTCCCAAAAGGTGTACTGCAAGGATGATTGTGGAAAACTAAAAAGAAAAGACTCAAATCATACAAGACCCTCCAGGAAAAACACATATCATGTGGTGAATAAAAATATAACCTCAAGTAAAGTTACCGATAGACGAAGATGAAAAAGGGGATGCCTTCCCGGGGAATCCCCAAGCTTAGGCTCTTGACATCCTTGAATATTACCTTGGGGTGCCTTGGGAATCCCCAAGCTTAGGCTCTTGCCACTCCTTATTCCGTAGTCCATCAAATCCTTACCCAAAACTTGAAAACGTCACAACACAAAACTCAACAGAAAATCTCGTGAGCTCCGTTTGTATAAGAAAATAAATCACCACTTTTGTTACTGTTGTGAACTCATTCTTTATTTATATTGGTGTAATATCTACTGTATTCCAACTTTTCCATTGTTCATACGCCCCGATACTAGCCATAGATGCATCAAAATAAGCAAACAACACGTGAAAAATAGAATCTGTCAAAAACAGAACAGCCTATAGTAATCTGAATAGTTCGCATACTTCTGTAACTCCAAAAATCCTGAAATATTAGGAAGTCCTAGGAAATTTGTATATCAATCTACTGTAATAAAATTAGGATTTTATCACGCTTCTGTGATTTTTAAAAATTCTGGGACTGAGTGCAAAGTTTCTGTTTTTTCAGCAAAATCAGATCAACTATTGCCGTAAGCTATCCCAAAGGTCCTACTTGGCACAAACACTAATTAAAACACAAAACCACATATAACCAGAGGCTAGATGAAATATTTATTGCAAAACAGAACCTAAAAAGAAAAACAAAAATAAAATTGGGTTGCCTCCCAACAAGCGCTATTGTTTAACACCCTTAGCTAGGTATAAAATACAAATAGATCTAAGTGTTATCATCTTTGGCATGCAATCCATAAGTGTCTCTCATAATAGATTCATAAGGCAATTTTATTTTCTTTCTTGGACAGTGTTCCATGCCTTTCTTTAACGGAAATTGAAATCTAATGTTTCCTTCTTTCATATCAATAATTGCACCAATTGTTCAGAGGAAAGGTCTACTAAGAATAATAGGACATGTAGGATTGCAATCTATATCAAGAACAATGAAATCTACGGGCACATAATTCCTATTTGCAAAATAAGAATATCATTAATTCTTCCCATAGGTTTCTTAATAGTGGAATCCGCAAAATGCAAATTTAAGGAACAATCATCAAATTCACGAAAACCTAACACATCACATAAAGTTTTCGGAAGCGTGGAAACACTAGCACCCAAATCACACAAAGCATATCATTCATAATCCTTAATATTAATCTTAATAGTAGGTTCCCACTCATCATAAATTTTTCTAGGGATAGAAACTTCCAATTCAAGGTTTTCTTCATAAGATTGCATCATAGCATCAAGGATATGTTTCGTAAAAGCTTTGTTTTGATTATAAGCATGAGGAGAATTCTACATGGATTGCAACAAGGAAATACAATCTATTAAAGAACAATTATCATAATTAAATTCCTTGAAGTCCAAAAGAGTGGGTTCATTGCTATCTAAAGTTTTGACCTCTCCAATCCCACTTTTATCAATTTTTGCATCAAGATCTAAAAACTCTGAATCATAGGGACACCTTCTAACTAAAGTTGACTCATCTCCAGTCCCATCTTTATCAAGATTTACATTGAAAAACAAAGATTCAATAGGAGTCACATCAATCACTTTCAGATCTTTATCATTATTTTCACGGAAACTAGAAGAACATGCTTTTATAAACCAACCTTTTTTAGCGCGCATCTTAGCGGTTCTTTCCTTGCACTCATCAATGGAAATTCTCATGGATTTTGAGAGACTCGTTGATATCATGCTTGGGTGGAATAGATCTATGTTTCAAAGAATCAACATCAAGAGAAATTCTATCCACGTTCCTAGCCAAATCATTAATCTGAAGCAATTTTTCTTCAATCAAAGCATTGAAATTCTTCTGCGAACTTATAAATTCTTTAACACTATTATCAAAATCAGAGGGCATCTTATTAAAAGTTTCATAAGAATTGTTGTAGGAATTACCATAATTATTAGAGGAGTTACTAGGAAACGGCATAGGATTAAAATTGCCTATATACACGTTATTACCAAAATTGTTCCTACCAACAAAATTCAGATCCATAGATTCATTATTGTTTTCAATCAAAGTAGCCAAAGTCATATCATTAGGATCAATATGAGCACTCTTATTAGCAAACAATTTCATAAGTTCATCCATCGTTCTACTCAAAACATTAATCACTTCAATTGCATGCACTTTTTACTTGTGGAAGATCTTTCGGTATGCCATTGAGAATAATTAACCATAATTTTATTTAGGAGTTTAGTAGCTTCTCCTAAAGTAATTTGCAAAAAAGTGCCTCCTGTGGGCGAATCTAAAAGATTTCTAGAAGAAAAAATCAATCCGGCATAATTTTTTTTTTACAGTCATCCACAAATTCAAACCATGAGTAGGGCAAATTCGTATCATCAATTTCATCCTCTCCCAAGATTGTGCAACATGTTCATGATCACTTTGCTTAAAATTCATAATATCGTTCCTAAGGGAGATGATCTTAGCGGGAGGAAAATACTTGGAAATAAAAGCATCTTTACACTTATTCCATGAATCAATACTATTTTTAGGCAAAGATGAAAACCAAGTTTTAGCACAATGTCGAAGTGAGAATGGAAATAGCTTCAATTTAAAAATATCATTATCCACATATTTTTTCTTTTGCATATCACACAAATTAACGAAATTATTAAGATGGGATATGACATCTTCATTGGGAAAGCTGGAAAATCGATCTTTCATAACAAGATTCAGCAAAGCGGTATTAATTTCACAAGATTCCGCATTAGCATCGGGAGGAATCGGAACACTAATAAAATTATTATTATTGGTGTTGGAAAAGTCACACAATTTGGTTTTATCTTGAGCCACCACAACAAACCAAGCAATCTAACACACGAGCACACAAGAAGCAAACGAAGAAGACGAACGGAAGAGGGGCGAAGAAAAGGCGAATCTTTTTGAAAATCATTTTAGAAGTGGGGTAGAGGAAAACGAGAGGCGAATGGCGAATAAAGTAATGCGAGGGATGAGAGTTTATGATGGGTAGTTGGTATTTCTCGGCCTGGCGTAGATCTCCCCGGCAACAGTGCCAGAAATTCTTCCTGCTACCTCTTGAGCTTGCGTTGGTTTTTCCCTTGAAGAGGAAAGGATGATGCAGCAAAGTAGAGTAAGTATCCCTCAGCTTTTGAGACCAAGGTATCAATCCAGTAGGAGACAATGCGCAAGCCACCGAATGCCTACCCAAACAAACACCAACTTGCACCCAACGCAATAAAGGGGTTGTCAATCCCTTTACTATTATTTGCAACATGATAGATGATAGAGATGGATAAACGGTAAAGTAGTGTTTTTGGTATTTTTGGTTTATGGAACGGAAAGTAAAAGATTGCAAAGAAAGTAAATAGGAAACTAAAGTTGTAGATCGGAAACTTATATGATGGAAAATAGACCCTGGGGCCATAGGTTTCAATAGAGGCTTCTCTCGAGATACAAAATATTACGGTGGGTGAACAAATTACTGCCGAGCAATTGATAGAAGAGCGCATAATTATGACGATATGTAAGGCAATGATCATGAATATAGGCATCATGCTTGTGTCAAGTAGACCAAAACAATTCTGCATCTACTACTATTACTCCACATATCGACCGCTATCCGGCATGCATCTAGAGTATTAAGTTCATAAAGAATGGAGTAACGCCTTAAGCAAGATGACATGATGTAGAGGAATTAACTCAAGCATTATGATAAAAACCCCATCTTTTTATCCTCGTGGAAACAATACAATACGTGTCGGTTCCCCTTCTGTCACTAGGATCGAGCACCGCAAGATTGAACCCAAAGCTAAGCAATTCTCCCATTGCAAGAAAACCCAATCTAGTTGGCCAAACCAAATCGATAGTTCAAATAGACTGGCAAAGATATCAAATCATGCATATAAGAATTCAGAGAAGATTCAAATAGTATTCATAGATAAGCTGATCTTAAATCCACAATTCATCAGATCTCGGCAAACACACCGCAAAAGAGTATTACATCGAATAGATCTCCAAGAACATCGAGGAGAACTTTGTATTGAGAATAAAAGAGAGAGAAGAATCCATCTAGCTACTAGCTATGGACCTGTAGGTCTACGATAAACTACTCATGCTTCATCGGAGAGGCAATGGTGTTGATGTATGTAGAAGCCATCAGGGTCGAATCCCCCTCCGGCAGGATGCCGAAAAAGGCCCCAAGATGGGATCTCATGGGTACATAAAGGTTGCGGCGGCGGAAAGTGGTTTCATGGCCCCCCTGTAAGTTTCTGGGGTATTTGAGAATATACATGAGGAAGATCTAGGTCAGGGGGTCACTGAGGGGCCCAATACCCCCCTGGGCGTGCCCTCCACCCTTGTGGACGCCTCATGTCTCTTCTGACTTTCACTCCAAGTCTCCTGGGTGTCTTCTGGTCCAAGAAAATCATCGCAAAAGTTTTCATTCCGTTTGGACTCCGTTTGGTATTTGTTTTCTGCGAAACTCAAAAACAAGGAAAAAACAGGAACTGGCACTGGGCTCTAGGTTAATAGGTTAGTCCCAAAAATAATATGAAATATCATATTAATGCATATAAAACATCCAAAACAGATAATATAATAGCATGGAACAATAAAAATTTATAGATACGTTGGAGACGTATCATGAGCATTTGTCCAGTTATCAAGCAGATGCCTTGTTTATCTGTATTTGGTTGTTAGGTTGCTTTTTTAGCATTTGTCCAGTTTTCAAGCAGATGCCTTGTTTATCTATATATGCTTGTTAGGTTGCTTGCAGTGAGCATTTGTCCAGTTTTCAAGCATATGCCCTGTTTATCTGTATTTTCTTGTTAGGTTGGTTGTAGTGAGACTCTGTCCAGTTTTCAATGGCTATATTTGGTTGTTAGACTGATCATTTATGCCTGGTTTATTTTAATCATTCACTATGTGTTGTTCATTATGTGCAAGTCGGAATTGTGCCGCTCGACTGTGTCAATACCAGTTTGAACAGCTATATTTAGTTCCAGTTATGCCTGGTGTAGTTAGCACATGCCCTTTATTTCAGTTTTACACATTTATCCAGTGTGATGTTTAAGTATTACCTACGTTCTATTCATTTTCAACAATACCAGATTGAATTGTAATATTTGATGGTTGTTAAGCCCGCTGTCTGTAACATTGCCTTCCATTTTATATATGCTTTAACAACATGCTGAAACCAACACATTCAACCTATCATTTGGATATGATGTTGTTTACCTTTGCTATATTTGTTTGATGTTAAGGTTGTTGTACTTATCATGCCTTTCCACTACTTATGCAGGACAACAACGGGAGTGGCCACCATTTTCCGCCGAGGTTAGCTTCATCCCTCGGCTTGTACTCCCCCCGTCGTTCCACATTGTAGTGCATATAGATCCAGGCATGAACACTTGTTAGCTTCTAATATTGGCTTGTTGCTTGTAGGTACATATGCCCTTGGCAAGGATCCACACATCGACCCTTTTTGCGTATGGGGCAATGAGATATTAATGAACAAGCATCAAGTGAGTGAACTGATAAGGATTATTAGCAAGAATATGCGAATGGTGGCAAGAAAATTATTTGTTTATGCTCTATCCAACACAATAGTGAGCTGTAGGATGGTAACTACAAACTCTGCAGCCTTCTCTTTTTACTGCCTATAATGAGTTGTTAGACAACAAAGACTGAGTCTTTTTAGATTCGCGATGGTTCCTGAAGCAGTTCACTCAAGATTACCTCGCAAAGTACATGATTGGTGGACACGCAATGAAGGTTAAAGTATTTCATCCAGACTACAATGAGCATCGAGAAGTCGTAATGAAGACAGTCAAGGATGGACGGGCAACCATCACGAGGGGTTGGCCTAGAGTCGTGCGCGCATTTCGCATGGAGGAGGGCACAATATGGGCATTCCGCTTCACATTTTCTAGCAACCAGAATGTCTTCCGCCTCACTCTTTACAGTCTTTAGTACAACTGTGGTTCATCATTCTTTACTTGGTGCTTCTGTAGTTCTTCAGTATATGTACCTGTGCATCGAATTATGCATTCGTGGTTGAACCTATATTTGTAATGAACATGGTTGGATATGAAATAAGTGATTTGCCTACTTTCAAATTCAAAACATGTAATTTTTAAATTAGGGATTGATTAGGGATTACATTGCACATGGTTTGTGAAAGCGAAACGTCTGCGATAGACGTGGAGACAGACACGTTTCTAGGATCCACTACGTGTGCGATCAATCTCCACTCACACACGACATCCTCTTGAAAACTGTTTACATAATGCCACCTTGCGCAAACGTTTACCACATAAAAACTGTGTGTGATGGACAGCCTTTGCCACACAGCTTCTTCTGTGCACCGTGTGTGATGCATTTAATAACGCAAACGATAAAATTGTTAATATCATGTGCAATGGAAAGGCTATCACAAACGATTTAAGGGGGGAAATTGTGTGTGATGTACCTGCGAACGGAAACATTTTCCTTGGAGCGACTGTGTGGGATGTACATCTGACGGAAATGTTTAGCGGGATCGACTGTGTGGGATGTACTTGCGACCGGAAACAATTTCGCTGTACAATTGTATTTTTAGCACTCATGTATGTATTTCTATATTTGGCGCTACTTGATGCACACGACCTCATTTTGCCGAGCGTGTGTGCCAGGAGGGCATATCCCCGACGGTTTCTGGGTCGTGTGGGAAGGACCCCCTATTGCCATCACTCACTTGGCGACGGTTCCGAACACCGTCGGGGAAAAGGGGTAAAAACCATTTGTATAGCACCGACGCGTACCAGTGATAGACTGATTTGTATGCTAGTGCATACAGAGAGAAACAGTCCATGCAGAACTGAAGAGAATGTTGTCTCTGGTGTCAAGTTCGAGGAACTTCACCGAAGAATATCTAGACTTCAGAGAAGAATGAGCTACACCTGTTGAAGTCATGTAGGCGAGATGATTGGTGAAGAAGTTAGCCCCTTGAAAGTTATTGCTGACGTGAAAAGCAATTGGTTCAGAGAGTTTGTCCGAAGGAAAATGGCTGCAGCGAATGGAAGTCGAAGACAAAGTGAAGATGTAGTATTCATTTTGTAGTTCTTCTTTCATTTATTTGAGTCATAGGACCTCCATACTATTAAGAGAGTATAGGTTGTCAAAGCTTAGATCTGTTGTTTCTTAGCCCGAATCCTAAGAAAGATGTGAGAGAAATCTTTTTATGCTTCGAATTTTTACCTGGAAGCAGTAGACGTTGTTCTTCGTGCTGCAGGAGATATCTTTTGAACTAAGGAGTTAGCTTTACTTGCTCTGCAAGTAATGTTACTGTTGTGCTCAAAATCCGACCGTTGGAATTGTGTCGTTCGGCCATTGGCTGGTCCACATGTCCAATTTGGTCATTTCCCACCAGGGAAGGCTGCGGCTATAAATAGCCACCCCGCTCTAACGTTGTTTGTTGGTTTCGTCGCTTAAGATTTCTAAGAAGATTGACTGAGGTTCTGATGTCTACTACGCAACCTTCTTCTTGTAGACATTGTTGGGCCTCCAAGTGCAGAGGTTTGTAGGACAGTAGCAAATTTCCCTCAAGTGGATGACCTAAGGTTTATCAATCCGTGGGAGGCGTAGGATGAAGATGGTCTCTCTCAAACAACCCTGCAACCAAAAAGCAACGAGTCTCTTGTGTCCCCAACACACCAATACAATGGTAAATTGAATAGGTGCACTAGTTCGGCGAAGAGATGGTGATACAAGTGCAATATGGATGGTAGATATAGGTTTTTGTAAACTGAGAAATATAAAAACAGCAAGGTAACTAATGATAAAAGTGAGCACAAATGGTATTGCAATGCTTCGAAACAAAGCCTAGGGTTCATACTTTCACTAGTGCAAGTTCTCTCAACAAGTATAACATAATTAGATCATATAACTATCCCTCAACATGCAACAAAGAGTCACTCCAAAGTCACTAATAGCGGACAACAAACGAAGAGATTATAGTAGGGTACGAAAGCACCTCAAAGTTATTCTTTCCGATCAATCCATTGGGCTATTCCTATAAGTGTCACAAACAGCCCTAGAGTTCGTAGTAAAATAACACCTTAAGACACAAATCAACCAAAACCCTAATGTCACCTAGATAGTCCAATGTCACCACAAGTATCCACGGGTATGATTATATGATATGCATCACACAATCTCAGATTCATCTATTCTAACCAACACAAAGTACTTCAAAGAGTGCCCCAAAGTTTCTACAAGAGAGTCAAGACGAAAACATGTGCCAACCCCTATGCGTAAGTTCACAAGGTCACTGAACCCGCAAGTTGATCACCAAAACATACATCAAGTAGATCACGTGAGTATCCCATTGTCACCACAGATAAGCACATGCAAGACATACATCAAGTGTTCTCGAATCCTTAAAGACTCAATCCGATAAGATAACTTCAAAGGAAAAACTCAATCCATTACAAGAGAGTAGAGGGGGAGAAACATCATAAGATCCAACTATAATAGCAAAGCTCGCGGTACATCAAGATTGTGCCAAATCAAGAACACGAGAGAGAGAGAGAGAGAGAGAGAGAGAGAGAGAGAGATCAAACACATAGCTACTGGTACATACCCTCAGCCCCGAGGGTGAACTACTCCCTCCTCGTCATGGAGAGCGCCGGGATGACGAAGATGGCCACCGGTGATGGATCCCCCCTCTGACAGGGTGTCGGAACAGGGTCCCAATTTGTTTTTCGTGGCTACAGAGCCTTGCGGCGGTGGAACACCCGATCTAGGTTTCTTTCTGGGGGTTTATGTATTTATAGGAATTTTTGGCGTCGGTCTCACGTCAGGGGGGTCTCCGAGTCATCTAAAAGATAGGGGGCATGCCAGGGGGGTAGGGCGCGCCCTCCACCCTCGTGGATGGCTCGGGACTCTTCTGGCCCAACTCTTTTACTGCGGGGGCTTCTTTTGGTCCATAAAAAATCATCAAAAATTGGCAGGTCAATTGGACTCCGTTTGGTATTCCTTTTCTGTAAAACTCAAAAACAAGGAAAAAACTGGCATTGGGCTCTAGGTTAACAGGTTAGTCCCAAAAAATTATATAAAACAACATATAAATGCATATAAAACATCCTAGATGGATAATCTAATAGCATGGAACAATAAAAAATTATAGATACATTGGAGACGTATCAGGTTCCCGTCTCCGAGTGATTTGAGTTTAAGATCCACCGAGAGAAAAATCAAGATACCAAACTTAGACAACGGTTGAGCATCATAGTAGTTCTGAGTTAGAGTTCTTGTACCTATTACTCTTGAGATCCGCACACTCTCTAGACGGATAGGTGTCGGCTCGAGTGTTGAAGAGTTGTTGCCTTCACTGAGCTAGATCTTCAACAACCAAGAGTGCTTGTGGTTAGCGAATATCGAACGAAGGTCTGGAGATTGCCGACATGTATCTACCATGAGCGAAATCAACTAGAGTGTGATCAGCTCTGAGTTGAAGGAGTATAGGGCGAACAGAGTTTATCATCCGTGTTAAGTCACAACCGCTCCAACCAGACGTAGTCCTTTGGCAGAAGAGCGAACTGGTCTACCAAATCTCTCTCTTGCCATAGAGCACCACTAGTTCAATTTACTTCATTGCATTACCTTCACCAGTTTACATTCGTTCTTTATGACGATAGTTTATCTGATCATCCATTCCTTGTTACATATCACTCGTATCTATAATGTCTGTGACTCCCTTTATTTATCATTCCTTGCTCATATTGTTACTTACTTGTCTTTCTGTTATGCTGCCTTACTCCTGGTCATCATTATGAGTTGTGATCTTTTACCTCATCTTATCTATCCCTCGAAGTTATCCATCGCACTTGATTTATAGCTATCTGTCATGATCTAATATCTGTCTGCATATTGCATTACCATCGTTATCATCAAGCCTATTGTATCCTATGCTCGAACCATTATTGCATCCTACATTGATAGTTTTTTCCTCAATAGTATGCTTGATTGAGTTATATCTTGCGAACCTCATTTTTGTTGCTGTGTTTGGGATCAGTTCAAAACATTTGCAAGAATTTTTGAATCTCCCATTCACCCCCCCTCTGGTCGATAATCTCTCGGTCCTAACATCTACAAACTCAAACCTTTGTTGTAGACATCATACACACATGCAAGTTAGAACATTTAGAGTGGGAAGATAAAAAGATGTGGTATGGCACAATTGCAAAATAGATTCATTTCATGGCTGACCTTCAAGTCGTTAAAAAATTCAGGAAGAAAAATGTTGGTTACTGAGGGAGTCCCGGATTAGGGGATGTCCGGAGAGCCGAACTATAACCTTTTGCCGGACTCCTGGACTATGAAGATACAAGATTGAAGACTTCGTCCCGTGTCCGGATGGGACTTTCCTTGGCGTGGAAGGCAAGCTTGGCGATACGAAAATGTAGATCTCCTCCCATTGTAACCGACTCTGTGTAACCCTAGCCCTCTTCTGTGTCTATATAAACCGGAGGGTTTTAGTCCGTAAGACGAACAACAATCATACCATAGGCTAGCTTCTAGGGTCTCTGATCTCGTGTTAGATCTACTCTTGTACTACCCATATCATCAATATTAATCAAGCGGAGTAGGGTTTTACCTCCATCGAGAGGGCCCGAACACAGGTAAAAACATCGTGTCCCTTGTCTCCCGTTACCATCCGCCTAGACGCATACGCTTTGGGACCCCCTACCCGAGATCCGCCGGTTTTGACACCGACATTGGTGCTTTCATTGAGAGTTCCTCTGTGTCTTCATATTTAGGCCCGATGGCTCCTCCGATCATCAACAACGACGCAGTCCAGGGTGAGATTTTTCTCCCCGGACAGATCTTCGTATTCGGCGGCTTTGCACCGCGGGCCAATTCGCTTGGCCATCTGGAGCAGATCGAAAACTACCCTGGCCATCAGGTCAGATTTGGAAGTTTGAATTACACGGCTGACGTGTGCGGAGACTTGATCTTTGACGGATTCGAGCCACAGCCAAGCGCGCCGCACTGTCACGATGGGCTTGATCTAGCTCTGCCGCCGAACAGTGCCCTGGAGGCCGCACCAATGTCCGCTCCGACCCTCAACTCGGAGCCGACTGCGCCAATCGAGGATGGGTGGCTGGACACCTCCTCGGGGGCTGCAATCTCTTCGGCGATCGAGCCGAACACCAGCCTTGTCCTTTGCAAAGCTTGTGACTCCAAGGTGCCGGACTCCCCTCCGGACTTCGAACCTTCCGCCCCACCTAATCGAATCCGATTGGGCGCCCGATCATGGAGTTCACCGCGCGGGATTCTTTCAGCACTCGCCCTTCAGCAACATTCTGAATTCACTAAAGTCTCTCTCTTTATTAGGAGAGCCCTGGCCGGACTATGGTCAGCAAGGTTGTGATGCGGACGACGAAGAAATTCAAATCCCACCCACCACCCACTTCGTAGCCACTGTTGATGATTTAACCGACATGCTCGACCTCGACTCCGAAGACATCGACAGTATGGACGACGATGTAGGGCCTTGAACAGAACCAGCGCCTATAGGGCCTTTGGACAACCACCTCATCCCACGATGTATACATGGTGGACACACCTAAAAGAAAGCGACGACGAGGAACAAAGGGACACAACGAGGATCGTTCCTCTAAAAGTCAAAGCGGCGGCGTAAGCGCCGCTCCAAACCCCACCTCGACAGAGATAGCAGCCATACCGACCCAGCCATAGAGCAGGGCGAACAGGCGGACGACGAACATGCCATCGAGCAACCGTCCGAATAGGGCAACTTGGATAAACAACCCGTCCCCGGCGAAGATAATAGTCCGGACGACCTCACGCCGGACAGATTGCTGGAGCAGAAGAACCTGCAAAAAAGGCTCATCGCCATCAAGCGTAGACCTGAAAAAGCGTAAACGGAAGCTCAAAACAGCGGAAGATGCACTCAGAATTAGATGGAGCAAAGTACTCAACATCAGAGACAACACGGCGATCGCCGCCGCACAAAGAGCTATGCGAAGCGAAAATTACTGCCGGAATTTGATGAAGAGGCCTTAGAGCCTCCGCAATCAAAAAATAAGGAAGCCACCTGGTCGGATAAACGACCCCATGGCCAACATAGTGCTGCAAATGGCGCCGCACACAAGCCGGCACGCGATCCACACAAGGATTCACATAAAAAAGATGGCCCAGCCAGATCTATCTACGGGCCAAGAAAGCAAGCTCTAGTAAGCAATGCAACGCATCAAGTATCCGAACATCACGGTACACCAAAATATTGGGGTGCCGCACACCCCCTATGTTTCACCGATGAGGTGCTGGATCATGAGTTTCCAGCGGGATTCAAGCCCGTAAACATAGAGGCATACGACGGAACAATGGACCACAGAGTGCGGATTGAGGATTACATCCTCCACATACACATGGCTAGAGGAGATGATCTCCACGCCATAAAATACTTACCCCTCAAGCTCAAAGGGTCAGCCCGGCATTGGCTTAAAAGCCTTCCCGAAAACACCATTGGAAGTTGGGAAGAGCTCGAGGATGCTTTTCGGGCAAATTTTCAAGGGACCTATGTCCGACCTCCGGATGAAGACGATTTAAGTCATATAACTCAACAACCCGGAGAGTCAGCCCGGAAACTTTGGAACAGATTTCTTACTAGAAAGAACCAGATAGTCGATTGTCCGGACGCTGAAGCCTTAGCAGCTTTCAAACACAGCGTTCGAGACGAATGGCTCGCCAGACACCTCGGCCAAGAAAAGCCAAGAACAATGGCCGCATTAACAAGCCTCATGACCCACTTTTGCGCAGGAGAGGATAGCTGGTTGGCAATATGCAGTACTAACGACCCAAGTACATCCGAAGTTAGGGATGGAAACGGGAAACCGCAACGCAGTAAGGACCAGCGCCGGACGAAGGGAAACAGCCCGAAGAGCACGACAGTCAACGCCGGATTCAAAAGCACTCGGCAGAATCAGAAAAAGCTGCCCCTCAAGGATAACAGGGACGCGCTATCTAACTTAAACAAAATCTTGGACAAGATATGCCAAATCCACAGTACTCCCGGGAAGCCTGCAAACCATACCCACAGAGATTGTTGGGTCTTCAAGCAATCCGGCAAACTCAACGCCGAACACAAGGGGATCGACACACCAAGCGAGGACGATGACGAACCCCACAAGCGAAAGCACCGAAAACAAAAGAATTTCCCACAAGAAGTCAAAACAGTAAACTCACTTCACGTGACAAAAGGGAAAAACATAGTTGCGCCTATAGAGATACGCGCCATACGGCCTATCCCAGAGGAGTCCTGCCACTGGTTGTTAAAACCAATCACCTTCGACCAACAGGATTACTCTAGAAGTATCTGGAACACAGGCTGGACTGCCTTGGTATTAGATCCATAATTGACGGACTCCACTTTACACAAGTCCTAATGGACGGCGGTAGTGATCTAAACCTGCTATATCAGGACACAATCCGCAAAATGGGGATAGACCCAACAAACGATTCTCCATAGCAACACTTCCTTTCAAGGGGTAACGCCAGGCCCTGATGCCCATTGTACGGGCTCTCTCCTGCTAGAAGTTATGTTCGGCTCACCTGACAACTTCCGCCGCGAAAAGCTAACCTTCCACGTCGCCCCATTTACAAGTAGCTATCAAGCACTACTGGGACGCGAAGCTTTCGCCCGCTTTAACGCAGTACCGCATTATGCATCTCTTATACTTAAAATGCCCGGTCCGCGAGGCATCATCTCATTAAAGGGAAATATCGAGTGTTCCTCGAGCACGGAAGATCGTAAGGCCCCGCCTTGACAGCCACACACTAAACAAGCTTCACTAATCAAAGCACCTAAGCAGGTCGTTCAGACCCCGGACATGGCTAGACGAGTCCGGCATAAACATACAAGGGCTTACTAGCCGCATACCCCCGTACAAGGGGCTCCGCGCATGTACAACAAGAGACAATAAAGCTCAATTTTATTCATTTTTTGAATTGTACTTTGTTTATTTAATATAACGTATATTTTCGCACGATCTTTTTCAACTAAGTTCCTCTCTTTTACAGATGAACACCGTTACTCGCCCGTCGAGGATACGGCTGCTTGAAGACACAGCGCAGACGATGCAGTAGGGACCCGTTCAAGGATTCTTTTCAGATTAAGACCCTCGTAAACCTTTTTACTGTCTCTTGTTGATACACATCCCCGGTTTCTTACCATAACCGAGGTGGAGGCTGGCGTCTTGGCATGTGGCCACGCTGAAATTTTGCACGTACACAGACACGAGGGCTTATTACTAAGGGCGTTCTTCAGCCCGTTTTCATAAAGACCGAATACCTTAGGGAGTGTTCGGCGTCGCGAGTTTGGCCTTATATTCATCAGCTCCGAATCATATCTTTGGTCAAATGTTGGGTTTGCCCGGCTCCTGTGTTTTGCTGCCTTCCGTTCCGCTCTATCGGCTAAGGCGGCACCAGGAGAACTACTGCGATTGTGCCCCGGTTCGGCCAGGCGAGCACCTGAGTAGAGAAAGCCGAAAACTGACTGTCATGATATAGCGTGAGACTGGTCAACCACTCGATGACCCGCCGGAATCTTTAGGATTCCTCCGCATTAACGAAGGGCCGTTTCGCCAGTACACACGCGCCCGAATTCGGGCGAAGGCAGCGGTGCCACAGGCTATATAGTAGCCCCACTGTCAAACTCCTATGGCTAAGTGAAAGTGATAAAGCATATAGTCCGGTTGCCTAGTTCGCTGCGCTATCACCTCCTTAAGAGGACCAAGACGTTGGATCAAGTGTGAAAATGTGCCTTCTGCGAACACCCCCGCATTATATGCGTGGGGGTTGAAGCCGACGACTGCCATCTTTCAGGTTATATATACATATACATTAACGGCCGCACAGGAGGTATTTTAATTCTTGAAGGCACAAGTATAAAAAGCTTTTATATTCCCTCAAAACATTGTTTTACAATAATACATGTTATTCAAACATAATATCCTTCGAGCACTGCGTTTCTATTAAACGAGCGCCCTGCAGAACTTCCTGAAAATAGTGCTCGGCAGGTACTCGGCTCCCGTCCGAATCTTGGGATGCAACATCGGTGGCCTTCATCTCCGCCCAGTATGTCTTGACACGGGCAAGAGCCATCCATGCACCCTCTATGCACGCTGACCTCTCCATTGCATTGACATGCGGCACCGCACCAAGGAATTGCTGCACCAAGCTAAAATAACTCTTCGGCTCGGGCCTTTCCGGCCACAGATGACTCACGACATACTTCATGGCGAGTCTGGATAACCTATTCAGCTCCGCCCATGCGGCCAAACGATCGGTTAATGGAAGTTGGCGCTCTGGATTGTGGAACTGCGACCAAAAAAGCTTTTCCACTTCGTGATCCTTTTGATCTCTGAAGTGTTCGGCCGCGTCCGCGGCACTAGCCGCCAAGTCCAGGTAAGTATCCGCCGCACTCCACAACCGGTCCAATTGAGCATATTTAGGATCCTCGAACTTCATCCGCAGCATAAACGGCTTTCCAGCCGCGATATCTCCTGCCTGACGTAGCTCCTCCTTCACAGCTCTCATTGCAGAGCGAGCATCCTTGGCCTCGGTAGTGGCCTTCTCCAGGTCCTTCTGTTCCGCCCGATCTTCTTTTTCAAGAAGCTTGCAGCGGTCGGCAGCATTCTTCAACTTCACAGCCATCTCGGCCATTTCTTTCTTGCTTCGGCAGTGAGCAGCATGTTCGGCTTTCAGCTCTTCGGCCACCATTAAGGCAGCCACATCACTTTTCCTGGCCTGCTCCTTGGCACGGGCGAGTTCCGCCCGAAGGTTCTCCATGGCAGCGGCACCATCTGCATCAAGCATACATGTTGTAAGGCATGGGAATCAAGACCCCTTACCAGGTGTCCGCGGAGAAATCGCATACCTTGGGACTCGTCAAGCCGCTTGTTGACAAGCGCGATGTCGGCATCTGCCACGTCAAGTTGCTGCTTTAGCTCGGCAAATTCATCAGTCCGGCTAGGCACCGGACACTTCGCCACCTACACAGGAAGGGCGACATATTATGCCTGGGATTATGATCCTCGGCGCGCCGTCATTTTTGACAACGCACCGAGTCTCAGGGCCTACTATCTACACAGGGCGCATCTTATATATGCGGAACCGTCAAAAGGTACATTATTTCGCGTACCTCAAAACCTGTCAGTAAACTCCTGACGGCCTCATGCAACCCACTCTCCGTGGATGAAATCCTTTCAATCACCGTGCCCATCAATGCACGGTGTTCTTCTGAGATAGACGCTCGCCCAAGCAGATCCTTCAGCTCCTCCGACCGTGCACCGGACGGTGCCGGACTCGTCCGATGGCCTTTTTCGAAGGCCGGACACGGAGGGCTTTGGGGAGCCATACGACTGCTTTCCAGCCCTGCCGGATTCGGAGAAACCCTCCGTGCCGACACCTCAGGGTCGCCTGCCTCGCACGGCGGTACGGCAGGGGGAGGCGTTCCGCTCTTCATCATCTCCGGACGAAGATACCCTGAAGATGAGCTCTGCTGAGAAGGGCTAAGATCCGAACTAAAAGGTAGAAGTTCGGTTACCTTCCTCAGAAATATAACAGTGATGTCTCTTATTTTAAAACTCCCCTCTCTACTTACGGCTCGCTGGAGGGCTGATACCCTTGGGGGCACAGTGCGGCCGAGGCATCTCCCGGCGCAGGACCCCGTGACAAAGATTTCTTCCCCCGCTTTGAGATCATGGTCTCTGGGTCTTCAGAGGCGGTCCTCTTCTTCCCCTGGATGGAGGGATTCTCGATTCCTCCTTTCCTGAAAGCCTCCTTCGGGGAGGCGGTAGCTTCCTTGTTCCCCCCTTCGCCTTCTTCCAAAGACGCAACCTCCAAAGATCTTTGGTTAACACGGATCCGGCGTGGTCTCGTGGAGGGCGGACACTGATTAGCTTTGCTTTCGCTATCCACTCCTGTTTAAGGGACAACTCTTTTAAGGGCAATTTTATGATAAATATACGGATGGCGTGTCCGGGTACAGGACTACTTACTTGAGTATCCGGGCGATTGCAGCTCAGACCTGCATCCTCGGTCGAGTCCGGACACATTGCTTGTGATCCGAAGAACAATTTGTATATCTCCATGGGCGTCGCGCCCGTAAAATATTGGAGAGCTCGGGGTCCCTCCGGATTAAACTCCCACAGGCGGAGGGGGCGACGTTTGCAGGGCAAGGTGCGGCGAATCAACATGACTCAAGGCCAATGCGACCAGATTAATGTCTCTCTCTAGGAGATCTCGAATGCGGCCCTGCAACAAGGGCACGTCCTTGGACGGCCCCCAGTTAAACCCTTTATTGACCCATGACGCTAGCTGTTGTGCGGGACCGGAGCGAAAGGCAGGTGGCGCCACACACTTGGTGCCCCTGGGAGATGTGATATACCATTCTCGTTGCCATAAGCTGAACTCCTCTTGGAAAGAGCCCTCGGGCCATGGAGCGTCAGGATTCTTGCTTATAACAGCGCCTCCGCACTCCGCGTGCTGCCCCTCGATCATCTTCGGCTCTATTTTGAAGGTCTTAAGCCACAATCTGAAGTGAGGAGTAATGCGGAGGAAGGCTTCGCACACGACGATGAACGATGAGATGTGGAGGATGGACTCCGGAGCCAAGTCGTGAAATTCCAGCCCATAATAAAACATGAGCCCCCTCACGAAGGGGTCCGTCGGGAAGCCTAGCCCCTGAAGGAAGTGAGACGTTAACACCACGCTCTCACCGGGCTTGGGAGTGGGAATAACCTGCCCTTGAGCAGGCAGCCTATGCGAGATTTCGCCGGTTAGATACCTGGCATCTCTCAGCTTTAGCACGTCTTCTTCCGTAACGGAGGAAGGCATCCACCGGCCTTGAAGGCCGGAGCCGAACATCATCGAAGGTCCGAAGCGCCTGAATCTGGAGCTTTGGGTGTTGGAACTCGAGGCGAGAGGCGAATTCGATTGAGTTTAAAAGAAAGGAGCAGAGCCTTGGTCACTTTATAAAGAGATTGAATACCAAGCCCTCCCCGTGACCGTTTGGGACTCGCCTTCGATTGAGGAAATATACCAACGGGCACGAATGGGTTACCCACGCCCGTATTGATGAGTATCCCGGAATAAGGGGACATGATCTCTGCTTCGACAAGACATGCCAAGGAAACCGCCTCGCTAAACGCTACCGAGGTGGGACAAGAAAACGATTCGAATAAAGGCTTGGCGGGGTGTGATGTCACGCTGCGGATGCGTCAGCAGATTGGATTTGTGTAAATATTATTCTCTCTACGGTGGTATGTGGAACTTATTTTGCAGAGCCGGACACTATCCTTGTGTTCAAAATCTTCTATGAAGTATTCGGAGGAGGAACCCGCCTTGCAATGCCGAAGACAATCTGCGCGCCCGACTCGTCGTCATTGAAGCCTGGTTCAGGGGCTACTGAGGGAGTCCCGGATTAGGGGGTGTCCAGATAGCCGAACTATAACCTTTGGCCGGACTCCTGGACTATGAAGATACAAGATTGAAGACTTCGTCCCGTGTCCGGATGGGACTTTCCTTGGCGTGGAAGGCAAGCTTGGCGATACAGAAATGTAAATCTCCTCCCATTGTAACCGACTCTGTGCAACCCTTGCCCTCTTCGGTGTCTATATAAATCGGAGGGTTTTAGTCCGTAGGACGAACAACAATCATACCATAGGCTAGCTTCTAGGGTTTAGCCTCTCTGATCTCGTGGTAGATCTACTCTTGTACTACCCATATCATCAATATTAATCAAGCAGAAGTAGGGTTTTACCTCCATCGAGAGGGCCCAAACCTGGGTAAAAACATCATGTCACTTGTCTCCTGTTACCATCCGCCTAGACGCACAGTTCGGGACCCCCTACCCGAGATCCGCCGGTTTTGACACCAATAGTTACCCTCCACATTGTACTCCTTCCACTTGTTTTTTATGGGCATATTAGTTCTGACCCGATAGCCAACCTCTGAACTAAGTTTTGCTTCTTGTAGAGGGTCAATAGGCCAGTTTGCTCCATCCATGAAGTCCACATTCATCTTACTTCCCGTCCTTCCAATACATTTTTCTCAACCATGCGAACAAGTAGGTCCACCACTACTGCAGGATGCTGCTAACACGACACTATGATCAGAGACCCTTTCACGAAACTGTGTGCGATGTATTAATCGCAAATGGTGATGTAAAAAAACCATCAGAAAAGAGGCAAAATGTTTGCGATGACGGAGACATCAAACACGGTTCAGATTTTAGTTGCGTGTGTGATGCAGGGCATACGCAGATCTGTATGAACTGTTTGCGATGAGACAGAACAACAGAAATGGGCAGCCATATCAAGGTGTGTGCGATATACGACATACAGTTCGCTCGGATGAACTGTTTGCTATTAGGGAATGCAACAGAAAAGGTTAGATAGATCAAGGTGTGTGTGATATACGACATACGGTTCACTCGGACGAATTGTTTTCGATTAGGGAACACAACATAAACGGTTCAACTTAACAAGATGTGAGTGATATGCAACATACAGTTCACATAGATGAACTGTTTGCGATTAGCCAAAAGAACACAAACGATTTGTGTAAAGAAGATGTGCGTGATACGCGACAAACTGCCCACTGGAATGAAATGTTTGCGATGAGAAATTATAACACAGACGGTTACTGCAGTTAATTCATGTGTGATTCTGTGTGTACAAGAAACTTTAAAAAATGCAAACTAGTTGCTTGCGGTGGGTAGGAGTATCACACGCGATGCGTCTGCGGGTACTCGTGTGCGATTATGAGTAAGTTACACATATGTTTCCTTATGTTAACACGTGTGTGATAGATAACATGTGTGTGAATTTGCAATATGGACAATTAATATGCAAATGCCTTCTGGACATTGATGCTGATTGCCATGTCGAAAACATGGACGTCCTCTACTCTAGCGCTCCACCGGGCACACACTTAAACTCAGTGAACTATTTAGGATACTAATACTTTCCATCAAAATTTAAGAACTTGTCTAACAACATATGAGTAACATATATATAGTGGTTACACTATTCAACAGAAGGAGGATCTTCGTAACACAGTTTTGACAACAATATGGTCCATATCTACATACTTAACATAGTAACAACTATGAAATTTTAAGAGGATGAGGGCCAATAACCATATGCTCCATATCTACATACTTAACATAGTAACAACTAGCACACTTTAAGAGGCTGAGGGACAACGACCACAACTATCCGCTGGAAGCAGCTTGATCACAACGACTCGACATCTTGTCAATGAAAAGGAAGAACCCTCCCGTGCCTTGGTAGAGGATGAGTAGAAGAGTGTCTCCAATTTTCCAATTGGATGCATTGCCACGACAAGCGAGAACTTGTTGATTTGAATGGATCCATTTCTGTGGGAAATGCAGTACCTTGCAATCACTTTGACGTTATTAGCAGGCGCAAGTGTAATTCGACCACGCTGGGAAATCGATTCAGGAACAACTGCAGCGGGCAAATTCTCTTAAAATGTAGAATAAAAACCAATTGTAACATATCGTTGAAGATATATATAGTTTATGAGCATCAACATGAAAATAAGACTTTGTACCAATGTTTTGTGCACACAATTGGTCTTGTTCAATGTGTGGACCAAAGGTATAATTAATCCCATCAAAAATCCAGCATTAATACTCTGTGCTATCTCTGTCAGATTATGAATTTTTTTTATGACAAGCTTCAAGTCTTTCCAGTGAAATTTGGTACCCTTAGTAACATACAGATCTTTAACTATGCATCCAGCTTAACCTGCTTAAAAGGTGGAAATGTAACTTTTATTCAGAACATGGCAGAAGAATATATAGTGCGCATAAATTGCTAAATAGAATTTGTTACTGCCTAGGAATGGAGTCGTAAAATTAAATCACAATTGGTTGCATAAATAGTGATCAGTTAGTTAGAACAAATACCCGATTTTGCTAAGTAATATGCCAACATGGAGAAAGTTGAAAGGACACTAACCTCGATCATACTTTGATCGGCTGAAGACGTTAGGGAAGTAAAGATCCTTCTTAATTAGACCAGGCTGTGGTGCACGCACTACAATTTTATTGCCAACTTTCAGTTCATAACACTTGGAAATTTTTCTCCAAAGGTCTGCATCAAAATAGGAGTGACCATCTTTATCAAGTTTTATGCTAACTGTCATTGTAAATCCATGCTGTGTTGTCAATATGACATCCATGGAGTCATCAACGAAGTAAAGCCCAAGATTACCTTCTACTCCTATTCTTGCAAAGCAAGGGATGTACTATTTGAAATAAAAATTAAGATCGTAAATTAGATATATTGAAATAACAGAGCAAGATGCGAATATGGGAGTAACTAGTAGAACAGAACAATATATAGCTGAAAGCAAAGTACAAAAATATATAATTAAAAATAGATTATGTAACAAAGATTTGATGCAAATATGAGAGTAACTGAATGAACAATACATCATAAATTTTCCTAATATAGGGAAAAAATCGGCCTCGACATCTAGGCTGCATGTGGCACCATACCTTTTCTCCAAATGTAGCAATAGCTGGTATATGTTCACAAATTTAGGACATGCTGACAGTGGTAGGGTGAGATTGAACATACCGAGCGCTCCCTGAAGTCATCCAGAATGGTGAGATAGAACATTGTTTCCGACTGGCCGTGACCACACTTGCCCGATTTGTGCTCGCATTGTGGACACATGTATGAAAACCCTTGAATCATCTAGAAGAAAAATGAATCCACGGAAATTTCCGCCGGTTGATTAATAGCGACGGACGAACTGTGATAAGAGATGAGTGAATATTTCGCTAAATTGATTACCTTGTATGTCGGTGTACAAAAGAGGGGGCACACCTTTGTACCCCTTTACGTGTGCACGGACAGTAGGAGCCGCGCCCATGGTCGCACCAAGCAGAGCAGGGGAGGTGAACTGAGGTAAAACCGAAGCCCAAGATGATCAAGACAACACCAAAGTCAAGAAAGAAAAGAAGCAGTTTCCACCGACAAGACCCTTGGCCGGGACGACCTCAGGAGCCCCGGCAAGACACTTGCCGGGGCAGCACGCCCAAACACCAACAGAGCGAGCCGCCCTTGAGCCCACAGTCTCCAACACCATCAACCACGTTGGGCCAGGGCTCGGGAGGCACCTTTGTGGTGGCATGCAGATCTTTGTGAAGACAAGGAATACTCAAGATCAGATGAGGATTATACTGCAGCGATCCTCGACAAGAACCTTGCCGAGGGTAACCACAAGACCCCCAGCAAGATCCTTGCCGGGGACAACAGCACGCCACGGCAAGAAACTTGCCGGGCCACCCGGCAAGGCCCCGACCAAGGGCGCCAGCGGGGCCACCTCCGGGTCCGCACCAGCCAAGTCTCCACCGCCGTTCGCATGCAGCTACCAGCCCAACCAGCTGGGCAGAAACCTGCGTGGCAACATGCAGCTCCCTGTGCTAATCGAAAGGCCGTCATGTGGCGGCATGCAGATCTTCATGAAGACCCCACCACCGCGCCACCTCAGCTGCCTGCCTGCCTACATGGCACCGCATGCACCGCTGGCCTGGGCGCGTGTCGAAGCGAGGAGGAGCGGCGACGGATGGGACGGGCTTCGTTCCCGTCCCCAATAAAGCAAGGGGACACCTTAGCGGTGCATTAAATGCGCCTTGTCCTGTAATACGAGCGATAAGCTGCAGCACTGCATGCCTTTCCACCTCCTGTGCGCCACTGTGTCAGCCCCTTTCAACTATAAAAGGAGGCCCATGGCGTACTGGAGAAGGATTCGGCTCTTTCGAACAACTCAGCTATCGTAGCTAGTTCAAGAGCTCAAGAACAGTCAATAAATCCAACAAAGCAGGACTAGGGTTTTACGCATCCTCGCGGCCCGAACCTGGGTAAACGATCCTTGTGCTGACTATTGATCATGCTCTTCTTGCAACCCTGCGCCCCGACAACCGTAGTAGGGATTCTTGTGATCCCATAGGTGTCGTTCCACACCGACATCTTTGGCGCGCCAGGTAGGGGGTGCAATTGTGAGAATCTGGTCTAGTAGTTAGCCTAGCGTTTCTTCATTGCCATGGCTCCCAAGAAGAACACGGCCATGTCGATCGGCTCGTCGGGGGCCGAACGGCCCGTGCAAGCACGGGCGAGCAGCGGACCAGTCGCGGACAGAACCCGAGCCGCGGTCCGTGAGCACCAACATCGCCCTGGCAGTCAGAGCCTGGAGAGCAGCGTCGTTCCCGCTCCAGGCGACGGGCCGCACACCACCAAGTCTAAAGATGGGGCTGGACCCCTCGCAGGCGGCGCGGGGCCCTCCAGGAGTGTCGCCACCCACGGGCGGCACAACAACCTCCAAGACACCCACGCAGGTGACCACTGCGCGCTCTTCCCATGGTGTGCGCTATGAGCAGCATCACCACGCCGGTGACCCTGGACACCGCCGTGGGAAAAGCCCTATGCGTTGTCCGCGGGATGAAGGAGTTCAGCATGCCCGCTGAAGTGCTGGCGAAAATGGCGTGCAGCCGCTGGGTCACGAGGGAGCTCCTTCTAACGTGGTTAGAAGTCGAAGCGCGCCACGGTCCACGCAGCTGTCGCCGCCACCCACGCCAGCAGAAGCTTTAGCACGCGCGAAGCTCGACGAGTGGAGGGCCACCATCCGGAGCCTCGTCGTCGTCACCAACAAAGACGATCCGCGACCAGCGGGACCCTCGGGTCTGCACTCCACCTAGCCACCACGTGTTGGCGCTGGGAGGACCGGGGGAGCTGCGGCCACGGTGCACTCTCCTCCTCCTCATCAGCCGCGGCGGGCGTCTACCCGTCGTGATGACGCTTGTTATAATATCTCTATAGCGTTGTCCGACCCGCGGACCCACCGCGACCAGCGCCAAGTTCTTCGAGAATGAGCTCACGAAGATGCTCGAACCACTATTGAGTGCCGGCATGATACACGCCACCAGTCGGACAAGCGGGCGGGACCCGCTATGGACCACCCAGCACCGGGGGCTCCGGTGGCCTACCTTACGAGGTGGGCTGCCCGACTTTTACCCGTGAGCTGCGGCAGTTCCAGAGGCCCTCCCACTGCACATTGAAGCCCAACATCGGCGAGAAGTACACTGGCAAGACCCATCCGTCCGATTTCATCAGCATCTACACCATCGCGATGCATGCTGCCGGAGCTCGCGACGACAAGGTGCCTGCCAATTATTTCCCGTTGGCGCTGAAGCCCAACGTTATGTCTTGGTTGATGCACATGCCGGCGGATTTCATTTCTTCTTTGTCGAATCTGTGGCATGAGTTCGTTGGCGCCTTCACAGGAGGCCACCAAGCTCATGGCCACGCTAGTGATCTGCATATCATTCCCAGAAGGAAGGGGAAACCCTGCGCAAGTACATCCAGAGATTCAGTCGGGTGCAATACAACATCCCCGACGTTCATCCCGCCGCTGTGATCAGCGTGTTCCATCAGAACGTGCGTAACCGCAAGATGCGCGAAGAGCTGGCGATGACCAAGGCTAAGGATGTGGCCAAACTCTACGTTCTGGCCGATCGATGCGCCTGGGCTGAAGAGGGAAGGAAGTACCCCGGCGAAGATGCCGGCGCGGAAACCGACTCTACCAACGAAGACGCCGCCATCCCTACGAAGAAGGGACATCGTCGCAACAGGAAACACAAGGGCAAGGCCGTGCTTGCCGTTGAGGGATCTGACGACACCGGCGCTGCCAAGAAGGTCAAGGCCGACGGCCCCGGCGAGGAGATTGCCGGGTGAGCCGCCTGCTGGGCCTTAGGAGCTGCCGACAAGCTAGGGGGCTCCAGCAAGCAGTACTGGAAGATCCACCGCACCAAGGGCCACGACCTCTCGAACTTCCGGCAAGTCGAGCTGCTTGCTGAAAAGCAAAAGGCCGAGTATGAAAGGCGGGACAAGGAGAAAGGTCAGGACGGTGCCGAGGGATCCGACAAGAAGCGTGGCGGCCAAGGAAGCCGCCCGGCAAGGACAACCAGCAAGAGAGGCCCGCTCGGGGCCGTGACAAGAAACAAGAAGACGATGATCATGACGAGGACGATGAGTCCGGTGAGCTAGAGTTCCAGAAGGCTCCGGAGGCCATGTGCATCGATTGTGGCGCCTTGCTGCATACTTCTCACCGCCAGCTCAAGCAGTGGGCGCATGATATTACAGCAGCAGAGCCGTTGATCGATGCTCAGAAGCCGCTGAAGTGGTCCAGCACACCCCTCATCTTTGACGCCGAGGACCACCCTGACCGCACAACCGCGGTCGGGTGTTTGCCATTGTTGGTCTCACCAACGATACGCAACCTCAAGGTGAACAAGATGTTGGTTGACGGCGGGGCCGGCCTGAACTTGATCTCGCCCGTCGTGATCAAGAGGCTGCAAATTCCTGATGGAGACCTCGAGGAAACGGGCACGTTTCAAGGGTTCAATCCGGGGAGGAGCCAGCCGAAGGGGAAGGTCACACTGCCCGTGGCATTTGGAGGAGAGTTGAACTATAGGACGGGGAGGATCGTTTTCGACGTGGCCGAGATCCCCTTGCCCTACAACGGGATCCTCGGCCGCCCGACACTAGCCAAGTTCATGGCGGCGTCACACTATGCCTACAACATGCTAAAGATGCCCAGGCCATTGACCATCATCTCCGTCCCCCTCCGACAAGAAGGACGCGTTAATTTGCGCCGACCAACTCTACCAAGAAGCAGTTGCAGCAGCTACCATCAAGGCACTTGCTCCTGCCGCTGAAGGCCCGGGAGAGAAGAAGAAGTCCGGCAAGACCTCTTGCACCTACTCCGGCAAGCACACCTCCTCGGAGTGTTGCTCTATCGTCGAGGACGTGCCAGATTGCTCTACCGGTAAGAGCAAGAAATCAAGAGCCGAGCCGCCGCAGACCAAGAAGGTGTCCGTCAGGGAGGATAGCACGGGAGGGGCCTTCACTATAGGCTCCACCCTCGACAGCAAATAGGAAGGCGCGCTCGTCAACTTCCTGCGGGCGAATGTAGATGTGTTTGCATGGAAAGCATCCGACATCCCCGGTGTTCCCAGGGAGGTGATTGAGCACCACCTAGTTGTCTGCCCTCATGCGCAGCCGGTCAAGCAGAAGGTCAGGAAGCAGGCTCTGGAGAGGCAGGAGTTCATCACACAGGAGATCAGGAAGTTGGAAGCGGCGGGTTTGGTGAGAGGAGTGCTCCACCCAAAGTGGTTGGCCAATCCGGTAGTGGTGCGCAAGGCAAATGGGAAGTGGAGGTTGTGTATTGACTACACAGATCAATAAGGCTTGTCCTGAGGACCCCTTCCCGTTGCCTCGCGTCGACCAGATTGTTGACTCCACGGCCGGGTGTGATCTGTTATTATTCCTCGATGCCTACTCGGGCTACCATCAAATCTTCATGACAAGAGAAGATGAAGAGAAGTCAACATTCATCACCCCATGTGGTACGTATTTACGGATGCCTTTCGGGTTGAAGAGTGCTGGCTCGACGTTTGCAAGAGCGGTCCAAATTGGTTTTGAACCCCTGCTTCATAGAAATATGGAGGCATACATGGATGACATAGTGGTCAAAACCAAGGACGGGCCAACTCTTGTGCAAGATCTGGAAGAGACATTTGCCAACCTGCGCAAGATCAACCTTAAGCTGAACCCTGAGAAGTGTGTCTTCGGCGTTCCGTCTGGCAAGCTTCTCGAATTGTTTGTGTCGCAGCGCAGGATTGAAGCAAATCCAGACAAAATCAAGGCTATTGAGAAGATTGTGGCGCCCAAGCGGATCAAAGATGTGTGTCGGCTCACCGGCTGCGTCGCCGCCATGAGCCGATTCATCTCCAAGTCCGCCGAGCATGCCCTTCCCTTCATCAAAATCTTGAAGAAGGCAGGCCCAATGGAGTGGACCCCAGAAGCTGAGGCAGCATTGCAGGTTCTGAAGAAATACCTTTCGTCCACGCCAATACTGGTTGCGCCTAAGCCACAAGAGCCATTGCTGTTGTATCTAGCAGCGACGAATCAAATGGTCAGTGCCACACTGGCGGCAGACCTAGTGCATGGCGAGCCAAAAATCTCACCGGCAGGGCCTGGTGCCGGCAAGGCAAGGCCCCCGACAGGGTCTGGTGCCACCAAGGCGGTGCCCGCGCAATCGAGTGAGGTGGTGCAGAAGAATAAGATGATGCTGCAGCCGGTTTACTTTGTCAGCTCCCTCTTGCAGGGGGCTAGGTCGAGGTACTCCGGTGTGCAGAAATTGCTCTTCGGCCTCCTTATGGCCTCGAGGAAGTTGCGTCATTATTTCCAAGCCCACAAGATCACTGTCGTCGCCCGCCTCCCATTACAACGGATACTGCATAACCCAGATGCGACTGGAAGGATTGTGGAATTGGCCCAGGAGTTGTCAAGTTTTGGGTTGAAGTTTGAAAGTACCTCAACAATCGTGAGCAGAGTCTTGGCAGACTTCATTTTAGAATGGACCTCAACACCCGACGAGGAAATCCAGGGGACCACTCTCCCCGGCAAGGAAGCAGACCGCGACTAGATCATGTACTTTGATGGGGCTTTCTCGCTTCAAGGTGCCGGTGCCGGTGTGCTGCTTGTCACACCCACCAGAGAGCACCTCAAGTATGTGGTCCAGATGCACTTCCCCAGGGAGATGTCCACAAATAACGCTGCTGCGTACGAGGGGATGCTTGCCGGTCTCAGGATCGTGGCAGACCTCGGGGTGAAGAAGCTCATCGTCAGAGGTGACTCGGAGCTTGTCGTCGGGCAAGTTAGCAAGGATTACCAGAGCCCATTGATGGAGGCCTACCTAGATGAGGTGAGGAAGCTGGAGGAGCGCTTTGACGGTATCCAAGCGGAGCACGTTCCCTGAGCGGAGAATGACATTGCCGATTACCTGTCGAAGCATGCCGCATTCAAGCTACCTGTGGAACCAGGTACTTTTTTTGCTCCGATTAACTCAGCCATCCATCGAACTATCAATGGGGCAGAACAAGCGGAGGAAATCAGGTCCCGGCAAGTACTTTCCCGCCAAGCCCCCTGGGCCGGCCGGCAAGGATGTTGCCATGCACACTGAGCCTGCCCAAGAACAACTGGCTCCGGCAGGGCGTCAAGCCCTGGCCGTAGAGAAATCCGCTCCCATGGCGGAAGAGATGCCTTTGGTCCTTGCCGTCGAGCCCCAGGCTCCAGCATGGGCACAACATACCATCCGATTCCTCCAAGCAGGGGAGCTTCCTGAGGAGCAGGAAGAAGCGGAAAAAGTAGCCCGTCGTCTGCCATGTACCAGCTCGTCGATGACGTCCTGTACAAAAGAAGGGGCGCACCTTTGTACCCCTTTACCTGTGCACGGACAGTCGGAGCCGCGCCCACGGCCACACCAAGCAGAGTAGGTGAGGTGAACCGAGGTAAAATCAAAACCCAAGACGATCAAGACAACGCCAAAGTCAAGAACGCAAAGAGGCAGAGGGGCGGAGCAGTTTCCCCTGGCAAGACCCTTGCCGGGGACGGCCTTAGCAGCCCCGGAAAGACCCTTGCCGGGGCAGCACACCCAAACACCAACAGAGCGAGCCGCCCTTGAGCCCATGGTCTCCAACACCAGCAACCACGTTGGGCCAGATCTTTGTGAAGACAAGGAATACTCAAGATCAAATGAGGATTAGACGGCAACGATCCTTGGCAAGATCCTTGCCGACGGGAACCACAAGACCCCCGACAAGATCCTTTCCGGGGACAACAGCACGCCACGGCAAGATCCTTGCTGGGCCACCCGGCAAGGCCCCCGCCAAGGGCGCCAGCGGGGCCACTTCCGGGTCCGCACCAGCCAAGTCTCCACCGCCGTTCGCATGCAGCTGCCAGCCCAACCAGCTGGGCAGACACCTGCGTGGCAACATGCAACTCCCAGGCCAACTCAGCAGGCGCCTGCGTTGTGGCATGCAGATCTTCATGAAGACCCCACCACCGCGCCACCTCAACTGCCTGCCTGCCTACATGGCACCGCATGCACCACTGGCCTAGGCGCGTGTCGAAGCGACGAGGAGCGGCGTCGGACGGGACGGGCTTCGTTCCCTTCCCCAATAAAGCAAGGGGACACCTCAGTGGCGCATTAAATGCGCCTTGTCCTGTATTACGAGCAATAAGCTCGTAGCACTATATGCCTTTCCACCTCCTGTATGCCACTGTGGCAGCCCCTTTCGACTATAAAACGAGGCCCATGGCGTACTGGAGAATGATTCGGCTCTTTCGAACCAGTCAGCTACCGTAGCTAGTTCAAGAGCTCAAGAACACTCAATACATCCACCAAAGCAGGACTAGGGTTTTAGGCATCCTCGCGACCCGAACCTGGGTAAACAATCCTTGTGCTGACTATTGATCCTGCTCTTCTTGCAACCCTGCGGCCCGACAACCGTATCAGGGATTCTTGTGATCCCATTGGTGTCGTTCCACACCGATGTTGTCCATGAGAAAAATCCCCGGCCCAATCCTGCAGAAACGCCCAATTGACTAGAGTCTAGAATGTCGGTGCAATCAGTGCAGATAGGCGGCGGCCAACAGTAGGGACGAAATCTCGTGCCATTTGGAGCGGGACCTCCGCCAGCCAACGACATCCGTTGAGCTTATGGTGGCCACCGCGATAGAAGTTGATGAGGTGCAGAGTTGCGGAGGAGTCCGCGGCGAGTGGGTGGGGATGAAGTGGGCGAGGGTTTTCTTTTTTCCTTTTGCATGCGTGGGTGAACACACACGGTTCACAGAGGCGACGAAGAGGAATCGTTTGTGATAGTAAATCACCGAGATTGAAGGGGAAACAAAATTTCCTTTGTCCTTTGTCCATGAGTTTTTTTCTATGATGAACATAAACCCTGCAAATCACCATGTTCAAATTTGGCACCTCTCCGGGTTCACTTACCATGTTTAGGGGACTATGTGCATTTTATAGGCATTAATGCACATAATTCAAATTCAAACAATCGGTGCATGAAAAGTTGCACGAGAACGGTCTGTGAAATCATACTTGTGCTATTTAGTAAATTCTCATGCCTTTTACAAGGAATGGGTAGAGATTTCACGGAATTGTGTGGCAATAGTCAACCCAGAAATGCATCATTTATTGGTTTTTCAAGTATAGAAAAATGAAATACATGCTTGAAAAACATGACGGCTGGCATGGTGCCATGGTATGGCCTCACCGTGCCCTGGTAAAAATTTGAGAAGGTTTGGCTTATGACGCCATGCACGCCCTACATAAATTGAACCATCGTCGAGGAAGTTTAATGGTTTCGAGGGGGAAATCACCAAGATTGAAGGGTCCAGTTATCCAAATTTCCATCCTAGTTTGTCATTCAGTTTTTTTTCTACAATCGACATATGCCGTCCAACGCAACGTGTTCAAATTTGGCATTTTTCCGGGCTCATTTACCATATTTAGGGGATTATGTGCATTTTCTAGGCAATAATCCACATAATTCAAATTCGAACAATCGGTGCATGAAAAGGTGCACAAGAACAGTCTGGAAAACCATGCTCGTGATACTTAGTAAATTCTCATGCCTTTTACAAGGAATGGGCCGAGATTACAAGGGAATGTCTGCTACTTCTTGAGCTTGCCTTGGTTTTTTCCTTGAAGAGGAAAGGATGATGCAGCAAAGTAGAGATAAGTATTTCCCTCAATTTGAGAACCAAGGTATCAATCCAGTAGGAGGTACACGCAAGTCTCCAATCTATGCACCTGCACAAACAATCAAACACTGGCACCCAACGCGATAAAGGGGTTGTCAATCCCTTCACAATCACTTGCAAGGATGAGATCTGATAGAGATAGATATAAAAGATTTCTAAAACATTAAAAAACAAATAAATTGCAGCAAGGTATTTTAGGGTTTTTTGGTTTATAGATCTGAAAATATATGATGGAAAATAGACCCGGGGGCATAGGTTTCACTAGAGGCTTCTCTCTTGATAGAAAACATACGGTGGGTGAACAAATTACAGTCGAGCAACTGATAGAAAAGCGCGAAGTTATGATGATATCCAAGGCAATGATTATAAATATAGGCATCACGTCCGTGTCATGTAGACCGACTCGTGCTACTACTATTACTCCATACATCAACCGCTATCCAGCATGCATCTAGAGTATTAAGTTCAAAAGAACGGAGTAACGCCTTAAGTAAGATGACATGATGTAGATGGATAAACTCAAGCAATATGATGAAAATGCCATCTTTTTACCCTTGATGGCAACAATACAATACGTGCCTCGCTATCCCTACTTTGTCCCTGGGTGAGGACACAACAAGATTGAACCCAAATCTAAGCACCTCTCCCATTGCAAGAAGAACCAATCCAGGTGGCCAAACCAAACCGATAATTCGAAGAGAAATACAAAGATATCAAATCATGCATATAAGAACTCAGAGAAGTTGCAAATAATATTCATAGATAATCTGATCATAAATCCACAATTCATCGGATCTCGACAAACACACCGCCAAAGAATATTACATTGGATAGATCTCCAAGAACATCGAGGAGAACATTGTATTGAAGATCAAAGATAGAGAAGAAGTCATCTAGCTACTAGCTATGGACCCGTAGGTCTGTGGTAAACTACTCACGCTTCATCGGAGGGGCAATAGAGTTGATGTAGAAGCCCCCCGTGATCGAATCCCGCTCCGGCAGGGAGCCATAAAAGGCCCCAAGATGGGATCTCACAGGTACAGATGGTTACGATGGCGGAAAAGTATTTTGGTAGACGCTTCTGGTCGTTTGGGAATATTTCTGAATTTATAGGCCAAAGATTAGGGTTGGAGGAGCTCCGAGGGGCCCACAAGCCCTCTGGACGCCCCCTAGGGCGCGCCCTTGAGGCTTGTGGCTGCCTCAGGACTCCTCTGACTTCATCTCCAAGTCTTACGGGTGTCTTCTGGTCCAAGAAAAATCATCGTGAAAGTTTTATTCCGTTTGGATTCCGTTTGATATTCCTTTTCTGTAGAACTCAGAAACAAGGAAAAAACAGAAACTGACACTAGGCTCTAGGTTAATAAGTTAGTCCCAAAAATAATATAAAATAGCATATTAATGCGTATAAAACATCCAAAACAAATAATATAATAGCCCGGAACAATCAAAAATTGTAGATACATTGGAGATGTGTCAGCGTTTGGCAATAGTCAACCACAAACGCGTCATTTACTAGGTTATCAACTATAGAAAAACGAAATACATGCTTGAAAAACATGAGGCCTACCATGGTTGTAACATCCCAACTTTTCAATTTGGAATGTTATACATAGAGCATCATTGCATATCATATTTTTCGTTGCATTTTGCTCGGTCCTAGAAATTCTACACAACTCAAGGACCCACGGAGAGAGTTGGGGATTTCGTTATTTTCATATTTGAGTTTTCTCAAAATTTTGAAAATAGGATCATTTGATTTTAATTATTTTATCTTTAATTATTTCTACTATCAAACTATGAGAGAGGGAATAAAATGACTTTCCCAAAATAAAGAAATAATGAAGATTTAATAATAAAATCAAATAAGATTTTATTTTGGAATTTTTCGGCTTTTTTATTTGAACTTAGGAAAAATGCACATTTTACAAAATTCCATTTAGGCCCCAAATAAAAGTTCATCTTGTCCGGCTTGATTTTAGAAGCCGGGGAAAATTTATTTAGGGATTTTTGGAGTCCGTTTAGTATTTCTTTTTTCTGCCAGAATTATTTAAAAAAGCGCCACCGACTCCACGCTACCGTGTCCGCCTAGGACTCCCGGCCTTGAGGCTTTATAAGCCACCACGGGCCAAACCCTAACCCAGCGCCCGACCCAGCGCCACGCCGCCGCCGCCACCGCCGCCGGATCCGCGCCGCCGGACACACCGCCCGCCCGCCCGCCAGACTCGCCCGCCCGCCGCCGAGGTTTGCCGCCGCCTCGATCCGCATGCCGCCGTTTTTTTAAAAAACCGGGCAGTTTTTATTCCGGTTTTTTTTAGTTTCGTTTTTTATTAGTTTCGGGTTTTTTTCCGGTTTAGGTTAAGTAACGAACGTTCGTTCGTTTGTTCGTTTTTAACGAACGCATTCGTCAGATTAGTTTAGTTAACGAACGTCTGTTCGTTAACCCGTTCGTCGTTTTTTCTTTTTCTCGGATTTAATTCGTGATTTTTCTGATCGCGCTTCCTGATCTGATTTTCGTTTTAGTATAACTTTTCGCTCGTTTATCGGAATCAGGCGATTCAAGCGCCTGAAGTTTCGTCTCGAAACCCTCTTTCCGAATAACCTACTTAAACAAGTTTTTGCTTCTGTAAAATTTGACTTAGATCCAGATTAGTTAAACAAAGCTGTTTTCTTCCGCCGTTTGACTTTCGTTGCTTCGTTTGATTTGATTCTTTTTGCAAACCGGAGTTCTTAAGTTGAACTATCTGGTTAGATCTATTTGAGTTTTACCTGTGCATTAGATGAGTACTTATTGTATGCTTGTTTGTTTGTCTGCGATAGAATACCCGGAGTGCGCCGCATGTTACTTCGAGTCTCTAGGTTTCGCGGATCATCAGCAAGGCAAGTAACACTTTGATCATACTTCTTCTCATACCCAGTTTTTATGCATTAGATCTATCCTCAAACACTTGCATGATTAGGATCTAATTAAATTGTGGGATGGGAAGTAGATTGAGGTAGTACCTATTACCTGTATTTTCAAACCCTTGGGAGTTATTTTGACGTTTGCTTATTATGCCATGCTATGCTAGTAGACGTGGATTGGGTGAGTGTATCCATGACAGATGTGAGATTGTTATTGAATGGTTTATTTAAGGTGGCAACTTAAACACACATCTGGGTGGATTGAGGCACCGGTTTCTATCAGACTTGCTCAGATTTCTTCAGACCGCCACCCAGGCTCAAAGGGATCATGAGATTATTCATACTAGAAACTTCCGTATGCAGCCACAAGCCATTATGGGCTATGGCGTAGTTGACTAAGTTGTGCGAACTCTTACGGGTAGACTAGCTGATGTAGGGGTTGTAGGTTGGTACGGTCTACCCACATGTAAGGTGCTAGCGCATCTGAAAGACTATGTCTCGGTCATCCGCTCTCAAACACCATGTAGTGCGAGATATCAAACGGAGGCGATCGAGTCTTGTGGGGAAAAGTGCGCAAACCTCTGCAGAGTGTATAAACTAATCATGGTTAGCTGTGTCCCCGGTTATGGATGTTTGAGTATCTAGTACTTGGATATCATGTGAATCTCATCATGTTACTTCTAATTAATATTGTTGGGTTTGTTAATGAGGACTTTTAATTGGGATTGAGAATGCTGTCAACCATTCTCAATGTTTCACAACCACCATGATAGTTAAATAAATTTATTCCTTTGCAGTAGGGAAAAATTGGCTTTATGCAAAACTGTAACCATAGAGCTTTTCCACCAGCCATATATGCATGTAGTATAGGCTTATTATTCCATTATTCTCTATGTGTTACATTGCCAGCATATTGCATGTGCTGACCCATTTTCGGGCTGCAACGTTTCATGTTGCGTACTTTTCGCATTTACGACAGTAAGGTGTTCAGGTCGTGGTTCTATACTCGTTGATGCCGTTGGAGTTGATGGACTTGCTTATTCTTCCAAGCCTTCCGCTGTTATCGTATTAGATGGCCTTAAGCCATATTTATTTTATTAAGTTCTCTCTTGAGACATTCGATTGTAATAAGTGTGTGATTGCTACTCTGTTATAAATCCTCCGAGTAATCGTGGTGGTGTCGGCATTCTTGATCCAGGATGACATCGAGCACGTAGATCGATCGCTTGAGGTCCTGGTCGCTACAAAGATGGCATCGAGCACACTCGACCGTAGGACACGACCATTAAGCTAAAGCCCTAGATCACTACTCTCTCTTCTCATTTCTAACTCCTCATCTTTTCTACTCTTTTAGGATGACAAGCGAGGATCAAGTTCACCCACCGGATGAAGATACACCCTTTGGACGACACACGAAGGAAGTCACTAAGTACCTAAACATCGGATTACCAAGCTTCACCGACCTACAATTCCACTTTACCCAAGAAGATCATTTGGAAGATTCAAGCTCAAGTTCCGGAAGGACGCGTTTGCGCCAATCACGGAGCCCATAGAGTGTGTTTTCAATGAACCAACCCGAGTCCAGGAAAGAGCATGGCAGCTCACATAACCATGGGACGCATTGGAGAAGTTTACAAAGAAGACCTCAAGGATACTATCTACCAGATTTGCGGGCGCCGAGATGAACAATGGGAGATAGTTGGCACTAAGAAGGATCGATCCATTGCAGCTTTTATCCAGGAGTTAGACCAGCACATTCGACGCTAGGAGAACCAAATGTGCGCAGACATGATGGAGTTGAAGACAGCAAAAGCCAAGATTATCGAACTAAAAGGAGAACTGAAGGCCACTCGCAAGGACTACATGGAGGAGATTGTAGCTCTAGTGGGACAAAACGGCGATCTTAAGGAGAAGATTGAAGAACTCATGGGAAATTCAGCACCCGGGGGAGAAGATGAAGATTACACCTGTCCAGAGAACTACATCATCATCGGCGACACCGATTCCGATCTTAGTGATGATGATTTCAAAGATGAAGCTGGAGCAGATATCATGGAGTCTTCATCGGAGCAGTTTTTCTAGTTGACCACCATAACAGTAGTAGATTTTCCCCATTTTAAGTCAGTTTTAGTTCCAGCACTTTGTAACGATAGATAGACCGTTGTATGCCCTTGTTTGAATTGATTGGAGTGATATTGTGTGTTTTGTCTCATGTGCATATGGGTAGTGTTTTCTCCCTAGACCTCATTCTATTCTTAACTCTCGTCTTTTCTTTAAACCCTCAGATGCCTCCGAGACGCGACCCCGGATTTGTTTTCCCGCCAGAGATCACTCAGTTGATTCAGCAGCAGAATGCGTTGATTCAAACATTGGTACAGAACCAAGTCAACAACAACAACAACAAGAACAACAACAATAACAACAACCCACCGCCACCACCACCAGTTGACCATTTGACCCATTTCTTAAGGCTGAATCTGCCGGTGTTTTCCAGTAGCACCGAGCCGATTGTTGCAGATGATTGGCTCCGTAAGATAGGGAGGGAGTTGACCACTGCAGGATGTACAGATGGAGAAAGGGTGAAATTTGCCGCACATCAGCTCGAAGGACCCGCAACAGCATGGTGGGAGAATTTTACAGCCACTTACCCTGTAGACACTGTCACATGGGATCAGTTTCAGCAAGCTTTCCGTACTGCCCATGTTTCAGCAGGAGCTATGGCCATGAAGAAGTGTGAGTTTCGCAACTTGCGCCAAGGAGGACGGACAGTTGGCCAGTATATGGATGATTTTGGTAAGCTAGCACGTTATGCCCCAGATGACGTTGCTATGGACGCAACTAAGCAGGAGAAGTTTCTAGAAGGACTGAATGATGAGCTGAGCATGCAGTTGATGGTAGCCACCTTCAATAACTACCAGGAGTTAGTAGATCTTGCTCTCATGATTGAAGGGAAGCAGCAGCAGATTTAAAATCGCAAGAGAAAGTATGGACAGGGGAATAATAACTCTGGAGCTCAGCAGAAACTTCACTTTACCCCAAAGCCAGGAGGACAATTTCAGCATACCCACGGAGGAGGTAGCTCGCACAACCATAGTGGCACCAAGAATGGGAACGGGAATGGAGGAAGCAATGTACAAAACCGCACCAACCCGTCAACACCATCCAAGGTAGACCTGAGCCACATCACTTGCTTTAAGTGCCGCAAGACTGGGCATTACGCAAATGATTGTCCGGAAGGCCAAAATGGTAATGGTAATGGAAGCACAGGAAAGAAGCCGAACCCTTTCAACAGGGGACAAGTGAACCACGTTACCGTGGAGGAGGTTGAAGCTCAGCCAGACACAGTAATAGGTAAGTTTTTGGTTAAGACTTTTACTGCAGTTATTCTTTTTGATACGGGTGCATCGCATTCATACATATCAAGGGGGTTTGTGGATAAGTATAAACTACCAACCCAAGCCCTTAGGTCACCCATGCTAGTAACCTCACCCGGAGCAGAATACATGGCTAGTATATGGTGTGATCGACTGCCATTAAGGATTGGACACTATGTTTTTCCCTCGGACCTAATAATTCTGGAATCACAAGGATTGGATGTGATATTAGGCATGGATTGGTTATCAAAGTATGGAGGGAACATAGATTGCGCCAGTAAGTCGATTTTGCTTACCACCCCAGAAGGGAGGAGAATCAAGTTTGTATCACGGCATGAGCCGAGGAGAGCACATGTAAATTCCTTAACGGGAGTTGTGCAGGAGGAAGTACCAGTGGTAAGGGATTTCCCCGATGTGTTTCCGGAAGAGTTGCCAGGCATGCCACCGGATAGAGACATTGAGTTTCTGATTGAACTACTGCCAGGCACTGGGCCGATATCTAAGAGACCGTATAGGATGCCAGCCCAAGATTTGGTGGAAATTAAGAAGCAGATTAAGGAGTTACTGGACAAAGGTTTTATTCACCCAAGTTCTTCGCCTTGGGGATCACCAGTACTTCTAGTGGAGAAGAAGGATGGATCATTAAGAATAGTTGTTGATTATTGAGGATTGAATGAAGTGACCATCAAGAACAAGTACCCACTACCGATGATCAATGACTTGTTTGACCAATTGCAAGGAGCTAATGTGTTTTCCAAGATCGATTTGCGATCAGGGTACCATCAGTTGAAGTTTCGAGAGCAGGATATACCTAAGACGACTTTTACCACCAGGTACGGGCTGTATGAGTACACCGTTATGTCATTTGGTCTAACACACCTGCCTATTTTATGAACATGATGAACAAAGTGTTTATGGAGTTTTTGGATAAGTTCGTCGTGGTGTTCATTGATGATATTTTGGTTTACTCGAAGAAAGAAGAGGAACATAAGGAGCATTTGCGTTTGGTACTCGAGAAGCTCGAGAACACCGGTTGTATGCCAAGTTCAAAGAAGTGTGAGTTTTGGTTGAAGGAAGTTGGATTTCTTGGACATGTTATATCCGGAGAAGGTATAGCAGTAGACCCCACTAAAGTTGCCACCATAACAAACTGGGAAGCGCCAACAACAATTGGAGAGATCTGGAGTTTCCTTGGACTCGCAGGATACTACCGGAGATTCATTGAGAATTTCTCAAGGATTGCGAAGCCTATGACAGAATTGTTGAAGAAGGATACCAAGTTCATTTGGACTGAGGAGTGTGAAGCTTGTTTCCAAGAGTTGAAGAAACGTTTGGTTACCTCACCAGTGTTAATCCTACCAGATCAGACCAAGGATTATGAGGTGTATTGCGACGCTTCACGTATAGGACTTGGAGCAGTGCTGATGCAGGAGGGAAGAGTTGTTTCGTATGCTTCAAGACAGCTTAAGCCTCATGAGCTAAATTATGCTATGCATGATTTGAATTTAGCAGCCGCAGTGCATGCGTTGAAAACATGGAGACATTTCCTCATTGGAAACCATTGTGAGGTGTATACGGATCACAAGAGTTTGAAGTACATCTTCACGCAGAAGGAGCTAAATCTCAGGCAGAGGAGATGGTTGGAGCTCATCCAGGATTACGATATGAGATTACATTATCACCACGGAAAGGCTAACATTGTAGCAGACGCGTTGAGCCGTAAGAGTCACGTCAACACACTAATGACGGAGAAATACCAAAGGAGTTAGCCGAGGATCTTCGAGAGCTATGTTTGGAAATAGTTCCGAGAGGCTATGTAGCAGCATTGGAGATTCAGTCAACTTTGATGGATAAAATCAGGGAAGCTCAGAAGACTGACAAAGAGATTGCCTCTATAAAGGAGAAAATGAGCGAAGGAAAAGCTAAGGGATTTCGTGAGGATGAGCATGACACCCTATGGTTTCAAGACCGTGTTTATGTGCCCAATGACCCGGAGATCAGGAAGTTGATTCTACAAGAGGCACATGATTCACCATATTCGATTCACCCAGGAAATACCAAGATGTATTTGGATTTGAAGAATACTTTCTGGTGGACCGGAATGAAGAAGGACATTGCAAGAGTACGTAGTGCTTGTGATGTATGTCAGAGGGTGAAGGCAGAACATCAGAAACCAGCAGGATTGTTACAGCCATTGCCTATACCCGAATGGAAGTGGGATAAACTAGGTATGGATTTCATCACGGGATTGCCCAGGACTCGTTCAGGCTATGACTCGATTTGGGTTGTAGTCGATCGTTTGACGAAGGTAGCTCATTTCATTCCAAAGAAAGACTACCTACAAGAAGGTGCCAAATTGGCTAAGATATACATGACCAGGATTGTATGCTTGCATGGAGTTCCGAGGAGTATCGTATCAGATAGAGGAACCCAATTCACGTCAAAGTTATAGAAGTAGTTGCACGAAACTTTGGGAACCAGGCTGTAGTTTAGCACAACTTTTCATCCATAGACAGATGGACAAACCGAAAGAGTCAACCGGATTTTGGAGGATATGCTTAGAGCTTGTGCCTTGGATTATGGATCAAGTTGGGATGACAACTTGCCATATGCGGAGTTTTCTTATAACAACAGTTACCAAACCAGTCTGAAGATGGCACCTTTCGAAGCCTTATACGGAAGGAGGTGCAGGACCCCGTTGTTGTGGGATGAAGTTGGAGACCGCCAGTTGTTTGGACCAGATTTGATTAAGGAGTCTGAACGGAAAGTAAAGTTGATTCGCGATAGACTCAAGGTAGCCCAGTCAAGACAGAAGAGTTATGCGGATTCAAAACGCAAGGAGACAGAATCTGAAGTCGGAGATGTAGTTTATCTTCGTGTATCGCCACTTCGAGTAGTTAAGCGCTTTTGGTGTTAAAGGAAAGTTAAGCGCCCGATTTGTAGGACCTTATCGTGTTTTGGAACGCATGGGAGAAGTTGCGTACAAGTTGGGACTACCCAAGGATTGTCGAGTCCATGATGTGTTTCATGTTTCTCGATTGAAGAAGTGTCACGCAGAGATGGCGGATATACCACCGAGAGATCTTTGTGCTACTAGAGGCGATTCAGTTGAATGATGATTTGACATATGAGGAGAAACCAGTTAAGATTCTCGGAGTATGCAATGAGTCACCCGCAAAGAAGGTCATTAAGTTTTGCAAAGTTCAGTGGAGCCACCACACTGAGGAAGAAGCCACCTGGGAGCGAGAGGAAGATCTGCTTAAAGACCACACTCACCTATTTTCTAGCCAACCCGAATCTCGAGGGCGAGACTCATCTTAAGGGGGTAGGTTTGTAACATCCCAAATTTTCAATTTGGAATGTTATACATAGAGCATCATTGCATATCATATTTTTCGTTGCATTTTGCTCGGTCCTAGAAATTCTACACAACTCAAGGACCCATGGAGAGAGTTGGGGATTTCGTTATTTTCATATTTGAGTTTTCTCAAAATTTTGAAAATAGGATCATTTGATTTTAATTATTTTATCTTCAATTATTTTTACTATCAAAATATGAGAGAGGGAATAAAATGACTTTCCCAAAATAAAGAAATAATGAAGATTTAATAATAAAATCAAATAAGATTTTATTTTGGAATTTTTCGCCTTTTTATTTGAATTTAGGAAAAATGCGTGTTTTTCAAAATTGCATTTAGGCCCCAAATAAAAGTTCATCTTGTCCGGCTTGATTTTAGAAACCGGGGAAATTTATTTAGGGATTTTTGGAGTCCGTTTAGTATTTCTTTTTATTTATTTTCCTGCGCGTAATTATTTAAAAAAAAAAGCGCCACCGACCTACGGGCCGTGTCCGCCTAGGACTCCCGGACCATGAGGCTTTATAAGCCCACCCGAGGCCAAACCCAAGCCGCGCCCGACCCAGCGCCCTTGCTGCCGCCACCGCCCGCCGTATCCACCGCCGCCGCCGGACAGCCGCCCGCCCCGACCAGCCGGACTCACCGCCGCCGCCGAGGTTCGCCGCCGCCTCGATCCACGTGTCACCGGTTTTTCTATACCGGGCGGTTTTTATTTCGGTTTTTTTAGTTTCGTTTTTTATTAATTTCGGTTTTTTTCCGGTTTAGGTTAAGTAACGAACGTTCGTTCGTTCGTTTTCAACGAACGCGTTCGTCAGATTAGTTTAGTTAACGAACGTCCGTTCGTTAACCAGTTCGTCGTTTTTCTTTTTCTTGGATTTGATTCGTGATTTTTCTGATCGCGATTCTTGATCCGATTTTCGTTGTAGTATAACTTTTCGCTCGTTTATCGGAATCAGGCGATTCAAGCGCCTGAAGTTTCGTCTCGAAACCCTCTTTCCGAATAACCTACTTAAACAGTTTTTTGCTGCTGTAAAATTTGACTTAGATCCAGATTAGTAAAACAAAGCTGTTTTCTTCCGCCGTTTGACTTTCGTTGCTTCTTTTGATTTGATTCTTTTTGCCAACCGGAGTTCTTAAGTTGAACTATTTGGTTAGATCTATTTGATTTTTACCTGTGCATTAGATGAGTACTTATTGTATGCTTGTTTGTTTGTCTGCGATAGAATACCCGGAGTGCGCCGCCTATTACTTCGAGTCTCTAGGTTTCGCGGATCATCAGCAAGGCAAGTAACACTTTGATCATACTTCTTCTCATACCCAGTTTTTATGCATTAGATCTATCCTCAAACACTTGCATGATTAGGATCTAATTAAATTGTGGGATGGGAAGTAGATTGAGGTAGTACCTATTACCTGTTTTATTATCAAACCCTTGGGAGTTACTTCGACGTTTGCTTATTATGCCATGCTATGCTAGTAGACGTGGATTGGGTGAGTGTATCCATGACAGATGTGAGATTGTTATTTAATGGTTTATTTAAGGTTGCAACTTAGACACACATCTGGGTGGATTGAGGCACCTGGTTTCTATCAGGACTTGCCTGTATTTCTTCGGACCGCCACCCATGCTCAAAGGGATCATGAGATTATTCATACTAGAAACTTCCGTGTGCGGCCACAAGCCATTATGGGCTCTGACGTAGTTGACTAAGTTGTGCGAACTCTTACGGGTAGACTAGCTGATGTAGGGGTTGTAGGTTGGTACGATCTACCCACATGTAAGGTGCTAGCGCTTCTGAAAGACTATGCCTCGGTCATCCGTCTCTCAAACACCATGTAGTGCGAGAAAATCAAACGGAGGCGATCGAGTCTTGTGGGGAAAAGTGCGCAAACCTCTGCAGAGTGTATAAACTAATCATGGTTAGCCGTGTCCCCGGTTATGGACGTTTTGAGTATCTAGTACTTGGATATCATGTGAATCTCATCATGTTACTTCTAATTAATATTGTTGGGTTTGTTAATGAGTACTTTTAATTGGGATTGAGAATGCTGTCAACCATTCTCAATGTTTCACAACCACCATGATAGTTAAATAAATTTATTCCTTTGCAGTAGGGAAAAATTGGCTTTATGCAAAACTATAACCATAGAGCTTTTCCACCAGCCATATATGCATGTAGTATAGGCTTATTATTCCATTATTCTCTATGTGTTACATTGCCAGCATATTCCATGTGCTGACCCATTTTTGGGCTGCAACGTTTCATGTTGCACACTTTTCGCATTTACGAGTAAGGTGCTTAGGTCGTGGTTCTATACTCGATGATGCCGGTGGAGTTGATGGACTCGCTTATTCTTCCAAGCCTTCCGCTGTTATCGTATTAGATGGCCTTAAGACATATTTATTTTTATTAAGTTCTCTCTTGAGACATTCGATTGTAATAAGTGTGTGATTGCTACTCTGCTATAAATCCTCCGAGTACTGTGTGGTGTCAGCATTACTGATCCAGGGATGACACTGAGCACAAAGATCAGACTGTTTGAGGTCTGGTCGCTACAATGGTGCCATGGTATGGCCTCACCATGGCCTGGTAAAAACCTGAGAAGGTTTGCTTTATATCATCATGCACACCCTTCATAAATCGAACCATCACCGAGGAAGTGTCATGGTTTCGAGGGGGGAATCACCAAGATTGAAGGGAAATCCAAATTTTCATCCTAGTTTGTCATTCAGTTTTTTCCAATGATCGACACACCCCCTCTAATGCAACGTGTTCAAATTTGGCATTTTCTGTGCTCATTTATCATATTTAGGGGATTATGTGCATTTTCTAAGCATTAATGCACATAATCCAAATTCGAACAATCGGTTCATGAAAAGGTGCACAAGAACGGTATGGAAAACCATGCTCGTGCTATTTAGTAAATTCTCATAACTTTTACAAGGAATAGGAAGAGATTTCAAGGGAATGTGTGGCAATAGTCAACCACAAACGCGTTATTTACTGGGTTATCTCTTGGGAAACGTAACATACAATTTCAAAATAATTCCTGTGCTCACGCAAGATCTATCTAGGAGATGCATAGCAACGAGAGGGGGAGAGTGAGTCTACGTACCCTCATAGATCAAAAGTGGAGCATTTGACAATGCGGTTGATCTAGTCGAACTTCTTCTCGTCCCGACCGATCAAGCACCGAATGTATGACACCTCTGAGTTCTACACACGTTCAGCTCGATGACATCCCTCAAACTCTTGATCTAGCAAAGTGTCGAGGAAGTAGATGAGTTCCGTCAACACAACGGCGTGGTGACGATGATGGTGAAGTGATCCACGCAGGGTGATACGTCTCCAACGTATCTATAACTTATGAGGTATTCATGCCATTATATTATCATTATTGGATGTTTTACAATCATTTTATAGCAACTTTATATCATTTTTGGGACTAACCTATTGACCCAGTGCCCAGTGCTAGTTGCTGTTTTTTGCTTGTTTTTTACATCACAAGAAATCAATATCAAATGGAGTCCAAACACCGCGAAACTTTTTGGAGATTTTTTATGGATCAGAACACCCAGGATAGGCCAGAGCAGCACCTGGAGGGTGCCTCGAGGAGGGCACAACCAACCTGGGCGCGCCTGGGGGACCAGGCACGCCCAGGTGGGTTGTTCCCAGCTCGGTGGCCTCCCGCACCCCTCTTTATCCTATAAATTCCCAAAAATTCCAGAAACCCTCAGGGTTAACCTAGATAAAAAGTTCCATCACCGCAGGCCTCTGTAGACACGAAAAAAAAATCTAGATCTCGTTTCGACACCCTACCGGAGAGGGGGATCATCTCTGGTGGCCATCTTCATCATACCGGTGGCCACCACGATGAGGACGGAGTAGTCCACCCTCGGGGCTGAGGGTTTGTACCAGTAGCTATGCGTTTAATCTCTCTCTCTCTCTCTCTCTCTCTCTCTCGTGTTCTTGAGATGTCACGATCTTTATGTATCGCGGGCTTTGTTAATATAGTCGGATCATATGGTGTTTTCCCCTCTCTATGTTGTTGTGATGAATTGAGTTTTTCCCTTTGAGATTTCGTTGTTATCGGATTGAATATATTTATGGATTTGAGAGCACTTGATATATATCTAGCATATGAATACTCATGGTGACAATGGAGTATCATATTGATTCACTTGATATATGTTTTAGCATTCAACTTGCGGATTCCCGAGGTGACATTGGGGTAATCTATGCATAGGGGTTGATGCACGTTCTTGTCTTTGTTTCTCCGGTAGAGATCTTGGGGCACTCTTTGAAGTTATTTGTGTTGGATTGATTATTATGAATATGAATTTTCTTTGGTGTTATTTTAGTATGAACTCTTGGTTAGATCGACCAGAAAGAATAGCTTGGTGTTATTTTAGTACGAACTCTAGGATAGATTGATCGAAAATAATAGCTTCGAGGTGGTTTCATACCCTACAAACAATTTTGTCTTGTGCTCTCCGCTAGATATGAACTTTGGAGTGATTCTATGTTGCACGTTGAGGGATGGTTATATGATCCAATTATATTAGCATTGTTGAGAGATTGTACTAGTAAAAATACTGACCCTAGGCCTCATTTTCAAGCATTGCAATACCGTTTTTGTGCCCGTTTACTATTTTCTACCTTGCTGTTTTTATTTATTCAGATTATAAGAATATATTTCTACCATCAATATTACACTTTTATCACCATCTCTTCGCTGAACTAGTGCACCTATACAATTTGCCATTGTATTGGGTGTGTTGGGGACACAAGAGAGTTGTTGTATTTGGTTGCATGGTTGTTTGAGAGAGACCATCTTCATCCTACACCTCCCACGGATTGATAAACCTTAGGTCATCCATTTGAGGGAAAATTGCTAGTTTCCTACAAAACTCTACGCTTGGAGGCGCAACACGAGTCTACAAGAATAAAGTTGCGTAATAGACATCAAGCTCTTTTCTAGCGCCGTTGCCGGGGAGGTGAGTGTATGAAGGTATATCCTTAGATCTTGCAATTGAATCTTTTAGTTTCTATTTTTATCACTAGTTTGGTTTATAAAAAGAAAACTACAAAAAATGGAATTGAGGTTGCATGATATTATTCATCTTTATAATGTCTTTCATGAAAATGATGGGTCGGAAAATTGTGCTCAATTGATAGAAGAAGAATTCAATAGAATTTTTGGTATAAATGATGAACATGATTGCAATTTTGTTAGTAAGAATTCTTTGAATATCCATGATGGTAATGTTATGCAAAGTCATAAGCTTGGGGATGCTATGTTTGATGAAGATGATATTTTTAGTCCCGCAAGATTTGATGTGCAAATTTGTTATAGTGATTGCATGCCTCCTATTTATGATGATTATAATGATGAAAGTGGATTTGGAGAGGTCATAAATTTATTTAGTGATGAATCCACCAATTTGGATGAGGCTTCAATTGACTGTGATCACAAAGTTTCTATGCCCATTTGAAATGAGCTACGAATAGGTCCTACTTCAGACAATCCTTTGTTGTCCCTTCAGAGGAGATGAGTGGGATGACGAATGAGTTCTTTAAACATCTCTATACTGCTGAAGTCTTGAAAGAATGGAGGATGTTCGATTACGTCGACAGTTCCTCAGAAAGTATCTCAGGCAATGAATGAGCAATTGACTGCGCCCTTTACTGGTTCTGAAGTGTGACCTTTTTAAGATGTACCCTGAAAGGCCCCTGGCCCGGACGGCCATCCAGCCCACTTTTTTTCAGCGAAGGTGGGATTTCTATGGTGAATGATTATGGTGATTTCATGTATGCTATAAAGAATAATGATTACCATGAAACTTGTCATCATGATTTTAATTTTCAATCACATGATAGTTATTTTGTTGAGTCTGCTGCCACTATTATTCATGAGAATAAATTTGCTTATGTGGAGAGTAATAAAATTTCTATGCTTATGCACTAGTACACGTCGGTGCTATACAAACTGTCGGTGTACAAAAGTAGGGGCGCTCCTTTTGACCCCTTTACTTGTGCACGGACAGTCGGAGCCGCGACCACGGCCACACTAAGCAGAGCAGGGGAGGGAAGCTGGAGGGAAGCCGAAGCATAAGATGGCCAAGGCAACGCCAGGACCAAATATACTAAAGAGCGAGAGGGCTAGGTGGACTCCCCCGACAAGGCCCTTGCCGAGGCAGCCTCCGTGGCCTCGGCAAGGGCCTTGCCGGGGCAACTTGCCCGATGCTGACAGAGCGAGCCGACCTTGAGCCCACAGGTTCCAACTCAACCAACCACATTGGAACTAGGGCTCAGGAGGCACCTCCGTGGTAGCATGCAAATCTTTGTCAAGACCAAAGAGATATGAGATCAGATGAGAACTAGAAGACGGCGACCCTCGGCGGGATCCTTGCCGAGGAGATCCACAATACTCCCGGCAAGCGCCTTGCCGGGGACGACTGCAACGCCACGGCAAGACCCTTGCCGGGCCCCCGGCAAGGCCCTTGCCGAGGGTGTCAGTGGGGCCACAGCCAGGCCCGCGTCGACCAAGACTCCACCGCCGTCCCCAAGAAGCTGCTAGCTCAACCAGCTGAGTAGTCACCTGCATGGCGACGGGTGGCCTCTACGCCAACTCAGCAAGCACCTACGTGGTGGCATGCATATCTTCGTGAAGACCCTACCATGCGCCACCTCAGCTGCCTGCCTGCCTACATGGCGCCGCATGCACCGTTGGCCTGGGTGCGTGTCCAAGCAAGGCGAGGCGGCAACGGATGGGGCGGGCCTCATTCCCGTCCCCAATAAAGCTAAGGGACACCTAAGCGACACATTAAATGCGTCTTGTCCTGTAACACGAGCGATAAGGTCGTAGTACTATATATAGGCCTTTCCACCTCCTCTGTGCCACCGTGGCAGCCCCTTTCGACTATAAAAGGAGCCCATGGCGTATTTGAGGAGGATTCGGCTCTTTGGAACTACACAGCCACCATAGCTAGTTCAAGAGCTCAAGAACACTCAATACATCCACCAAAGCAGGACTAGGGTTTTATGCATCCTCGCGGCCCGAACCTGGGTAAACAATCCTTGTGCTGGCTGTTAATCCTGCTCTTCTCACAACCCCGTGCCTCGGCAACCGTAGCAGGGATTCTTGTGATCTCGTAGGTGTCGTTTCCCACCGACATCTTTGGCGTGCTAGGTAGGGGCGCAATTTTGAGAATCTGGTGTAGTAGTTAGCCTAGCAGTTCTTCATCGCCATGGCTCCCAAGAAGAAGACGATCACGGCGATCGGCTCGTCGGGAGCCGAACGGCCCATGCCAGTGTGGGCGAACAGCAGGCCTATCGCGGATAGGACCCGTGCCGCAGTCCGCAAGCACCAGCATCGCTCCGGCAGTCAGGCGACGGGCCGCACGCCACCAAATCCAAAGACGGAGCTGCCCTCCCCCCCCCCCCCCGCAGGCGGCGCAGGGCCATCTAGGAGTGTCGTTGTGCCACCCACGGGCGGTGCAGCAACCTCCAAGACGCCCACGCTGGCGCCCACAGCGTGCTCTTCCCAGGGTGCGCGCGGCGAGTAGCGCCACCACGATGGAGACCCTGGACACCGCCGTGGGAAGAGCCCTGTGCATTGTCCGCAGGACAAAGGAGTCTAGCATGCTCACCGAAGTGCTGGCAAAAATGGTACGCATCCACTGGGCCGTGGTAGAGCTCCTTCTAACATAGTTGGAAGTCGAAGCACGCCACGGTCCATGCAGCTGTCACCACCACCCCACGCCAGCGGAATCTTTGGTGCGTGCGCAGCTGCTCCTCGACTTCCCTCCCTCTGCGGAGAAGCTTGACGAGTGGAGAGCCACCATCCGAAGCCTCGTCGCCGTCGCCAATAAAGATGATCCGCGATCGGCGGGGCCTTCGGGCCGGCGCTGCGTCGAACCACCGCATGCCACCGGTGGAGGGGCCAGGGGTGCCGCAGCCACGGTGCACTCTCCTCCTCCATGCCAGCCACCGCAGGTGTCGGTCCGTCGTGATGATGCTTGTGATAATATTTTCATTGCGTTGTCCGACCCATGGACCCACCGCGACCAACGCCAAGTTCTTCGAGAACGAGCCCAGGAAGATGCTCGAACCACTATCGAGCGCCGGCGCGATACGCGCCACCAGTCGGACAAGCGGGCGGGACCCGCTATGGACCACCCAGCGCTGGGGAGCTCCGGCGGCCTACCTTACGAGGTTGTTTGCCCAGCTTTTACCCATGAGCTGTGGCAGTTCCAGTGGCCGTCCCACCGCACGTTCAAGCTCGACGTTGGTGAGAAGTATAACTGCAAGACCCATCCGTCAGAGTTCCTCAGCATCTACACCATCGCGATGCAAGCTACCGGAGCTCGCGACGACAAGGTGCTTGCCAATTACTTCCCGTTGGCGCTGAAGCCCAATGTCATGTCTTGGTTGATGCACTTACCGACGGATTCCATCTCTTCTTGGTCGGATCTGTGCCATGAGTTCGTTGGTGCCTTCACCGAGGGCCACCAAGCTCATGGCCAGGCCAGTGATCTGCATGTCATTCCCAGAAGGACGGGGAAACCCTGCGCAAGTACATCCAGAGGTTCAGCCGGGTGCATTACAACATCCCCGATGTTCATCCCGCTGCCGTGATCAGCGTGTTCCATTAGAACGTGCGCAACCGCAAGATGCGCGAAGAGCTAGCGATGAACAAGATTGGTCGCTCACGATTGTACATACTCCGTACCATACTACCATAGTACCCTCTCTAGCTTAGGTTGTTTTATAGATTGTCGTTGTGATGGACGATATACATGAGCAAGGTGGTCCGAGTATGACCGTTGGTGTTGAGCCAGGTGAATACATGCTCGGCCGTCGCATAGGCCTCCATCAAACTTCTAAATAGTAATGTCAGGCAACGCCAGGGCGCGCAGGTGATGGGCTCGCCGTTTGCGTTGCGCCATGAGCAGGACTTTGATTTAGAGGGCGACGTGCATGCATTAGCATGCTTTGACAGCGTGAGCGTGAGTGTCTGACGCGAAGTATTTCATTTTCATTTGGCTGACGAGGGTGCGTTGTAGCAACGAGTCCGTGGTTTGATTCCCCACATACGCATAATTTTGGTTTTTACAGTATTTCTTTCTCCATTCACAGAAAGGCCCGCGTAGATAGATAAAGAACACGAGCTGGTGAGGCGCATGCAGACTTTTTGACTGGTCAACCATACAAATACGGAGATATACGCTGAGCCAGTGACCATATAATCACCATATCTCGTATACAATGATCAAAGTGAGCTATCAAGACAAGTTCGATGACTGCCAATGCATTTTACTCGGTAATAAATGACCAGGATTGAAGGGGAATCCTAATTTGCTTTGTCTTCTGTATTTGAGCTCTTGACAAACCAATGCACTATACGGTTGTCCGACCACTCCACCCCAGAGCTCTCACCAAGCGTCGTTCATGCCACCGCGCCGCACACTAACGGTAAGGCAGCGATGGCATCCCCCTTGCCGAAGTTCCTCGCCGCCCATGAACGCACACAAAATGGTAGGGAAGCGATGGCATCCCGCCGTGCCGAGTTCATCGCCGCTGACCTCACAACTATGTGGGAGGAATTTGAAGATGCCAAGGCCGAATGGGCGGTAGAGCAAGAGGCGGCCAAAGCCACACAGAGGGAGCGGAAAAGTCGAAAGCACTCAAGAAAAGAGAGGCCCGCCCGCAAGAAGAAAGAAAAGGACGACGCGCTGCTGGAGAGGTCGGCGAAGATCCAAGCACGGTGGGGTGTCGCCGACAAAGCCGGGAAGGAGAACGACGCACCGCCAGCATGTGAGAAGTAGTATTACTAGTAGTTAGTGTGTGTATGCGTATGCGAGTACGAGCATGTACCTGTACTAGTACTAGTTACTACTATAGTTTTTAGAGCAAATTACCAGTACATTAGCCTAGACTAAATGGAAACATTCCTATCCTATGCATCAAATGGCATCCCTTTCTATATAGGAATTGAGATGCATGTCATCTCACTTCCTATGATTTTCATATTCCTATCCTATGAACGAAAGGAGGCCTCTGTTGGAGTAAATCATCGTAGCTAGCGATGCTGCTGGTACAGTAGTTTTCTTCAAGAAGTGCAATTCAACGAAGTCATGATGGTTCCTTCGTCCGAGCAACTTCAAAGTGGGAAGTGGGCCTGTGATTTGACGGCTCATTAGTCATTGTTACTGTGGCGCGACGACCTGGGAGACTCTCCCTTGGATTTCTGCGTGCATGGCAAGTGGACCAGGATGGTCGACGTCCCACATGTTGGCGAACGGAAGTATTCTTTCCGATATTGAGGAGCAAGGAAACCGCGTGGTATAGTATCACTACTGATCGGTTCGCAAAAAAATAGTATCACTACCGATTTATAATTATTTTTTATTTCTGATGAATGCTAGCGTTTCAACTCTTACGATGAAGGGTGCCAAACACGGCAAGACGCGTGCTGGATGTCCCACGTCGTGAAAAGGAGTGGGACATGAACAGCGTGGTAGAGCCCAGCATAAATAAAAACAGTGTGGTAGAGCGTCTCCACTTCTTCCACTTCTGGGTCGGAGACCACACGTAGTAGTACTTAGTGGTATGAACGATACAAAGTGTGACCTGGCGAGAAAGACACGTCTAGTTGGAAGGTCTCGGGGCATACACGTAAACAAATATAAAAGTTAATATGTGCCTCCAACTAATATAGTAGTAGTAGAGTACTTAGGCACGTACTCCATAACATCACCGTGCATTGCACGTACAACATTTATTGGTACTACGTAGTAAGAGACAAATGCCGCCCAAGAGTTCCCTTCTCGACCTACTTTTGGGTGTTTGGTAGAGTGTATGGAGGGTGCATGAGTCCACACTAGTTTAGCACAAATACACTAGAAGCATGCATGAAGAGGGGTGTTGAGTTGAGCATGCATGAAGGGGGAACAACTATCTTTGAGACGAGAACGCAACCAAACACACCACATATGCCACGCATGTTCATACCATTTGTGCCTTTCTACTTCACTTATTGCGCTACATTACTCAGGTTCAGACGTCCCACTCCACGGGTACATGTCCGTCTCGTAGTTCCAGTCCCACGTGTTCTTTATATAGATGGAACGATCGTTGCATAACACGTGCACCTTGATGCTGGATGTCTCGCGCGTTGGCAAAAGGATGAACAAAGCTCACATAAAAAAATAGAGTGGAAGAACAATAGATTCCGTACGACCGATAAGGAGCAAGGAACCTCGTGGTGGAGCGTCTGCACTCATAATATTTAATATTATTCAGCGATATAAAATTAACCAATCATCTCCACAGTGGACTGGAAGAGTACGAAACACAACAGCCCAGTGTAGTTACATCATACTAGTAAATGGCTAACCCACGCTATCACCATATTTCTTGGCTTCCGTGCAACACCTATCTCTAGTAATCTAGCAGCCTGTATCGCTTCTCCCTTCTCATCTCTATCAAAGTGCGGCGGGCTAGCGTTTTTGCTGTCTATTGAGGTCGGTTAACTATCACATGTTAGCGACATGCCAAGAGCATTCTAAAAAAAATTCCTTTCACGTTCCATTTTCAAAAATAAAAAAATCCTTTCACGTACGAATTTTCTTGTATGCTTTGAGAAACTTGCATGTCCTATACTGCTCCTGTTTGATACTCTAACTTAGCTAGAGGTTAGACTAACTCATGACTAACCCTGAAATAAAGCTGTAGGCAAAGAGGTGTTTGGGTGTGACAGGGTTAGATTGACAATAAATGCACTTCATGGAGAGAGAAAATTGATTTTTCAGTGGTCCCAATGAGAACTATCTCCAGTTAGCACCTCTTGGGTGGGATAGTTTTTTTTGGTGGGGTCGGTGCAACTTGCTCCAATTTAAACCCTCATGCTTGGATACTTTAGGGCTATTTGATCCCCAACTAGCTCAAACTAACTCTAACCGATGGATCCAAACAGGGCCTATGGCCAGTCTCGACGCGGAGCAGTCGCGTGCACCGGGAAGCGGCGCTCTCTCGGCCGTCGCGCCACTTCAAAGCCGGCGCCAGTGAGAGGTCGCCTCCGCTCTGGCCGGGCATTAATGCGGCACTAACGCCCCAGGGCGACGCTGACCGTTTCACGCGGGAAGCGCATGCTGGCAAGGGAGTATAAGTTTTGAACCGTTTCAGGTGTAATAGTAATGGTAGTTTGCAAAACTACTCAATTATTGCACTCAGTTTCCTAAGAAATCGTGGTAAAAAACGTTACTCCACAGCCCGCTTCCCTTCTCCTTCCTGCTCGTGATTTACGTGGCCATGTTAACGTGGTTGTGTCAAAAAAATGTCACTTCCTGCTCGTGATTTGCGTTATATAATTTCAAGCAAGATTCTCGTGCATTGCACGGAACATCAATATGCATTCTTTTAAAAAACACTTGTTGTGATTGACCCATTCAGGAGTAATCCCATGTGTAGAAACTAATGATATCTCGAGAATTTTATCGGAAAACTGGTATCTCGAGAATGTCATCGAAAAAATGAAAGATGAGAGATAAGGCGAGGAGGAGTGGAGCATGGTGGTGGTGAGTGGTCGGAATGGGCGGAGGCATGGGGATGGACGGCGCCGGTAGGTGGCAGCGGCCACCATGCATGCTAGATTGTTCCAGAGACTTATTCCTTTTTTAATTGCTGAGCAATGAGGTTGCGGGAGATAATGATGTGGAGATAGGTGCGGGTATCTTTTGTAAAATTATCATAGTTTGCTTTCTATCCGTCAGATATAGATCATACGGTCTGTATTACAAGATTGCAGGCACAACATCATCGCCAACTCGTTTTTTATAAGGGTACAGATGATAAGTTTGCTGACTACTAAAGTAAAGTGGAATCTGTCCATGTTAAGCAAGTAAATAAAGGTGATTGTTTATCATACGGGTAAGGTTGGATGAAGGGTGGTAGGAACAAATGCTCTGCCTAGAGCATGTGTGTGTGAGATGGAGTCTTAGTTTGTGTGTGTAGGGTGTGTGTGTGAGAGAGAGAGAGAGAGAGAGAGGAGAGAGAGAGATGGAGTCTTAGTTTGTGTGTGTGTGTGTGTGAGAGAGAGAGAGAGATGGAGTCTAAGTGTGTGTGGGGGGGGGTGCGAGTGTGTGTGTACGTTTGTGTGTGTGTGTGTGAGAGAGAGAGAGAGAGAGAGATGGAGTCTTAGTGTGTGTGGGGGGTGCGTGCGTGCGCGCGTGTGTGTGTGTGTGTGTGCGTGCGCGCGCGTGTGTGTGTCGCGGGGTCCTCTGTGGAGGATGTAATTTAAGTGTGCATGGCTTCATCATAGAGAGGTCATGTGTATGGCAGAGGACACCAACGATGGGGTGCGAGAGAGAAAATGCCCATAGAGAGGGAAGAGAAGGTGCGTGCGCGTGAGAGGAGTCGACATCAAGGGAACGTGTTTGTTCGAGAGACACCGAGGAAGACTACTATATATCGATGGTGCATGTAGGTGGGAATTAAACAAAGGGATGGTGTCGGTGTCAAAACTGGCGGATCTCGGGTAGGGGGTCCCGAACTGTGCGTCTAGGCGGATCGTAACAGGAGACAAGGGACACGATGTTTTTACCCAGGTTCGGGCCCTCTCGATGGAGGTAAAACCCTACTCCTGCTTGATTAATATTGATGATATGGGTAGTACAAGAGTGGATCTACCACGAGATCGGAGAGGCTAAACCCTAGTAGCTAGCCTATGGTATGATTGTTGTTCGTCCTACGGACTAAAACCCTCCGGTTTATATAGACATCGGATAGGGTTAGGGTTACACAGAGTCGGTTACAATGGTAGGAGATCTACATATCCGTATCGCCAAGCTTGCCTTCCACGCCAAGGAAAGTCCCATCCGGACACGCGACGAAGTCTTCAATCTTGTATCTTCATAGTCCAGGAGTGCGGCCAACAGTGATAGTTCGACTATCCGGACACCCCCTAATCCAGGACTCCCTCAGTAGCCCCTGAACCAGGCTTCAATGACGATGAGTTCGGCGCGCTTATTGTCTTCGGCATTCCAAGGCGGGTTCCTCCTCCGAATACTTCATAGAAGATTTTGAACACAAGGATAGTGTCCGGCTCTGCAAAACAAGTTCCACATACCACTGTAGAGAGAATAACCTTTGCATAGATCTGCTGACGTATTCCGCGGCGTGACATCACACCACGGCCAAGCCTTTATACGAATCGTTTTTACTGTCCACCTCAGCGCGTTTAGCGAGGCGGTTTCTTCGGTACGTCTTATAAGAGCGGAGATCGTGCCCCCCTTATTCTGGGATCCTCATCAATACGGGCGTGGGTAACCCAATCGTGCCCGTTGGCACGCCTCCTCCATCGAAGGCGAGTCCCGAACGGTTATGGGGAGGGCTCTTGGTATTCAACCTCTTTATAACGAGACCAAGGCCCGCTCCTTTCTTTCGATCTCAATCGAATACGCCCCTCGCCTCGAGTTCCAACACCCAAAGCTCCAGATTCAGCGCCCGGACCTTCAACGATGTCCGGCTCCGACCTGCATGGCGGTGAATGTCTTCCTCCGTCCACGAAGAAGATGTGCTAAAGCCGAGAGACGCCAGTATCTAACCTGCGAAATTTCGCATAGGCTGCCTGCCCAAGGGCAGGTTATTCCCACTCCGAGCCTGGTGAAAGCGTGGTATTCGTGTCTCACTTCCTTGAGGGTTTAGGCTTCTGACGGACCCCTTTGTGAGGGGGCTCATGTTTTATTATGGGCTGGAATTCCATGACTTGGATCCGGAGTCCATCCTCCACATCTCGTCGTTCATTGTCGTATGTGAAGCCTTCCTCCGTATTACCCCTCACTTCGGATTGTGGCTCAAGACCTTCAAAGTGGAGCCGAAGATGATCAAGGGGCATCAGGCGGAGTGCGGAGGGGCTGTTATAAGCAAGAATGCGGACGCTCCATGGCCCGAGGGCTCTTTTCAAGAGGAGCTCAATTTATGGCAACAGGAGTGGTTTTATATCACCGCTCCCAGGGGCACCAAATTGGCGGCGCCACCTGCCTTCCGCTCGAGTCCTCCACTACGGCGGGCGTCATGGGTCAATAAAGGGCTCGACTGGGGACCGTCCAAGGACGTACCTCTGTTGCAGGGCCATATTCGAGACCTCCAAGAGAGAGAGATCAATCTGGTCGTAGTAGCACAGGTCATGCTGATTCGTTGCACCTTGCCCTGCAAACGTCTCGCCCTCCGCCTGTGGGAGTTTAATCCGGAGGGACCACGAGCTCTCCAACATTTTATGGGCGTAACGCCCGTGGAGATGTACCAATTGTTCTTTGGATCACAAGCAATGTGTTCGGACTTAACCGAGGACGCAGGTCTGAGCTGCAATCGCCCGGATACTCAAGTAAGTAGTCCTGTACCCGGACATGCTATCCGCATATTTATCATGAACTTGCCCTTAAAAGAGCTATCCTTTAACATTAGTGGATAGCAAAAGCAAAACTGATCAGGTGTCCGGCCCCCCTCCCTGAGACCACGCCGGATCCTGTATTAACCAGGATGCTAGAGGCTGTGCCTTTTGAAGAAGGCGAAGGGGGGAACAAGGGAACTACTACCTCCGTGAAGGAGGCTATCAAGAAAGCGGGGGTCGAGAATCCCTCCCTCCAAGGGGAGAAGAGGACCGCCTCAAGATCCGGAGACCAAAGCCTCAAGCGGGGAAGAAATCTTCCCAGAGGGTCCTGCGGGGAGATGCCCCGGCCACACTATTTCCCCAAAGAGATCAGCCCTCCAGCGAGCCGTAAGTAAAGGGGGGCATTTTTTTTAAAGAGAGACATCCCCGTTTTATTTCTGAAGGTAACCGAAAGTTTACCTTGTAGTTCAGATCTCAGCCCTTCACAGCAGAGCTCGTCTTCAGGGGATCTTGGTCCGGAGATGATGGAGAGCGAGACGCCTCCGCCTGCCATACCGTTATGAGAGGCGGACGACCCTGAGGTGTCGTTGCGGAGGGCTTCTCCGAATCCAGCAGGGCCAGAAGGCAGCCGCATGTCCCCTCACAGCTCTCCGTGTCCGGCCTTCGAAAAAGGCCACCGGACGAGTCCGGCACCAATGGGTGTTCGGTCGGAGGAGCTGAAGGATCTGCTCGGGCGAGCGTCTATCTTGGAAGATCACCGTACGTTAATGGGTACGGTGATTGAAAGGATTTCATCCACCGAGAGCGGATTGCATGAAGCCGTCGTAAGTTTCTTGTGACGGGTTTGAGGAGCATAAAATGATGTACCTTCGACGGTTTTGCATATAAAATGCATACTGTATAGATAGTAGTCCACGAGACTTGGTGCGGTGTCAAAAATGACGGCGCCGAGGATCATAACCCTGTATAATATGCGCTCTTCCTATGTAGGTGGCGAAGCTTCCGGTGGCTAGCCGGGCTGATGAATTTGCCGAACTGAAGTGGCAACTTGACGTGGCGGATGCGGACATCATGCTTGTTAATAAGCGGCTTGACGAGTCACAAGGTATGCAACTTCTCCGCGGACACCTGATAAAGGAGCTTGACGCCCATGCCTTACAACATGTATGCTTAATGCAGATGGTGCCGCTGCTATGGAGAACCTTCGGGCAGAGCTTGCCCGAGCCAAGGAGCAAGCCAGAAAAAGTGATGTGGCTGCCTTAAAGGTGGCCGCAGAGTTAAAAGCCGAACAGGCTGCTCACTGCCAAAGCAAGGAAGAAATGGCCGAGATGGCCGTGAAATTGAAGAATGCTACTGACCGTTGCGAGCTTCTTGAAAAAGAAGATCGAGCGAAACAAGAGGACCTGAAAAGGCCGCCGAGGAATCAGGATACTCGCTCTGCGATGAGAGCTATGAGGGAGGAGCTACGTCGGGCCGGAGGTATTGCGGCCGAAAGCCCTTTCTGCTGCGAAGGAAATTCACGGATCCTAAGTACGCTCAATTGGACCGGCTGTGGGGTGCGGAGGATGCTTATCTGGACTTGGCGGCGAGTGTCGCAGACGCGGCCGAACACTTCCGAGGTCAAAAGGATCACGGAATGGAAGAGCTTTTTTGGTCGCAGTTCCATAGTCCGGAGCGTCCACTTTCATTAACCGATCGTTTGTCCGAATGGGCTGAGCTAAATAGGTTGTCCGGACTTGCCATGAAGGCTGTCGTGACTCATTTGTGGCCAAAAAGGCCCGAGACGAAGAGTTATTTTGGCTTGGTGCAACAGTTCCTTGGTGCGGTGCCGCATATCGATGCAAGGAAGCGGCCAGCATGCATAGATGGTGCGCGGATGGCTCTTGCCCTTGTCAAGACATACTGGGCGGAGATGAAGGCCACCGACGTTGCATCCCAAGATTCGGACAGAAGCCGAGTACCTGTCGAGCACTATTTTGAGGAAGTCCTGCAGGGCGCTCGTTTAATAGAGACGCAGTGCTCGAAGGATATTATGTTTTAATGACATGTATGATTTGTGAAAACAATGTTTCAATATAATATAAGAGCTTTTTATACTTGTGCGTTAAAGTATTAAAATACTCTCTGTTCTGCCGTTTATGTATATGTGTATATAACCTGAAAGATGGCAGTCTTGACAGCCCATTACGCACATAGTGCGGGGTGTTTGCAAAAAGGCGCATTTTCACACTTAATCCAACGTCTTGATCCTGTAAAGGAGGTGATAGCGTAGCAAACTAGGCAACCGGACTATAATGCTTTATAACTTTCACTTAGCCATAGGAGTTCGATGGTGGGGCTACTATATAGCCCCTAGGGGCACCGCGCTCTCCCGAATTCGGGGCACGTATGTGCCTGACCGGGAAACGGTCCTTCATTAATGCGGGGGAATTCTAAACATTCCGGTGGGTCATCGAGTGGTTGACCAGTCTCACGCTATATCATGACAGTCAGTTTTCGGCTTTCTCTACTGAGGTGCTCACCTGGCGAACGGGGCACAATCGCGATAGTTCTCCACAGTGCCGCGTTAGCCGATAGAACGGAACGTAAGGCAGCAAAACACAGGAGCCGGGCAAACCCAACATTTGACGAAAGACATGATTCGAAGCTGATGCATATAAGGCCTAACTCGAGACGCCGAACACTCCCTAAGGTATTCGGTCTTTATGAAAGCGGGCAGAATAATGCCCTAAGCCCCTGGTGTCCAGGTACGCGCAAAAATTCTGGTGCGGCCGATGCCAAAACGCCAGCCTCCTCCTCGGTTATAGCAAGAAACCGGGGGATGTGTATCAACAAGAGATAGTAAAAAAGGTTTACGCAGGGTCTTAATCTGAAAAGAATCCTTGCAACGGGTCCCTACTGCACGTCTGCGCCTGTGTCTCCGTTGTGCCGTATCCTGGACGGGTGTAGCACGGTGTTCGTCTGTAAAAGAGAAGATCTTAGTTGAAAATTAAAAAAAGAAGATCGTGCGAAAAATGTACTTTATATTAAATAAATAGAGTACGGTTCGAAAAGTGAATAAAATTGAGCTTTATTGTCTCTTGTTGTACATGCGTGCAGCCCCTTGTACGGGGGTATGCCGCTAGTAGGCGTTTATATGTTTACGCCGGACTCGTCTAGCCATGTCCGGGGTTCGAATGACCTATTCAGGTGCTTTGATTAGCGGAGCCGGATTAGTGTGGGGCTGTCAAGGCAGTCTCACGTTCTTCCGTGCTCGAGTAACACTTGATACTCCCTTTTAATGAGATGATGCCGTGTGGACCGGGCATTTTAAGTGTAAGAGATGCATAATGCGGTATTGCGTTAAAGTGGGCGTAGCTTCACGTCCCAAGAGTGCTTGATAGCTACTTTCGAATGGGGCGATGTGGAAGGTTAACTTTTCACGGCGGAAGTTGTCGGATGAGCCGAACACAACTTCTAGCAGTAGGGAGCCCGTACAATGGGCATATAGGCCTGGCATTACCCGTGTGAAGCAGGTGTGGCTATGGCGAATTTTGGTTGGGTCTATCGCCATTTTGCGGATTGTGTCCTGATATAGCAGGTTTAGATCGCTACCTCCGTCCATTAGGAATTGTGTAAATTGGAGTCCGTCGATTATAGGATCTAATATAAAGGCAGTCCATCCTGCGTTCCGGATACTTCCGGAATAGTCCTGATGATCGAAGGTGATTGGTTTTGACAACCATCATCGGAACTCTACTGGGATAGACCGTGCGGCGCGTGTTTCTATGGGCGCCGCTCTGTTTTTCCCTTTTGTCACTTGAAGTGAGTTCACTGTTTTGACTTTTTGTGGGAAATTCTTTTGTTTTCCGATGCTCTGCTTGTGGGGTTCGTCATCGTCCTCGCTTGGTGTGTCGAGCCCCATGTGTTCGGCATTGAGTTTGCCGGACGGCTTGAAGACCCAACAATCTCTGTGGGTATGGTTTGCAAGCTTCCTGGGAGTACTGTGGATTTGGCATATTTTGTCCAAGATTTTGTTTAGGTTGGATAGCTCATCGCTGTTGTCCTTGAGGGGCAGTTTTTAATTATTCTGCCGGGAGCTTTTGAATCCGGCGTTGACTGCCGTGCTCTTCGGGCTGTTTCCCTTTGTCCGGCGCTGGTCCTTGCTGCGTCGTGGTTTTCCATTTCCATCCCTGACTTTGGATGTACTTGGGTCGCTGGTACTGCATCTTGCCAGCCAACTATCCTCTCCCGCGCAAAAGCGGGTCATGAGGCTTGTTAATGCAGCCATTGTTCTCGGCTTCTCCTGGCCGAGGTGTATGGCGAGCCATTCGTCTTGGATGTTGTGTTTGAAAGCTGCTAAGGCTTCGGCGTCCGGACAGTCGACTATTTGGTTCTTTTTGATGAGGAACCTGTTCCAGAATTTGCGGGCTGACTCTCCGGGTTGTTGAGTTATCTGACTTAAATCGTCTGCATCCACAGAACGGACATAAGCCCCTTGAAAATTTGCCCGAAAAGCATCCTCGAGCTCTTCCCAACTTCCAATGGTATTTTCAGGCAGGCTTTTGAGCCAATGCCGGGCTGGCCCTTTAAGCTTGAGGGGTAAATATTTTATGGCGTGGAGATCATCTCCTCTAGCCATGTGTATGTGGAGGATGTAATCCTCAATCCGCACTCAGTGGTCATTGTTTCGTCAGATGCCTCTATGTTTACGGGTTTGAATCTCACCGAATTCGTGATCCAGCACCTCATCGGTGAAACACAGGGGGTGTGCGGCACCCCTATATTTGGGTGTGCGTGATTTTCGGATATTTGGCGTGTTGCATTGCTTGGAAGAGCTTGCTATCTCGGCCCATAGATGGACCTAACTGGCCATCCTTTTGATGTGAATCCTTAGGTGGATCGCGTGCCGGCTTGTGTGCGGCGCTGCTTGCCGCTCCATGTTTTCCATGTGGTCGTCTATCCGACCAGGCGGCCTCTTTGTTCTTTGATTTCGGGAGCTCTACGGCCTCCTCATCGAATTCGGGCAGTAATTTGCGCTTCGGGTAGCTCTTTGTTTGGCGACTGTCGCCGTATTTCTCTGCGGTGTTGAGTACTTTGCTCCATCTGATTCTGAGTGCATCTTCCGCTGTTTTGAGCTTCCGCTTCTGCTTTTTTCAGGCTACGCGCAGTGGCGACGAGCCTTTAGTGGAGGTTCTTCTGCTCGAACAATTTGTCCGGCGTGAGATCGTCCGGACTGTTATCTTTGCCGAGGACGGGTTGTTTACCCAAGTTGTCCTGTTCGGACGGTTGCTCGATAGCATGTACGTCGTCCACCGGTTCGCCCTGCTCTATGGCTGGGTCTGTGTGGCTGCCGTCTTTGTCGAGGCGGGACTTGGTGCGGCGTTTACGTTGCCGTTTTGACTGATTTTCGAGGGATTTATCCTTCGTAGTGTCCCGTTGTTCCTCGTCGTCACTTCCTTTAGGTGTATCCACCATGTATACCTCATGGGATGAGGTGGCTGTCCAGTATCCTATAGGTGCTGGTTCCTGGTTGTCTCCTACATCGTCGTCCATACCGTCGATGTCTTCGGAGTCAAAATCGTGCACGTCGTTTTAGCTTTCGACAGTGGCTACAAAGTGGGTGGTGGGTGGGCGTTGAATTTTTTTGTCATCCGCATCCCAACCTTCCTTACCGTAGTCCGGCCAGGGCTCTCCTGATAAAGAGAGAGACTTTTGTGAATTCAGGATGTCGCCAAAGGGCGAGTGCTGAAAGATGTCCACGGCAGTGAACTCCATAACCGGCGCCCAATCGGATTCGATTGGCAGGGGCGCGGAGGGTTCGGAGTCCGGAGAGGAGTCCGACACCTTGGAGTCACGGTCTTCACAAAGGATAGGTATGGAGTTCGGCTCAATCGCTGTAAAGATCGTAGCCCCCGAGGCGGTGTCCAACCACTCGTCCTCGATCGGCAGAGTCGGCTCCGAGCTAAGGGTCGGAGCGGACGCTGGTGCGGCCTCCAGGGCACTGTTGGGCGGCAGATCTAGATCGTGTCTATCGAGACAGTGCGGCGCGCTTGGCTGTGGCTCGAATCCGTCAAAGATCAAGTCTCTGTGGATGTCGGCCTTATGGTTCAAACTCCCAAATCTGACCTGATGGCCAGGGGCGTAGCTTTCGATCTGCTCGAGATGACCAAGTGAATTGGCGCGCAGTGCAAAGCCGCCGAATACGAAGATCTGTCCGGGGAGAGAAGTCTCACCCTGGACTGCGTCGTTGTTGATGATCGAAGGAGCCATCGGGCCTAAGGATGACGACACAGAAGAACTCTCAATGAAAGCACCAATGTTGGTGTCAAAACCAGCGGATCTCGGGTAGGGGGTCCCGAACTGTGCGTCTAGGCGGATGGTAACAGGAGACAAGGGACACGATGTTTTTAACCAGGTTCGGGCCCTCTCGATGGAGTTAAAACCCTACTCCTGCCTGATTAATATTGATGATATGGGTAGTACAAGAGTGGATCTACCACGAGATCAGAGAGGCTAAACCCTAGAAGCTAGCCTATGGTATGATTGTTGTTCGTCCTACGGACTAAAACCCTCCGGTTTATATAGACACCGGATAGGGTTAGGGTTACATAGAGTCGGTTACAATGGTAGGAGATCTACATATCCCTATCGCCAAGCTTGCCTTCCACGCCAAGGAAAGTCTCATCCGGACATGGGACGAATTCTTCAATCTTGTATCTTCATAGTCCAGGAGTCCGGCCAACAGTGATAGTTCGGCTATCCGGACACCCCCTAATCCAGGACTCCCTCAGATGGTCTTATTGGTTTCGGGGATATAGGGGAAGAGTGAGAGGCGCGGGGGGTAGCTAGAAGGAGATTGTTAAGTGTGAGTGTGTGTTTTCCCATCCAAAGCGGAAGTTATGTGCACAAAAGAGGAGAACGATTCGATGTGGCGTTAGGATTGAGGGTAATTAACTACGTATGGAGACATAGAGACCTTGAACGTGCATGTGTGAGAGTTATACATGTATACGTGGGATGTGTGTGTATGCGCGCGCATGATCGAGATAAAAGAAAGAAGACATAAGTCATAAGATCAACGACATGGGAGAGACGGGTCGGTATGACAATATGCATGCATGTGAGAATGCAGGGAAGAAGGCCCGACAATTGAGCATGTGTTTTTGTCTTTAAGAGATAATGTCGTGGGCTGGAGCATGCATCTATGGCGAGCAGAGGGGGTGAGGCGCAAGGATTGTGCAAAAGAGATCAACCTATAAATGCATATGTATGGAGAGACATATATAGTGTGGGTGATAGGAAGCAAGACTCCGTGCGAGAAAGAAATGTTGACGAAGAAAATACAGATAGATACAGAGATGGAGATGCTAGCTAGAGGGACATCCGTTAGTTTGGGTGTTGGAGATGACCGTCGGGTGGTTCAAAGGGTGAAGTTATATATGTGTGTGAGAGGGCACTTGACTGCATGTAGAGAGAAACATATGTAGTGTGCGCGATAGGAATCAAGAGTGAGGGCGAGAAAGAAGGTTGATGGAGAAACAGATAAATAGAAAGATAAAGATGCTAGCTCAAACATTAGAGATAGGAGTCGAGTGGATCAGATGGTTGGGTTATGTGTGTGGGTGTGAGAGAGATAGAGAGAGGGTGCATGTGAGTCACATACAAACAGATGTCAGAGAGAAATGAGATCCAGAGAGACGGAGTTTTGTGTCTGCGAGAGAGAAAGATATTTCACAACAAGAGTGATAGCTAGGGATACATATGAGGGAACACAAGATATCTCTAGGGAGAGGGTGTGTGTTTGAGCGACATACAAGAGAACAATGGAGAAATATGAGACCTTGGGAGACAGAGTTTGTGTTTTGTGTGTGAGAAAGAGATATTGAATAGGAAGAGTCGTAGGTTCTCATATCTAAGGAGCGAAAGACATCTCTGTATGAGGGGTGTGCAAGTGGTACACATGGGAATAGTTGAGACAAATGAGACCCCAGGAGACAAAGGTTTGTGTTTGTGTGAGAGAAAGAGATTCCACATGGAGAATCATAGCTAGAGACACATAGCAGGGAGCGAGATATACTTAGAGAGAGATAGAGTGATGAAGGTCGAGGGAGAGAGTACCGTTACAAAGATAAAAGATCATTGTCGACATACAGGTAGCACGAGAGATGCCCGAGAGATGATGAACGCAGATAGGTCCGGAGAGATAGTCATATATAAGCATGAGTGATAGCTATATGAGACGAATATCTGGATTAAAGGGATTCAAATATTTAAACTGGAGATCACGACATCGATAATATCATAACGCAAATTGGTGTATCAAACATGCATATTCATTTGAATTTGGGCACACGTGTAATGTTATATAGTTTATCAATATTGGTGATCCATAGATTCTTCAATTACAAACAATGCACGGTTTATATGCAATTAATGTCTAAACGGTATTAAACTATATGTTGCGTGTGTGAAACACATTATACATGTTTGAGAAGTAAAAAAAAACCCGCAAGAAACACACATTAATTGGAGACGGTTAGCGAGGAATGCATACATTGGATTTCAACATAAAGTGGTTTCAATTATTTGAAAATCCAAATTGATGGATACAACCTTATGAATTTGAGATCATGCCATTTGTAAACCATATTTATGTATAAATGGTGTTGTGCTTTTGAAAGTATATATAAAAATTGATGTATATAGAATGTAATTCCAATTGAAAATGGATCCCGCCTCAAAAAATAGTAGAATACAAACGGTATCCGAATTGAGTTGGCACGGTGGCGATACCTTTGTGCAAAATTTGAATGAAGCGGGGAAAGTCGCAGTAACCCCGCCCGAAACCAAAATCTGCGAGATGGAAATCATTACTGCCTATCCCTGCCACGCAAAGCCTATCTGCTGGATTTCTATAGGTTTCGATAGGCGTAGGTTTGTAATTTCACCCAAACATGATGTAACCGCCTCTCACCCGGATTCATACACGGTGGGCGCCAAAACACAGTGTGCCCTCGGCCGAAATCGACTCCTTCCCTGATTCATATTCATACACACTGGGCGCCAAAAACAAACTCTCGTCGGCAAATATTCGGTGTATGCGAGATTACCGTCCTATCCCCAATCGACTAATGTTGCTGTGATGTAGTAGAAATTTGAAACGGGGGCTAAGTTTGTAAATTTCCTCGCATTTGAGACAAGCGCGCCCTGAATACATGGTGCCCCTTCCTCTCTACCTCCCTTTTCCCCATTCATACTCCATGGGCGCCAAAACACCCTCTCCACCCCACCCTCCTCCGTCCATCGCCGTCCGCCACCCCATCCACCGTCGTCCTCCTTCACCATGCCAGAGCTGATACCCCGACGCCGTCGTCCATTACAAGAGATCGACCTCTCTCATCCACGCCTTCGGACCGGGATCCTTGCGTCCCGTCCTCTCGCTTCATCCCCGCCGTCGTCCACCTTGCCATGCCGCTCCTACGGCCGTCTCGTCCACCGAGCCCCGTCGCCACCGTCTACCCTCCTAGATCTGCTTCCACGCCGCCGACAGCCTTCGCTACCGCAGCACCGTCAAATTCTCAGCAGATGCGTACACGGTGCCGCACCAGAGGCGGTACTCTTTCGTATCTGCTCAAATTATTTATCGTAGCAAGAAAATAGATTGCTACTGCTTTACTCTGATTTCTTGTCTTGGTTGCGAAGTTGCCTTTGTCCGTTTGCACCTTCAGATCTGCCATGGCACGCTCAACACTATACTCCCAATGCTTATGGTTTTCTCCTTTTATATTCCACACTAGTTAAATCACAGTAGACTAAATTTCAAAATTGGGTTAGTCGATTTTCCAGAGCTCGCCAGAGTTCGCCGGTGCGATCCAAGGGGCTCGGGTGGTTGTGGGGCCTCGCCGAATGAAGAAAACTCGACGCGGGTGGGGGTGGCGGAGGAACACATGCGGTGGGGGCCGGTGGTCCGGCCGGTGGCCCGTGCGGTGTTCTGTATGGGAAGAATTAAGAGACAAGGAAGAAGAAGGGTTAGGAGACGTAGGATCTTCATCCAACCACCTGAAATGGTCGAGAGACAGCTGGGAGTTGCATTCTTAATGCGCTCTGGTTCATCTTGTGTGGGCACTGCGCAACCAACATTTTATTATCCAATATCTGCTTGCTCTTCTTACCATGTTCGATAGTGCTGGCCTGTACGTGATCGATAGGCTTTCAATTACTAGCGGCAATACAACCTTTGTATTTTCAAGCCGCCCACTTTCCTGATTTATATATCGTGGTTATGGTGTACCGTTATGTACACTATGATCTGCCTAGTTGCTGTGTGCTCTTGTTATCATGGTTTGGCAATAAACTCATACAGTATATTATGAACCTATCATCTGCCAGCTATCCTTACTTCTGGAGCCTATTTTTTGTGTACTTGTGCCAGATTATATAAATGCACGCACGATATTACAGCACACATGACCTCTCTCATCAGAATCCAGTGATAGCACCGCCCCTATATTAGAATATCATCTGCATTACAAAGATAATCTCACAACTATTTATGTTTTCATGGTTCTCAGATATTATACGCAATTACAGTGAATATCAGAATCCGCGCATCAGAAGAATATTGTGGAACACTGCAATGACTTACAAAATTGATACCAAAACATTGTGTGACATTCTGGAAGCAATGAAACTCATATGCTCCCCACCTATTGATTCTTGTTCAGAATATCATCCTAATGACTATTCTAACCTCGAGGAGTCAAAGGCAGATGGCCTGTCCTGTTCACCCATCAAGGTGCCTGCTATAATTTGGCAAGGTTTTATTGATTGTGCGTATCTTGCAGATGTTGTCTTGCATTTCTTTTACTTTGTTGCACCACCATCTGCATAGTTTACTTATCATATAACTCGAGATGCCATGCCCATCCATTATCAATACATATTCCATCTGTCGTCATACCATGTTTTTCCACTCAAATGCTATTCTTGTGCATTAGACATCAAAAAGGTAGAGGGTGATTGCCGAACCTGAAGGAGCACCAGCAAAGTCGTTGAAAAACATGGTGGTGCTGGAGAAATCAGACAGCGCCCCACTTATATTGGTTGTACAACCAGTGACACAAAACAGAGGACCGACTCCAGCAGACTGTACCCATACTTCACTGGCCACACCACTAGCCCCACCACACAGGACCTGCACTACAGCAAAAGGTATATCGATTTCATTTTCCATAGCACCAGCCGTAACATAGAAAAATCCCACTCCAGCAAAAAGTACAGCAAGTCCACCGGCCGAAGACATATCCCAACTGTAGAGACAGCCAATTCCTGCAGATTGGAACCCCATTCCATTTATTCCCAGTTTAAAAGACAATGCTTTCAATGTTGTTAGGGACTACGTGCATATATTCCCATCATGGGAAGATTATTGTGAAGACAAACACCATTTTCACATCTTCCTGCCCAACTTACGTGTAAGTGCTATTATTCATGGTTATTATTTTCCTATTTTCTGCTGATCGAACACATCAATGATTTACATTACATTTTTGTAACTAGGTGAGGGTCAATCTGGATAATCATGATGAGCAAAGCTTGCTTGTGCTTTTCAAGGAAGCATTGCAGCAGTATGGGTGTTACCTGAGGAAATCACACTTTGATGGCAAGTCTATAAACGAATTTCCGGTGAAGTCTCCTGTGCTAAATTTAGAAGTCATTGAATGGAAAAACCTTGTTATGCAATCGTCTCGTTCCTGTGATGAGGTATCGCCTATGAAATCACATGACAATTTGAACCTCTACTTTTCCGCATGTGCCTTACGGATCTTTTTGCAGAAATCTGCTCAAGAAGAATTCGGGTTTGAAAAGAACGACGGGATAACGCAAATATGCCGCCTCACCGCTTTGCTCTTGTTAGTACCTGTTGTCCAGATCACTGCATTTTGCATACATACCTGGTTCATTATGTGACAGCAGTATGCATGATAGCTTACTTATCAATTGTTCGCTCCAAATTATCTGATCTATATGAATGGTTATATTAGTGTAGAATATATCCAATGCCAATGAATTTTTTTTAGCTCTGTATTGTTCTTGTAAGTACATGCTGTCCTTTATCAGTGTACTTATATTGACAGGTAGTTGTTCATGTACCATCACTCTGCAGCTTATTTTCCTTTGCCCTCCATTTTCTACACATCAGATCTACATTTACTCTTACCATAAGGTTGGTATCAAGAAGTTTAGCTGTGCATTGCTCTTGGCTGTGCCTTTTTCCTGTATCGCTGCACATACATTTATAGCTACTTGGTTTTGTAGCATCACTCTTCATATTATCTTAAATATTCTCCATTTTTTCGTATATTATCACATCTATATTTACTCTTAACAAAATGTAGAATAAAGGGAATGCTTATGAAGAACATTCTGTGCTAAACTTCTTGAATTCCGGCCCCCCCATCAAGATGGACAAGGGCTTTATAGAGCCTGTCTTCACAGTAATGTAAGTTTGTCCTTCTCAAGCCTTCAAACTTTGTTGTGTATATTTGGTTTGGCATGACTGCAACATTTGTTTATTTTTGGTGTTTGCATCAAATTGCATGTTTAAAGTTTATTACGAAGTTCATAAACAAAAGTTTGTCCTTCTCAATTTAAGTTTTCAGTTGTACAACCAAGTTCCTTCTTCATACCTTGTAAATTAAACTATACAGAGCAAGTGATCTTCTTTTGCACTGCATGTATGCTTCTGTTCTTCATCCGTAATCCAGTGGTGTGGTGAACCTACCCACTATAGCACAATGTCATATTCTGCAATGTCTTAACTGTGAACAATGTCATATTACCCGCAAAAAAAATTCTACTACTCCCTCCGTCCGAACATACTTGTCATTGAAATGGATGTATCTACATGTATTTTAGTTCTAGACACATCCATTTTGATGACAAGTAATTCCGGATGGAGGGAGTATTATTTAAACCGTCTCTTTATTTGCCAATCTGAAATGGGATAAATTAACAACACACCAACCATTGATACTTATGAGTTCTTGATCTGTAATCCAGTGGTGCCGTGAAGCTGCCAACTCCTTCACAATGTCATTTCCTGCCATGTCTTGACCTGAACAATACCATATTGTGTTAATGCAATTTTAAACTGTGTCACTTTATTCATCAGTAAGAAATGTGATGAATTGTCAAGACTGATACTTTTATGTGCAAAACCTGTCATCCGTCTCGCTTGTTTATCTTTCAGAGTGAGGAAGATATAAGTGTTGAACAAGCGCGATCTCATCATCTTGCTCACCGCTTATACCGCAGCTCCCCAGAAGGGCTAACCTTTCTTGAACTCTATTGAAGTGTTGTCGGTTTTGTATATTATTTTGTCGGCGTGTTTATTTGCACTGGTGGCGATCTTTGATGCCCAGTGTATGTAATCTGCTGTCTGCTTGTCATAGTGGCGAACTTTGATGCCCAGTGGATGTAATATGTCGTAATTTATTTATTGTATAGTCTAGATTTTTTCTTATTCACGATCCTGCAGTTATTTTACTGTATATATATCCTGTCTTCGCAGTAAACCGGACAAACCGTAAAATTACGGTACATAATCGGGCCGTCATGCAATCACGATGTATGATCCACATCATGGGCCCCGTCAAACTGGCCCACTAGTAGATTCGGGCCTTTAATTGGCCGAGTAACTCCCAGCCCTCTTTTCGCAAGAAAACTCAATGGGCTTTTAGGAGGCTGAGAAGTTGGCTGGACCTGAAACGTGCCGAATAGCTCACGGGCCGGTAGCAGCCCTAAGTGGACCCCGGCCCATGATTGTGTGAATCAATTCACGGGCTTTTAACAGGCCAAAGTTGTCTCGGTCCTTGTTTGGTCCAATAAGATATCGGCTGCGAGCAGGCCGGATGCAAACCGGGCCGTAGTTAGGCCCAACTATATGATGGGATTTTAACAGGCCGGAATTAATATAGGGCCGAAATGTTAAATGGGCCCTTAACATGCCGAAACTAATATCAGGCCGAATTACTAAATGGGCCTTTAGCAAGTGGGCCCAAAAGCATAGCGTCCAGTCAACGGGCCGAATCTGATATGGGCCATAATTGATCCCAAAGCCTCTTAAAGGGCCGGACCTGATCTGGGCCGTGATTTGTCCCAGAAAGTGGGAGGCTTTTAACGGGCCGGATCTTATATGGGCCATTATTTGGCCTGGAACGTGGCAGGCCATTAATGGACCGGATCAAATATGGGCCGGTATTTGGCCCAAAACATGGCAGCCAGTTAATGGGCCGGCCTACTAGGGTCCTCAAAATCTTGTGGGCCTACAGCTGGGCCGGCCCATTAATGTCGGGGAAATCTCGTGGGCCTTTAGCTGGGCCGGCTCATTATGATCCGCAAGAATTTTGTGGGCCTTTACCTGGGGCGGCCCATTATGGCCCAAAAAATCTTGTGGGCCTTTACTGGGCCGGCCTAATATGGCCCGCGAAATCTTGTGGGCCTTTAGCTGGGCCAGCCCATTATAGTCCGCAAAATCTCGTGGGCCTTTAACTGGGCCGGCCGATTATGGTCTGCAAAATCTTGTGGGCCTTTAGTTGGGCCGACCCAGTTAAACTTGATAGGCCGTGCCACGTATTGACGTATCATAGGCGCCTTCTGTCCAATGAGTGGATGACATCTGTCCCAACGATGAGCTGACACGTGTTTCCTCCAGCCAATGATGATTTTACACGTGGAAATTTCCCATTGGTCGGGGCTGTTAACTGGTTATAGGATCCAAAATACGACCCGATAGCTTAACGGTGTTCCGTTACGGTGGATGCCACGTGTCGGTCACCCTTGACGAAAGCACTTCTGTGACGCGCGATTTATCGTCATGGAAGTGGACACTTCCGTGATGATAATTTTGGTAATGTCATGGAACACTTCTCTGACACACAAGTATGACTATCTTGATTCTGTCATAAATTTGTCATGGATGTACATGCATGACAAAAAACGCGACCTACTGTGACAAACACGTATCATCACGGAAGTGTATTTTTTTGTAGTGTTTAACTTGGTACAAACACTAATTAAAACATAAAAACAAATCTAACCAGAGGCTAGATCAAATATTTATTCCTAAACAGAAGCAAAACTAAAATAAAATTGGGTTGCCTCCCAACAAGCGCTATCGTTTAACGCCCTTAGCGAGGCATAAAAGCAAGGATAGATCTAGGTATTGCCATCTTTGGTAGGCAATCCATAAATGGCTCTCACAATAGATTCATAAGGTAATTTAATTTTATTTCTAGGGAAGTGTTCCATGCCTTTCCTTAACAGAAATTGGAATCTAATATTCCCTTCCTTCTTATCAATAATTGCACCAATCGTTCTAAGGAAAGGTCTACCAAGAATAATAGGACATGAAGGAGTGCAATCTATGTCAAGAACAATGAAATCTACGGGCACATAGTTCCTATTTGCAACAATAAGAACATCATTAATTCTTCCCATAGGTTTCTTAATAGTGGAATCCGCAAGGTGCAAGTTTAAAGAACAATCATCAAATTCGCGGAAACCTAACAAATCACACAAAGTTTTTGGAATCGTGGAAACACTAGCACCCAAATCACACAAAGCATAGCATTCATGATCTTTAATTTTAATACTAGGTTCGCACTCATCATAAAGTTTTCTACGGATAGAAACTTCCAACTCAAGTTTTTCTTCATAAGATTGCATTAAAGCATCAACGATATGTTTAATAAAAGCTTTATTTGGACTATAAGCATGAGGAGTATTTAGCACGGATTGCAACAAGTAAATACAGTCTATCAAAGAGCAATTATCATAATTAAATTACTTGAAATCCAAAATAGTGGGTTCATTAATATCTAAAGTTTTGACCTCTTCAATCCCATTTTTACCAATTTTTGCATGAAGATCTAAAACTCCGAATTTTTGGGACGCCTTCTAACTAAAGTTGACTCATCTCCAGTCCCATCATTATCAAGATTCATACCGCAAAACAATGATTTAATAGGGGACACATCAATAACTTTTAGATCTTCATCTTTATTCTCGTAAAAATTAGAAGAACACGCTTTCACAAAGCAATCTTTCCTAGCACGCATCCTAGCGGTTCTTTCTTTGCACTCATCAATGGAAATTCTCATAGCTTTGAGAGACTCATTGATATCATGCTTAGGTGGAATAGATCTAAGTTTCAAAGAATCAACTTCAAGAGAAATTCTATCAACATTCCTAGCCAATTCATCAACCTTAATCAATTTTTCTTCAAGCAAAGCGTTGAAATTCTTTTGTGAATTCATAAACTCCTTAACACCAGTCTCAAATTCAGAGAGCATCTTATTAAAATTTTCATAAGAATTAATGTAGTAATTACCATAATTATTAGAGGAATTACTAGGGAACGGCCTAGGATTAAAGTTTCCTCTATACGCATTGTTACCAAAATTATTCCTACCAACAAAATTAACATCCATAGATTCAATATTATTCTCAATTAAGGTAGACAAAGTCAGACCATTAGGATCAGAGGAAACACTCTTATTAGAAAAAAAATTCATAAGTTCATCCATCTTTCCACTCAAAACATTAATTTCTTCTATCGCATGCACTTTTTTATTAGTAGATCTTCCGGTGTGCCATTGAGAATAATTAACCATAATATTGTCTAGGAGTTTAGTAGCTTCTCCTAAAGTGATTTCCATAAAAGTGCCTCCCGCGGCCGAATCTAAGAGATTTCTAGAAGCAAAATCCAATCCGGCATAAAATTTTTGTATTAGCATCCAAAGATTCAAACCATGTGTAGGGCAATTATGTATCATTAATTTCATCCTCTCCCAAGCTTGTGCAACATGTTCATGATCAAGTTGCTTAAAATTCATGATATCGTTTCTAAGAGAGATGATTTTAGCGGGAGGTACTCTTAGAGATAAAAGCATCTTTGCACTTATTCCATGTGTCGGTGTACTAGAGTAGGGTTACCCTAGTATCCCGAACTTGTGCACGGGCAGTTGCAGCCCTCCGCGGCAAGGCTTACCGGGTGACCGCCAAGATCCTCCGTGGTTCCTTTGGAGCCATTCAAGAACAAAGTATTCAAGCCAAGGAGACGAGGCCCCGGCAAGAGGAGCTTGCCGGGAAGGCCACCCAAGGCACCTAGAAGACAAGGCCCCGGCAAGAGGAGCTTGCCGGGAAGGCCACCCAAGGCACATACAAGACAAGGCCCCGGCAAGAGGAGCTTGCCGGGAAGGCCCGGCGAGCGACAAGCTTCCGGGCGCGACAAGACAACAACCGCGGCAAGGCTCTTGCCGCGGTAGACCACCTCTCTGTACCTACGCTCCAGCACATCCACTAACGTGTCGCCTGGACCTTTCGGCGCCAAGGTGGCGAGAGGCTGTGCAGCCAGCGGTGCGTGGTGGCAAGCGGCACTTGCAAGTTTGCCATCATGGCGAACGGTGGCGCCCCTGACGGTCCCTGTTTGCACTGTTAGGGCGACTAGACGGGCATTTAATGCCTTTGTCCCCTGCCATCAGGGTTAGGTATGGTACACTGTACACTGTACAAGTAGGTGTACCAACCACTACTTTTCCATTTGTACCCCCGTCTACATTGCCACCTGTCGGAACCCCTTGAGCATATAAAAGGAGGCCCATGCGCAACGTAGAAAGGGTTGGTTGGTCGAGCAAGAAGAGGAAGTTGATCTCTGGTGACTACTTTCCGGCAGAGCTTCCCGAAGCCGCCGCCAAGAAGGTCCCCAAGATCGACACCAGCGATCTTTGAGGAGCGATGCTGCTCCGACAAGCCCTGTGGTTTGTTTCGTTGAAGCGCACGCCTCGACAAGTTTTGCTCCGGCAAGCTTGCCGGGAACGCCAAGCTCCGGCTGAGCCGCAGGTTCTCGCCGTGGAAGCTGGTGTTCCCGCAGCAGCAGATGTGCCTTTAGTCCTTGTTGTCGAGCCGCAAGCTCCAGCATGGGCGCAGCAGATTGTCCTTTTCCTTCAGACAGGAGAACTTCCCGAAGAGCAAGAAGAAGCGGAAAGAGTAGCCCGGCAGTCAAGTATGTACCAGTTTGTCGACAAAGACACTGCATGTAAGAAGACTCAACGGTGTGAAATTGAAGTGTATTCATCGGGAAGACGGACAAAAGCTGTTGGCGAAGATACATGGAGGTATATGTGGTCACCACATTGGCGCGGAGCACTTGCTTCAAAGCGTTCGGCAAGGTTTCTTTTGGCCGATCGCCTCCAGGATGCAACTGCACAAGTAACCAAGTGTGAAGCGTGCCAGTTCCATCCCAAGCAGATACACCAGCCAACTCAAGCTCTCCAGACGATCCCTTTATCCTAGCCATTTTCGGTCTGGGGGCTCGACATCCTCGGCCCCTTTCCCCGAAGTTGTCGGGGCTTTGAGTACTTGTACGCTGTAATCGACAAGTTCACAAAGTGGCGGAAGTGGAAGCGATGAGGAAGGTGACAAAGACAACAGTCAAGTTCTTGGTCGATTGTTTGCCGCTTCGGAATCCCTAACAGGATCATCACCGACAACGCACGCAATTCACAAGCCGCACCTTCATGCAAAGACATCCAAGATCTTGGCGCCAAGGTTCTGCCGCTTATGTTGCTCATCCGAGAAGCAACGGTCAAGCGGAGAGGGCAAATCTTGAAGTGCTGCTGGCGGGCTCAAGACCGTAACTTTCGGCTAAAGGCACACGTGCGGAAGAAAGCTGGATTGAGGAGCTGCCGGTGGTTCTTTGGTCGATCAGACGATGCCAAATCGAGCCACCGCCGTACACCTTTCGCTCTAGGCTATGGAGCAGAGGCAGTTATCCCCACGGAACTCAGATATCGGATCGCCTCGAGTGCTCGCCACGATGAGCTTGAGCAAGAGCAGCTGTGACAAGATGACGCCTGCTCCTTGAGGAGGATCGCCTTCAGCATCAGACGAGCTGCTCGGTACCAAAGAAGCTTTGTGCCGCTACCATAGCCGCAGTTAATGCCAGAAGTCTCGAGGAAGGCGACCTTGTTCTTCGCGCTCAGTCCGCCAAGAATTCCAACAAGTTGACGCCTAAGTGGGAAGGCCCTTACCGGGTGAAACGAGTCACTAGGCTCGGCGCTGTCCGCTTTGAGACCGAAGATGGCATTCCGGTGAGCAACTCTGGAACATTGAGCATCTTCGTAAGTTTTACTCAGAGGGCGCGGTTGCGGAACCTGTTCTCAAGAACCATATTTTGTACAAGTCTTGCCGCTGTTGCATGTAATCCTTTGTACAAAGCCGGGCGCAGACCCCGAGTATCCAAGATCCGCCATCCCCAGCTCCATCAGCTCCCTGTGGATGGCTGCAGCAGTATCCACGAGACCCTCGGTCCAGTGCTCCACGTTCTCCCTCAAGGCACTCTGGGCGGCAACAGCATTCGCCAAAGCAGCCTCGTCGGCCTTGATCTTCTCCTTCAAGGCCACCTCCTACACCTTGGCGCCGTCCCGGCCTCGAGTCAAAGTAGTTTGCTTCAACTCAAGATCTGCATTGGAGTCCTCACAGCGCTGAGCTCCTTGCTCCTCTCGGCGAGACGACCACGCAGCTCGCCAACAAGCAGTAGGCGTCCTTCTCGCGCTCGTGCTTGAGTGCAGCAAGCTCCTCGCCGCTCTTCTTGAGGCTGGCCTCCAACTGCGCCACCTTTGTCTCCAGCTCCTTCTTGGCGGCCTCGGCAGCTGCGGTAGCATCCTTTGCTTCCTTGAGAGCCCCGCCAAATGTTTGCTCGCGCATGGCAAGATCCTCCTCGTGGGTGTCCAGGTTAACCTTCTGCTGCGCCAGCTCGCCTTCCTGCACAGACAGCTTCTCAGCGGCAAGCCGCTGTTCCTCCTTAGATTCAGCCTTCTCGAGGAAGAAGGCCTTGCGCTCCTCGGCGAGTTGCTCCCGCTCCTCCGCCAAGGACCGGAGAGCTTCCTGGTTGCGGCCCTGGAGCTCCTCAGCGCGCTTCTCAATATCTGCTCCCGCCTTCGCGACAAGCGCTTCCCGGGATTCCAGCTTGGCTTGTCGGGCGCGGTAGAGCGACAACAACTTCCGCAGCAGCTGTTCCTCCTCAGGCTCGCCGTTGCTGCTACTTGGCGCGTCGACTAGCGTCAGCCCAGCGGAGGCGAGCAGTTCTTCATCGAAGGTTTCTCCTTCGGCCGGCGCCCTGGAGCTCGACTCCCATGGGAGCTTGATGAATACGCCGTCGCCGGCCTTCAAATAGGCGCCGGGCTGGGGCTCTTCAGAGCCCGACGCTGCAGTAGCGGCCGAGAGATCGGCGATCGGTGTAGCGCCTGGCGCTCCTGCGGCCTCAGGGTCGTCAGTACGATCGCCAGACCCCTCGCCAGCTTCTGTGGCGGCAGCTTTGGCGGCCTCTTCACCGGCGGGCTCGTCAGCGCCGGCTTCTTCTTCTTCCGTGGCGGCGGCTTCATCAGTGTTGCCGCGCACGTCCTCCTCGCCGGCGACCTCGGTCTCCATTGGCTCTGTGGCGGATGGATGAAGAAAGTCAAGCAAATATTCAAAAACAAAATCATAAGAAGAAAAACAAGGGAAGTTCTCAGCAAGAAGATTACCTGCGCGGGGTCCCATTGTCATGTTCTCCGCCGCCAAGGACTCAGGTGCCGCCCCTTGTCGGAGAGCTGCCCTTGCCGGAGAAGTCTCCCTTGCCGGAGAACGCCCCTTGCCGGGAATCCACCCTTGGCGGCGTAGTCGAAGGTATGAGGCTGCTCTGCTCCTACACAAATCAACAGTCAGATATCAGCAAAGAGAGAGCACCCATGCACGCCGAACAACAAGAAGTATACCATATACTTACGCTGGGGGCTGCGCTGGGGGCTGCTTTGGAGAAGAGTTGCCTCATACGGCAAGGTGATCTCGGACACGCCTCCGGCTGTCGCAGTGGGTTCGTCCTCGATGACAACCACCAGGGTCTTGGCTCTCTTCGACATTCTCTGGGCCAGCGTCCTGAAAAGGAATGGATTCAGAGTAAAGCAAATCAGATACAAGACAAAGCAACAAATCGAAGAGTCACAAGTACAGCAAGAAATCTTACTCTTCTTCTTCCTCGTCGGAGCCGAGCGGAGAGGTCGACCTGCCCGCCTCAAGACGACGAGGCGGAGGAGTGGGTTCCCTTGGACGCTTGGCGGAGCGGACCGGTGGCTCAGCGAGGGCCCCGCCTGGGCCAAGCCGCAGCTGGCGTGAGGTGCTCCTGCTGCAACAAGTGCTTGCCGCGGTGGAGCTGGCCGCCGGGCGCCTGCGGTTGTTGGCCTGCTCGCTGCCTCGCCAAGCGTCTCCGCCTTGCGAAGACGCCTTCTTGGTGGAGCTGGTGGCTCCGCCATGCAAGCTGCTTGGAGGCGGGAGGATGCGCCCTCGGCGGGTTCGCTCGACTCGGCTTCAGGCTCGGCAAGCTCCTCCTCGCCGACAAACTCCTTTCGCTCGACAAGGCTTGCTGCCTCTGCTGCCTCTGCCTCCTCCACAGTGAAGCCAAACTCGCCCGCGGCAGCGGCTGTTGCTGCCTCTTCTAGCCTGGTGGCGATGCGCTGCATCTCATCGTCGGTGGTGTCGTGGGTGAGGCCCCTCTGCTCATTGGGGCGGACTGGCATCTCTACCAGATTGTCAAAGAACTGCCGCACGACGTCATCTGCGGGCTCCTGCCAAGTTGGGACAATTCCATGCGAGTCGCACAATGGCATCATTGCACGGATGCGGTCAAGCGCGAAATTGTTGCACAGCGGAACGACGCCCCTCGGCAACCTAAACATCTCCGGGTGATCAGGATCGGGCTTGAACAGCTCTAAGAGCATTGCGTCAAGCTCCAAGACAGTGAAGTTGAAGTTGAGGCCCGGGCGCAGCCTCATGATATCTGCTGCGTTCTGAAATTCCCAGGCAGGTCTCCTTCTCTCCTGCAAGGGGGCGATACGGTGGCGAAGAAATTCCACGCCAACAGTGCCTACGGTGAGTCCGGCAAGTGTGAGGCGGAGGATTCGGGTGACTCGATCTTCAGCCTAGCGTCCTCCGGGGCCAGATTGCTCCAATCATTGCCGCGCACTACTGGGGTTTGGCGCTGGGCGGTAAAGGGCTGCGGGTTATCCTCAACAATCCAGCACCAATCCGCCCTCCAGTCCTCCCATTTGCTACGGAGCTCTCCCTCCAGATAAGGTTCCTTCTTGTCGACCCTGGAGATCCAAGCGATTCCTCCGGCAAGGGGCTCTCCTCTCTCAACACGGGGTAAAAAGAAGTGGCGGAAAAGGGCTACATGTGGGTGGACTCCGACAAAGTTTTCGCAGAGATGTGCGAAAACCGCCATGGTCAGAACGGCGTTGGGGGTGAAATCAAGGAGGCGGAACCCGTAGGTGTTCATAATGTCGCAAAAGAATTCAGAGAAAGGCGGGCAGAGCCCGCAGTAGAAGAAGAGCGCGAACAAGGGATACCCCGTCGGGGCCAGTTCAGCAGCAGCGGCGGGGAGTACCTTCGTGCGCGGATGCGCTCGCGTCTCCGTCGACCAGAAGAGGTAGTAGTTCTCCCTCAGCTCCCTCGCGGCGAGCTGAGGGGGGAAGATGGCCCGCTCCTTCCGCAGCGCCGCAAGCCGTTGCGCCTCGGCCGACTTCACGGCCTTCCCCTTGTCGGCTTTCGGGCCCATGGCGGAGGCGGTGGAGGAGATCGACGGCGCTGAGGGTGCTGGTGGCGATGGGAAGCGGAGCGCTCTCTTTTCAGCCTTGAAGAGAAGGGGGGAGCGGTGGTGGTTTTCTCGAGATTGGACAGCAACTGGCAAGGTGAGCGACCTGCCCCTGTTTCCCCTGCTTATAAAGAGGGAGGGGGCAGACGTTCCGATTTTCCGAATAAAGAAACCCCCACGATCTCGCCCACGATCTCTGACACCACGCCACGTTCGATACGTGCCGTTCGTGGGACGCGTGGTGGGTCCGGGGTGAGTTATGGTGTGACCCGGGCCGCGTGTGCCCGTGCCTTGTTTTGGGCCTGGCCCAACAGCGCTCGGCACTGTGTGTGGCCCAGGCCCGGGGGCTCTGCTGTGTACTAGAGTAGGGGTACCCTAGTATCCCGAACTTGTGCACGGGAAGTTGCAGCCCTCATGCAAGGCTTACGGGTGACTGCCAAGATCCTCCGTAGTTCCTTTGGAGCCATTCAAGAACAAAGTATTCAAGCCAAGGAGGCGAGGCCCGGCAAGAGGAGCTTGCCGAAGGCCACCCAAGGCACCTAGAAGACAAGGCCACGGCAAGAGGAGCTTGCCGGAAGGCCCGGCGAGCGACAAGCTTCCGGGCGCGACAAGATAACAACCGCTGCAAAGGCGCTTGTCATGCGCACCACCTCTCTATTTCCTACGGCCCAGCACATCCACTAACGTGTCGCCTCGACCTTTCGGTGCGCCAAGGTGGCGAGAGGTCGCGGCAGCCAGCTGCGCGTGGTGGCAAGCGGCATCGGCAAGTTTGCCATCGTGGCGAACGGTGGCGCCCACAGCGGTCCCTGTTTGCACTATTAGGGCGACTAGACGGGCATTTAATGCCTTTGTCCCCTGCCGTCAGGGTTAGGTATGGTACACTGTACACTGTACAAGTAGGTGTACCAACCACTACTTTTCCATTTGTACCCCCGTCTACGTTGCCACCTGCCGAACCCCTTGAGCATATAAAAGGAGGCCCATGCAACGTAGAAAGGGTTGGTTGGTCGATCGATTCCTCCACGCTCAGCCTCGTTAGCAGCTCGTGTGCATCAGAGCACCTCAAGCGCTCTGAGCAAGAACGCAATACACCTAGACATGCAGCAGTAGGAGTATTATCTCTCCGGAGAGCTCCGAAGCTGGGTAAACCTCTCGTGTGCTTCACCTCGATCTGCTCTTCGTGCGACCTCCGCTCCACACCGAACCGAAAGGGGCTCGGTCCGCCGGCCCCATAGGTGTTCGCGGGCCAGATCAGCTTGCCCCGACACCATGAATCAATACTATTTTTAGGCAAAGGCGAAAACCAAGCTTTAGCACGATCTCTAAGCGAAAAAGGAAATAGCTTCAATTTAACAATATCATTGTCCACATCTTTCTTCTTTTGCATACCACACAAATGAACGGGTTATTTAGATGGGTAGCGGCATCTTCACTAGGAAGGTCAATGAATTGATCTTTGATGACAAGATTCAACAAAGCAGCATTAATTTCACAAGATTCAGCATCGGTAAGAGGAGCAATCGGAGTGCTAAGAAAATCATTGTTGTTGGTACTGGTAAAGTCACACAATTTAGTATTGTCTTGAGCCATCATGACAAAAAAGCAATCCAACACATGAGCAAACAAGAAGCAAGCGAAAAAGAGGCGAACGGCAAAGAGGGCGAATAAAACGGCAAGGGTGAAGTGGGGGAGAGGAAAACGAGAGGCAAATGGCAAATAACGTAGTGCGAGGGATAAGAGTTTGTCAAGGGTACTTGGTATGCCTTGACTTGTGCGTAGACTCCCCAACAACGGTGCCAGAAATCCTTCTTGCTACCTCTTGAGCACTGCGTTGGTTTTCCTTTGAACAGGAAAGGGTGATGCAGTAAAGTAGCGTAAGTATTTCCCTCAGGTTTTGACAACCAAGGTATCAATCAAGTAGGAGACAACGCGCGAGTCCCACGCACCTACACAAACAAATAAGAACCTCGCAACCAACGCGATAAAAGGGTTGTCAATCCCTTCACGGTCACTTAGGAGAGTGAGATCTGATAGATATGATCAGATAATTTTTTTTTATTTTTATGATAAAGAAAAATAAAGATACAAATTAAAATAAACAACAAACGAAATAGCTAAGTGTTGGAAGATTAATATGATAGAAAATAGACCCGGGGGCCATAGGTTTCACTAGTGGCTTATCTCAAGAGCATAGGTATTACGGTGGGTAAACGAATTACTGTCGAGCAATTGATAGAATTGAGCATAGTTATGAGAATATCTAGGTATGATCATGTATATAGGCATCACGACTGTGACAAGTAGACCGAAACGATTCTGCATCTACTACTATTACTCCACACATCGACCGCTATCCAGCATGTATCTAGAGTATTAAGTTCATAAGAACAGAGTAATTCTTTAAGTAAGATGACATGATGTAGAGGGATAAAATCATGCAATATGATATAAACCCCCATCTTTTTAGCCTTGATGGCAACAATACAATACGTGCCTTGCTGCCCCTGCTGTCACTGGGAAAGGACACCACAAGATTGAACCCAAAGCTAAGCACTTCTCCCATTGCAAGAAAGATCAATCTAGTAGGCCAAACCAAACTGATAATTCGAGAGACTTGCAAAGATAACCAATCATGCATAAAAGAATTCAGAGGAGATTCAAATATTGTTCATAGATAATCTTGATCATAAACCCACGATTCATCGGATCTCGGCAAACACACCTGCAAAAATAAGATTACATCGAATAGATCTCCAAGAAGATCAAGGAGAACTTTGTATTGAGATCCAAAGAGAGAAGAAGCCATCTAGCTAATAACTATGGACCTGAAGGTCTGAGGTAAACTACTCACACATCATCGGAGAGGCTATGGTGTTGATGTAGAAGCCTCCGTGATCAATGCCCCTTCCCCGGAGCGAGCTGCAAAAGGCCCCAAGATGGGATCTCACGGCATGTAAGGTTGTGGCGGTGGAAATAGGGTTTTGGCTCCGTATATGATGTTTCCAGGTATATGGGTATATATAGGAGGAAGAAGTACGTCGGTGGAGCAACGAGGGCCCACGAGGGTGGAGGGCACGCCTAATGGGGTAGGCGCGCCTCTACCTCGTGCCTTCCTCGTTGATTGCTTTACGTAGACTCCAAGTCCTCTGGATCACGTTTGTTCCGAAAATCACGTTCCCGAAGGTTTCATTCCATTTGGACTCCGTTTGATATTCTTTTTCTGCGAAACATTGAAATAGGCAAAATACAGCAATTTGGGTTGGGCCATCGGTTAATACGTTACTCCCAAAAATAATATAAAAGTGCATAATAAAGCGCATTAAACATCCAAAACAGAATATAATATAGCATGGAACAATAAAAAATTATAGATACTTTGGAGACGTATCAACGGCTTCCCCCATGGCGGAAGAGATGCCTTTGGTCCTTGCCGTCGAGCCCCAGGCTCCAGCATGGGCACATCATACCGTCCATTTCCTCCAGACAGGGGAACTTCCTGAGGAGCAGGAAGAAGCAGAAAAATTAGCCCGTCGGTCTGCCTTGTACCGTTAAATCGATGACGCCCCTGCATGTAAGAAGACCGAACGGTGTGAAATTGAAGTGCATCCCCCGGGAGGAAGGATTGGATCTGTTGGCAGAGATACTTGGAGGCATATGTGGCTCCCACATAGGGTCAAGGTCCCTTGCCGGCAAGTTATTCCGGCAAGGCTTCTTCTGGCCCACCGCCCTCCAGGATGCAACGACACTAGTAACCAAGTGTGAAGCGTGTCAGTTCCATTCAAAGAAGCTTCATCAACCATCTCAAGCCCTTCAAACAATCCCTCTCTCCTGGCCATTTTGGTCTGGGGGCTCGACATACTGGGCCCTTGTGTTGTCGGGGGTTTTGACTACTTGTACGTTGCAATCGACAAGTTCACAAAGTGGCCGGAGGTGGAACCGGCGAGGAAGGTGACAACACAGTCAGCCGTCAAGTTCTTCAAGGGACTAGTATGCCGTTTTGGTGTGCCAAACAGAGTCATCACCGATAACGGCATGCAGTTCACAAGCCACAGCTTCATGCAATACATTCAAGACCTCGGGAGCACGGTCTGTTTTGCTTCCGTGGCACACCCCCGGAGCAACGGCCAAGCGGAAGGGCAAATGCTGAAATGTTGTGAGGCCTGAGAACGAAGACCTTTGACAAGCTGCAGAAAAGAGGAAGGCGCTGGATTGATGAGTTGCCGACGGTTCTTTGGTCAATCAGGACGCGGCCAAATCGAGCCACCGGCCAGACACCCTTTGCCCTAGTATATGGGGCAGAAGCAGTTCTCCCCACGGAACTCATATACGGGTCACCTCGAGTGCTCGCTTATGATGAGCTTGAGCAAGAGCAGTTGTGGCAAGATGACGCAACGCTCCTTGAGGAAGATCGTCTTCGGGCGGCTGTGAGAGCAGCATGCTACCAGCAGGCCTTGCGCCGCTACCATAGCCGCAAGGTCCATGCCCGAAGCTTTGAGGAAGGCGACCTTGTTCATCGGCACGTTCAGTCGGTCAAGAATTTCAACATGTTGACGCCGAAGTGGGAAGGCCCTTATCGGGTAATACGAGTCACCAGGCCCGGCGCAGTCCGCCTGGAGACTGAAGATGCTGGCCCAGTGAGCAACTCCTGGAACATCGAGCATCTTCGCAAGTTTTACCCATAAGGCGCGGCTTGTCGGGCCTCCCAGCAAGCCACCTTTTGTAAAAGCTTTGCCGACAAGGCATGTAACGCTCTGTACAAAGCCAGGCGCAGACCCTGAGCATAAATAAACGAAGTGCTAGCGCCCTAAGTTATAGCACGCATGCTAGGTTAAGTCTCTTCCTCGGTTAGGGTTGATAGTGCTTTGCGGCGACTAACCCCTAGCCTAGAGGTCGAGTGTGTGTCTTCCTGTCCTCTTTGGTTTGCAGGGCACGTGGACATATCTCCTGAGCCGCTTGGGAGAAAGAGGATGGACCGGCGCTCCAGCCCCGACAAGCCAGGATCGCCGGGGGCTGAAGACACAAGGATCCAACCACGGCAAGCCAAGGTTGCCGGAGCTGCGGATTCAGATAAGTCTTTTATCGCCTGTTATACACTTCCGTATCGGACTGGGACATATGAAACCTCGTTTATATTCTTAACACCACTGTGCTTCCCTTTTCCCGTACCCAAGAGCTATCCCCTGGGTCAGAACTTGGTCGTAGTCGCGGTGGCAAGAGAAATGAATCAGGGGCCTAACCCTGCTTCACCCTGCCTCCGCCAAGAATGTTAGAATGGTCGACCAAAGCGAGGGGGACGGCAAGGCCTGTTGCCGGGCGACAATGTTTACCTTAGAAGTAACAAGGATTCGTCCTTGGCATGGGCCTCGCTCACGCACAAAGAACCCGACAAACACCCTTTTTTATTAAAAACGTCCGATACAGGTACAGTTCGTATGGAATAAAAAACATGAGCAAGGGGATTACAAGTTTAAAAATTAACAAGTGCCCGTAGGCTTACAAACTAAAAAGAGATAATGTGCCTGTAATCCCTTTCTTGTCCCTCTCCTCGGGAGGTGAAACAAGATAGATGGAGGGCGAAAGGAGCGCCTAGGCGAGGGGCTGGAAGAAGAGGCAACGACCCAACTATACGCGACGAAGGCGTCGGTGCCCGTGTACTGCAAGTTGACGGCTGCCGCCCGCCTTCTTCGCCTTCTCCGGCCGTCCTACGCCAGCCGCCCAAGCAGGCGATGGGGAACGCGCTGGTGGAGAGCTTGACAAGAAAGGCCCTCGGTAGGGCGCGAGGCTGAGGGAGGGGCGGCGCAATCAGTCGAAGTCGGAGTCGGCATCCTGCCGCTCGACTCCCTCGTTGTCGTTGTCGCTGTCCTCCTCGTCACTCCTGCTTGAGGAGGAATCTTCATCGTTGGAGGAGCTCTCCACACAGCACTTCAGGCGAGTTCCAAGGTCTCTGAAGACCTTGACGGAGAGCAAGCCGCCCTCCATTAACTTGAAGTAGAGGACGGGCCCTCCGTCAAGCTATGGATGCGGGCAAACGTCTTCCATCTGCGACGAAGATACATAACATGAAGAGGGGGGAAGTCGACGTCGACCCGCGTGCCACCGGTCCCGCAGCCCCTCATGTGCAATCTGAGGGTCTGGGGCGGATCGAGCTCCATCTCTTGAGTGAAGTGGGTGGGGAGACGGAGACGACGACACGCTGGTCGGCGCGGCCGGATGAAGAACTCACGGGGCCGGTCCCCGACGCGCCACCTCGTCCACCTCTCCACCGACCGCCGCGGCAACCTCGGCCATGCCCCCTCCCCCTTCCTTCAGTAAATGTTTCATTGCTGGCTCGTGGGAAGGAGCGACGCTACCGATGAGCAACGACCCTTGCCGCCACCGTCAAGGCCCAAAGACGCCCTTCTCGCCATGGCAGGTGGGAGAAAGAAACATAGGTGAAGGAGGATGGGTGCTGAAGGAATGTGGGACAACGCCCTCGCTCCCGCTCCTTATGAAGGGGCGAGGTCGGGGCTCGGCCGCCCCACTCAGCCAATCCAGCCGTCAAAGGCGCAGGGAATTAGGACCGACCCGCCGCCCCAATCAGCGACGGCCCAGTTTCCCGCCTCCACCGCCCGCCACTTGCATGAAGGACGCGTGGAGGGTGAGCAGGGTCGAGAGGACAAGTGAGGCGACCGTTCCCCATCCCGTGATCCGGCGGGGGGGGGGGCGTGGGCTCCTTGAAGACCGCGACCCGAGTCCATCCAGTAAATGAGCCACGCCTCCACGCCTCCCTCTTTTACGGGGAAGGCGCGAGCCGCCTCTTTACCATGATGTGACGCATGCATGCGGAAACCACCCCACGCATGACCCCCACGTCATGCACGACCCTCCATGTCGCGCGGGTCATGGGGAAGCACAACAGACGGAAAATTACTGAGGTAGAATCAGCCCCTCCTGCCCGCGCACCGTTTTGGGCCTGGCCCAACAACGTGTCGCGCTTATGTGTGGCCCAGGCCCGGGGGCTCCTGTCGGTGTACAAAAGAAGGGGCGCTCCTTTTGACCCTTTTACTTGTGCACGGACAGCCGGAGCCAGCCACCCACCACACTAAGGTAGCAAGGGAGGGAAGCCGAGAGAAGCCAAGCACAAGATGGCCAAGGTAACGCCAAGACCAAAGATACCAAAGAGTGAGCGGGCGGTGGACTCCCTGCAAGGCCCTTGCCGGGCAGCCTCACAGCACCCTAAGAAGGGCCTTGCCGGGGCAACTTGCCCGATGCTGACAGAGCGAGCCACCCTTGAGCCCACGGGTTCCAACTCAACCAACCACATTGTAACTAGGGCTCGGGAGGCACCTCCGTGGTAGCATGCAGATCTTTGTCAAGACCGTAGAGATATGAGATCAGATGAGAACCAGAAGAGTCGACCCTCGGTGGGATCCTTGCCGAGGAGATCCACAAGACCCCCAGGTAAGCGCCTTGCCGGGGACGACTGCAACGCCACGGCAAGACCCTTGCCGGGCCCCCGGCAAGACCCTTGTCGGGCCCCCGGCAAGGCCCTTGCCGAGGGCGTTAGTGGGGCCACAGCTAGGCCCGCGTCGACCAAGACACCACCGCCGTTCCCAAGCAGCTGCTAGCTCATCCATCTAGGCAGGCACCTGCGTGGCGACGGGCGGCCTCTATGCCAACTCAGCAAGCACCTGCGTGGTGGCATGCAGATCTTCGTGAAGACCCTACCACCGCGCCAGCTGCCTGCCTGCCTACATGGCGCCAAGATGCACCGCTTCGCTGGTCACAAGGTCGGGCAAGGTGAGCCGGCAACGGACGGGATGGGCCTCGTTCCCGTCCCCAATAAAGCTAAGGGACACCTAAGTGACGCATTAAATGCGTCTTGTCCTGTAACACGAGCGATAAGCTCATAGTACTATAGGCCTTTCCACCTCCTGTGTGCCACTGTGACAGCCCCCTTTCGACTATAAAACGAGGCCCATGGCGTACTGGAGGAGGATTCGGCTCTTTGGAACTACACAGCCACCATAGCTAGTTCGAGAGCTCAAGAACACTCAATACATCCACCAAAGCAGGACTAGGGTTTTACGCATCCTCGCGTCTTAACCTCGGGTAAACGATCCTTGTCAGATCAAGTTAATCCTGCTCTTCTCACAACCCCGCGCCCCGACAACCGTAGTAGGGATTCTTGTGATCCCATAGGTGTCGTTTCCCCCCAACACAAACTGTTTTTAACCCCTTTCTGTGACAGCATTTGGAACCATCACCTAGTGAGTGTGGGCGATAGGGGGGGTCCTTCACAGATGACCCAGAAACTGTCGGAGATATTCCCTCCTGGCACACACGCTCGGCAAAATGAGGTCGTGTGCGACCGACGAGCACTCAAATACAGAAATACGTACAGTAGAGCTAAAAAATACAATTATACAGGCAAAATTGTTTCAGGTCGCAAGTACATCCCACACAGTCAGTCCCCGCTAAACATTTCCGTTTGTATGTACATCCCACACTGTCGCTTCAAGGAAAACGTTTCCGTTCACAGGTACATCACACAAAAAATTTCCCGTTAAATCGTTTGTGATAGCGTTGCCATTGCACAAGATATTAACAATTTTATCGTTTGTGTTATTGAATGCATCACACACGGTCCGTAGAACAAACTGTGTGGCAAAGGCTGTCCATCACACACAGTTTTTATGAGGTAAACGTTTGCGCAAGGTGGCCTAACGCAAACAGTTTTCAAGAGAAAGTCGTGTGTGATTGTTCATTGATCCAACACGGTTTATTCCTAGAAACTGTGTACATTGCCTGAGGTCATCGCCCACGGTATTTTTTCAATAACCGTTTGCAATAGCAAAACCCAATTAGTAGGCTAATTCGCCATTAGCAGGCTAATTTCCCTACTATTAATAATCCATTTATTAATCTAATTGACATTCATATTAAGCACATAATATATTTCATTTCCATATTAAGGAAGCATAATTTCATAATTGAAATACATCAGAGTACAACATGATATAGCTTCAGCACTCAACTACCCCATTACACAACTACACCAACAGCAAGTTTCACATGCAACATGTAGAATCTTCCGAAATTAGCATCATAGATGGTATATAGACAGATGCATCTCATCTGGAAAACTGCTGACACAGAAGGCGAATATTGAGCCTTCATTCATGTTGAAGGTCTATGCAACTTTAGGCCAGTGCCTTTGGATGATTGACCATCCGTCCTTCGTCCTCTTCAGGAACACTTCAATACTGAACCGTGGGTGTTGCATGAAAACCTTCCTCGCCTCTTGACCATAGAGGTGGTTTGAGAGGTAATCATCAGTGAACTGCTTTGGAAAGTCTTGAAAACAAAGATGTGCATAAATATCTTCTCTATATTGGAAATTGGGTAAAGGAATAAAAAAGGCAAGGTATAATAGTTAGTACCATCTTTTAGTGAACTGATGTCTTCTTCATTGTGCAGACAAAGATCTTGTTGTATTTTGTCGCTAATTTCTCTATCCTAACAATCTTTCTGAGTTTCTTGATTTGATTGATATTCGTGGACAACTCATTTCCCCAAATGCAAAAAGTGTCGAACAGTGGGTCAAAACCTCTGACAGCAGGATCTACATGTGCAAGACCAAATTGTTAAGAACCTAAATATTAGTATCATTCCTGCAATTGCACAATAATATGCTATTAGACAACGGACCATGCACGTGCTAACCCCAATTTTAAACCTCAGTGCTTCCCATTTTTATCCTGCAACACATATAAGGCAGTTAGTCATCAGGTTAAGTAAGGGTTCACATGCTATCAGTAAAATATGTTGAAAAATAAGCACATTGCAGATTCATCAGATTAGTCCAAGCCACATGGAAAACCCATTTATCCAAACCAAGCATGATTAAGAACTAGGAAATATAGCACTTGTATATGTTTCTCGTGTATTAAGTGCATCCAAATACGATTTATTCCTCACATGCACAACAATACAAAATTCTACCCAGGACAATTGGACATCGCATTGCAGAATTGAACCAAGCAGTTAACTAAACACCACAACAAATGAACCAAACATTAACTGAGCACCACATTGCACAATATAACATACTCCTAATAGAAGATCAGACAGTTAACCAAACCAAGCATGCTTAACAACTTAGAAATATAGCAATTGTATTTGTTTCCCATGTATTTACTACAGCCAAATTCAATTTATTCCTCACATGGTATACAATAACAGAATGCACCCACAATTATTGAACATCGCATTGCAGAATTGAACCAAAGAGTTAACTAAACACCACAACACAAATGAACCAAACGTTAACTAAGCACCACATTGCACAATGTATAACCAAACCAAGCATGCTTGACACCTTGGAAATATAGCAATTGTATTCGTTTCTCATGTATTTTGTAAAGATAAATTTGATTTATTTCTCACATGGAAGACAATACAAAATTGCAGCCTGAAGAATTGAACATCAGATTTGCAGAATTGTACCAAACAATTAACTGAAGACGACAACGAATTAACAAAATAGTTAATAAGTGAGCACCACACTGCACGACATATAGAACATATACACGAGAGCAACAGATTGCATGGTAAAATTAGATATCACAATTCACTAGAATTTGTGAAGGAAAGGCAGGAGCAGGACACGCAACGGGTAAACCGAGCATGCTTAATCATGAAGCTAGCAAATGGCAAGGTGCTCCTCCAAGATCTGGGGTCGGCACGAATGGCAGCCATCGTGACTCTCATCCGCGCTGCACGTCAGCGATTTGAGCTCATACCAAATGCTCCTTGAGATCCTGGCTATACTGCGTGCACCATGGCTTAGGACGGAGCTTATTTGGTGGAGGGGTCGGTGATTTTGGTGGAAGGTGTCGCGCTCGCACCGGCGGTCGGGGCATGTGGGATGTGGAAGGAGGAGGAGGATTGGGGTCGGGTGTGGATTACCTGCCTAGATAGACGAGGCCGAGCAACGTGAAGGAGGGTCGCCGGTGAGGAGGCGGCGCTGCAAGCAAGGAGTGAAGGTTCAACTTGGAAAGGAAGGAGGAAACATGGGAAATGTGGCTTTTGGTAAGGGGAGGGGGCGGGGAGGTAGATATTTCCACGGAAGCCGAAAATTTGGAATCGATTCAATAAAAATCATGCCAAGAAAGTGTCAATGACATGGTCCCTTTTTAAGAACTATGTACGATATGTGAACATCACAAATGATTCAGATAGCTTAACCCGTGTGTGATGAGTTTGAACGTCAAAAATTTTGGTTTGAATTTCCATGGTTACAGTGGCCATCCACGTCGTTGCATAATTTGGGTACACAAAGGAGACTACAACACACCCACACTTCTTAATCGAGCAAGTTCAGCAATTAAACAAAGCTAGCTGACCTAAACATTACTCTAACAAATTAAAGACCGGCACTCTTAATTAAAAAACAAAGAGTACTAGCACTACAGCTGGTGCTCGTCGATCTCCGCCGCCGCCTCCATGTTCAGCTCGCGCCCGACGGTCTCCTCGGGAAGGGGCTCCATGGCATCCATCGCACAATACTGAGCAAGCATCTCGCCATCGGCATCCGCCATCTCTTTGGAAAAGGCCGCCACGAGCTGGGCGTGGGCGGCCGTGATCTGTTCTTGGGCGGGCTTCATCAATGCAAGGTATGCGGCGGAGTAATGGACGGCTGCTCGAAGGCTCTCGGCGATTGCCAACTCTTCGGCCGTGGGTTGTCGACCGTTGTCGGAGAAGCTTCGTTCGATTTGTGCGGTGACCGCCACGAGCTGGGCGTGGGCGGCCTCGACATGGTCGTGGGTGGCCTCCATCAGGGCTAAGGCCGTCGCTGCGGAACGGACAGCTGCTGTGCCGCTCTCGCCAGTTGCTATCCCCGAGACAGATGTTGCTGCCGCCACCTGGGAAGCAACACCGGCCGTTTGGGCTGCCTTGGCCTCCCGGTCGCAGATTGCTGCAACACTCATGCACCTTGTTAGCACGCGCATGGCGGCTGCGGCCGTGCTCTCGCCGGAGTGGGACACCGAAGTTGCCCTCACGACGCGGGTCCACGTGCCCATCTTTCCCCAGCGACGATTGAACAGTGAAATGATATTTGGGGGGCAAGCTAGTGTGCTTGAGACGTCGGCTGTGGACTGTAGCCAATGCACCTTCTCGCGTAAGCCATAGGCGTACTATACACCAACGGTGCTCCATGATATTTTGTGCTGCAGCTCACATGGTTGGTGATAATAAACTGTGTGCGATCTACTTGATTTTTCATCTTCATTTGAAATACATAATGGGGTCACAACGACAATGGACGGTGTTTGAATTGCTAGACCTTTTATCTGCAGTTAACATTCAACTATATGTGTGTCGTAAAAGAATTGGAATTATTCAGGGTTCGTTTGAACATTTTATACATTAAATTGGTTTTCTAGCCATTTCAGGTGCACAATTCAAAATTAAACTACATGCACATGCTCCGGTGCACCAACATGGGTTGTAAAATCATATATGTGTCCATGGGTTTATGCTTATGTCCCATGCAAGAAATGGGAATGAAATTCGAACACCACGGCACCCTGGATCTCCGGCAAACGTCGACGTACTTGCTTTTGTAATTCTAGTAAATCCAAAATTCGTCCGAAATTCATGAAACTTGGCATGCTATCATGGAGCGGCATCAACATGCTGTGGTAAATTTTTTGTCCCATTTGGGGCAGGTTTGGGTATAAACTTCTCATAAACTAGAGCTTCTCACAACAAGTGTGATGGTTTCGGTAGGGAACGTTTCATCTTTCTGGACGAAACGATATTCGTTGCCTCTTCTCGATTTCAAATTTTTTCCTAGTGTCAACATAGAACAACAGGAGTCGTCGTGTCAATTTTTGGGATTTTTCGGGGTTCGCTTGGATATTTTTATACATTAACTGAGTTTTCTATGCATTCATGTGCATAATTCAAATTTCAACTACAGGCACATGCTCTAGTGCATATAAATTAGTTGTAATTTCAACTTGCCATGCTGTGATGCAGCGGCGTCAACATGCCCTGGTAATATTTTTGTCCCATTTGAGGCAGGTGATACGTCTTCGTCGTGTCTACTTTTCCAAACACTTTTGCCCTTGTTTTGGACTATAACTTGCATGATTTGAATGGAACTAACCCGGACTGAGGCTGTTTTCAGCATAATTTCCATGGTGTTATTTATGTGCATAAACAAAAGTTCTCAGAATGATCTGAAACTCCACAGAACGTCTGTTTGGAAATAATAAAAATCCTTGCAAAAGATGAAGACCAGGGGGCCCACACCCTAGCCACGAGGGTGGGGGGAGCCCCCCTAGGGCGCGCCCCCTACCTCGTGGGCCCCCTGGAGCTCCTCCGACCTCAACTCCAACTTTATATATTTGCTTTCGGGAGAAAAATCGAGAGATGAATTCATCGCGTTTTACGACACGGAGTCAGCCGCCAAGCCCTAAAACCTCTCTTGGAGGGCTGAT